>OX411884.1:36633205-37833205 GCA_948293265.1 Cheilosia impressa | reverse complement strand
TTTTACCACTGCGTCACATCACCTTTCTTGGATATGACTGCTTGAATTCGCTGTGGCATTGTATCCACGAGTTTTTGGCAGTCATCGGTTGTAAACGATTGCCAAATATCATTAATTGTTTGTCGTAGATCTTTGCCAGTCCTTGCTGGTTGCTGTCTTAACTTTAGCTTCATTTTGTGCCATAGAGTTTCGATGGGCGAAAGATCAGGGCTACTGGATGGCCATTCCATTAATGGAATGGCTTCAGTAGATAACCAGGCTAGAGTTGACTTTGCCGTATGACAAGATGCACCGTCTTGCTGAAATACGGTTGACTGAAGCTGTGTTATTGATGGAAGCAGATGCTCTTGCAAGATGTCGCGATACTTTACTGAATTTACAAGGCCGTCAACAAAACATAAACTACCAACACCACGCCCAGACATGCACCCCCATATCATTTGTGATGCTGGAAACTTGATTGTTCGTTTCAGACAGTCTTTATAGAACGCTTCTTTGGAGGTGCGAAGTACACGCTTTCGCTCATCGCCAAAACAAACCTCAAATCTTGATTCGTCGCTCCAAATTACTTCCCGCCACTTCTGTAAGGTCCAATCCTTGTGCTCTTTAGCCCATTCAAGTCGCCTTTTCTTTTGCCTTGGTGTAAGAAGGGGCTTTTCTTTGGCCTATTAGAATGGGTTGAAAAAAACCACAATACAAAATTAATAAAAGATGTTTAAACAAACCTTGTAAAATTTATAACCCATTTTGTTCATGTTGCGTTTACAAGTGTCGACAGACTTTTCTTTTTTGATGCGGCTTTTCCACTCTACAGTTACCCCAGAAGCAGTTTGACGACGATTTTCCTTAATTATTTTTTTTAATACCCTACAATCGCGGGCTGTTGCTATTGGCGGCCGCCCAGTTTTCTTCCGGGTTTTAATGTTACCCATCTTATTGAAGAGCGAAATGATATTTTGTACCGATGAACGAGGGAGATTAAAATTTTTGGCAATTTTGTAGCTTGAAAAACCATTTTCAAATGCTTTTACAATCGATTCTCTGAGATCTTTAGATAGGGGAACACCACGCGCCATGATCAACCAACAACTGAATTAGAACTAATTGCACAAGTACACTAATAAGCTGACAAAGCAAGAATACGTTTGTTTTTGCTTAATTTTTGCTAACGGTTAACTTAATCATACGATTATGTGGAGTAGACCAACTCTTTTGCATCACGAATGACGTAGACCAACTATTTTGCACTCATTAACAAATGAGAAAGCATACAGTTTTAACGGTACTCGTTGTAATTTTGCTTATTTTTGTCATTAATTCAATTAAAAGCTTTTTTATGTTTTTGTTGTTTTTGTACAAAAATAAATGCGTATATATGACAAACTAATAACATAGAAGCTTCCAAGTGCAAAAGTGGGTGGACCAACTATTTTGCGTGTGGGTCGTATCTTAAGAGCACTTTGCATAGGTGTTGTAACTTCATTTGCTTTTTTAGTCTAAACGATGATGACTAGGTCATCGGCGTAGCCTACAATATTGAAACCTGAGTGACTCAGTTCACGTAATAGGTTATTAATAGGTTGTATAGGGGTGTAGAGGTATGCTTCGAGTTAAGCAATCTCTAATGTGTACGTCGATTATTCTTTCCATTGTTTTCAGGAAAAACGATGTCAAGCTTATGGGACGGTATGATTTATGTAGCTCACTAGGCTAGTTACCTGGTTTGGGGATGAATACCACATATACCTCCCTCCAAGTTTGTGGTATATAGCCCCAGTTACAAACAACTAAGCCTAAATAAGGCGATCAAGCTTGGTAAAGTGAAATCCTGGGGTCGAATCGCGTCGTCCGTGAACGAGCTATACTTTCACGGAATTATGTCGATTTTGCATGTGAAACAAAAACAAATTCAACACAAAACAACAACAAACAAAGTCACGTAATACTCGTTAACGGATGACGCGATTCGACCCCAGGCTTTTCTGTATAAGGGCCGGAAATATACCATCTGCACCTGGTGCCTTGTATGGTTTAAATGAGTCAACTGCCCATTTAACCTTATCCGGGGTGAAGAGTTTACCGGATAAACTATTGATTCTATTAAAGTCTTCGGTGACGTTTTCATATGATTCGTCTATGATAGTTTACCCAGGGAAGTGCACTTGAAGAAAAGTGTGCAGAGTTTCTTCCCGGTCGCGTGTGACTGTACCATCGGTTTAGTTAACAGTCCCATGCAGTTGGACCGATCTTTTGATAGAGCCTTTTGCAGGTGCACCACTGTAGGGAGTTCTTTGAGACTCTCACAGTGCTTTCGCCAAGTATCTCTTTTTGATCTTCTCAACTCCTTGTTATATTGGGTGAGAAGAGATCGGCATTGATCCCACTGGCCGTTGCGTTTGGCTTTGTTGAAGAGCCTTTTCACTTTTTTGCGAAAGTCTTCAATTGTTTTATTCCACCATGGTACACACCTTTTTTTTTTGATGCGCTTAACCTTGCAGCTGTTTGCAAAAGCCGTGGGAATAAGTTCATTCATCTGACTTTGTCCGGCTTCCATTTCTCCTATACTCCTTGGAGGTTCTGGAAACAAGTCAGATGTTATCGCTAAATTTTCGTGATAGGTTCGCCAGTTCGTAAGTTTATTGACGAAACGGAGGTGCCAACCTGTTCGGTGTTGCATCTCAATTTGAAGCTGATGTGCATGTGGTCTGATAAAGATGCCTCATCAGATACACGCCAGTCTTCTAAATACTATGTTTTGGACAAAGGGAGATGAGAGGGTGAGGTCTAAAACTTCCGCTCTAATTTCGTTTCTAAATGTAGGCTTATTGCCCTTATTTAATATAACAAAATTTTTACAATAAAGATATTCTAACAAGGACTCACCTCTTTTGTTCGTATCTCGACTGCCCCCAAATTGTATAGTGGATGCACAAACGATTTTTTGTAGCTCCCGACCGTTGTGTCGTTCTATTAAGATCGCCACCAGATCTCATGTATTGAAGTCTGGAATGAGAGAGAATTTTATATCTTCCGCAACAAGTAGAGCTGCCCTTGGTCTAAAATTTCCTCGGGAGAAAATAAGATCTCTGGTTTTACAATTTAAACCAAAAATCTTACCGTCTGTTGCCCATGGCTCCTGGATTAAACCGAGAGCGATGTTCCTTTCGGCACATCGTTGGATATAGGTGTCCGAGTCACCCATAGCGCGGTGCAGGTTAGCCTGCAGCACACTCAGCAGAGATGTCATCTTTTGCGAGTGTTTTCAGGGTTTCGTATCCTGTTCGGCTTGTTATCACCTCTGCGTCTTACGAGACCCTGTTGAGAAGAAAGACCATCTTGCCTGTTTCTCGGATTTCTTTTTTGTCCGCTGCCGCTCCGATCTTCATGCTCCAGTTTTGGTTTGAAGCGCTTCCTGCTCGTGTTAGCAGGAGTCGAAGCGGCTTTGTTCGCCGACGTTTTCGCTAGTGCGATCGCTTGGGCGCTGGTACTTGGTACAGGTGTCTATTGGCACTTGTAGGTTAATAATATTATCTAATAGTGGCCTAACAAACTGTCAATTTGTCTTATGATTTATCAATCGAGGTGTGTGTTTCTACCCAATTATTTAATCGCTGATTGATATAAGGACTGGCGAATGATGTGATGAAAGATCCACTCTATATTATTTCTGTAGTTCTATAGTAGTATATTTACCTCTTGCGGTTCACACGCTCAACCAATCTTAACAAATTAAGTGTCAGATAAAAGATATTTTCTAGGTGCTTATCTTTGCATTTTTACTTTTTTTATATATTAACAATTGAAAATGTTGAATTTACTACATTCAATTTCAACTACACAATAGTTGTGTACAAATTTTCTTTTATTCATCATGCGAACAAATGACGCCACGAAAGAGAAGCCGAAGAGAGTACAGTCGTAAGAATCACAGAGCACTATAGGAAATTTAAGAAAAAAAGTTTTATTTTAAAAATTCAAAATTTGCGGAGGCAGCGTGACCGTTGTGCGACTTAAGTTACAAATTGGCACTTTTTTCGAGATTTTTTTTTGCTATTTTGGCCCTTTTTTTGTTGGAGAAGGCGCCGTAGCCCGTACAAACGACGCCACGAAAGAGAGTCAACGGCTGAAGAGAGTTACTGTTACAGTCATAGGAAATCTAAGAGAGAATTTTCAAAATTTGCGGGGGAATCGGGTAAGAGTAGGAAGAAGTGCTGTCTGCTATTATGTTATTTCAAAACATGTTTTGTTGTCAGTTGTCATTTTCAAGATATATTATAGCATTGAAAACAAAACGTGAAGGGGGTGAAGTAGGGGGTTCAAGTTTAAATGACGAACCAATTATTTCTCAAGTAAGGGATTATAAAATTTATCATAGGTAGCTATATTTGGTAAGAAATAAATACATTTACTGCGTATTTTACCAATGATTTAAAATGTGTAGGGCTAATTGCTTGGCTGGAAAGATAGGATAGTTTTGGACCCGATAAGTGGAGCTGTTGTTGATACATATAAATATTTTAAATGAGTTACTCGAAGTACTAATTCTACGCAAACGAAGTCGCGGGTACCAGCTAGTTATCTTTATTTTCTACTTTAATGTAGTTTTCAGATATTCCTTTTCCAACAAAAAAATCTATTAGATCCGGTATTTTACTCATATCTGTCTTGATCCGCCTCTTGCTTTGTTTCATGGATGAACTGCAGAATAACAAGGTGGCTGAGATGGCTTTCTGTTATTAAACATATTATGTCTATGTTTACAGTACTAAGCTCAGGAATATGCTGTGCTAGCCTGTTTGAATTCTAGTTAGTATTTTAAGTGTATTATTCATATTCATATTGCTTAGACCTTTTATACTTTATATATTTGTCTAGTTGCTTGAACTTCTTAAATATTTTAGTATTTGTTACTTTTTGCTCATCAAGTTGTTTTTTCAGATTATCCACTCTGTTTAGAATTTCTTGAAGTAGCTGGTTCTGATTAATGTCTTTAACCGGTTCATTTTGCGTTGAGGGTATATAAGCATGCTTTGATTTACTAATGTTTAATGTTGTGTTATGTCGTTTTCGATTTGGCAAAAAGATAAATTTTTTTTTTGATTGAGATTGCTTTTCATGTTCGATTTGCCAAAAAAATCTATCTTTTTTTTGATCTGACTCTCTTTGGAGAAATCTAGATTTTTTTCTTAGATTTCACACATACTTTCTCTAATACCAATGTGGATGACACACAGCTGGCAGTTACGAGTTGTTTACCTTTGGAAGGATTGCTTTTTTGACTGAATTATTATTTTTTCGAGAATGGAAACGATTTTTTGTATTAAATTATTTCGAAATGAGTGCTTATAAATGTGTAAAAAGCAATTGAAATGGATTTCCAGTGCAAGTAAAAAAAAATATATTTTGCGGCCAACTCAAACACACAAAGAACCAATAAAATTCGGATTTTATATTCGATTTGGCAGCAGAAATCTGAAATCTCAAATCAAAATCTGAAAAGCCAAATCGAAAACGACATTAGTTTTGCATTCTCTTTGTGTGTTTTGCTTTTATACCCTCCACAGGAAGGTATATTCAATTTGCCAATACATTTGTAACGCCAAGGAGGAGTCACCGGACACCTCATAAAGTATATATTCTGAAGCAGGATCACATTCTGAATCGATTTAGCCATGTCCGTCTGTCTGTCTGTCTGTCATACGCGACTGAAATTTGGTGAAAAGACTTCTTTTTATCGTCGTCATTTTGGTACTGAAAATGGACTATGTCGGTCAAGTAGTTCTGGTACCTACCATACAAAGTCAATATTAGATCCACGTGTCTCTCTGTCTGTTGAAAACACGATAGCGTCCAAAGGAATCAACCCAGACGGATGACGATTGGTGAAAGGACTTCTTTTTATCGTCGTTTGGTTGGTGTTAAAAATGGGCTATGTCGGTCAAGTAGTTCTGGTACCTCCCTCACAAAACCAATTTTGCATGACTTGTATGCAGTGGAGGGTATCAAAGCATCGGCGAGGCCGATGATAACACTTTTACTTGTTTTTGTTTTATGATGTCTACAAAAGTAGTTTTCATGGGTGCATCTTGTGTAATGATACCTGATCTGGAATTTTTTTATTTATAATGTTTTGTAGTGCTATAGCCACCTCACAACCCGGTGTTCTTTGCAATTAACACATTGGGGTGGGTTATTTGTATGTGCACGAGACCAATATTTTTGGGAAAGGTTAAACCCTTACACTTTAAAAGTGAAACTTTTATTAATAAAAAAGAGGTAAATACTAACCATATTTGTCGTAATATGTTTTTTATATGCTAAACATCTCCTGTCAGCCAGTCAACGAGGGAAAATTTATTAATGAATTAATTTTATGCAGTAAGACACAGAATGCTGGGAGAGTTTGTGCTTATAGGGAAAGCAAAAAGGTTCTTGGTGAGATAGTTTAATTTTTATTGTGAGAATAATTATAACTTTCTGCCGGTGCATATATTTTTTTTTAATAGAAGGTTTTTTTAGTATTTAAAAAGATTGTTACGAGAACTAGCTGTTTTTTATTATCAGTGTGATCTAATCCGGATCAGATCACGATAATAAAACAATATGGATCATTGAAAAGTTTAATTTCTGAGATGTGGCAACAGTTGGTTTCAAAAACAAAGCAGATAATACAGGGGTATTACAAACTTCACATTGCCACCAGCCATATTGCAAATATTCTGCTCAACGTGACGTCACACAAGGCACATGACATTTCACTTGAAATATCGTAGGTGTTACCATATTTAATCAAATTTGTGTAATTTATCTTTTCCATATTTTTTTAAGGAACAAATTTATTTTATATACAATTACATTTTGCAGCTAGCACTTGAGTTTATCTTGGCATATTAAGGTGTGTCCAGACCAGCCAAACATTTCAGAAATGTTTATGAAATATTTCTGAAGCAAATCGGACAATTTTCATAAACATTTATAAAAGATTTCTGAATTTTATTTATTAAATGTTTATGAAATATTTCAATTTCACCCTTTTTTGAATAAGAAGCAAAAAAAATGTGGTAGTGTTATAATTAGCAGCAATTAAAGTTTTTGTTTTTGTAATTTTGGTCTCGGGAATCACGCGACACGCGATTTAATTCAAATAATTGTATTAAATGAATCACTTTCTCATTAAGTATTCCTAGCTTTTCTTGAAATTTTTATTTTATTTACAAAAAAAAAATAATCGACTTTCTGCACGGAAACTTGTAAAACTAAAATTATTTCCCATCACGATTGGGAAACTGTGGAACATTTCATAAACATTTCAAAAAAAATTGTTTTGTTTAAAAAATGTTTTAGAAATATTTATGAAACATGGAGGTACTTAATTGTTTATCAAGTGTTTGGTTGGTCTGGACATAGGTATGTACCTTTAAAGAACGCAAAAAAAAACTAATTAACTCGGAATTCAAATGCGAAAAAATCAATAGATTTTTTGTGTTCCATTTTTTAGTCCGGCAAAGTGGCTATCGTTTACAGGCACACCAACACTTGTGCTGTTGTTGTAAGTGCATGTATATCGATGATCTATATGGATCATAGCTGATAATAAAAAAACAGCTATTAAAGTTCAATGCCACGATTTTATAATAAGACGGCTTCTCTTTTCTTGTGATTCTCTTTTTCTCATTGTTTCTGGGAGAATCGACTAGGTCGGTATCTGGTGAGAATACGGCTTTTCGTTTCTTGCTGGGTATGTTTTTCTCTTTCAGTACCCAGTCTGTTTCGCTTTTTAAGTCGTCTTCGTCAGTATGGTAACCTTGACTTTGCATGTTCCCACTAGCATGTTTATTTGATGTCTCTTTTTAAGATCTTCATGTTCTTTAATTAGCTCCCTCACCCCCTTATGTAGATGGGTAGTAAGCTGTTCGATGTTGCCCAGTTTTTCTCTCATTTGTTTTACTCGTTGTTCTTTTAGATCCCGATGGTGGTGATCTGTTAACCCTTGTATTTTTCGGGTCAATTAATGCAATAATTGGTCCTCCCCAGAATCCGTAGTACCGAACTCGACAGAGTGGATTTTCCAGTAAACCTGGTCTGCAACAACTTCCTGTTGTTTTGTTCATTGCATGTTTTGTTTCATATAACTTTTTTTCAAAAAGTTTAAAAATTTGGACAGCTACCTCTCTCCAGAGAAGTACACTTACGGGGACCACGAAAAAATTACATTTGTTGCAAAAATTTATTTACGTAAGGTCCACGCTGCCTCTAAACGCAAATTTTCGCCTTTAAATTACGCAGTCCTAAAATAACGTTACTTAAGTTCGTAAAATCATTTCTTTGTGTAAGGGTATTTATCCCAAGTGGAAGTGGTTTGACAGCAGCAATTATGTTGGAACCTTTTTGGTGATGTGTGTGGAGATTACTACTTTGTTTTGCCGCCATTTTGGTAAACATTAGTCTTGACAGTACATATTTGGCAGTCGTGAAGTAGACACGTGGCGAATTTATTATGGAAAAATGTTCGATAAACCAACGTGTTTTAATCTTTAAAACATTTTATCAAAATCAATCATCGATCACTGTGACGATGAGAAAGTTACGTGAAATTTTTGGGTGAAACAACATGCCAACAAAACGCACTATTTATCGTGTAGTGAATGATTTCGAAGAAAGAGGGTCTGTAGGTGATAGTCGGTTCTGGGCAATGGAAAACCCTCAAATTATTCATCAGTTACCTTTGCATCCATTAAAAGTTACAGTCTGGTGTGCAATATGGTCAGGAGGAATCATTGGACCTTACTTCTTTGAAAATGATAACGGTAACTGTGAATGCGGAGCGATATCGTGATATGATTCAAAACTTTTTAACGCCACAACTTCATGCTTTGGGCTTGATCAACATGTGGTATCAACAAGACGGTGCCACATCGCATACAGCCAGGATTACAATGGAATTACCGCGAGACCTCTTTCCACAACAAGTTATTTCAAGAAATGGTGGTGTTGACTGGCCTCCACGGTCGCCTGATTTGACTGCTCCGGACTTCTTTTTGTGGGGATATTTGAAAAGCAAGGTTTATGCAAACAAACCAGAAACGTTTGGCAACTCAAACAAAATATTCGTAATGAAAAATATGCTCAAAATTGCTCGCATTTGTGAGACTAACAGAGGCGGACATTTACCTTGTATTCCATACATAATTGCCGACATTAAATAAAACATTTTTTCAATATAAGATCCATTCTCTTTCATTTATTCAAAAATTATAAACAAACAAAGTAGTATACCTTCCCGGCAGACACCCTGTACATTGAACTACGCATTCGACTACTTCACTTTACTTTGCCAAGATAGGTCCTCAAAAAACACTCCTATTATACGTAATTATGGACTATTTTTTAAAGAACGTATTTATATTTAAAATATTTTAGATTAATAAAGAAAAACTAAATACATATTATTATTAACGCAGTGTACAGTAAATATAATATTTGACCGTGTGGGTCGAAAGGATCCAGTTACTCGAGGTCTCGAAATTGCTGTACATTGGTGTGGTTTCGATATAGATTTAGCTTTTTGGAATCAGCACATTTCCTTTTTATTGGTTGGGTGCATCGTGGTCACCTCAATTCGTGGTCTATTACTGACTTTAACAAAGGTAAGCGTATAATTTTTTAAACTTTTTGTATGTGTAACTGTGTTTTTTAGTTTTTTTATAGAATTTCATCTAGTAAATCATCAAATATTATTGTCTTGCTGTTAGCACAAATAATGGGAATGTATTTCTGTTCATCAGTCTTGCTAATGCGGATGAATATGCCAGCTGAGTATAGAGTTATTATAACAGAAGTGCTAGGAAGTTTGCATTTTAATTTTTATCACCGTTGGTTCGACGTAATATTTCTAGTTAGTGCTCTAACAACTATAGTTGTACATTATTTATCGCAGAAACCTTGGAGTTATGAATCAAATATGAATTAAAAATGTTATTATTCAAACAATTATAATTATGTTAGTTTTAATCCTTTCCAATGTTAAGCTTAATTCTTAATCATTGTTAATTGCATAGTATATAAGTGATTATAAAGAAACATCGGCATTACAAATTATTCTTTTTTAAATAATTCCATAAAACAAAATCAGTACATTTTTAAGAATTCATTATTTTTATTATTGTGGTACTACGAGTAAACGTGATTGTTACGAGTGGGAGACTGTGCAAAGTTAGTAGCAGCGTTACCGATGTCCAAACAAAATTTCCGAGAGATTACAATACGACCTAATAAATACAAATAAACAAAAATAACACATCATTAATGAAAAGAATATCAAAGTAGGTAAAACGAGACTGAAGGCAATGAAATAACGACTAAACGGAATGCTCCGCATTGGAGTGAAGCAACACCACACTTGTGGAGACGGAATATCTTCTTCAATAGGCGTTTTTCTTTTTTAGTTCAGAGCTGAGTTCTGAACTGAGCTCGACCATTATGAGCGCGCTCTGAAGCGAGCGTGCTCAGATTGTTCTGAGGTATTTATGAAACACACTTGAGCGCATAGTTGTCATAAATGCATAAGAGCTCAGCTCTGAACTAAAAAGAAAAACGCCTAAAGAGAGTGATTCCATTACTAATTTTTTTATAGATAGATTTATTTTTTGTTTTTTACTTTTCTTTAGGAAACAATGTGCTTTTTTACAGCAACTCTAAACTGATCAGATAATTTGAAAAAAGCAGGCAAGGCCAACAGAATACTGCTTATAGAATGGGAACCACTAAATAAAAGATATAACAAAATGCAGAGAAGGTAGTGTTGGCCTTGCATAATAAATTACAAATTTCCAATTTATCAGCTGAAGACAGCTGTGAGAATGGTTTCGCAAGTAGCTTTTCAATTAAAGTATGTAGTTGCAATTTGAAATATTCGAATACATATTCATATTTTTTTTCAGTTGTCACTGTGCAACCGACCTCTATAGTCTATTCCATGTTTATACACTCAGGGGACCGGACTAGGAATGCATAATTATTTAGAATTCCGGCTTGTGCATTAATGTTCTGCAAACAATAACACACCACAGGAGAACGGAGCACTAAGATGGGAAACGGAAATGTTGTAAGTTGTATTTATGATCTTGTGTTGCGCTTGTAGTTGTGCCTGCACACAGAAGGCATAGGCAGTCAGTTGGCACACCGCACAAGCACAACAACTCTATGTTTGTGAGGGTGGAACGAAAACGAAAATGAAATACAAGAAGTTTGACTGTGAATTGGAAATATCGATGCAGGGAGATTCTTTCAGCATCTTATGTTGATTTCAACTATTCAATACTGATTATTTAATACATAGATTATTGCAAAGAAACAGAAATGTGTTTCATTAGGCGTTTTTCTTTTTTAGTTCAGAGCACAACCTTAACTGTTATACAAAAGGGTAGGTAGGTAGGTAGAAGTGGCGGTTCAGCCTTGAAACCCAAGTAGCACTATGATGTGCCTTTTTGTTACCAGGACTCGTGTGACCTAGTTTGTGATGGTTGTTAAGATGATGCATTCTTAGCTCATATCCAACCTGTGGAGTTTAGGAAACGGATTATATCTAATATTCCCGAAAAGTTACTGAGGTCATTGAAAAAGGGTTGGTTCAGTGTCCGCAATCTGGCTCTTGCTAGTGCCGGACATTTGCAGAGGAAATGGGAGAGAGTTTCTTTCTCATTTGTGTTTCCGCAACTGCGGCAATGATAGCAATGTTTTGCTTGTGCGTTGTGTCACGTCTAGTTGCGCGCAGGCTTCTCGGATAGCCAGTAATTCAGCCGACGCTGGCAAAATCCGGCAAGCGGTATGATACTGATATATTCGGCGATTCTCAGTAGACCCCGACAGCCACACCGTAGTTCATTTTAGATCCGTCAGTTTATATGACCGTGTCGAATCCCTGCACTACTTCGTTCCTCTTCCACTGAACTCTGGAAGGCAAACTTATCTAGAAGCCTTTTTTTGAAATTGAGTTGGGGTGTGATGTAGTCGGTAGGAAACGTAACCATGCCGTTTGGTAACGAGTCCAGGATGTTGCTGTGGCCATACGGCCTTGCACTCCAGCACCCAGACTCCCTGAGTCTTATAGCGCTGCACAGTGCGGTATATTTGATGTGTAGGTCAAGAGGTAGAAGATGCAGAAGCACAGTAAGGGCATACGTTGGGGCCGACCTCATTGCACCCGTGGTGCCTATACTGGCTGTTCTTTGCAGTCTTTTTAATTTTGTAAGGTTGTAGCCTTTACTCAACGCGGGCCACCATACGAGTGTACCATAGGTGAGAATGGGACGCACAACGGCTGTGTACATCCACAAGGCCATCTTTGGTTGAAGTCCTCACTTCTTTCCAAGGGTTTTGCTGCAGGCGTAAAAAGCAACACACACCTGTAACGATTGTAATAAGGAGGAGGGATAGGCCAATGCACCAATCGAGAGATAAACCTCCGTAACGAAAGAGGTCTCATAAAGAATATTTCACGGCAAAGTCTGAAGCCTTCCATCTCCATAGCCACCCATATGACCCAAGGTCACAGGACTCCTTGAGGCAGTCCGGGCAGCTGAGAAGGAAGGGGTTCCATATCACCTAGGCTATGGCATGCTAGTAAGCACTGGCCAGCTCGGCGGGGGGGGGGGGGGGGTGATTCTTGCCACGGTAAAGTAGACGGTTGTTTTGTTTTTTTTTCATGCCTTTAGGTTGCTGGTATTCCTAGTAAAAAAATTTAACAAAATTAAAGGGGTGCAAAATGTCTTTGTTATTATCTAAGCGACAGCTAGTCGGTAACTCTTTAAAAGAGGGAGGAGCCAGAGATGTGGTTGGCTCCCTTGGTGTACCCACCCCTGCATAGCTTCATGACCACTGGCACCGCTATGCCTCCATGGCTAATGTGTCACCTTACTTTTAACATTAGCCCCTATGGTTCCCTCTATCGGTACTTACGTTCTAACTACGGACCTATCATTGCAATCCCCCAAACTTCGTCACAATCACCAAATTAACAGCTTAGCAAGCCATACTGGTCAACCAATTAGCGTATCCGAATCGTTAGTGAATTGAGGCTTTATCGTCGGCTAATTAAATTCCCTTCATCTACCAAAATTTCCACTATACATAGCATATTCAAAAAAAAATAATTATTTCGTATATACCGATTTTTATTGACAATTCAGAAAGTTTATTCATTCTAATTCTATCCAAAAAAAAAAATAAAAAAACCTATTAAAAGAAACGTGCTAAGTATGAAGGAGTAGGTACAACAAAATTACATAAAAAAAATATTTGCGGGCTTCTTAATTACTTAAAATAATGTATACAACTTCGGAAGAATCGTCCTTCCCCCTTTTTTCGTTATTTTTGACTTCTAATATTCATACTTAAAAATCCCAGAACGAAAGAAAACAAAAAAAAAATAACTTTAGAGAGTCATCACCCGTCCTGAAGCAAAAAAAAAACTAAATAAATTTTGTAATGGATTCGAGGGCGTATACGTAATTTCCTAAAAATAAGATTGTTGGAGCGCACACAATACGTTCCACAAATTTCTATTTCTTGCCTTGGTTTAGACCAGTCGCCATAATTTAAATTTTCGATTTTGAATTCTCTTTTGTTTAAACATATGACACCGTTACACTCATATTGTATAAAAGCTAGTAAACCAATAAAATCATTGAAGTATTGTTACAACCAACAGTGGTCACAAGTCTTTTCTTTCGATAATAATTCGCCACATTATTCTCTTTCGCCGTTGCTCTTTCCGTGTTATTTGTCGGTTACATAAATCAACTTCAATCTCCCTACGATTCAAGTAGAGGTTGATAGTTGACGGTCGGAAAACGCTTCGCCCGTTAATTTTTTGGCGCCCAACTTCATAGGCAAAGTATCCCAAATCGCAAGAAAAATCGAGAACTCTTATGAACTGTGCCAGTGATAGTGAATAGTGTTGAAACATTCAACAAATTCAGCCTGCTTGCAGTTTAAGAAAAAATAAAGACAAAAACTCGGAAAAGACATTACAACAAGTGATTCGCGTGTTCGGTTTTTTCGGTTTCGGTTTAAGAAAGTACAGAGTGCAAGACAAACTGCCATCTCTAAACAGCTAATACAGGAAAGACCAACAATCATCAAAGGACAAGCGGAAAGGGTAGATAAGTATCATCTCCCGACCAGGTACGTCATTTTTTTTTTTTTTTTTTGTCGGAGGTTGTTACTCTCCGATGGAGCACTCAGACACAAACTACAGGTCCATTGTACTGCCAAACAGACACCTTACATTACTGTACTTAGTTTTCCCGTCTTTCGAAGAAAGATGAGAAGGAGCTTCAGTGATGAAGAGCTTAGATGTTCGGCACTCACCACATCAGCCCCAAAGATCCGCCACCTGATGCGAGCAAAGGCGGGACAGCTACAGAGGAAGTGCTCCGCTGTATCATCGTCCTCTCCACAAGCAGGACAGATAGTGGTGTTGCTCAAGCCCAACACATTTAAGTGTTTGGCAAAAGCTTGGTGGCCCGAAAGGACGCCCACAAGCAGCCTGCAGTCCATTCTCCTAAGGGATAGAAGGAAAGACGCGGACCTTTTGCAGATGTCCGGACGCAGTCGTTTGGTCTGCCTACATCCAGCACAGTCTCGCCACCGACGCTCGTGTTCACGAGAAACCCAAGTATCAATGGATGACCTAACCACAGAAGCAGGCAGACCCAACGCAGGTTCAGGCCCTGAGAAAGCCTCTTCTGAACCCCGTCTGGCAAGCTCATCAGCGATCTCATTTCCCTGGATACCAGTGTGACCTGGGACCCAGACAAGATTCACGGTGTTGAGCCTTCCGACTAAGTTCAGAGAAAGCTTGAGTTCGAGCACTAACTTGGACGAGGTAAGAGGGTTAAGCAATGCTTTTAATGCAGCTTGGCTATCACTGCAAACGCATATGCTTCTAGCCCTCCACCTGTTTGTCACGATGTAGCGCATAGCCATAAGGATAGCGAAAATCTCCGTTTGGAAGACAGACGCATGGTTACCTAAGGGGTAGTGTAGTCTAATGTTTTCGCTTTCCACAAAGACACCAGAACCAGACCCTTGTCCAGTTCTGGAGCCATCCGTGAATACACGATGACATTCTTTCCCAGGCTCAGAGTCTGACCGAAGCCATTCCTTTTCCTGAGGAAAGTTGACATGGTAGTTTTGTCGCAGTAGGATTTCTGGGGTCATTGCGTCAGACGGCATGTCCATAAGACAGGGGTCAAAGGACAATTCTCGCACAAGTTCCTCAAAATTCCAATGCGCGTGGTACCAAAAGCCACCTCTCTTTAACCGAGAAATGGTTTTCAGCGTACACCCCATGATAAAAATATCAAGAGGGGGGAGGTTCATCATAGCATCTAGAGCAGAGCCCGGAGTGCTAGGGAAGGCCCCTGTGCATCCAAGACAAACCGTTCTTTGAAGTTTGGCAAGAGAGGCAGTAACACGTTTCCGCGAAAGCCTGTTCCACCATACAATCGATGCATATGAGAGAAGTGGTCTTATCATTGCCGTATAGATCCAAAGGACCCTTTTAGGAGATAAGCCCCATGTCTTGCCAAAAGCGCCTTTGCACTGCCAAAAAGTTAATAGCGCTTTATCGGTTTTTGATTCAACATGCTTGGACCAAAGAAGCTTTCTATCGAGGATTACTCCCAGATATTTGACTTCATCGGATATCGGGATAGTGACGCCTTTTAGCACAAGCTGAGTCAGACCAGTGATCTTTCTCCTTCTCGTGAAGAGAACAACCGTAGTTTTAAGAGGATTCACTGAAAGCCCATTTCTTGTGCACCAATCGTCGATAAGGCCCAAAGATCTCTGCGCCCGAGAGCAGACGGTCCTTAGGTCTGAACCGACAGACAGAACGGCGACATCATCCGCATAGGCTTGTGTGTAGGTTCCAGGAAGATTGAGAGCCGTTAGCAGAGAGTCCACTACCATACACCATAAGAGCGGAGAAAGAACACCACCTTGAGGGCAGCCTCTGTTCACCCCAGTCATGACGCATTTGCCACAATCCGCCTCGGCAACCAACGTCCTGTACATTAGCATTGCTTTAATCCACAAAACCAATGTTTCATCTACACCATGATGTCTGGCTGCATTGCACATGCTATCAAAAGTCGCATTATCAAAAGCACCCTCGATATCGACGAAGATACCCAGCGCGTACTCCTTCCGATCAAGAGCACTTTCCATCCTACCAACAAGGTTTTGAAGCGCGGTTTCACAGGATTTTCCACGCTGATAGGCATGTTGCATCAAAGAAAGAGGGTGCGATCAAGGAGCAACATTGCGCACGTGCAGTTCAACCAGTCTCTCCAAGCTTTTCAGCAGGAAGGAAGACAGACTTATGGGTCTGAAACTTTTGGCGAGAGTGTAGTCGGTCTTACCTATCTTTGGTATAAACACGACTTTAACCATACGCCAAGGGGAAGGTATGTAGGCCAAGGCCAAGCTAGCGGTGAAAATTCTTTTCAGCGTCGGCATCAGCTGACTAAAACCTTGTTTCAGCATAGCCGGATAAATTCCATCCGGACCCGGTGACTTGAAACTCTCAAAAGATGCAATTGCATATTTGATAGCTTCGTCCGTCACCACTCTGGATGCAACATACCAACTACGCCGCGTGGTGTTTGATAGTTCAGCAGTGGCCACCATAGGCGGTACCACTGAAGAGCACGTAATGACCTGATTTCCCGAGAAGTGAGTCTCCAGCAGGAGACTAAAAGTCTCCGCCTTTGTCTCAGTGTAGGTACCATCAGATTTTTGGAGCGATTCCAGTTTACTTGGTCTGTCCCTATTAAGGACTTTAACAAGCCTACTGGTTGCACTTAGTGAAGCGACCTCCTCACAAAATTTCCTATAAGAGTCGGTTTTCGATTTACGAATTAGTCTCTTAAATTCTTTTTGTTTCGATCGATACAGATTCCAGTCTTCTGCTAAGTTGGTTTTTAAAGACCTATTTAGGAGCTTTCTGGTTTCTCTGCGAATACACTGCAGTTCGGTATTCCACCAAGGTACCGGTTTTCTACAGGAGTTTTTTGAAACTGGACACGCTAGTTCAAAACAACGGATAATGACGCTGCTCAGATCCTGAGCAGACCTCTCTACCCCCTGTATTGATCTCAGTTTGAGTGGTGCTTTAACAGAATTGCCAAGCTCCTCCTCAAACCGAGCCCAATTCGTCTTCCTCGGATTTCTCCTCTCCAGCGAAGGTGAAACTTCACAGTAGATTTGAAATTCGATGTATCTGTGATCTGACAAAGTGCTATCTGGCGATACTCTCCAATTTATGATAGTCTTGCAATGCCTGTTGGACAGGGTAACATCAATTACTTGCTGTCTCCTGGCTGTAACAAATGTAGGTCGAGTACCTGCATTGTTGATGGTGATGTCAGACGATAGGATGAAGTCCAGAAGACGATCTCCTCGTATATTACACTTGCTGCTGCCCCAAACAGTGTTTTGAGCATTAGCATCGCAACATAAGATAAGACCTATCTTTTTGGACTCGCAGTACTCTACGAGCTCAACAACATCCTTTGGTGGTGGAGGAGTTAAAGAGTCGTAGGGAAAGTAAGCCGATGCAATGACAAAGGTTTCCCAATTGCCGTTAGCATGGTAAGTAATAGTTGCAGCAACCAGATCCTGGCAACAGAACCGTTTGATTGTAACTGCCGTGAGGGATTTCGATACAACAAGACATGTCCTAGGTCTCTCGGACAGCTTATCGTAAAGAACGTTGTGCGAACCGCTTAACTCACCAAGGCCACAGATGCGATTTTTCCACACCCACGGTTCTTGGATGGATGTTATGCAGTTCTTTGTTCTACATACCGCAAGCCTACTACTTAAAAGAGCAGTAGCAGCCTTGCAGTGTTGTAGGTTTATCTGAGTAAACAAAATGGTTGTAGACTCTGGGTTTCGTCCTCTAATTGCACTATTTGGCATTGAAATGGAAATGAATCCTACCAAGATGCAGATAGGGACGCATGTTATACCTAGACTTAATGATCTCGGCAGAAACCATGTCTATGCTCACAACCAGAGAGCTACCGTCTTCATCGTGACGGTTTCTGCTCTGCCTGTGAGAACGGACAATCCAGGCTTTTGTGTCGAGACCAGGGTTCTGGGCATTCAGACGCTTAAGCACATCCGCCGATTTCTCCAGTTTCCCAGGGATCCAGCAGACGGCACGCGTAAGCTTGGGTGGCTTGTAGACCTCAAAAATTTTGGTCCCAAGGGGAGGGATCTTGGGCACCATGCTGCTAACCCATTCAGAGGTTTGCTGCGAGGAGGTCTTCACCACGAAGGTTCCGTCCTTGAACTCACAGCCCTCAACCTGGATACAAGCATTCGTAGCCGCGATAAGCTCCAAAAGATGGGCTTTGCAGTGTTTGCACTCTGCATCACTCATGCTATTATCATTGCCTGCTTTCCCTATACGAACCGCTAAAGAAGAAACAGCAGCATCCTTATAGGACAGCCTACTATCTCGTGCCTTAGCTGTTCTGCGTTCAAAAGAACCACGCAACTTCTTGCTTTTTGGTTCGGCAGAAGAGGAGGCAGCGCCCAGTCCAAGGGGTTGGTTAGCTTTAGTTTGTGAGACCTCCACCGACCTGTTCCTTTTCAAAGGCACCACCGAAGAGCTGAGAGACGTGCTTGCGCCTTCAGCCGGTAAGGCTTCTTTGCGCTGCTGATCCAACAGCTTCTTCATTTTCCTCTTCCGCTGTCCCTTAGACAGGCGCCGCTCAGAGCCTGCCTCTTCAGGAGCCCGTTCAACCATAGAGGTATCCCGAGTCAGGCCGTCAGTGGCAGTGCAGTGGGCAGCAGCTTGTCCCGTGCTCAAATTGCCGAGTGAATCGGACATAGAGCCACAAGGGTCGCATGCGGGTCTTGAGCTCACGTCCGTAGGTGCGATCGCAGCATCCGGTTTCCGTCCACCAGCACTGATTCCATTGCTGGTAGCAGCACCGGTTTCATTTGGAGACCGTGCACGGTCGGACTCACAGACTTGAGCAGGTTTGATTCTCTTTACGAGCTTGGGTCGCTTCTTCTTGCTTTTCGGTTCGGCAGAAGAGGAGGCAGAGCCCAATCCAAGGGGTTGGTCAGCTTCAGTTGGTGAGACCTCCACTGACCTGTTCCTTTTCAAAGGCGCCGCCGAAGAGCTGAGAGAAAAGCTTGCGCCTTCAGCCGGTAAAGCATCTTTGCGCCGCAGATCTGACAACTTCTTCCTTTTCCTCTTCCGCTGTCCCTTAGACAAGCGCCGCTCAGAGCCCGCCTCTTCGGGAGCCCGTTCAACCATAGAGGTTTCCCGAGTCTGGCCGTCAGTAGCAGTGCAGTGGGCAGCAGCTTGTCTCATGCTCAATTTGCCGAGGAAATCGGACATAGAGCCGCAAGAGTCGCTTGTGGGTTCGGGTATGAATGTTGGGGCCTCCAGAATCCGTGCCCCGGCCGTAGTCGAGAAGACTACGGGTGGATTTTGGCTATTGCCATTACCACCTGGAGTAGACAACTCCGTTTGTTTCTTCATTCATAGCATAGTTGAGTGTTAACCACTGGCTCCTGTGGGTTAGAATACACTAACAGTTCTATTTTTACTGAGGATAAGCTAAAAAGCTGTTACCTCAAACCATCCTCCTTTACCCGGGCTTTGGACCGGCATGCTACTTTCGTAACAAGGCGGAGTTGGATTTTAGTCGACTCTTACGACAGGCATGCCTACCTCGGGTATATTCTTTCCCCTACCCGAAGGGGGTACGTCATAGATCGCCTTTCAATCGAAGCTGCTCTAATAATTAGTCAACAAGAAGAAAAGTGAAAACAAAATTCACAAAGAAAACTACAAAAAAAAAAAAAAAGAGCGCCTTCGACGGAAATTCGATATGCATAAAAACACTAACAATTAGACACAGAAAATAATATATTTATACGTTTGAAATAACACCACAATACATAAATTTGCTGCATTCAATTGGAAGTTGGAATCCGCGTTTAATTGGACTAAATATTCCGTCGAGGCTGGAAAAGAAATTCTAATTTAGAATCCACGAAGAAGTTTGAAGTATAAACTAGTTCGCTTCGTATACATTTTTTTGCAATTGCGTTAAATCATCTCATCGCCATTAGCTTTACCAAATTGCACTTTACTCAAATTCATTGCACTTTGTCTTGTCTCCAAGTGTTTCGCTCGTTCTTCGCCATCGCCACTTCTTTCGTTCGTTCTTTCGCCATCGCCACACACGCGCGTTCATTTCGCTATTCCCACACGCACGTGGAATCCAATTGCTGTTGGTACAATTCTGCTCGATTTCTGTCTGCTGTAATTCACTCAATACTAAGTCCTCACCTCATTGCATAGATCTGCATTTCGTCCATATACACCCATATCGCTCATTGGAGATTGGAGTATTTGTTTTCGTCGTCGTCGTGGGAGAGAGTGCTGCATTGATCGTATGCATTGAGTTAAAGCTTTCGTTTGAGAGGTTTGTTACCATCGAGTCTTTTGGATTGGAATTGGAACTGAAAATTCATCCTTGTCACCTTTGATTCATCACGGAGCCATTGCATTTATTTCGTCGCTGTAACCATTTATTCGCAACATTACCAGTAGGGACGTTTTGGTTTGGAGAGGTGTTGCCACTTGCATTTTCATTGCTATTTCTCAAATCTTTTAATTACCACGTCTCTTTTGGGAAAGAGGGATTTATTTAAATATTGCATCGGTATTTAATCGGATCATCGCGTTGTCACATTTTGCTCGATCATGACAACGGAAGCTAGGATCGAGGAATTGAAGCAGATGCGGTCATCAACCAAGGGCAATATTACTAGAATAAAGAATCTAGTGGAAGCAAGGGGAGATACATTATCGGTAACGGAGCTGGAATGTCGTCTTGGAATTTTGGAATCCTAGATTCTCGCAGATTCTCGCGTATCAGACACAAATCGAAAGTGTGACACCTACAGATTCAAGTCGAGGTGAACTGGAGGACCTGTATATATCAGCAAAAACAAAAATTCTATCGCTTTAAGGTCCATCTAGGCGCGCTAGTACTTCTGAAGCCTCCTTTGCTGTTCCACTTCATGCTAATAACCATTTACCAACCCTTAAACTCCCAAAGTTCAACGGAAAATATTCCGAATACAAAAACTTTATTAACTCCTTCAAAACGCTGGTTGACAAAAAACCAAATTTGACAAACATTGAAAAATTCAATCATTTATTGACTTGCTTGAGTGATCAAGCTCTGAGTACCGTGAAGGCCTTCCAAGTTACGGAAGAGAACTATCCAAAGGCTCTAGCTAGATTGAAAGCTCGTTATGATAACGACTGTCTCATCTTCTCTCATTATATTGCGGAACTATTTGCACTTCCAAAGGTCACAAAGGCATCTGCTGCTGAATTAAGAAGTTTAGTGGACAACGTGTCTGCTATCTTTAATTCCGTACAATCATTGGGATCATTTGAAAAGATCTGCAACTCTATTTTTATCCACATTGCTATATCGAAAGTAGATTTGGATTACAAGAAGCTTCCGGACTGGTCGGAATGCTCAGACGTCCTAAGTAATCGCTGTCAATACCTCGAAACTCGTGAAAGTAAGCAGCTGCGATCGGACTTCAGTCAAAAGGGACCCACCAAACAAAAGCCATCTCATTCCACTCATCGCTCTCAACTGTCACTGACCGTTTCACAACGCTCGTGTTTGCTTTGTAGAGAGAGTAATCACTCTATTTCTAGTTGTTCAGCGTTCAATAAACTGACAGTAATGGATCGGTTTTCATATGTGAAGAAGTCAGGGCTTTGCTTAAACTGTTTGGGTAAAGGCCATAACGTTTCAAAATGCCCTTCGTCCTTTAGGTGTAAAGCGTGTAAGCAACCACACCACAGCCTTTTACATCGATCACAACAGGTGGAGAATATCTATAAAAATGTAGATGAGGATGCCCCATCAACATCAACTGCAGCTTCACACACTGCATTGGAAAGGGATAGACTTCCCGTCGCCCAGGTCATCTTAGCAACGGCTTTGATGCTCGTTAAAGACTCAATGGGTTGTTTTCAGATTGGTAGGATGCTACTTGACTCCGGCTCCCAAGTCAACTTTATTAGCGAACGGTTCGCCAATTCTCTGCATCTTCAAAGGCAAAAGAAGAACGTCGATATAGTAGGAATAGGAGTCGCAGAAACCAAAGTTAATTTTCAAAAGCAAACCACCATTCGTTCTCGCTACAGCAACTATGAGGTTTCGCTAGAATTCTTAGTAGCTCCAACCATCACTGGGTATCAACCCGAGGCAGCACTAAGCGTCGCGAACTGGAATCTCCCTAGCAATTTGGAATTAGCAGATGAGCATTTTAATCAGCCGTCTCAAATTGATTTGCTTTTAGGTGCCGAATCCTTTTTTGATTTGCTTCAGGTAGGCCAGATTAAGCTAGGCGAAGGACTCCCTTCATTACAAAAGACGTCGTTGGGTTGGATCGTCTCAGGAAGGTACAAGAACCCTCCAATCATGAGAAAGAAATTCTGCCATGTAAATTTGATAGAGGAGGCGCTCGACCAGTACGTGGAGAAGTTTTGGGAATTAGAGGAGGTTCAATGTCTTAAATCAAAATGGACAATAGAACAGGAGGAGTGTGAAACCAATTTCGTGGAGAATATCGAAGTTTTACCAAGCGGCCGTCTCATGGTTCGGCTACCATTTAAAAGGGATCCGAGTTGCTTAGGATCATCGTATGACATAGCCTTTCGACGATTTCTAGCCCTCGAACGAAGAATGTCGAGAAACCAACAATTAAAAACTCAGTACTCTACCTTTTTAGATGAGTACGAAGCGTTAGGCCACATGTCGCTCGTCAAAGATCCAAACTTAGACGAACCGCAATATTACTTGCCACACCATTGCGTGGTCAAACCAGAAAGTTCTTCTACTAAGCTTAGGGTCGTGTTCAATGCTTCGTGTCGTACTTCATCTCAAATATCGCTGAACGACACCCTCATGGTCGGTCCAACAATCCAAACGAAACTCTTCATTATCCTGCTTCGCTTTCGGTTGCATAGGTTTGTACTTATCGCAGACATAGTCAAAATGTTTCGCCAATTTTTAGTCCACCCTTCTCATCGCAAGTTCCAGTACATCCTTTGGAGAAAGGATGAATCGGTCCCGGTAGAAACTTACCAACTAAATACTATAACGTATGGTACTTCCTCGGCGCCGTTTTTGGCTGTTCGTTGCCTTAAATATTTGGTAGACAGAAATAAGGATAGATTTGTGTTGGGATCCTCTGCACTTGAAACTGATTTTTACGTCGATGATTTCATCACTGGAGACGATGATCTGAACTCCTTGCGCCAGAAGCAAAGAGAAAAGGCCGAAATTCTAGGCTCGGCAGGGCTAGAGCTATCAAAGTGGACTAGCAACCATCCCAACCTTGTTAAGGAAGCAAATCCAAGCAGCAAAGAAATCAAGGTGAATGAGTCAGGACTCGCCAGTACTTTAGGCATAGCCTGGAATCCCATCAGTGATGAATTTAGCTTTTCCTACAAACCCAATAGAACATACTCGAAGTACACCAAAAGAACGATCCTCTCGCTGTCGTCGTCGCTTTTCGATCCAATGGGGTTGTTAAGCCCGATCATTATCCGGGCGAAGGTAATTCTCCAGACCCTTTGGGTCGAAAAACTAGACTGGGACGCATCGATTCCCCAGAGTACGGATACCGCATGGAGACAGTTCATGGCGGACCTCCATTCATTACAAAATCTTTCTGTCCCTAGATTTGCACTGATAGCAAACAAACAAAGCTATCAGATCTATGGGTTCGCGGATGCATCAATGCACGCATATGGATGCTGTATATACCTTCGAACTAGGGATACAGAAGGATCGGTGAAGGTAAAGCTCCTAGCCGCTAAATCTAGGGTCGCCCCGTCCAAAAAAAGCAACTTCCTCGCTTGGAATTGTGTGCAGCTCACTTGCTGTCAAAATTGTGGCAGAAGATTCACAGCATATTTAAAGGGGAACAGTCTGAGGTGTACTTTTGGACAGACGCTGCCATAGTCCTACATTGGATATCGACGCACTCCTCAAAATTGAGTACCTTCGTGGGGAATCGGGTTGCTGAGATCCAGGAGAAAACACAGGGTGTCTTTTGGAAACACGTACCTACCCAGGAAAACTCAGCCGACATCGTTTCCAGAGGATGCACTGTTGAGGAGCTGAAAAACTCGATATGGTTTGAGGGTCCAAGATTTTTGATGGACGAGGAAGAAGAATGGCCCTCCTCTTTCGAAGTTCCGCTTTCCCAAGATGATCTTATCCTAGAAAAGCGAAAAACAGTGCTGATCTGTAAAAACTCAGAACCAAATTACCTACTAGGAATAGTGGAGCGGGTTAGTTCCTATTCCAAAATTCTACGAATATTTGCATATATTCTTCGATTTTGTCAGATGAAGGCAATTCCATCGCATCGCGGAAAATCACTAACAATGGAAGAACTCGACGCTGCCCTCTTACAAATTGTCAACAACATCTTTCAAGTTGACTCCTTTTCAGAGGAAATCAACGCAATCAAGAGCAATCGACCTCTAAGGGGATCGATTAAATGGCTGAATCCATTTTTGGAGGAGAGTAATGGACTCAGCATACTGAGAGTCGGAGGACGACTGAAACATGCGCTTATTCCCGATGAAACTAAGCATCCGATCTTGCTTCCAAGGAAGGGCAGTTTCATAAAAAGAATTGTTCGACATCTGCATCTTCACAACTACCATGCCGGTCCTAAGGCGCTTGTGGCATTAGTGAGGCAAAGATTTTGGGTTGTCAATGTACGGGAGATCGCTCGGCAAATCGTTAGGCAGTGTGTTCACTGCGTTCGATAACGTCCAAAATTATTGGAGCAGTTGATGGGGGATCTACCAAAGGAGAGGTTGACTCCTTCGCGTCCCTTTGTATCTTGCGGGGTAGATTCCTGCGGCCCAATCCTAACCTATTATAAAATAAGGGGCAAGGTACCATATAAAACTTATATTGCGGTATTCGTTTGCTTTTCATCCAAGGCTGTTCATCTAGAGGCCGTATCTGATCTTTCCGCTGAGGCCTTTATTGCTGCGTTAAAGCGAATGATAGGTCGTAGAGGTCTTCCAAAAGACATGTATTGCGATAACGCAACCAACTTCGTTGGAACCCATTCCAAACTAATTGAATTGCGCAATTTGTTTTTTAAAAAACACACACAAGATACTATTTTTGATTTTTGTACAAATGCAAGCATAAATTTTAAATTTATACCCCCCAGGGCACCTCACTTTGGTGGAGTTTGGGAGGCGGCCGTCAAGGTCGCAAAGGGTCACTTGTACCGGAGCCTCGGAGGGGCCAAGCTAAACTTTGAAGAGTTGTCAACAGCGCTGGTGGAAATCGAGGCTGTGATGAACTCCAGACCAATCACACCGATGTCATCCGACCCCAACGACTTCGAAGCTCTCACTCCTGGGCATTTCCTCATCGGGTCTTCCTTAAAGTCAATACCCGAGCCGCTAGACGAAGTAGAGGAAATAAGTTTCATCCAGCGGTGGCGACGCATAAATGCCGTAAAGACGCATTTCTGGCAACGATGGTTAACGGAGTACATTCACGAACTGCAGAGTAGAGGGAAGTGGGCATCATCAAGGCCCAACATCAACGTCGGTGATCTCGTTATCATCCACGAAGACCACGTTCCTCCCCAAAGATGGCTACTGGGGCGAATCACTTGCGTTGTCCCAGGTCCCGACGGACGCGTCCGAGTGGCTGACGTTAAAACATCGAAAGGAACCATAAGACGTCCGATCCGAAAACTTGCAACAATCCCAGCTTGAAAGGCAGTCCTTTCAAAGGAGGCGGAATGTTGGAGCGCACACAATACGTTCCACAAATTTGTATTTCCCGCCTTGGTTTAGACCAGTCGCCATAATTTAAATTTTCTATTTTGAATTCTCTTTTGTTTAAACATATGACACCGTTACACTCATATTGTATAAAAGCTAGTAAACCAATAAAATCATTGAAGTATTGTTACAACCAACAGTGGTCACAAGTCTTTTCTTTCGATAATAATTCGCCACATTATTCTCTTTCGCCGTTGCTCTTTCCGTGTTATTTGTCGGTTACATAAATCAACTTCAATCTCCCTACGATTCAAGTAGAGGTTGATAGTTGACGGTCGGAAAACGCTTCGCCCGTTCAAAGATTACAAATGCAATTTTGTTTTAATTTAAATATTTCTCTTTTTTTTTGTGACAATACCTAGGCCAAGTTAACCAATAATTAATTTCAGTTCACAACCCGTATAAGAAGTAGCGTGTAAACCCAAATGACTTACTAATACCAGTCTTAAAGCAAACAAAAATGTAGGTAATAAATGCGTTCGTTGATGCCAAGGGGTGAGGGGGAATAATGTGCATATCTTCGCCGCCGGCCCGATGATTCATAATTTCTTTCCTTTTTTTTTTCTACCGATAGGTGAGCTAAATGTAGAGTGAGAAAAAGAGAATTTCTTACACAGGAAGTGTTGGCGAACTGTTACACTGTTTGTTAGCAAGGATGAAATACTTAACTAATCTCCTATCTCTAGTTTTACTCTTTGACGGGACTGGCGATGACTCTAATGATGCCCAGGGATCTGTTGCAACAAATGTTGACTGGTAATGTTACGTTGAGGGAGGTTTTCGCCGCTAGTTTTCGGCGTTAGATTGATGTTGTGGAGTTGTCATGGAGGTTGTGAGGCGTTTGTTGTATCCCCAAGTTGAGGGTTGTAAAGATCACATCGAACAACCGCTTGGCGGATGGTCTAGGCCTTGGAGTTGCCGCTGTGGTAGTTCGTGGTGGTGCGGTGGAAGATTACGTCGAGGATGATTCGTTCGCCTGATACTTCTGTTGGCGGGTATTTTGGCAGCGCAGACACCACGGTAGTGGTTTAGCTGTTCTGGTGGTGTGCTAAGTAAGCTTATCGTTTTTCTTGCACATGAGGCTGTCGTTGGATTAGGTGATAGATATTCGTTGATCATGTGGGGGGGGGGGGGGGGGGGAGGACAGCTGCGCTATTCGGCGTTAGGTACAGAATAGGTTATCTGCCTGACGTTGAAGCTGTTGTTGCTGCTGTTGCCATTCGTCGTAGATTTTGGTGGCGGAAATAGCATTGATGTGTTTTTTTTTTTCGGTCTTCGGAGCACCAATAGAAGGGTGGTACCTCCGACACGAAAGAGTATTTGGACACAAAGTCCGTCAGAGCACTTTTTTTTCGACGGTAGCACTTTAGTCGAACATTTTCTAGGCACGATCTGCATATATGTATATATATATATATTTTTGTTCGGTTTATTTTGTGGGTGGGTTTCTCTTATTATTTTTTTTTCTTAGCGTCCATGTGTTCTGTATACGTCCAAAAATGAAAACCACGCGTCCACAAAAAAAGTAACAAAAATATCTCAACAGAACGATATTGAGTCAAAAGGGTACTCTCGAACACTCCACCGAACGAAAATCCACACCGAGAACTGTCAGTCAAAGACGAGCGTGACTACCTTATATCGACTCGGCGGTTGTCTCCCTTGCGGTTTTTTATTTAGTCATACGACCTCACCGTTTTTCTATTTTACCTTTTTCTCTTCAAGTATGGTGAAGATAGCTTCGACGGAGAAATTCTGCACCTGGTTCTAATTTTAGCTATTTCCCTTTTCTCTTGGGAGGAATATCCCTCCCACTAAGCTAAATCACCATTCCGAGTC
This sequence comes from Cheilosia impressa, assembly GCA_948293265.1. Classification (NCBI taxonomy): domain Eukaryota; kingdom Metazoa; phylum Arthropoda; class Insecta; order Diptera; family Syrphidae; genus Cheilosia; species Cheilosia impressa. Next base: position 37,805,400 of record OX411884.1, on the reverse strand, counting down.
CTTTCATAAAAAAAACATTGCATACTTTTAGGATTTAGACAGGGAATGGTAAAATCGTTCAGTTTTGCCGAGGCCGCAGCTTGCAGCCCAGGTGTTTACCTTTTATAGAGCGGCCCCCATAATTTCACTAATCACGGAGGGAAACTTCCCTGACACTAGTATCGCAACGTCATCCGCATACGCGACAACTTTGACACGTTCCCTGTCAAGTTTAACAAGAATTTTGTTTATAACCATTAGCCAGAGTAGGGGGGAAATGACGCCGCCCTGTGGTGTTCCTCTTTGGTTAAATTTGGTTAAGTGGCTGCTGCCTAGTGTTGCCTGAATGGTTCTTGTTCTGAGCATGGAGACTATCCACTGACTAATAAATTCTTCTCTGCCCAGCTCGATCAGAGATTCACGAATTGCTTCAGTGTGTACGTTGTTAAAAGCTCCCTCTATATCTTGAAAGGAGGCTAGGGTGTACTCTTTATAGTATAAGGATTTTTCAATTGTCCGCACTACTTCGTGAAAAGCCGTTTCCGTAGAATTCCTCTTAAGTAGGCGTGCTGTGATTTGGATAGCGATGATTCTACTAGAAAACTTCGCATGTGAATGTCTAGGACACGTTCTACAGTTTTAAGTACAAAGGAGGTTAGACTAATTGGTCTAAAGTCCTTCGCGGCTTCATGCCCGCGTTTGCCTACCTTCGGTATAAACACCACTCTAGCGCGTCTCCAGGAGTAGGGAACGTGATTTAGTATTATGCAGCTTGTAAAGATTGACGCCAGCCAAGGTATTGTTAGGTCTTGCGTTCTCTGTAGCATGACAGGTATTATGCCATCAGGGCCCGGAGACTTAGGGCCATTTTATTCACTATTGTTCAACTTCCCGATAACTCCGAGGTTGACCAACTTCGGAGTTGACTTGAAAGAGAGAGTTGAGCGGCAAGTTGAAAATTGTTTTTATTCACTACCTTAATTCTCAACTCCTCAGTTGAAATTCAAAAGTTGGCGTACTTGCTCTTTCCGAAATATCCCTGGGATATTTGTGGCAGGTGACACAAAATACGCAGTTTCAACTTTTGATTTGAATTCTGTGCGTTGTTTCTAGTATAATATTCGTTGTGTGCAAAGACGAAAAATTCCAAAAAAAATTCTAAAAATTGTGTATACGCCAGAGTAATGTTATGTAATAATATAATGTAAAAAAAACCCATGAGCTATACTCTCTCTTGGATGTAAGCCACTTTTGTCTAAGCGTGTTTTGTAGGTGAGAGGGTATATGACCATGTGCCCACTAGCTCCTAAGGAATAGACCGACAGCTAAAAGGACATTTCCTACAAGTTTGCTGCAGAGTTGCAAAAAGTTTGTTGTAAATTACCAGTTAAAATCAGTAGGTGCATGGAATGTAGGGCGTCAGGTGGTCTCTTACCCTCACCAAACGAATTATTATGACAGACTAGGCCTATGGTCCTGACGGACCTGTTGTGTTAACTATTTATTTATTTACTATAACTAACTAATGGTTGCAATATGGAAATAGTGGATGTAATGCGACGCAGTTGTGAACATTTTTTAATGTGGTTTCTTATGCCTTCTATGAGAGAACAGCACTGCTAAAAATTCAAAATCGAGTTTCATTAATGTAATCTTCGCTGATTGAATCAGACGATTGCCAATCTGCAGCACCATCAATGTCGTTCGCTTTGAGAGACGAAAACGATAAATAAAGTCACGGTCGTCCCATTTTCAACTCCAACATGTTGTAACGTCTTGTATTGACTTCTCTCATGGACCAAAATCTCCTCAATAATAAATAAACATAATATCAATTTCACAAATTATTTTTATTTTTATCCTCAAAAATAAAATATATAAAATTTCACATAAAACCAGAAGTTGAGAGCTAACGTCTACTATTTCGGGGAGTTGAGCGAACCCAAAGTTGAACAACTCTCGGTTTTCTCAACTCCGGAATATTCAAAGTTGAGCGAGTCAACTTTGAGTGAATAAAAGCAAATTCTCAAGTTGAAAATAAAAATCCCCAAGTTGTGTTCAACTTCGAGTGAATAAAACCGGCCTTAAACGGAGAGAAGCTGTTAATAGCACAGGAAATCTTTTCCTTGGAGATTATTGAATTGATGTTATTATGGAGTGCAGGTTGTACTGGCCGAGACCTCCCGGGTTCCGTACTAATATCACTGCATCCAGGAAAGTGAGTGTTAATTAGGAGTTCCAGAGTCTCCGCACATCAGGTATAAGTCCAACCGCCATCTGACTTTCTTAAAAAGGAAGGGTTGGAGTGTTCCTTGGACAGAATTTTGCTAAGCCTGGCGGAGTCCTTAAGAGTTTTTAAGACTAAGACAGTCCCTACAAGGCTGGCAGAATTTGTGTTTGTGGCAGATGTTAAAGATCGCTCTTGTCATCTGTCTGAGATTAGAGAGATCGTCGTTCCACCATAGTGGAAGGTTTTTTTTACTGCGTTTAACTGAGCACGAGACTTTGTATGCCACATCCATTGCGTTCTCGAAAGTCTTAACCTTCGCCCCCAATTCTTCAACTACCAAGATATGTGTTTCAGGTGTGTTTTTGAGTTTTGTCCGAAGGATTTGGCCAAACTTGGTCCAGTTAACTCTCTTAGGGTTTCTAAAAGGTTCCCTAGTCTCGGCCTCGAGACTCAAGTCAAAGAGGATCCATCTGTCGTTTGAGATTGACTCCAGATTGGAAACCCTCCAGTTTTCGACCCTAAAGCTATCGATTTTTGTTTTTAGTGTGATATTTAGGACCTCTTCCCACCCCAGGAATGTTCTCGTACTCGGGAAGACAAAGGTTGGGGTCGTGCAATTATTGCAGACCGATAGGTTAGTAGTTAAAAGAAAATTAAAAAATGACACACCCCTTTCATTATCTTCTGAGCTTCCCCATACAGTATGCCTTGCATTGGCGTCGCAGCCCATCAGTGGGTTGTCCTTTGTTGCAATTGCGGCTAAGAGTTGCTCCACTTCCACTGGCTGTGCTGGTCTCTCATGAGCCATGTATGCTGATGTGAGGTATGTGTTTTGGTTCGCAAACTCCAGTTTACCCACTGTTAAATTATCTGAGCTAAGATTGGGACATAAAAAACCTTTAAGATGTTTCTTAGCGAGTATGCATGTTTTAGGCTTACCTATGGCCTGATGTTTATAAAATAGGTTGTATTGTTTGTCTTGAAGCCCCTTTATGGTCGAGTCTCTCACCCAGGGCTCCTGAATAGTGCCGATGTCCATGTTTTAATCCCTTAGAAAAACTATCAGATTATCGGAGGCACACCTTGAGTGCTTGTTAATGAGCAGAAGGAAGGAAGGTGTTTTTGTAGGGTTCCTCTGCCTTGATGACTGCCCAGTCATCCATTTGAACCGCCGGGTTGTTGAGTTTGAGACATTGGAGGAGCCTTCCCCCATCAATCTTCATATTGGGCAACCAAATGGGAGCCCTAGGTCTCCTCGGGATGTCATTAGCGGGGATAAGCTTGAGCTTCAAGCCATCCCAGGCGTCACTAACCTTAGCAACGCACTCACTAAGGAAGTCCTTAGAGATTTGGTCGGCGCACTTGATTTCCCGATATCCCCTAACCACCTCGGCGGAGTCAAAATCTGGGAGAGGTCCCCCTTGGTTGTTTATGAGGTGGTCCATCATCATATCAGAGAGCTTGGCCTCAATGCTCCCCCACGCCTTGGCTATAAATTTCCCGTTCGTCGAGAGTTCATCCACTAGTGCAACCTAAAGATGATCCCTTACCACCTCGGTAAAGGATCGCCTCTGGATTGCACTGGCCGCCGACGTGCTTGGTTTGGTTGTGACTTTGGCTGCTGAACCTTCGGCAACTTTGGTTTTTTTGGGGGCCGTGCGATGGGAGGTTTCATCCAGAGATATGTCCCGCTTCGCTGCCTGCCTCGGATTGTTCTTCAGGCGCTCGTTGTATTCGTTAACGATTGCCTGGTATTTGACCTTATCCGCCTGGTCCTTCTCGTGGACCGTTCCGGCAGCCTCATTCTTTGCTATCTTGCCTGAGACAAAGAGGGCCACCTGGTACTTGCTCTTCATAGCTTTCCCTGCGGATTTATGTTTGAGTTTTTTGTTTGTTTTTTGGTTTGCGGTTGAGGTACTAGCCTTACCACTCTCGCCGCTTGGTGGACGAGCGATTGTCTCCTGGCTGGAGGCCAGCAATTCGTCCTCCGATGAGGTGCCAACCTCTGGCAACCTCAGCTGGTCTTTTGGTTTTGTTTTTTTTCCTCCTTCTTTAAATCCATTTTCTTTATTTGTGTTGATTTGATTCCCACGAGTGAGACCGCAAAGGGTAGTCCATCCTGGCAGAGCCGTCTTACCAGGACAGGGATCTGATACAACCGACCTTGCCCGGGCATCGGAGGGTACCGTTTGCGGCCTAGTTGGTTTAACCACATACTGACCATGCAGCCCTCGACACGGTGCCTTAACGTCTTGGATTAAAGTGGGATTTTAACTGGGGTTTACTCCCGATACCTTATAAATGGAAAGGTGGGGTCGCTGTTAGTTTCGGTCTAGAGACTCATGTCTAGTTGACTTACTACAAGCCATTCCGCCCCGACAAGGCGGCAACCCGGTCGGAAGAGGTTATACAAAAAGTTCGTGTTTCTTTTTTATGTGGTATTCGATTTTCCAGATTTTCTTTCTGGGCAATTCGTTTAGTTTTTTTTTAAATAATATTACAAAAGAAGTTTCGTCGCAAGAAAAAAAATTAGCAAACAAATTGATTTAAATAACTATAAGCTCGTTTTAAACGAAAACAAATTTATTGTGTTAGAAGGCGAGTCGGTATTGTTGGAGCATCGTACAAGTGAGTCAAAAAAGAATCGAACGTAATCATAATCAAAACGTTTATATGTTTCTATGTTTTAAATTGTTCACAGCGGGACAAGTAGAAAAGGCTCTTTTTTCTGATGTCAATCATTTTTACGACTTGGGGGACTTTATAGTGGAACATCATTCTGATGAAGGTAACTATTTCCACACATGTAATTAATATTGGTTGGTGATGTAATTTCCTATTTTCAACAGTTTTCCACCTAACCAATCTAATAAAACATAAATTGTATCCATCCGCCTAACGGTTTACGATTTATATCAAATTTAAGCGAAATTTAAACTTAATTTTTCTTGTGAAGTTAGCGCGCACTTTTTCTAGAATGAAAAACGTGAAGTGCAGTTCGATAGACATTCGTTTGTAGTTGTTTGTAGTGAAATTTTTTTCGTTTGTAGTTCAACTGTTAGAAAGTTAGAACCATTTGAAAAAAAAATTTCCAATCCCTTAAATCCGTGTTATCTCCGAAACCGTAGCAAGCAGAGTGATAAAATTTTCTATTTTCGAAAGTGTTCCACTTCACTAATCTAATAAAATCAAAATTGCGTCAGTCGGCCTAACGGTTTATGATTTATTTGAAATTTAAGCAAATTAAGACCCCAATTTAAGGGGCTCATTACTCAAAAACTATTGAACTACAAACGATGAAATTCTACATATCCATTCTATACACCCTTCTTTACCTCTGATATAAAATAGAAGACAATCCGCATTAGAGAAAACTTTTTATTCGCAATTTCGAACTACAAACGAAAAAAATTTCACTACAAACAACTACAAACGAATGTCTATCGAACTGCACTTCACGTTTTTCATTCTAGAAAAAGTGCGCGCTAACTTCACAAAAAAAATTAAGTTTAAATTTCGCTTAAATTTGATATAAATCGTAAACCGTTAGGCGGATGGATACAATTTATGTTTTATTAGATTGGTTAGGTGGAAAACTGTTGAAAATAGGAAGTTTCATCAAAAATTTTGGAGATAACGAGGGTTTTAGGTCGACTGCTTAAATTGCATATAAATTCTCTTTGGTTGGAACAATTTTGATATTTTTGGTTTTATTAGATAGAGCATACATGCTTTCTACCAACTAACCAGTTTTTGTCGTTTGTAGTTGTCCAGCATTTGAAATATCCGTCCCCTTAAATAATATTGGTATGAGTTTATATGAAAAACTACTGTTTGCATAAGTTGCATCAAAATCTTGTTATTTGTGATAAAACCAAATCATTTGAATTGGATTAGATGGCCAGGAGTAGAGAGTTTGCAAAATATATGTTTTTGTTGCTATAAATTGTTTAAAATTGGTGGTTTTTTAAGGATATTCAAAGAAATAGAAATTTTTTTTAGATAAAATCGGACTTTATTGATTGGTTGTTGTTGCTAATTGACAAATTATGACTCATATCGATGGACACGGATGAATGCTTTGTGGAAATGTGTTTACCGTTGGTTTGTTGTTGTTGGGAAATCGATATAATGGATGCAAACGTGAAATGATGCATTTTTTTACTTTAATTGCGTTTTATTAAGTAACGCTTGAGTGAATTCAGAAATTTTAAATGCAGTTATTTAAGTTGGGATGTGCTTAATGCAACAGTAATTTCAAAAAATTCTGTCTATTGGAAATTCGGAGTTATAGATGCAAACACAAATGTCCTTATATCTCCGTAATAAGGCATTTTTGGGAAAAAAGAATTTCACTACAAACAACTATTTACAAACGATTTCAAATGCAACTGGCTAGTTTTCATTTCAAAACCTAAAAAGTGCGCGCTGAAATTTTTTTCAAATGGTTCTAACTTTCTAACGGTTGAACTACAAACGAAAATAATTTCACTACAACGAATACAAACGAATGTCTATCGAACTGCATTTCACGTTTTTCATTTTAGAAAAAGTGCGCGCTAACTTCACGTAGGTGCCATTTGCTGCAACCACATGCAGCTGTCGCCGTCTACAACAAATACAAAAATAGCCGTGGATATTATTTTTGAGGAATCATTATCTTCATCGTCTTCCTCATCATCTAAAGAGAAAGACTACGAATCACCGAAACTACTCTATTTGTATCTACAACAGGGGAAACATATAAGTCGATATTCATGGTTCATTTCACCAAAAACGAATGCAATTCAAACAGCTGATATTGCTGTCAAATAACAAACTAATCCATTTACAAAAAAAGCAGATCAACTTCGTTGCATCTTCCATGAGCCGCGTTAAATCTGTGATCTGAAAAATATTTTTGGTGGTCCCAATGGCAAACGACATTAGTTTATGTCAGAGATGAATGATTAAAAGAGATGGATATCTTTTGTAACGTCTATCCCCCCCAAAACCCATTTGTTAACACTGTTGTTTTTGTAATTTTAATACCTCTCTGTGAATACCTACGTGACTTAAAAAAGCTTGTTGCTAATGGCCGGTCACCATCCCTTTTGCTTTTATGGGCATCACGCTGTTAAATTTGTTTTGTTTTTCGTATTGAACTTGTTTGGTTTTTGTTAAGGCTTCGATTAAAATAAATACACTTTTCGGAATAGCGAATTCTTTCATTAAAGTCCAATTCATGAACTCACATAAACTAGAAAAGGTAAAACTGCTTGGCAGCCGCATTTCCTTTGAAAACTTATGTATCTCTCTATTCCATTATCTTTGCTTTTGATCATAAACCAAATATCAAATAGACAGTCAGCTTTCGCTCACCTACTTGATTCCACCCACAATAGCGAATGTGAACAATATAATAAATAAAGAAATGAAGTTTGAAAAATGCATTGGTTGAAATAAAATAAGATATTATTGTTTCTATGATTATTGTGTCTGTTTTCGCTTGTTGTTTTCGCCGAGAAATTATTTTGCCGGGAATGTAGACAGAAAAACGGTAACCATTATAAAGTTTAGAATAGAGTGTTTCGCGAAGCCCATCCTTTCACAGATGGGCTACCTTTTTTGCTCAAACGTCAAAAAAACTTGTAGGATAACAAAACTGGTTTATAATGGCCAGAGTAGTGTTTTGTTCAAATATTGTTGAAAAGCGCACAATTGCCATTACTTTAACTTCTCAGTTGTTACCAAATACGTGTGATAAACATAATTTTTTAATTCAACAATGTTTTCATCTTGTTTTTTGCACTTTTTTATGCACACTTTTCAGTAATTTTTTAACATAATTAGACTACATCCATACAAAATCCGTTTTGTTTTCCTACAAGTTTTTTAGCTGTGACTTGGATTTTTCTTCTTATTATTTGACACTGACGTTGTCGCGAACTACCCTATTGATGAAAAACATTAAAATTTAAAATATGCTCCATAAACATAGCTATAAGCATTTCTGTGAGGATATGATTTTGGAGTTATACTGAGCGTATTAGCTACATAATAACAAATTTAATATCGACTTTTAATTTACGGAAGCTCACATTTGCAAAATTTGTATATAAAATATAACCACTGTGAACTACTCGTACTTAAATTTAGTAAGGTCCGATCTTTTAATGAAGATTCAGTTTATTAAAATGTAAAAAAAAAAATTATTTATTAGAAAGTTTGATACAATTGACATAATAAATTATGCCGAAAATATTAATAATGTTCATTAATAATTAAAAAAAAATAGTCTTATAGACACAATGAACGAAAATGTATTTTCTTTAAAATGTACGGGAAAGAACGAAAGTCTAAATGTATATTTATAAGCAAAATTGGAAATAAACATGTTTACTGATTTGTACCCTGATTTCTCTCACGCATTTAAGTTTTTCTGCTTAAAATTTTCTTTTTTTTATACGATTCATAATCATTAGTAGGTAATCAGATATTTTTTTGTTAATGAGGGTTTTTTTTTATTTTTGTCAATGATCGATTTCCATTCCATTTCCATACAACAAAAAAGTGAACTTCCCGTACTATATATTTAGATTATCTAGGTAAAATGAAAGAAATCCTAATAATGTATACCTACTATGCGTTTTTATATAATTTGGTACTAAATTCACCACACCCCACCGTTTTCTTAACACGTCCCGATAACGGCCATTTTTTGAGTTATTTGAATTTTTTCTAATGTTACAGAATAAACTGTCAGAGGCATCTGTCCGGTTCCTATCCAAGTGTATGCGTGCGTCTAATTTTCTTTAACATTGGCACATAGAAACACCGAAAACAGCTTGTAGGCAAATTCTCTTAAGTTGAAAGAGCTGACCGTCTATTTAATACTTAGTTTATGCTTTTGATATTGTAAATCATTCCATTTTGTTGCGGAAAATACAAATGCTGGTTTTTGAGGTTTTATTTTCATGCGGTTTAAATCGTAAATATTGAAGGGATTAGATGTAAGATTAAATTTATGAATGAAAATGTTATGAATGACCAATACTATTTCTGATCTAGGTATATTTACTCTTTGTTTGCTTTTGCTCATGATTTTGGTTTAACATATTGTTAAGTAAGCCCTTTATTTTTTTTAATTGCTGATATCAATTAAGATTTACAACTGTATAGAATATTTGTGTTGCTGCACATCGGCTTATTATCAGTTCCAAAACAAGAATATTGTTTTACAGCCTGACAAATCAAAAGTCTTTAGCAGAAACAATACTGAAACATCATACATCAGAGCTTAGAATTTGTGTTTCTTTTTTCGTTCAGGGCGCGATCAGAGCGCGCTCTATGAGTTCAGAATAAATTGGCTGAGCGGGCTGACTGAATAGCTGCTTACACACTTCCAGTCACACTTGACAGAAAAAAAACAACATGATAAGCAAAATAGTTGAAATGGTGGACGAACCTTGTTGTTTTGGAACTGAAAATTAACCAATTTTATAAATAACAACCCATAAATTTTAATTTATGCATTTATGACAACTATGTGCTCAAGTGTGTTTCATAAATACCTCAGAATAATCTGAGGGCTCATAATGCTCGAGGGCTCGAGCTCAGTTCAGAGCTGAAAAACGCTTAAAGAAACACGAACTTTTTGTATAACAGTTCAGGTTGTGCTTTGAACTAAAAAAGAAAAACGCCTATTGTTACATAGAAATTTGGGGGTCAGTATGATTTGTCTCTGGTGGGAAGTATGTATTCCATTTTTAACTGAATTATTAAGTTTTCGCGTATGGAAACAATTTTTTATATTAAATTATCTCGAAATGCGTTATTATAAATGTATAAATAATAATAAAATAATTTGCGGCCAACTCAATACACACAAGAACCAATAAAATTAGGATTTGGCAGCAGAAATTTAAAATCTTAAATCAAAATCTGAAAAGCCAAATCGAAAACGACATTAGGGGTTTTCTATTATCAGCTATGATCCATATAGATCATCGATTTACATGCAATTACAACAACAGCACATGATCCTACTTCTTATCGAGATCACGAATCATGATCTGAAAATTATTTCCACTATTTCGCACCAGATGTCTTGTTTTATTTTTAAGTGTTGATGTGCCTGTAAACGATAGCCACACAATCACGTTGCCAGACTAAAAAATGGAACAGAAAAAATCAACTGATTTTTTCGCATTCGAATTCCGAGTTATGCTATGTTCCCACTAAACGAAACCGCGAATTCTCGTAAAATTTATCCAAACCTCTGAGGTTTCGCCATACATTTGTGAGGTTTCGAAACCTCGGGTTTTCAGCGAAACCTCTTTGAAACCCCTCTGAGTTCATCCGTCTGTGAGAGATTATCAAACTGAACAAGCGTACAGGGTGAACTTGGGTTTATTTTGTGTTCATTTATGGATGTCAAAATACTAAACACCAAAACAATTGTGACAATCAAAAAAATAATAAAAGAAAAATAGAATCTAAATCAAAATCTGAATCCAAAAAAGAGGTAAGTAATATTTTTAAGGGAAATATTTATAAATGCTGCAGTTATTTCCTTAATTTGTTAAGAACTCATTTGTAGTAATACCTCTTTTCAGCACTATTACTTCGTGTCAACAAACAGTTGTTTTGGCAGCCACTTCAAAATTGACTTTTGAAATCGCTTCAAATCGGTGGGAACGACTTACGAGGTTTCGGGAAAAGTTCATCGAAACCTCGCGATTTCAGTTTGGTGGGAACATGGCATTAGTTATTTTTTTTGCGTTCTTTAAAGGTACCTATGTCCAGACCAACCACGCACTTGATAAACTGTTATTCATTCATCTCTGGTTTACAGGCACACCAACATTTAAAAATAAAAAAAGCCACCCAGTGGGTGCGCTTTGAACAGGGAGTTCGAAAATAATCCAGTACGAATGTACGAAGAAAACAATAGATTTTATTTCTAGGGAATAATACGTTAGATAATTATTTTACAATGATTAATCTTCTTACCGCAGTTTGCACTCCCGTTGGCTTCAAAGTTTCCAATGTCAATCAATGACAAGTAGAGAAGTTTGTGAAAAGGCGCGAACGAGAATTTGCGAGTGAGGAGCGCGAACTGAGGTAAGATTGAAACAATTACATAAAGTATAATCATAAAGTCTCCCTGTAGATGTCGCTGACGGCAATACAGAGGGGCTGTGTTCGACGGTGTCATTGCAGGGCATTCTATGACCCGTGAATCAACCGGATTCACCATCATCAACGTCAAGAATGGCCAATTTGGAGACTGGACACAACAATCCTGATTTCGTACGCGCTTCCGCTCGCCTAACTTCTCCATCAGTTCCGTAGAACACGCGTTCCACTCTTTCACGGCACCATTGCTTCCTAGGCATATTCGAGTCGCAAATGAACACCAGATGACCTTCTTTTAACGGCATCGTTTTTTGGCACCACTTACCTCGGCGTATTAAAGTTGGCAAGTACTCTGAGATCCAGCGTTTCCAAAAGCAGTCCCTCAGTTGTCGAGCAATTCGCCATTGCTTGCATACTTACTTACTTAAAGGGCTCCCGACCCGTGGAGAGTCTCTGCCTGAGACACTGCAGCCTTCCATCCTCTGCGATCCCGGGCACGCTGCTTCCAGTTATCCAGACCAAGTGCTCTGGCATCCGCGATGGCTCGGTCTTTGAAACGGAGGTTCGGTCTTCCTTGTCGTCTCGAACCTGGCGGCTGGGATTCGAAGATCCTCTTAGCTGGAGCATTATTGTCCATTCGCTCGATGTGGCCGAGCCAATGTAGTCGACGTATTTTGGCCTTTTGTACTACATCCACATCTTGGTACAGCTCATAGAGTTCGCGGTTGTACGTTCTCCTCCATTCGCCCTCCTCGCACACAGGGCTAAAAATCCGCCGAAGAGTTTTTCTTTCGAAGGAGCCCAGTATCAGCTCTCCCTTCCTGCTTATCGTCCAGCACTCGGCGCCATAAAGCAGAACTGGTAGGATAAAGGTTCTGTAAAGCATACATTTTGTCCTTCGAGTTAGGAGTTTTGAACTCAATTGATTTGCCAAACCGAAGTAGCAGCGGTTTCCTAGGGTAATTCTTCGCCGGATCTCCACTAGGATGTCATTTGTGGAGTTCATGTTTACTCCGAGGTAGATAAACTCCTTAGCTACCTCGAAATTGTTGCTATCAATAGTGACGTTCTGTCCTAGGCGGTGGACAGATGCTTGTTTGTTTGTTGATAGCATGTACTTAGTCTTGTCCTCATTTACTACCAGACCAACGAATTTCGCCTGTTCTTCAATCGCCGTAAAAGTCTCTATCACGGCACGCTGGGAGCGACCGATTATGTCAATATCGTTACATACCCCAGTAGCTGGACGGATTTGTTGAAGATAGTGCCTTCCGTGCTGACACCTGCCCTGCGCACTATCTGCTCTAGCACGAGATTGAAGAAGTCACATGATAATGCGTCTCCTTGCCGAAATCCGGTGCATGTATGGAATAGCTCGGAGGAACTTCTTCCAAATTGCACATTGCAGCGTGTGTTCTCCAGCGTCACGCTACAAAGCTGGATCAGTTTTGCCGGGATCCCGAATTCGGCCATCGCCACATAAAGCTCCTGACGATGAATGCTATCATATGCGGCTTTGAAGTCGATGAAAAGGTGGTGAGTCTCGACTTGAAATTCATTGGTCTTTTCTAGAATTTGCCTCAGTGTGAAAATTTGGTCTATAGTCGATCTGCCGGGCCGGAAGCCACACTGGTACGTGCCGATTAGTGTGTTGCAGAACGGTTTGAGACGTTCACACAGTACGTTGGATAGGATTTTGTATGCGACATTAAGCAGGGATATGCCTCGATAGTTCTTGCAAGACATTGGATCGCCTTTTTTGTAGATGGGGCATATGGAGCTGATAGTCCAGTCATCGGGCATACTTTCTTCCACCCATACTTGGTTGATGATTTGGTGCATGCGCCCTACCAAAACATCACCACCGTATTTGAAGAGCTCCGCTGGTAAACCATCAGGCCGGCGGCCTTGTTGTTCTTTAGCTTTTTTATTGCTAAGCCAACTTCTTCTATACTGGGTGGTGGAACTAGATCTTCATTGACTGGACGTGGGTTCTCTTCTTGCCCTATACTCTCTCTACATGATGCCCATTTAGCAGCTGCTGGAAGTGCTGCTTAAACACATCTACTATTCCCTGCGCTTCGGTGACTAGGTTTCCATCACTGTTTCGAAGAGCCTGCGTTCCGGTCTTAAAGCCAGCAGCCAGTTGCTTGGCTTTCTTGTAGAACTTCCGGATGTTGCTTCGATCGCGGGACTCTTCGATCTCTTTGAGCTGGGAGACTGCGTAGGCCCTCTTCTTTCTACGCAGGATTTTCTTCTCCTCCCTCCTCCTGGCTCGATACTCTTCCCTCGCTGCCCTTGTTTTGCGCTGCTGCGCCTTCATATGTGCATCTTCTGTCACTGTTGCGAAGTAATTGGATGCAAATTCCTAAATAACAATGCCCACACCCATCCATGAAAGCTAGACACATCGATGACAGTTAAATATATAAATAAACAAAGAATATATTTTAATAACAGTTGACATTTACTTTATAAAAACATTATATTTTGTGAAACATGAATCATAATACATAATTGGATTTAGTGTACCAAATTAGTGTACAATTAATTTTTAAAACTCTCGATCATTCCAATAAAACCTTTGTAACGTTGTGAACGTCTTGGTCCTTTATTCTACTTTTGGTTTCTTTGTTTCACCAATAAAAATACATGTCATTACATTTTGGTCCTTTTCGCGTCTAATTTAATGTTAATTGTTAATTATAAACTTAAACTTATTGAACTTAGACAATTAATTCAATAAAATAGAAAATTTGACAAAAAAGTGTGGTTAGACAGTGCATTACAAAGTGCAATTCATTTCTTGACACGTAAAACTTAAATCCAATTTAAACAAACTTTAACTAATATAAATCTTAAATCTATTGACATTTGGTGTGTGTTAATAGTATTCTACGCGTCGTGCAATTAATAAATCGCCAGATAGGACATCCAGCTTCATCCAAAATCTGAAGGATTGAGGAAAATTCGTCTGTGACGCCTGCAGCACAAAAAAGCATACGAGCATCATCAAAAGCAAGTAAGTTTTGCTTCTTTTACTACCTTAACTTACAATATACATTATATATAACTTAAATAAATAAATTTACGTGTTAACATAATGGATAAGAGTAATTTTGATTGCGGTATGTTGCAAAAAGGCGTTTTAACCACGCTGGTAAATTGCTTCACTAGCTTTAAAAACTCCACAAAGAAGCGTAAGCCGCAATCGTATATCGTAAGTCGCCTTGAAATGCTGGAGGAGAATCTGCGAATCGCTAGGCAATATCACGAGGCAATCGTCGGGGGCGGAAGGCTTGAAGAAGACCTGAAATTGGAGGAATTAATGATTGTGTTCGAGCAAATACAGGAAATTTACCTGGAGTATCGCAGCGACTTGATGGAAGCTTTGGAAAAATTCTCCCAGCCAACGCCAACTGCAAGCGCGACGTCTGGTGAATCAGCGGTATCCAGCAACAAAATTAGGCTTCGGGAAATCGATATTCCAATGTCCAGCGGCTCGTACACAACATGGAGGTCTTTCCAAGGTCTGTTTCAATCCATGGTGCACAACAACGCCTCGTTGAGTGATATTGATAAAATGCATTACCTCAAGTCGTGCTTGAAGGGTGAGGCTGAGCGATTGCTACAACATCTACATCTACCTTGCGATCCGGGCAATTACGCAAAGGCATGGGAGTTGCTTACTTTGCGTTACGACCACAAACGCGTTTTAGTAAATGCCCAGCTGAAGTTGTTCTTCGGACAATCATCCTTATCCAAGGAATCAGCGAACGGGCTGAAGGAGTTGTTGGACACATCTCAGGAGTGTGTTCATGGGTTGGCGAACCTCGGCTTGCGAGTAGAATACTGGGATGCAATTTTGATATACGTCCTACTGCATAAATTTCCAACTTCTACTCAGCAGCTATGGGAAGAGAAGTTGGAGAACCTCAAGGAGCTGCCAACGTACAAACAGTTCACCGGATTTTTGGAAACACGCTTCCGCACTCTTGAGGTGGTCGATCAGCAGGACCTGAAGGGGAGTTCCAGACCTTTGGTAAGAGGTGATACAGCTGTCAACACGAGGAACCGGTCGTACGCAGAGGCACAATGGGTTCTTTTAGCAAAGACATCTTCTAGGGAGACGATTTCCTGTAAGTTGTGTCATCAGGGTCAACATGCACTAAGAAAATGTCAACGCTTCTTAAGCTTGAACCCCATACAGCGCAAACAGACAGTCAGAAATGTCGATGTGTGTGAAAATTGTCTCGGCTATAACCACATTGTGCACGATTGTCCAAGCATTAAGTGTTGCTATTTTTGCCAACAACGTCACCATTCTCTTCTGCATGTCCACGATTTACAGACAGGTTTCAACAGCGAGAGCAGCAATTATCATAACAACAATTATCACAACAACAATTATCACAACAACAACAACAACAACAACAGCTACATCAACCAAAGTAGTAATTTTCCCTCTCAACAGCCCAGATCGAGTAATGCGCAATCAAATCAGGTACGCGTGAATCCAAACGCACCTGTATTTCAACCATCGGAGGAACCACAGCCATCTACGAGCAGGCAAATCAACACCTTTTACTCACTCTCGCAACGGTCCAAAGTGCTTTTGGCAACAGCGATGGTAAGGGTGAGGGCGTCTGATGGATGCTTCCATAATTTGCGTGCTTTGATAGACCCCGGATCAGAAGCGACATTCATTTCCGAATCTGCGGCAGAGTTGTTGAGGCTTAAAAGTCATCGTACCATGGTCGAGGTATCTGGGTTGGGGATAGTCAGAAGCGGCATAGCACAAAATTATGTTGACATAATGTTTGCGTCGCAACATTCAACATTTAAGAGCACCGTTAAGGCTTTCGTTTTCAAGTCGCTGACTGGGCTTCTTTCGACTCAAAATATGATACCTGACAAATGGCAACATCTTTCCGGTTTACATTTAGCGGATCCCGATTTCTACGTTCCTGCGCCAGTCGACTTACTGTTAGGAAGTGACGTTTTCGCCGAAATACTTCTTCCAGGCATCATGCGCAGTGAAAACAATGTAGCTCCGATAGCGCAGAAGACCCGACTTGGATGGATAATCTATGGCAAGGTTCCAGCCGAGAATCCGCAACTTATACGTAGCTTCGCACAGTTTACGGATCAGAGGTCCCAGTGGCAGATATTTTCGAAAAATGAAGAGGAGCCCAACCAGATCAAAAATCCTGTTCGTAAACAGAATACCAAAAACTTGTCTAGCGAGAGCCATGGAGTGATGCTGCCATTTAAGGAGTATGGTCATCTAGCATCGACGTCCAGCAAGGAAAGCGCATTTCATCAATTTGCCCACTTGGAGAAGAGGCTCGTGTCGGATCTAAAACTGCAAGCAGAATACTCCGTCACTCCACTCAACAACTCAACACCTAAGCTTATGGAAGATTTCGATCTGGTAAGAAGAGATGATGAGAAGTCTAAGAAGTAAGAAGGCCAGTTCGACGACGAAGTTAAATAGATCGTTGTATTTAACCAAATTGTTTAATATATTTTGCTGGATCTCAACGTGCATTATCAATGCCAAAATTATAATGCAGCAACTTTGAAGTGTGAGAGCGTATTGGAATGCTCACCAAGATTGGAATAAGGTCGCTGGCATATTGGCAAATTTGGGTACCGAATGGCATTTCATTCCTCCCGCTTCCCCTCATTTCGGAGGCTTATGGGAAGCCGGGGTGAAGTCGGTCAAGTACCATTTAAAAGGGGTTGTCGGCAATGGGAGGCTTACCTATGAGGAACTCACCACGCTTCTGACATAAATAGAAGCGTGTGTGAATTCAAGGCCCTTATGCCCTCTGTCCGACAACGTCGATGACTTGGAAGTCATCACGCCAGCACATTTTCTGATTGGTGAGTCATTTCACACCATACCACAAGGGGACAACACATTGCGAAAAATTGGTTACCTCGATCGTTGGAAACTATTGCAATCATTTCTGGACACGTTTTGGCATAAATGGAACACGGAATATTTATCGCGACTTCAACAATGCCCGAAATGGTTAAAAATAGAAGTGGAACCGAAAATTTGCGACTTGGTTCTAATCAAGGATGAACGTCTTCCACCATCTCATTGGAGTCTAGCGAGAATACATGAAACGCATCCCGGAACGGACGGACTAACTCGGGTCGTAACATTAAAAACAAAAACAGGATTTCTTAAGCGACCGATCGCAAAAATATGCTACCTGCCAACAAACAAAAACAACGAGGACAATACACTATTATAAGAAATTATCTTGCGCTAATCTGAAAAAAAAAAAAATAAAATAAATAAATAATAATAATAAAAATTTTATAAATATAATTAACAATTCCCGAACCAACCAGTAACCTAAACATATATTATACAGTCCACATTCAAACAAAACACAAACGTTGACGAAACAAATACCGAAATCTGTACTGTGTCAAACATGCAATTTCAAAACATCACATTCAAACAAAACACAAACGTTGACGAAACAAATACCGAAATCTGTACTGTGTCAAACATGCAATTTCAAAACATCACATTCAAACAAAACTAAGCGTTCACAAACAAATTTCAAAATACCTATGTACTGTAACAAACATGCAATTAAAAAAAATATCTCGACTTTTTATGAATACAAAACGCGTCGTATCAAAACACGCAATAACCAAAAATTTAACAAATATTTCAATTTATTTATAACATAAACGTATTCATATAACACAAATATCGAATACAATAATAATAATAAAAATTTTTAATAATATCAAACACAACTACGTTGTTATCGGTTATCGATAGTTATCGAACCAATCGCAACACTAACCACTCTAATTACACAAATGCAAATCAAATTCAAGTCGAATCAAATGCATGCAATTTCGTTACATAATGCTGATACCTATACCTGTTGTACAGCAACTCATCGTTATGATCGTCATCATCATCATCGCGGATTATTTGTCGGCAGCGTCATATTAATCACTTCATAACATAAATCATTTTATAACAACAATAAGCACCAACACTAGACACATTTCTACAACAACACTTTACAATTACTTAACAAAAAAAAAAATATTCGCCGGCACCGCACGGTCGCGTTTCATCACAAAAATATAGACGACACGAAACTGGATTTGTAGTGGAGTACGAGACAATCAGTGCAAGGGAGATGCACGTTGCACATTCGCATCAATGTTTATATTTTTTTGTGGTACTTCGTTATTATGTTTGGCTTTGTCTCTTTTATGTGGAAAGCTTGTTATTTTTTTATGTCAGAATATTAATTATCTCTCTCTTTACATGTCATTTGTGGAAGTGACGAAAGTCGGCAAAGTAGTAAAAATTGACGGGGTCGTTAGTGAGGTGGACGAATCTCATCAGCGTTAAGGGTGCATTACAATATTCACTAAAGGAAGTTTTGCGAACTACGTTCACGGGCGGGGAGAATGTTGCGAAGTAATTGGATGCACATTCCTAAATAACAATGCCCACACCCATCCATGAAAGCTAGACACATCGATGACAGTTAAATACATAAATAAACAAAGAATATATTTTAATAACAGTTGACATTTACTTTATAAAAACATTCGGCCTTACCAATAATCAACTTTAGTCCGGCAGTTTATGCAAAGGCCCAACACTTTCCAAAATCCCTTTACCAATAAACAAATATAGTTGCCAGAATATCGCTAACTGTAGGGTTAAATGTTAATGTTCAGAAACCCATGTTTATCTCGGGCATTAGCTAAATAAATCCTCCCGAAATGTCATTTTGCAGAGGAGTGTTGCCCAACTATCCTAATGGATGGTATGGAATTTTGTAATAGGAGCAAATTTACATACGCTGTTGTTCAGCCTGAACATTTATACTTATAAACTAATTTTAGTAAATGTAAATGTTTACTGATTTTATTCGATGAAATACAACAATGCAAGTGGTTCGGTTAAAATATTTACTTCGAATATTTTGATTAAAAGAAATGGTTAGTGCTTTTCTCTGCTTTATCTTGTTTAACCGCTAGTGCTTGCTTTATGAATGATTTTCATTTTAGTTTGTAACGAATGCATGCTAAGTAAAAAATTAATTTGACATAAGTTTGGGATCTTACCAAGAATTTGAGTGTAGTTGCTAAGAGAATAAAATATCTGTTCATTTAATATTGGACAGCTCAATTCTCAGTACCTTAGGCGGCAGGTAGATTTTGGATGAAGATCTCAAATATTGGTGTGGAAATAGTTGTGAAAAGGTTGACTTCGCGGAAAATATAGATAGAAGAATTGTCAGCATTCAGCAAAATCCACGCGGAATAATAAATTTGGGAACTGCTAGAAGAATATCAGGTAGTATATGCGAATTTAAGATATACAAAGTTCTGTGTTACTTGGTGCAAATTCATCTAGGAGAAAACATAACAGCTTTATATTTTTTTCCCGAATAAAGTAATTATAAGCTATGCAATTTTTAAAACATCAAATTGTATTTATTTTCACACCTCCATATACTTTTGCAAGTACTGTTTTGCAAACGGAAATGAAGAAGCAGGTTAATATTTCTTTCGAAAATATTCACTTGCTAACGATCTAAATGTGATCTTTAGACTACCAATAAGTTTTGATTTGCATTATCCGCCAACGAATAAATCAAAGCATTCTAATAAACTGTGTTCCGTTTATTGTATAATTTAAAAGAAACCTTATTACGACATAAATTCACTCATAAATCAATCGTGAAGTATTAGAAAACAAAAGAAAGCGTACTATAAAAAGTACCGAAAATTGTGTCCTATCGAACAACAGGGCATTACTGATTTGCATACGATATTTGACAGATCAGCGGATATTTCCTGCATTTCTGTTTTATTTTTTGCTTATAATAATATTCAGAAAGCCTTTAAATGAAATCTGTTGCGAAAATTAATTTGCAATTTAAATATTCCTTTTTTTAGAATAAAATCCTCGTTGTGAAATAAACCATTGACGTTGTTTTTCACGAAAACAAATTATGAAATTTGAATTCTGCGGTGACAAAAAATGTAATAGTTTCTAAGAAAGTTGTCGCACTAGCAAATGTTTAGGTCTAATTGTTTATTGGTACCGTTTCACTAATGCTGTACATTTTTACTAAAGCTAGCAACCAGCTAATCGTCGACATTAATGTTTGATTATTAGTAAGGCCGATTATATCTTGTGAAACATGAATCATAATACATAATTGGATTTAGTGTACCTAATTAGTGTACAATTCATTTTTAAAACTCTCGATCATTCCAATAAAACCTTTGTAACGTTGTGAACGTCTTGGTCCTTTATTCTACTTTTGGTTTCTTTGTTTCACCAATAAAAATACATGTCATTACAGTCACCTTTTTCCTGCATACGCATTCATCATCATACCACGGGCTCTTTCTCTGGGGTGGCTGGTACCCTAGGTGGTTTCGGCTACCTCTTTGATGATGTCGCGATACTGGGACCACTGGGTGTTGGCATTTGTGGTAGGTGAATGCACTGCGGAGAGTTTCTCACTCAGGCGCTCTTTGTAGACTCTGGCTACTCCAGGTGTGCTAAGGCGTCCAACGTTGAATTTCTTCTTCTGGGCGAAACGCAGCTTCTTCTCGTTGGACAGTCGAGCTCTGAACTTAGCCGCAACAAGAAAATGGTCAGAGTCGACGTTTGCCCCTCGGAATGTGTGCACGTTGAGGATGTTGGATTAGTGCCTCGCGTCGATTAGCACATGGTCGATTTGGTTGGCGGTTCGACCGTCTGGAGAGCGCCAGGTTGCTGTGTGGATCCTTAGCCTTGGAAACCTAGTGCTACTTATCACCGTATTACGAGCTGCCGCGAAGTCAGTTAGTCGGTAACCGTTGTCTGTGGTCGTTTCGTGGATTCTGTGCTTACCAACTAACCCGCCAAAGATGTTTTCTTTTCCGATTTTAGCATTGAAGTCCCCGAGCACAACTTTGACATCGTACTCCGGACAGGCTCCGTAGGCTCCATCCAGAAGGTCATAAAACTCCTCCTTGATAGGGTCTTCAGCCTCGTCGGTAGGGGCGTGTGCACATATTAGGCTTATGTTTTGGAAAGTAGTTTTGATGCGGATCACAGCTAGGCGATCACTTATCGGCTTAAAGTCAATAACTTTTGTCCTAAGCCGATTTCCCACGACGAATCCGCATCCTAATACATGCAATCTTTTATGGCAGCTGTAATAAATATCGCAATTTTTCCTTTTCATCATACCTGATCCTATCCATCGTATCTCCTGGATCGCGGTAATATCTGCCTTGTACCGCGTGAGGACAGACTCAAGTTTTTGAGTTGCACCTGGGGTGTACAGCGTTCGCACGTTCCAGGTACATACTCTTAAATCGTTGTACGTTGACGTTCCGGGTCTGGTTGCCGTTTGAGGGAAATCGTTATCCGAGGCTCCTCGTGTCTCTCTCAAAACTATTCTTTTTTTTACATGGTCGGGAAGTTACCCTGACGGCACAACCCCCAACCTGGAGGGCCAGGCCCTTGACCCTAGGGCAGCAGGCTGGTTACTCCGGTGCCAGTAACCCACTTTGGGATGTGAGCGCTGCCGTTGGCCCATAAAGGGTTCATCTGCCACCAACTATTCTCCAACACGCTGGCTCGGTATTGGAAACCCCTATAGACCTGGTATCCGAATATGTCAGAGCAGCTCTATAGGGATTACACTAAATAGTTCGACCTGACTGGAACTGTTGGCTCCATCTAGGGAACTCCTCCGCTGCCGTCTGGTACCAGTGGAGGTGCCTTAGTGAGAAAACAACACTCCTCCCCCCTCTCTCGTCTGCTGCCACCAACGACCTTCCAAAGGGGTTGGTTACCCAATCTCCAGTCGAGGTACTAGGCACCCACCAGTCACCACGTGGAGGTGAGAGTAGGAGTTAATAGTGAGAGGCTAGGTGAGAACTCTTGTGTTCTCATGACATCGCATCACTACCCTTCAACACCTTGCATAGAGCACAGACCTTCTCCTAAGGTTCACTTACACTTCGTGTTTGTGCGGTGCTGGCTGGAAAGTGATTAGGTGTAAGCGGTTCTTCTGGGTTGATAGATATCGGCAAGAGTGTCAGTGGTCGTGAGTTCACGACATTCTCAACTTCAATTATAAGGCATTGCAAGGTATGTTCACGGGGGCCGATTTCCTTCAACGTATAGCGCAGCACATTCTTCACACACTGCACCATGCGCTCCCATACACCTCCTTCAGATGGGTTGTTGGGGCAGTTGAACAACCATTCGACGCCCTTCGTTGAAATCTCGTCTTGGATACCTTCGCAATCGAAAAAATCTGCACAACGTTTTGCTTGGCGATCGGCGCCAACAAAGATTTTGCCGTTGTCACTGCGTATCCGCAATGGCACTCCTCGACGGTTCATAAAGTTGCGCATGACCACGATGCAGGCGTCCGTCGATAAGTCACTGGCGATTTCCAAGTGAATGGCAAGCACTGTGAGGCATGTGGATAGTGGCACCAACCGTTTCTCTGTTCGACGTCAGACTGTCACCCTGAGGGGGCAAAAATAATCCAGACCAGTGTATGAAAACGGTCTTACATACGGCATTAAGCGATCCTCCGGAAGCGGTCCCATTATTGGCGTAACAGGTAATGACTTAGCCAGCTTGCACTGCCCACATTTCGATATCATCTTGCGCATTACTTGCCTTAGACGCGGGATTCAGTATTTTCGACGGACTTCGCAGATCGTAGCCTCAAAGTTTTGGTGCATCATGAGGCAGTGGTGATGAGACACAACCAATTGTGTTAGTATGTGATTGGGGGGCAATATCGCTTAACGCCTCGTTTTATAGGGTAGGCAGCTGGCTGCATCAATACGACCATTAACGCGGAGTACATTCTTTTCATCTTTGTACGGCACAAGTTTATATAGCGTACTTCCTTTGGAAATGATCTGACCGTGATCGATTTGACGGATCTCTGCGGCGTAGCATTCCATTTGAGCTTGGCGGCATAGAACAGCTTCTGCTGCATCAAGCTCGCCGACAGTCAGTCCAAAGGGTACACCGGCCACGCTACTCGTTCGATGACAACGGTCAATGAATCGAATAACCCATCCAAATGTTCGTTTCAAGCGCATGAAAGTAGAGAAATTGTTAAAGGTTACAAAGTCTTTATTCACAGCTAGTAGGGTGAATTTCGGACGAAGCTCTTCTTTATCTTCTTCGTTTTGACTGTCAGTATAGCCAGGGTCAGTGGGCCACAATTCCTCGTTTTCCCACAAGAATTCTGTACCACGGAACCATCGAGATGAATTATTGAAGTCGATTCGGCATTTTGATCGGGTGGCCTCATCAGCGACGTTGTCCTTCGTAGATATCCAGTTCCAGTTCGATGTTTCGGTGGAGGCTAGAATATCAGCAATTTTGTGTGCTACGAATGGCTTGCAGCGGCGATGAACGAATCCAATCCACTTAATTACGGTCTTAGAATCACTCCACAGAACACACCTATTGATGTTAAACGAGTGTTCTTCGATGATAGTCTGCATCAGACGGGCTCCCAGTACGGCGGCTTGGAGTTCGAGACGTGGTATGGTCATCGGCTTTAGCGGCGCACATCTAGACTTGGCACATACAAATGCGACTACTACAACTCTATTGATTGGCATCGATGTATCTCCAGTATGCTACGGCAGCAAAGGCGTCTTCACTGGCGTCTGAGAAGATGTGCAATTGGAGTTTCGTCGGCGTTGACTTGACGAAATAGTGGCGTGGAATTTGAAAGTCGACAACCCGGCTCATATTCTGGTACCATTTCCACCACGCTGCGTTGATATTACTGGGCAGCGGCTCGTCCCAGCGTATGTCGTGACGCCATACTTCTCGCATCAGCAGCTTTGCTCCAACACAGAAAGCCCATTGGGTCAAATACTGACATAATGATGCTCAGTAGTTCTCTTTTGCTAGGACATCTACTCCCATCAATGATCTTCACATCAACGCTATGGAACTTCAACTGGAATCTGAACGTGTCGCTTACCGACTGCCAGAACATGGCCAGCACCTTCTGCGTTGCTAGACCATCTTCAATGGAACGGTTGGTTTCAATCGCTGTATTCTCCAGTACACTACATAACACATTTACAACTTTAAATGAGTTTGATATAAAGCTGCGCAGCTCAAAACCGGCATCTCTGTGGATATCTCGTACCTGTTTTGCGACGCTAATGGCTTCCTTTGTTGACTCGAAACTGTCCACAAAGTCGTCGACGTAGTGGTGCTCAAGAATAGCTTTGACTGCACGATCATTATGGTCCCCATGTTCCAAGGCGTTGACAATTTTTACATATTGGGCTGCGCATGGCGAGCAAGCAGCTCCAAATGTCATAACTGACATTTCGTAGATGTCTGATTGTAGTTCAGAGTTGCCATCACGCCAGAGAAACCTCTGCGAGCACCTGTCCTCTGGTCGAATGAGAACTTGGTGGAACATCTCGCGTATGTCTCCACAAACGGCGATGGCTCCCACTCGAAAGTTGAACAGCACTGACGGCATTGGCTTGTACTGCTGAGGTCCTTTTAGCAGATACGAATTTAGCGAAATCCCTTGAACTTTGGCGGTGGCATCAAAGACCAAGCGTAGCTTGCCTAGTTTGTTGGGGTTCACTACGGCAAAATGTGGTAGATACCAGGTTTTTGGCTCAACCACAGCGGCTTCTACTGGCTGTAGCTTCCGAACATAGTTCTTGGCAATGTAAGTTCGAATTATCTCATTGTAAGCAGCGGCAAAGGAGACATCTCGTTTCATCTTCCGCTCAATTCCAGACAACCTCCTCTTAGCCATGGCGTAGCTATCGGGCAACTCTACAACGTCACTCTTAAACAAGAGTCTAGTCTGGAATCTACGGTTGACCTTTATCGTAGTAGCTTACAGAATACTTCTGCTTAAGTCTCCACATACGGTGCTGGCCGCACACCGAAGTTCTCTGCATCGAAATAATCTGCTACCATCTTGTGAAAGTCCACCTCTTGTGAGACATCCTCATTAATGGAACACATCAACAGACAAGGGGACGTAATTGGCTTGAATCCCTTCGTCGGGCCAAATACTACCCATCCTAACTCAGTGTTAGCAGCATACGGGTCTCCTTCATCTAGCTGAACTGCATCCATAGGCAGACCTAAATGACAATGATCAATGCCGATGAGCAGCTTAGGCGAAATGTTGGAATAAGGCTGTAATGAAAAATGTTTAAGTTGGCTGACCTTCCCACGTATGTCATTTTGACTTAAGCTTTGTGTAGGCAAATTAAGATGGGATACACCATAGACATTGCTTAGCTTGTGCCTCTTCTTAGTGTTAGCACCGCTTATAAAAACGTTGACGACGGTCGTCGGCTCTTGGGCGGATCTTCCTCCGAACCACTGAAGATGCAGCTGATGTGAGTGATATTTCAGACCAAGTTCTTCAATGAGGGCGCTATCCATCATCGTTATGGATGAGCCGTCATCTAACAATGCATATGTGTTGACTTGCTTGTTTGGTCTGTATAACGTAACTGGCAGCACACGAAATAGCAGCCTGGAATTCCGGGCTGAGGTTTCTGCGCAGCTTGGAACTGCTTCCCTTATGTTTGATTCCTGTGACACCTCCAGCTGTGGTAGTTGGCTTGCGACGGTGTCGTTTCCGGATTCATGGAGCGATTTGTGGTGACTTCTACTGCATCCATTTACACCACATGGCTTTCGACGACGGCAGTTGCGTGTTAAATGCCCCATTTCAAGGCAGGTGAAGCACAGCCGCTGACATTTCACTTCGGTCCACCTTTCACTTACGGTAAAGTCAAGAAACCTACTGCATTCTACAATGCTATGACGATCCTGGCATATTGTTCACTCGAGTAGATCAGCTCGCTGACCGACTGCTGCGTGGAGGACTGCACGTCGCTTTGGTTCAGAAGTGGTACGGGTGCTATCCTGAACCGTACAAATCAAGTTGGCTACTCTCAACCAATTGCTGAATTCAACTACAGTTGGATACGGTCGTATCGACGATGTATATGCAGCCCACTCGATCCTCTTGTTCATAGGCAGCTTAGAAACGAGCTCTTCCAGCAGGGTGGGGTTAGACGAGTGCTGTTGACCATTGACTGACTGTAAAAACACGGCAAGGTTCTTGGATTACGTGGCAAATGAAATTAACCTTTCAATAGAACCTCCTGTAATTGGTGGTATTTCTCGTATCTGCTGTAGCTGGCTGCTTATCAACTGCTCCGGGCGGCCAAAACTAAATCGGAGTTGTTCCATAACCGCATTTACATTTTCCGGATGAACCATCAAACATCTAACAATATTTCGCGCATCACCTTTTAGACACTTATGGAGGCGCATATTGTTCTCGAGATTGCTGTAGTTGTATGCGGCGGTTGACTCAGCATACGCTGTCGAGAACATCGGCCAGTCCTCCGGGTCACCGCGGAATTTGGCCAAGTCCAGTAATTTCCGAGGAACAGTAAACGTAGCTTGCGATGAAAGATTGCCGATTCCAATATGAGTCGGCGGTCGGAGTCGCATCCCCCCAAAACCCATTTGTTTACGTTGTTGTTTTTGTAATTTGAATCTGTGAATATGTGTGACATAAAAAGAAGCATTTGCTAATGGCCGGCCACCATTCTCTTTGCTTTTATGGGCGCTGTTCAATTGCTTTGTGTTTCATATTGAACTTGTTTGGTTTTTGATAAGGCTTCAATTAAAATAAATAAAATATTGAAATACATATTACGGAATAGCGAAAAACATTAAAGTACAATGCATAAACTCACAAACGCTAGAAAAGAAATGAGCTAATGTGTGTGACTTCATGAATTTTTCGGGAAAACAGCTTGTAGGCAGCCGCCCTTCCACTGGAAAGTTATCTAACTCTGTATTTCTTATCTTTGGCTGGTTCCTTACTTTTGCTCCTCGTCACAGCTCAAGCTGACGGACCGTCAATTTTCTATAGTTTTTAGTTAGTAGTTTGTGGCCTCAGAATTAGTTTTACTTGACTTTTGGAGACTTAAAGCGGAAGAGGTTTTGAAGTAGTAAACTCTTGTTATAATTGAAATGCCGGAGAAATCCATTGGAAGTAAAGCGGATAAATTGGCCGCGGCTCGTAAAAGGGTATATTTCTCTAACACTATTTAACTTATTCTAAAAATTATAGTATAATGATACGTTACAGAAGTTAAAGAAAAACGAACCTATGGTTTTGTTATCTACCTATGTAGCTTGCGATTGGAGAGTTTGAGATTTGTATGTTTCAACAAAATTTGTATTTTTTTTTTTTTAATTATTCGAGGACAATAAAATTATTTCTTAGGACACTTGACATGCTGCCTTAGTTTCATAGCTTATTGTTTGGAATGTCGAAATGGCGAAGGTTGATTAACAAACATTTGTAAATTTGTTGCCACAAGTTATCGTTAGAGTGCCTGCATGCTAATTTCGCATTATGTATAATCGGAGCCAAAAGGTCAGGGCTCTAAGGGGAAAACGATAGTCTGTCATCGCCTCGGCGATTTTTCTACTTCGTGTAACAACCAAAAAATGTTTATCGTTTGAACATCATAATCATAATAGTTTTTTTTGCTTTACGTTACTCATTCTAATGTCAAATATCTTCGTCGAAACATTTTGATTGAACAATGTCTGTTTTGCAATCGTTTCATAGTTCTTGGTGCATTTTTATATCCTCCACAGGAAGGTATATTCACTTTGCCATCACATTTGTAACGCCAAGAAGGAGTCACCAGAGACATAATCAAGGAGGTACATTCTGAATCGGGATCACATTCTGAATCGATTTAACCATGTCCGTCTGTCTGTCTGTCTGCCAGTCTGTCTGACTGTTGAAAGCACGATAGCACCCAAAGGAATTGACATAGGCGAATGAAATTTGGTGAAGGTTGGTGAAGGACTTATTTTTATCGTCGTCAGGTTTGTATTGAAAGTGGGCTATGTCGGTCAAGTAGTTTAGGTACCTCGTATACAAAACCAATTTTAAATTACTTGTATGCAGTGAAGGGTATCAAAGCATCGGCCAGGCCGATGATAACACTTTTACTTGTTTCAGTTTTTATTGGGTCTGAGAGGTGTAAAAAAATGTTTACAGAAACAGACTTATGTTCTCCTTGGTTGGGACTCGCTCTCATCAGATTTGTAAAAGAATGTATTCTTTAATGTTAATTTTTCCGTTTTTGAATATGAAATGAATTTCACTTACATATTTGTTTTATTATTGCATACAGATACAGTAATACTTAAGGTGGCGCTACAGTCCGGGGTGGACCTGGGCCTCAACCAACAAGCGTCTCCACCCAGCACGATCTTTAGCCAGCTGTCTCCAGTTTCATCCTGCACAAACGGACGAGTTTAACAGGGATGCCAAAACTAGACATAGCTCTGTATAGTTCGTCCCTATAAATGCTGTCATAGGCGGCCTTAAAATCGATGAAAAGGTGGTGGGTATCGATTTGAAGTTCCTGGGTTTTCTCCAAGATCTGTCGCAGTCTGAATATTTGGTCTATAGTGGACTTTCCTGGCCTGAAGCCGCACTGATATAGACCAATCAGGTTGTTTACGAAAGGCTTCAGGCGTTCACACAACACGGCAGATAAGATCTTGTAGGCAATGTTAATAAGACTGATACCTCTGTAATTGGCGCAGTTCAAAGCGTCTCCTTTCTTGAGGATCGGGCAAACAATGCTGAGGTTCCATTCATCGGGCATATTTTCCTCCGACCATATTTTACATATGCACATATGAGTTGGTGCATGCTCCTAACCAAGTCATCGCCTGCCGCTTTGAACAGTTCCTCATAAAACTCCAGCTATCCTTTTTGAATATAACTTCCAATTTATACTTCCACAGATGGTAATTTTCTGCATTGAGTTTTGCAAATGATGATTTTAAAACTCCATCTTAAAACTGGGCCTTAACTTCTTGCAGAGCAGACGCAGTCAGATCAATGTATAGGTTCAGGGTTTAAAGTTCTTTTTGAGCTATGGATAATCTAGATGCTGAGTACTACTACAAAGCAATCCAAGTGTCTCTGAAAATGAACAACGCATGAAAGATGGTATGGTAGAAGCCTTTACAAACGACCAAGAAATTATTATTGTAATTAACGTTCCAACAGTAACAAAAGAAACGTATCTATGACATTTACGAAATAGTCACCATTCTTATGATCGATGAAAAGTGAATTGTAATCATAGCATTAAGTCATAAATATTTTATTATCATCATATCAATAGAATTGGTGTAGTTCTGTTCGACTAAGATTGAATTTGACTGCACGTCTTTAAATGCAAAAATCTTATTGCGTTTTCGATTGAAGAAAGGAAGTGCCCTTTCTATGAAAAGAGCAAATCTAGAAGTGCTCTTTCTATGTATTCTATATTTCATTCAAAAAAAAAGTGCACTTCCAGGTCAATTCTTAACACGAAAGA
Source organism: Cheilosia impressa (assembly GCA_948293265.1). Taxonomy (NCBI): domain Eukaryota; kingdom Metazoa; phylum Arthropoda; class Insecta; order Diptera; family Syrphidae; genus Cheilosia; species Cheilosia impressa. The sequence goes on along the minus strand of OX411884.1, from coordinate 37,775,576 downwards.
AGCGTCCGGAATATTTTGAGAGAATTGCCCTGAAGTCACCAACACACTAGCAAAATGTCAGATTGAAATGTTTGTTGTGTTATTAGAAACAAATTTTTCGCTTGTTATCCGAAAATATACAATTACGAGCGCAAAATGTAAACTTAATATTATAATATGTATATTGATTTGGTCTATTAAAACATTCATATTTACTGTAAAAAACAAGTAACAATAGAAAATCTAATCACACATATATGGTGTCTACAGTCTACCACTCTTGCAAAAGTGCTCCAACGAATTTTATTGAAAAGAACAATTCTGAACTTCGGGGCACTTCTCTCGGATCTTCAATGAAAAACGCCATTAGAAACCGCTGAATATATTCTGGTGCATTTTTTACAGACCTATAGAGGCTACGCACTTAGATTTTTAAACGTCACTTCCTTGCCGACGCTGCCATTCCGAGCAGCTGATAGGTGCAATTATATGCGAAGTGTTTCTATTGTGAAAAATGTAAGTGAATTTCGAATACTAAAATGTTAACAAATTACAATAAATTTGTAACTTTTTTAAGGTCTCAAGCCATTTGCTTGGGAGCAAATACGGATTCTTTTAACGTTTATGCAACAAAATACGAATACGAAAGTTCCAATGAAGTAAACATTGAACTTCACGTACTTTCAAATTGCACTTCAAGTTTTTTTGTTTTAATTTATTTAATATACCTACCTATTCTTTTTTTACTAAAGTATTTCATTTATTTGGAGTTGAAGCCGATGTGCATATCTATGAAAATGACACAAATGTATGAAAGCGACACCTAAATAGGTGTCGCATGAAATTGATGCAAAAAAGCGATTGTCAATTTGATAATCACCTTACGTGGACGTAAAGCGATGATTTTGATTGTCAACTATCAACTATCACCTTAGCCGATTCCACCCCAGACCTACAATCTCCACTTTATTTCAACTCTATATCTCTATAAATTCCGGAAAAAATTTGACAAGAGTAATTTCTTTTTTATACCCTCCAGAGGAAGGTATATTCACTGTGCCAATACATTCGTAACGTCAAGAAGGAGTCACCGGATACCTCATAAAGTATATATATTCTGAATCAGGATCACATTCTGAATCGATTTAACCATGTCCGTCTGTCTGTCTGTCTGTCTGTTGAAAGCACGATAGCGCCCAAAGTAATTGACGTAGGTGAATGAAATTCGGTGAAAGTACTTCTTTTTATCGGCGTCAGGTTGGTATAGAAAATGGGCTATGTCGGTCAAGTAATTCTGGTACCTCCCATACAAAACCAATATTGGACCCATGTGCCTCTCTGTCTGTTGAAAGCACGATAGCGCCCAAAGTAATTGACGTAGGTGAATGAAATTTGGTGAGAGCACTTATTTTTATCAGCGTCAGGTTGATATTGAAAGCGGGGTATGTCGGTCAAGTAGTTCTGGTACCTCCCATACAAAACCAATATTGGACCCATGTGTCTCTCTGTGAAAGCACGATGGCGCCCAAAGTATTTGACGTAGGTGAATGAAGTTTTGTGAAAGGACTTCTTTTATCGTCGTTAGGTTGGTATTAAAAATGGGTAATGTCGGTCAAGTAGTTCTGGTATTTTGCATGACTTGTATGCAGTGGAGGGTATCAAAGCATCGGCCAGGCCGATGATAACACTTTTACTTGTTTTCGTTTCGTTTCGCTTTTTATACCCTCCAGAGGAAGGTATATTCACTTTGTCATTACATTTGTAACGCCAAGAAGGATTCACCGGAGACCTCATAAAGTATATATATTCTGAATCGCGATCACATTTTGAATCGATTTAGCCATGTCCGTCTGTCTGTCTGTTGAAAGCACGATAGCGCCCAAAGGAATTGACATAGGCGAATGAAATTTAGTGAAAGGATTTATTTTTACCGTCGTCAGGTTGGTATTGAAAATAGGCTATGTCGGTCAAGTAGTTCTGGTACCTCCCATACAAAATTCATATTGGACCCATGTGTCTCTCCGTCTATTGAATATACGATAGCGTCTAAAGGAAACAACCTAGGCGAATGAAGTTTGGTGAAAGGATTTCTTGTTATCTTCGTTAGATTGGTTTTAAAAATGGGCTGTGTCGGTTAAGTAGTTCTGGTACCTCCCATATAAAACCATGTGTCTCTCTTTCCGTTAAAAACACAATCGGCCTTACTAATAATCAAACACTAATGTCGACGATTAGCTGGTTGCTAGCTTTAGTAAAAATGTACAGCATTAGTGAAACGGTACCAATAAACAATTAGACCTAAACATTTGCTAGTGCGACAACTTTCTTAGAAACTATTACATTTTTTGTCACCGCAGGATTCAAATTTCATAATTTGTTTTCGTGAAAAACAAGGTCAATGGTTTATTTCACAACGAGGATTTTATTCTAAAAAAAGGAATATTTAAATTGCAAATTAATTTGCCCAACAGATTTCATTTAAAGGCTTTCTGAATATTATTATAAGCAAAAAACAAAACAGAAATGCAGGAAATATCCGCTGATCTGTCAAATATCGTATGCAAATCAGTAATGCCCTGTTGTTCGATAGGACACAATTTTCGGTACTTTTTATAGTACGCTTTCTTTTGTTTTCTAATACTTCACGATTGATTTATGAGTGAATTTATGTCGTAATAAGGTTTCTTTTAAATTATACAATAAACGGAACACAGTTTATTAGAATGCTTTGATTTATTCGTTGGCTGATAATGCAAATCAAAACTTATTGGTAGTCTAAAGATCACATTTAGATCGTTAGCAAGTGAATATTTTCGAAAGAAATATTAACCTGCTTCTTCATTTCCGTTTGCAAAACAGTACTTGCAAAAGTATATGGAGGTGTGAAAATAAATACAATTTGATGTTTTAAAAATTGCATAGCTTATAATTACTTTATTCGGGAAAAAAATATAAAGCTGTTATGTTTTCTCCTAGATGAATTTGCACCAAGTAACACAGAACTTTGTATATCTTAAATTCGCATATACTACCTGATATTCTTCTAGCAGTTCCCAAATTTATTATTCCGCGTGGATTTTGCTGAATGCTGACAGTTCTTCTATCTATATTTTCCGCGAAGTCAACCTTTTCACAACTATTTCCACACCAATATTTGAGATCTTCATCCAAAATCTACCTGCCGCCTAAGGTACTGAGAATTGAGCTGTCCAATATTAAATGAACAGATATTTTATTCTCTTAGCAACTACACTCAAATTCTTGGAAAGATCCCAAACTTATGTCAAATTAATTTTTTACTTAGCATGCATTCGTTACAAACTAAAATGAAAATCAATCATAAAGCAAGCACTAGCGGTTAAACAAGATAAAGCAGAGAAAAGCACTAACCATTTCTTTTAATCAAAATATTCGAAGTAAATATTTTAACCGAACCACTTGCATTGTTGTATTTCATCGAATAAAATCAGTAAACATTTACATTTACTGAAATTAGTTTATAAGTATAAATGTTCCGGCTGAACAACAGCGTATGTAAATTTGCTCCTATTACAAAAGTCCATACCATATATTAGGATAGTTAGGCAACACTCCTCTTCAAAATGACTTTTCGGAAGGATTTATTTAGCTAATGCCCGAGATGAACATGGGTTTCTGAACATTAACATTTAACCCTACAGTTAGGAATATTCTGGCAACTATATTTGTTTATTGGTAAAGGGATTTTGGAAAGTTTGGGGTCTTTGCGTAAACTTCCAGACTAAAGTTGATTATTGGTAAGGCCGAATGGCATCCAAAGGAATCAACGTAGGCGAATGAAGTTTTGTGAAAGAACTTCTTTTTATTGTCGTTCGGTTGGTATTAAAAATGGGCTAAGTCGGTCAAGTAGTTCTGGTACCTCCCATATAAAATCAATATTGGACCCACGTGTCCCCGTCTATTGAAGATACGATAGCGTCCAAAGGAAACAACCTAAGCATACAAAACCAATTTTCGCATGACTTGTACGCAGTGGAGGGTATCAAAGCAAAGATGATAACACTTTTACTTGTTACTTTTTATTAATGATCGACTTAATAAAAAACTGCTCCTGCCTTATGTATGCAGATGATATAAAATTCTTTAAGAAAATAGTAACAATGAACGACTGTTTACTTCTACAAAAAGACTTGAACGCTTTTTCTGAGTGGTGCTGCTAGAAGAATTTAATGTTAAACATTGACAAATGTGCTTGTATTAGCTTTAATAGAACTTTTCATTCTATTTTTCCACGATATTCTTTAAATGGTGATAGAATAAAAGTAGTTAATGACTTTATAGATCTTGGTGTAATTTTTGATGTCAAGTTAAGTTTTCATTTACTCCAGGGCGAATTCCCTATTAGGGTTCATTAAAAGGAATGCTGCAGATTTCAAAGATCCTTACACTCTTAAGGCATTATTTTGCAATATTGTGAGCCCTTTTTTGTAATAATGAAGTTAAGGTTTATCATTTTTACCGTTCAAAATGTCTTTTACTTGGATTCCAAACTCCTGAATCGAGGAGAAAAATGTCATGGTGTCCACTGGTCTGGAAAGTCAGGGAACGAAAATTTGGTCAGGGAATGTCAGGGAAAGTCAGGGAATTTCGGAAGCAGTCAGGGAAAATTCACTGTATTTTTTAATATTGTAATTTCAAAAAAATTATTTGTGTCGAGCTTTGAAGTCTACCCACACGTTTCCGCAAAAAGATATAAAATTCAATATTCATCAAACCAACAGAAGTGAAAAATTGCAGAATCCATCAAGAATTAACAAGACTGACAATAATAACATATATTGTGATTTGTTTCAAACAAGAAAATAATGCCCCTATTATCGTTAGCGAGTCGAACAAAAAAAAAAGCGAATGTGACTTATTTGTATTATGGTTAGCGAATTGAACAAAATTCATTCGCCTGAACTGTCAAACCGTTGGCGAATTTGAAGTCGTCTTATTGCGGGTTGCGAATTTATGAAAAATCATTCGCCTAAAACTTCAAATTTTGGCGAACAAAACTATTGGGTGAAACCTGAGGCGAATGTAACTTATGAATGAAAATTCAAGAAAAATGTATAAAACCCATTCAAATCATATTTCTACATACATATACAACAAAACCCAGCTATAGCCAAAGGGTTGGTACAATTTGGAGCTTCAAAAAATTAAATAAAGAATATTTTATATTTAAGGCACACAAATTTTTCATTTTAAATTCCTTTTTTGTTGACATAAATGTTCGAATTGTCGTTTTGGTGCTGTCATTTTCGTTTTTATTATGTAGGTAGCCTTTTATTTCCTTTTATTTGAGGAGGGTTTCGACTTAGAAAAAAAAAAACTTGGTCGTTGAGGTATCTTTTTCGTTTTATTGGACATTTTAAGTTAAACTTTAGATTTTCACAGCTTTGGTCATGTTTTTATCTGTGCATAAACATATTTCACTACACGATTTTGGATTTGATCCTTTTTTCAAAATTGTCCTCACATTTCTAACAAAGTAAAATGTAAAAGTATTCTTCGCAGAAAAATGTGTTCGAAGGTAAACGACCAAATATTTCACTACTTCCCGAACGTTTAACCCAAATAGGTCTTCAGCAGTCATTAGGTATTTGAAAAAACGATAACCTACCCACACCGCCTCCATTTTTAACTTTTTCCATTACGTAAATAAGAGAAAGATATTGTATTCGTCCGTCTGTCTGTCTGTCCGTATGTCTCGAGGCCTACAGCTTAAACGGCTGCCCATTTCGTTCAAACGTTCGGTTCGGTTTTAAATGGTACTTCCCACAAAAAATTTTCATACCAATTTGAGTTGTTCGAAAATGGCTCCAACGACTTGAACCGAAATTAATATTTAAGCTTAAGTAGGTGAGGTTAACATGACTGCATACTCAGTTTTCCGCTGAAAAATCGAATAACGGTAATTTTGAATTTTGGACATATCTCGAAAACGGTCTATAATATTGTAATCAAAATTCATTTCTAAGGTAATATGGTCATTACTTACATAATGGCGAACTCAGTTTTTCTCTGTATTATCGTCAAATGGATTTTTGAAAAAAAAATAATTTTTGAAAAATTTTGTTTTCTTTAGTTTACCTGAAAACGGCAGTAACGATTTTGACCAAAATTCAAATCATCGAAAACGCTAATTTTAAAAAGTCCTCATATGTCGAAAACCCCATTTTCGATTTCGATAAAACTTTTAAAACCAAATAATGCTTACATCCCGAAAAATAACTTGTAGGTACTCGGTTTTCAGCAAAGAACGCAAAAAAATAACTAAAGCTAGTATTAGACGATATGTTGAACCAGTATACGTATGCTGAAAAATGTGTCCCAATCACAACATATCTTGTAAAAGCGAAATTTCTGTCATCATATGTATGCTAAAACGTGTTTGTGATAAATTTGTTGTCTTACAACATGAATGTTAGCATATATGTATGTTGGCGACCTGAACATTCGGACAAATTTTCGGCGTATGCTGACTCGTATGATATATGCTGACGAGGTAAAGTAGAATCATCAGCATACGCCACATTTTTCAGCATACGGATTTGGTATTTTTGAAGTTTTGATAAATTTTTGAACGTGTTTTTTGTGTTTATATTGTCTTCATTTTGGTTAACAGAAAAATGGCTGAGTTGGTTACTTTGTCGAGGACAAATATTAGAATAATAAGGATCCAAATGCATGCTGATGATTCGCAGGAGTTTGTGGCAAAAAGCAAAAAATAAGATAAATGCAAATAAGACCTAAGTCAAAGGAAGATTGGTGGCACGAAGAATATAAATTGCCCAAAACGCCAGTGCGGAGGGAAATATTACGAGAGTTTTGGCCAAACACGGATTGTAAGGCAAAGTTGACCAATCTGCTGGTCTCCTTAAAAACGAAGTTGGCTAAACATCGCGCCAGTAAATCTGGCCAAGCCACCAACGAATCGACTGGAATGAATGACTTGGGTGTAGCGGAAATGCAGCAGACATCAACATCTGGAAGCAAACGCCACTGCTGTCGTCGTCGACATCGTCCTTGTCACTGCTAATGGAATCAAATTTCAAAGAAATGGCTGCGAAAGCGTTGATTAACATTGGTAGACAGAACGACGAATACGACACCTTGGCGATTAAATTGCAGGTGAATTGCGGAGCCTTTCAGCCGCACAAGCGACGTTTGCAAAACGTAAATTGGCTTGCTCGACACCTTGGATGATAAAAACCAAAAACAAAAAATCGATAAATACAACACGTATGCTAAAACCGCGATCTGTACATTTTTCAGCATATAATCATACGGGTCTTAAAATTTTTCAGCATACCAGCTAGCATACTTACTTACTTACTTACTTAACGGGCTCCCGACCCGTGTAGAGTCTCTGCCTGAGACACTGCAGCCTTCCATCCTCTGCGATCCCGGGCACGCTGCTTCCAGTTGTCCAGACCAAGCGCTCTGGCATCCGCGATGGCTTGGTCTTTGAAACGGAGGTTCGGTCTTCCTTGTCGTCTCGAACCTGGCGGCTGGGATTCGAAGATCCTCTTAGCTGGAGCATTATTGTCCATTCGCTCGATGTGGCCGAGCCAATGTAGTCGACGTATTTTGGCCTTTTGGACTACATCCACATCTTGGTACAGCTCATAGAGTTCGCGGTTGTATCTTCTCCTCCATTCGCCCTCCTCGCACACAGGACCAAATATCCGCCGAAGAATTTTTCTTTCGAAGGAGCCTAGTATCAGCTCTCCCTTCCTGCTTATCGTCCAGCACTCGGCGCCATAAAGCAGAACTGGCAGGATAAGGGTTCTGTAAAGCATACATTTTGTCCTTCGAGTTAGGAGTTTTGAACCCAATTGCTTTGCCAAACCGAAGTAGCAGCGGTTTCCTAGGGTAATTCTTCGCCGGATCTCCACTAGGATGTCATTTGTGGAGTTCATGTTTACTCCGAGGTAGATAAACTCCTTAACTACCTCGAAATTGTTGCTATCAATAGTGATGTTCTGTCCTAGGCGGTGGACAGATGCTGGTTTGTTTGTTGATAGCATGTACTTAGTCTTGTCCTCATTTACTACCAGACCAACGAATTTCGCCTGTTCTTCAATCGCCGTAAAAGTCTCTATCACGGCACGCTGGGAGCGACCGATTATGTCAATATCGTCTGCATACCCCAGTAGCTGGACGGATTTGTTGAAGATAGTGCCTTCCGTGCTGACACCTGCCCTGCGCACTATCTGCTCTAGCACGAGATTGAAGAAGTCACATGATAATGCGTCTCCTTGCCGAAATCCGGTGCATGTATGGAATAGCTCGGAGGAACTTCTTCCAAATTGCACATTGCAGCGTGTGTTCTCCAGCGTCACGCTACAAAGCTGGATCAGTTTTGCCGGGATCCCGAATTCGGCCATCGCCACATAAAGCTCCTGACGATGAATGCTATCATATGCGGCTTTGAAGTCGATGAAAAGGTGGTGAGTCTCGACTTGAAATTCATTGGTCTTTTCTAGAATTTGCCTCAGTGTGAAAATTTGGTCTATAGTCGATCTGCCGGGCCGGAAGCCACACTGGTACGTGCCGATTAGTGTGTTGCAGAAAGGTTTGAGACGTTCACACAGTACCAGCTAGCATACGCTGTCAACAAACAATTTGCTACTTTGGGACAAATTCAACGTATCGTGTAATAGGGCATCATACGCCAGGTAAACATATGTATATTTGCTGAGAATTATTATCATATGATTGTCAGCATATGTATGTTCATTGAACATATCGTCTAATACTAGCTTAACTATCTCGGAATTCAAATTCGAAAAACCAATTGATTTTTTGCGTTCCATTTTTTAGTCTGGCAACGTGATTGTGTGGCTATCGTTTACAGGCACACCAACACAAGCCATCTAGTGGGAAATAGTGGAAATAATTTTCAGATCATGATTTGTGAGATCGGCGAGAAGCAGGATCATGTGCTGTTGTTGTAAGTGCATATAAATCGATGATCTATACGGATCATAGCTGATAATAAAAAACAGCTCTTGTTGCTATAGATACTTCGCGCTGTTTTTTCCGACTTCGCAGTTGAATGTCGGCACTGGTGACTGTTTTAGCAAACTCTCCCAGCAAGGCAGATTTCAGCTCTGACCAATTTCTTACTCATAAGAAAAGTTTAACTTTCTGTACTTTTCTAAGGCCCAGTTTGTTCAATCTTGGTTATTTTTAATCAACGGTTATTCCAGCTGATAACCATTGAATGTGTTTGTTTAGCAAATTATTAACCAAAGAATCTACGGTTTGGTTAGTTAACCCAAGAAATCGATAACCAGCCAATTTTGCATGGTTAACAAGATTTAACCAATTATTTTTCTAGAATTTCGTTTATTCAAGATTTTGTAAGGAATTCGTAGGTTTTGATGTATATACAACAATTTTTTGTAGAATATTGCGAGCAATCTTGAGCAAAAAAAAATAAAATAAATAAACATATATATTACTAGCTTAGTGTCGCACACCAAAAAGATTTTATTTCTCTGTTTTAAAAAAATTCCTGTATCATTTGATTTTGACAGCTACATACTCTACAATAAAAATCTATTCATTAAAAAATTACCTAGACAAAAACACAAGTAGCCAGATATAAAAAAAATTTAACCATAGATTCGGCTAATCACTGAATTGACAAGTGAACTGGAAAAACGGAACGATTCTGTTAAACTAAATTGATAGTAACCTAAGCAAGGATTTGACCAGCTGTGAACGGACCGGCTTTAAGACTTAATTAAAAACTTAAAAAATATTCAAAATAAATAATACTTTTCTAAGACTTAGTTAAAAACTTACAAATAAATACTACAAGAAAAAAATTGCATTCCTTTTTTTTATTTTTAAGTTGTCATAGTTTGTTTAGAATCATGTTCAAATTGTTCAAAATAAAAATGAACGATTCGATTGAAAGACAATTTCTTCCACAGAGCGTCCTGGAACTTCCCCTCGACAGTTAACCACTGTTCCATGGTCAGACGTCCGCTCGGTTCCTGCTCATTAACTATGGCGACAAGGAGTTCGTCTTTCGCGTCATAACCCGGGTGCACCACGGACGAAGTACCAGTTTCTTTGGCCCGTTCTAGCTGCTTCCTACCCCAGGCGCTAAGTGAACTAACGTCACACCCCCTTAACTGCTCTACTTGCCTACTGCGCCTACCCTATCTAAGGAAGTGAGAGTACCAGCCACCTCACTTCCCGCTACGTTAGCGTCAGTGAGTGCAATCTACATCTTCACTGTCACTAGGAAGCAATACTTTCTCAAGTTTCCTCTCCAGGCTTTTAAGGTTTTAATAATAAAGGTCAATCCAGGCAGCGTCACCATGCTTGGGTAAGGCTAGATACAAAAACCTCGCCCTGGCGTCTGGTTTTACCAGCCTTTCATCCATGGGTACGGTTTGCTAGCTGCTCACACCACCACTTAAATTTGGTTGGATTTTAGTTTGGGGTAGTAGTACTTCAAACTAAATGGATCACCACAGAATTATTTATTATTATTTATTTACTTTAAAATCGCTTACAAAGTAAGACAAGAGTCTTAAAAATTTTTGAAAGCCTTTAAATTAATTTAAGAATTTGAATTTAATTTATTTATTAAGCTATTTACATCATTATATATTTATTAAAAAGAAATCGAAATTTAAAAAAAGAAAAAAAATAATAAAAAAAAAATTTATAAATAGATAGATAAGATCAATAATTTGCCAAATAGTTAAAAGTAAACATTCTTGTGTTCTTTACACTTCTCATACTTATGGGCAGGGAGTTCCAGGGGCGAATAACATGGACGAAATATTAACACTCAGTAATAAGAAAATTGTATCGAGGTAGTATAAGAGCAACAGACCTTGTTGAATGAGGGAAGTTTAGCTTACTGTGTAAATAATCAGGCTGTTATTCATTAGATAGCTAAGGAACGCGAAAATTTAATAAATTGTCTAGACTACATCCAGAAATGCGAACAGCAAAGGTGGAAACGTGGTCATAGCGACATAGATTATAGACATAACGGGCAATGTTGTTATATGCAACGTTTAATTTGCGGTTAGTGCCAGAGTCCAAGTTGCAAAAAAATTCACATCCATATAACATAATGGGTAGTAGAAGCGTTTTGGCAAGAAAAAGTTTGGTTTTTGTGGGGATGAAACTTCGAGTGACTTGGAGAACACGGAGGCTACCATATACTTTACCAATTGTTTTAATTAGGTGGTCGTTCCATGTAAGGGTACGTATGAAAACCATTCCAAGGTTTCTAGCGCTGCTAACATATTCGATTCCTTCGTTTTGAAGACTGATAAATCAAAGATTTTGCGATAGATGGGGAGGGCTGTTGATTTGACAGGGTTTAGCCACAGATGATTTCTCTTAGATCAACGAGAAATTAAAAAAAAGGTCCTCATCCATTAATGCAACGGCATCATTCTTTTACCCAAACGGTCGACTTATCAGAAGCTGCACATCATCAGCGTAAAGATGAATAAGACAACTTTTGGAAGCTCATTTATGTAAAGTGAGAAGAGAATTGGGCCAAGAATTGATCCCTGTGGCACTCCATTCAAAACATTGAGAAAGATCGATGATTGACCATTTGCCACCACTCGTTGTTGCCTTCCGCTAAGGTACGAGAGAATCAACTTACAGGACTCTATAGAAAACCCAAAGAAATTACGCAGTTTTTTACATAAAATTGAATGGTTAACTGCAATAGGAGGGAATAGGGAATCAATAGGTGTAACAACGTCAAAGGATTGTGGCGTGGAGGTGAACTTTTTGTTGGGAGCATCACAATCGATGTTATCAGCAGACTTCGTAGATTGCTTCCCAATACCGATTTCTCGCAGGTTTTTCCATAACTTTTTTCCAGAAACTAATGGACCAAATTTGTGTTCGTAGTAAAGCCTTTTTGTTGTTCTGATCAATACGACGACTTGATTGCGAAGTCTGCAATAAGATTTGTTTAAGTACTCCAATTTGAACCGCCTCCATTGACTGTAAGCGGCATCTCGTTTCAACATTAGAGCAGAGATGTCGCCATTCAGCCATTAGTGTAAATCCTTGGCTGACACTAACCATTTGACCGGTTAGCACTTTTCAGGCGGGCGCCCACATGAAGGACTAATGAATGAGGATTTGTGCCCAGGTCCGGTGACATGGGAAAGTAGGATGTTGGTATGGCCATAGGAATAACGTTGAGGGCTTGATATTTCAAAAGCATTTGACAGAGTTTGGCACCAAGCTCTTTTGTCGAAAATGCGTGCTTATGGGATCGATGCGTCTCTTGTTCAATGGATTAGAAACTACCTTTCTGGCCGTTCAATTCAAGTTGTTTTGGATGGTTTCAAGTCTGATACTCACCATATAAATGCTGGTGTCCCCCAAGGCTCCGTTTTGTCTCCGACTCTCTTTCTCATTTTTATAAATGATCTCTTGTCTGCAACTTCTAATCCAATCCATTCCTTCGCTGATGACAGCACTCTTAGCTTCTCATATTCTTTCCAGGACTCACGTCCCTGCTCTTCGGCCGTAGAACTGGAACGGCAACGTATGTTAAGCTCATTAAATTCCGACCTTGACAGCATTTTAAAATGGGGTTCAGCCAATAGAGTAGAATTTAATGCTTCAAAAACACAATGCTGTCTGCTGTCTCTAAAGCGAAACCAGATCCTACAGCCATTATCCATGAATGGCACTTGCATCACCGAAACCGAAAGACTTTCCATTCTCGGTATGTGCGTTCATGACAACCTTCGTTGGAATGACCACATACACGAAGTCGCTAAGAATGCTGCGAAATGTCTAGGTTTTCTCAAACGGTGCAAGAAATATTTTACCCCTTCTGATCTGGCTACAATTTATAAGGCGTTCATTCGCCCCAAATTAGAGTACAATTCCCATATCTGGTCTGGTGCGCCGAAAACCATATTGCACCTACTGGATAGGATCCAAAACCGTGCGTTGAAACTAATCGGAGATACGAACATCGCGAATTCTATTCATTCGCTTGAACATCGAAGAAACGTTACGTGTCTCACACTGTTTTATCGCTTTTTTAACAAACAGTGCTCAAATGAAATTGCCAGCTGCATTCCGCCCCTTCAGCAATTCAACCGCAATACTCGCCTTGCTAGGAATGCCCATCAGTTTACCATTCAGCCTATCTTCGGACGTACCATGAAATATAGAGACTCGTTCATAAGCCGTACAACACGAATGTGGAATGCCTTGCCCGGCTCTGTCTTTCCTCCTCAGTACAGTTTGCAGACATTTAAAACCAATGTGCATCGGTATCTCCTATCTTCTCTATCCCAATTTCCTTAATGCCCGCGCTGTGTAAATCACATTGCACTATAAGAGTAGTCATAACCTCTTTAGCGCGTGTCAATTATAAAAAAAAAAAAAAAAAAAAAATCGGACTTGATCGTAGGGCTCCAGTGATTCGAATTCCAGCTGTTATAGGCTTTACTTAAGGCGAGCCGCCATACCAGTGATTCATAGGTGAGGGCCACTGCTGTAAACATCCAACGAATCATTTTTGGTTGTAGTACAAACCGAAAGTGAGAGTATCATTGTTTCTGTGTTAATGGGTCTTCGTCTGCCATGAGATGACATCCTGTGATGGTACGATCTTTGCAAGTGGCGGGAATTGTTTCCTTATTTTTACCCCACGAACTTTCGGCAAGTGATTTGATGATGATATTTTTTTTTATGTTAGTGGCGTGTGTCGAGAAACTAAACATATTTAGGGCTATCGTGAACAAAATTCCCCCCGGAATATTCCCCATTTTTCAAAAATAGGTATCGGCAATGAACCTCGAAAAAGGGAAAAAATTCCCCCCGGAATAAATTGGTATCGCGAACAAAAATTCCCCACGGAATTTGATGGGATTCCCCTCGGAATATTTCCTTTGCAATTTGTAGGTGGAAATTCAAAAATTCTACGGTTTGAAGTTTGCAGTTTACAGTTTTTTTGCGTTTTTTCTTTATTTGTTAGTTCAAACAACAGAAAGAACTACAGATTGAAAGCAAATAAACGTGTTTTGTTCAAAATCAAAAATAAGTGTTTGCTGAAAAAAAATACCCTGTATACAAATATCAGATTTAGTTCTATTCTAAGTGGAGAGCAACAATTTTGAATCATGCAAGTATTTTGTTTAAAGTCCTTTTTTCAAGATGAACCTACTATGGATTAATTAGGTCTAGCTCAACTAATCAAAAACAGTTAGAGATGATGGTACATTTATTCGATGAAAATCGCGACATTGCTAACGCTTTCACTACCAATAGAAGCAAAGAGGATGTAAAAAAGTTTTGGAATATTGTAGAAAAAGAGCTAAACAGTGCTGGGCCTCCAATGAAATCGGTATTTGAGTGGAAAAAGGTAGTTTGATTTATATTTATCTCATCATCATTATACAGATTTAATCCATTATAGGTGTGGGTGGACAAAAAAAAATATATAAAAAAAAAACTGTCTGAAAATAAAAAAAACCAAAATGCTACTGGAGGAGGACCTTGCAAAGAATATAGGTTCACAACATTGGAAGAGGCAATAATAGAAATATGTTCCATGAGTGCATCAGTGGAAGGTCTACCAAATACTTCAAGATTTGGCTTACCGTCCTGTGCAAAGAAGACGAAGTTGATATCGGATGAGGATGGTAGATCAACGGAAAATACTCCAGTGGCTGAAAGCTACGAAAGCAAAGATGAACATTTCGAGATCGATGAAAGTCCTTTGTTGAATATGTTGTTGGATGACGCAGATAATTGCAGTCCGTCAAAAGCACAGGAATTATTGGCGAATAATTCATTCTTAAAAAAATTGTCAAAACAACACATTTCAACAAGGGGAAAAACATCGCAGCAAGTTTTGGAAGAGGAAGTTCAAATACAACGAGCATTGTGTGATAAGGTAGGACAAGCTCTTTCAGACATGAAGAATTACCACGAAGATACACAAGGGAATGTCAAAAAGATATATCGATCTATTGACCGGCTTTATGATCAACAAAAACTGGTATTGCAGGAGACAAAACGCCACAACATGGAAATGGAAAGACTGAGGAAAAGAGAAATTGAGGCAAAAATACAGTTCAAGGAGCGGCTAATACAAATAGAAGAGGAAAAGCTTCAAATAATGAAGTGATTCAAATTATAGGTTTATCTTTATTTATATATTTATTTTTTGTTATAAATTGAATTGAATAAAGTTTAAAGACTGTTCCCTATTTGCCTTCTTACGCGTTGTGCTTCAGCCATCAATGCTGAATCGGTTACATTTGGAACTTCGTTTTCTGTTTCTGTGTTTATAGTGTTGATGTCATTATCATAACACATCATTTCTGGTGAAATGTCGCTTTTAAAATAGATGCAAATATTATGCAAAGCACAACAGACGTTTGCAATTTGAACTGCTTTGTGCGGACGATAGTGCAGCTCTCTAGCACTAAGTAAACATCTCCATCTACCCTTTAGCACACCGTTGGTTCTTTCAATAATATTCCGACAGCGCGTATGTGCTTGGTTGAATCGGAGTTCGGCAGTATTCTCATCGGCTGTCCTGTGAGGGGTCAAAAGCCATGGCTCCAATGGGTATCCAGCGTCACCTGTTTAAAACACCCATGTTAAAACGAATCACAAACTACTTTAAATGGTCAAGTTCATGTACCCAAAAGCCACGAATTTCTTTCACCGTTTCTGTGTCGTTGTTCCATCCACGACCTCAGTTCACTCACTTTCCAAACGAGTGAATCGTGGCATGCACCAGGGTGCGTAGCATTGACAAATCGAATCCTCAATTCATCATCACACACCTAAGAAAAGAAGAAGTGTAAACATTTAATGGAATTAGAAAACTTTAAACACAAAGAAATAAGTTACCAGTAACGCATTTAAACTGTGAAATCCTTTTCGGTTATAGTACAGATGTTTGTCCGTTGGTGGAGCTATAATGCGAATATGTGTCCCGTCAATGCACCCCATTACTCCTGGAATTTTATGTTTCTCGTAAAACTTTAAGGATATTTTATTCCTCTCTACCGTTGACATCGGCATAACGATCCAAACTGGACACAATTTTGTTTCAAAAATTGTGAGAACGTTGGAAAGGACTTCTGAGAATGACGACTGTGCCAATCCAATCTCATGATCCTTTCCAACTCCTGTCTGATAGCCACCTTCCGCAAAGAACCGCAGGCATGCACTTAGTTTGACGATGGCAGGAGTTGCGAATGGCTTTTTGGTTGCTGCCAGATTTTCTGATAGAAATTCCAGCAGATACTTAAACATTGGTTTATTAACCCTGTAGTACTGGTGAAATCTAATAAAGAACGAATTTATGTAATAACTATATAGCGCCGCTATTTAATTTCTACTTACAACGCCTGTGGTAGCTCTAAGGGATTGGACTTATCTCGGAGAGTTCTTCTGTTCAGTTTTACTTCATTTTTTTCTTGCTGAATTTGTTCCTCGGCCAGCAATCTAAGCGCTGCGCTGTGCATTTTGTAAACTTTCTTTATGTTTTGTATTCTAAATCGAACACTTTCTTTACTGAAACACAATTAACACCAATTAGCGTCTTTACAATTGCTCAAATTATCAAAATTAACTGTTTTCAAATCAATATTTGCAAAATATTTCCAAATATGAGCTTGATTGACAATTGAATAAATTACAAATGACATCTGTCAATGCATTCGAACATATCTTCGAAAAGTTCCCTGGGAAATAAATTCCGAAGGAGATTCGCGATAGGAGGAATATTTTCCAGGGAACTAAAAATGTTCAGGGGGAATTTTTTCCCCTAGGAATTGCCGATAGCCCTGATTGTCGAATTTGACTCCCAGGGTGTGCGATTTTAGGGATGTGTCTTTCGGCAATTGATATGTTCAGCTCTAGTCTGATTTCGGAGGCTAAGAGTATTAGTTCAGTTTTACTTGGGTTAACGCCACACACTTAAATCCCAACCGCTAATCTTACCCAAGGTTTTTTCCATGATTTTGCAACTAAATTTTTCAAAATAACTATAGTTTTTTTCAAAATATTGATCTAAATATAAAGGCCCTTCAGGTTGGGGGTTGTGCCGTCGGGGTAACTTCCGACCATGTAAAAAAACACTAGTTATGAGAGAGGCGCGAGAAGCCTCGGATAACGATTTCCCTCAAACGCCAACCAGACCCGGAACGTCAACGGACAACGATTTAGGAGTATGTACCTGGAACGTGCAAACGCTGTACACTCCAGGTGCTACTCAAAAACTTGAGTCTGTCCTCACGCGGTACAAGGCAGATATTACCGCGATCCAGGAGATACGATGGATAGGATCAGGTATGATGAAAAGGAAAAATTGCGATGTTTATTACAGTAAAATATTGCATGTATTTGTATTAGGATGCGGATTCTTCGTGGGAAATTGGCTTAGGACAAAAGTTATGGACTTTAAGCCGATAAGTGATCGCCTAGCTGTGATCCGCATCAAAGCTACTTTCCAAAACATAAGCCTAATATGTGCACACGCCCCTACCGACGAGGCTGAAGACCCTATCAAGGAGGAGTTTTATGACCTCCTTGATGGAGCCTACGGAGCCTGTCCGGAGTACGATGTCAAAGTTGTGCTCGGGGACTTCAATGCTAAAATCGGAGAGGAAAACATCTTTGGCGGGTTAGTTGGTAAGCACAGAATCCACGAAACGACCACGGACAACGGTTACCGACTAACTCACTTCGCGGCAGCTCGTAATACGGTGATAAGTAGCACTAGGTTTCCGAGGCTAAGGATCCACACTGCAACCTGGCGCTCTCCAGACGGTCGAACCGCCAACCAAATCGACCATGTGCTAATCGACGCGAGGCACGCATCCAACATCCTCAACGTGCACACATTCAGCGGGGCAAACGTCGACTCTGACCATTTTCTTGTTGCGGCTAAGTTCAGAGCTCGACTATCCAACGAGAAGAAGCTGCGTTCCGCCCAGAAGAAGAAATTCGACGTTGGACGCCTTAGCACACCTGAAGTAGCCAGAGTCTACAAAGACCGCCTGAGTGAGAAACTCTTCGCAGTGTATTCACCTACCACAGAGGACAACACTCAGTGGTCCCAGTATCGCGACATCATCAAAGAGGTAGCCGAAACCACCTTAGGGTACCAGCCACCCCAGAGAAAGAGCCCGTGGTATGATGATGAATGCGTACGCAGAAAAAGGTGACAGAAGATGCACATATGAAGGCGCAGCGAGGGAAGAGTATCGAGCCAGGATTAGGGAGCAGAAGAAAATCCTGCGTAGAAAGAAGAGGGCCTACGCAGTCCCCCAGCTCAAGGAGATCGAAGAGTCCCACGATCGAAGCAACATCCGGAAGTTCTACAAGAAAGCCCAGCAACTGGCTGCTGGCTTCAAGACCGGAACGCAGGCTCTTCGAAACAGTGATGGAAACCTAGTCACCGAAGCGCAGGGAATAGTAGATGTGTTTAAGCAGCACTTCCAGCAGCTGCTAAATGGGCATCATGTAGAGAGAGTGATAGGGCAAGAAGAGAACCCACGTCCAGTCAATGAAGATCCAGTTCCACCACCCAGTATAGAAGAAGTTGGCTTAGCAATAAAAAAGCTTAAGAACAACAAGGCCGCCGGCTCTGATGGTCTACCAGCGGACCTCTTCAAATACGGTGGTGATGTTTTGGTAGGGCGCATGCACCAAATCATCAACCAAGTATGGGTGGAAGAAAGTATGCCCGACGACTGAACTATCAGCTCCATATGCTCCATCTACAAAAAAGGCGATCCTATGTTTTGCAAGAACTATCGAGGCATATCCCTGCTTAATGTCGCATACAAGATCCTATCCAACGTACTGTGTGAACGTCTCAAACCGTTCTGCAACACACTAATCGGAACGTATCAGTGTGGCTTCCGGCCCGGCAGATCGACTATAGACCAAATTTTCACACTGAGGCAAATCCTGAAAAAGACCAATGAATTTCAAGTCGAGACTCACCACCTATTCATCGACTTCAAAGCCGCATATCATAGCATTCATCGTCAGGAGCTTTATGTGGCGATGGCCGAATTCGGGATCCCGGCAAAACTGATCCAGCTATGTAGCGTGACGCTGGAGAACACACGCTGCAATGTGCAATTTGGAAGTAGTTCCTCCGAGCTATTCCAAACATGCACCGGATTTCGGCAAGGAGACGCATTATCATGTGACTTCTTTAATCTCGTGCTAGAGCAGATAGTGCGCAGGGCAGGTGTCAACACGGAAGGCACTATCTTCAACAGATCCGTCCAGCTACTGGGGTATGCAGACGATATTGACATCATCGGTCGCTCCCAGCGTGCCGTGATAGAGGCTTTTACGGCGATTGAAGAACAGGCGAAATTCGTTGGTCTGGTAGTAAATGAGGACAAGACTAAGTACATGCTATCAACAAACAAACAAGCATCTGTCCACCGCCTAGGACAGAACGTCACTATTGATAGCAACAATTTCGAGGTAGTTAAGGAGTTTATCTACCTCGGAGTAAACATGAACTCCACAAATGACATCCTAGTGGAGATCCGGCAAAGAATTACCCTAGGAAACCGCTGCTACTTTGGTTTGGCAAAGCAATTGGGTTCAAAACTCCTAACTCGAAGGACAAAATGTATGCTTTACAGAACCCTTATCCTGCTAGTTCTGCTTTATGGCGCCGAGTGCTGGACGATAAGCAGGAAGGGAGAGCTGATACTGGGCTCCTTCGAAAGAAAAATTCTTCGGCGGATTCTTGGTCCTGTGGCTCGGCCACATCGAGCGAATGGACAATAATGCTCCAGCTAAGAGGATCTTCGAATCCCAGCCGCCAGGTTCGAGACGACAAGGAAGACCGAACCTCCGTTTCAAAGACCAAGCCATCGCGGATGCCAGAGCGCTTGGTCTGGATAACTGGAAGCAGCGTGCCCGGGATCGCAGAGGATGGAAGGCTGCAGTGTCTCAGGCAGAGACTCTCCACGGGTCGGGAGCCCGTTAAGTAAAAGTAAAGTAATTATATAGGTAAAGAAAAATAGGTATTTAGTATAAAAAAATGCTAAAGGTCGCTCGAATTTCTCAAAATATAAATCTAAATATTTAGATAACGAGTTAGTTTCAAAAAAGTAGTGGAGTAGGCCAAGCGAAAGATGAATGAGATTTTATGACCTTTCTGTTGACGAATTGTTGTTGTTCTTGTGTGGGTATAATTTTTTGATTGCGAAAGTAAAGCTAAATAATTTACACACAGCGATACATTTTTGATGAAAATGATAGAGATTGGACTTTGAAATTAATGGCGTTTTTCATTCAAAATCCGAGAGAAGTGCCCCGAAGTTCAGAATTGCTCTTTTCAATAAAATTCGTTGGAGCACTTTTGCAACAGTGGTAGACTGCAGACACCATAATATGTGTGATTAGATTTTCTGTTGTTACTTGTTTTTTTTGTTTTTTTTACAGTAAATATGAATGTTTTAATAGACCAAATCAATATATTAAATATAATATTAAGTTTACATTTTGCACTCGTAATTGTATATTTTCGGATCACAAGCGAAAAATTTGTTTCTAATAACACAACAAACATTTAAATCTGACATTTTGCTAGTGTGTGTTGGTGAGTTCAGGGCAATTCTCTCAAAATATTCCGGACGCTTCTTTCGTGTTAAGAATTGACCTGGAAGTGCACTTTTTTTTTGAATGAAACATAGAAAACATAGAAAGAGCACTTCTAGATTTGCTCTTTTCATAGAAAGGGCACTTCTTTTCTTCAATCGAAAACGCCATAAGTGTGAAATACAATATTATTCAAATGACCGCCTCGGAAAGATTCGTAGAATGCAACTCTTTTGAGGTAATTTTTAAAAACTTTTTTACACATTTTAGCGGTCTGGGCCATAACTTGAGTAATGTTGGTTTTTAATGCGTCTAGAGTTTGGGGATTATTCGCGTTATTGTTGCCCCGCCTTCTTGGAACCACATATCGGATAAGTCATGATCTTCAATCGCCGGCCAAATATATCGTTGCCAATTCACGGCTCCGTAACGTAAAACTATGCGGTCACCAAACGCTTCCTTCAATAAATCAATTGTGGCACGAGCTGTGTGACATGTTACGCCGTCTTGTTGAAACCACAGTACCTGCACATCATAGTTGTTCAATTTGATGAACGAAAAAGTGGATGGAAACATATCCAATTCCCCTTACATACATCATATTAATATGTATGGTTAAGTACCGTTCCATTACGGACTTTTGGCTTTTGTACCAAATAAAACAAAAACGATGAAACAATTTCAAAAAAGACATCCTTCCTTCGTTTCGAAGACGGACTTTGCCGGTTGAAAAACGATGATGACGCGAGGTGTAAGCATCGTCGAGACGCGGTTAGAGCCCATATCTCATTGTTAATTTCATTTTTCTAAGTACCTAAAACGTGTCAATTTTTTTTATTACTAGCTCAAAGAATATCAATCTAAGGAAAAACGAGATGTCGAATTGGTGGACCAAGGCATAAGTAAAGATCTGGAAACTCCATTGGCAGAAAAATTTTCAGAAAATTGTTCGTCTCTGCTGAATAATATTGTCTCTGATTCTATAGACGTTAAAGAACTATCAAGCACAGCAGGAGAAAACAATATAACAGTTTTTGCTTTAGATAATAGCAATGGGAACTCAGTCGACACAATTCAAATACTTATAAATGAAAAAGCTATTCTGTCATCTGAATTAAATAAATTTCGCAGTGTTTGTCGGGAGAAAGAATTTGAAAATGAAGAACTGCAAACACAGTTGCAGATCACTTCAAAACGATTGGACGAAATGAAAAGAGATTTTTTATTACAACTTAAATTACAAGATGAATTAAAGGCGAGTAACTTGACCCTACAGGTGCAGATGCAAAATATAAAATCTTTATATGACGACCAAGCAGAACACTTGGAAGAGACAAAGCAGCTCCTTGCTATTGAAAAAGCTGAACAAAATTTGCTACATGACCAGCTAAAAGACTTGAACAATAAACTAGGTCTTAATAAAATTCGTATTAATCAGTTGTCCGATGAGGCAAATATAACAAATGACAGTCGCGTAGAATCTTTGACACAAACTCAGTTTATGCATGAGCAGCAAATACGAGACTTACAGGTGTGTAGTCAAACCTTCATATTTCATTGCATATTTACTTAAAGTGTTTATTTTAATACAGGCAATCGTACAACAGCTAAATAGAGACAAAGAACAAGCCAACCAACAATATCAAACGTATGTGCAGCACTTAACTACTGAAATAACAAAATTGAATGAACAAAATAGTGAGCTAAAAGACGAATGTTCAAAGCATTTAGATAACGAAAAACAGTTTATTGATCATATTGATTCACTGGAAAAGGAGATCCAAAAATGGGTTCGCAACGAGATAGTTTCAGAAAATCGGGTGAGTCCCAAATTTCTTATAATATTTATTATAACCTTAAATCATAGACAAATTAGCTTATTCGAATCAATATCTTATCGCCCTACAAATAAATGCATATACATTTTGTATTCGTCTAATAAAGATGGTCCAACAAACGGAAGGTGAAGATTGATGATTATTGTTTAATTTTGATGATGGATGATGTGGATATCTACACGACCTTTGTTGGTTTTAGTGGTGTTTAATATTTTTGTTGCGTTCCCATTTTTTGCAAAGGCTGTATTACACGGCATGCAGGAAGCTGTTTTGATCTGAAACGAAGAAGAACAAAACGCAGATTTTTTTATTGGGAAAAAGAGACTTGCTCTGAAAAAACCCATGACTTTATTGGCTGGCTGACTTGTGATTACTAAACTACTAAGAATGAGGCACAGTGGTACGCGCAGTAGCACGACCGTACAATAAAGATGAGTTGGTATGGAAATAATATTCACATTCATATTATAATAAACTTATGTGTAGCATACGATACAGTGCCGCCGAAAACGAACGTTTTCCTCTAGGTTCGCCTTGCTTACTTCTGACAAGAGACAATACTGAGACCACCAACTTCGGCCGATTTCCCGTTACTTAGTCTACAAGCTATATTTCTATGGGGTGGCAAATGCTAAGTGCGCTTGTATTGTTACATAGAAATTCGTATTGACAAATGTCACGTAACTTCAGAAACAAATACACTCGCACCTTGCATATGCTACTTCCGCTTTGGGCAAAGTGGCTTGCAGCGTTCATAGAATCTTATCCGTTAAATTTGAAATTGTACGTTACGTGTGAATAATATTTTTTTTAGGAAAACGTGTACATTTGCTTAAAATATTTACGAAAAATTAAGAATGGCTGAGGTAAAATAAAAACATTTTGAGCAAATTTTCCTTATTATTTAAGGAAAAATTACACACGAAATCGAAGTTAATTATGTATATCCAAAAGCGGGAAATACACAACCATATTTGTCCCAATATATTTCTAGGATATAAAACATCTCCTTTAGATAGTTTTATTAACCACACAAATCAAATTAATCACCTTCAAAAAATTTATAATTACTAACCAATGGCTTTCAGTTATGCTAAAATGTGGTATTCCCGAACTCATTCACATTTCCCCACGATTGCCGAGGTTGGCAGCATTTATTTTTGTATTTTTTGTATGTTTTTGCATGTCACACGGATTCCCAATTGACAGAACACCGATAGGAATACAAAATGGCGAATTTGGAGAAAAAACTGAGGGGGCCAGTGGCAAGAGGATTGTGAGTTGGGGGTCTCAGTATGGTTTGTCTATGCTTCTGACTGTCAGTATACACATTTTTTGTACTGGTCTGGCTAGCTGTCCACTTTCTGTTTGAATTATCACTTTCTTGTAATGTCACAAGATACCTTTCTGACATGATGTAACATCGCTTGCCTTTCTCTCCACAACTTTACGTCTTTTGAACTTCACTGTTCCACTATCGCAATTTGGTATTGGTAACATTATTGGTTCCCCAACAAGAGAATGAACTGACACAAAAACTTGCATATCTGCTGGATCATTGCTCAATGGATGAAGTCGGCGCGAATTTAATTTGCACTCTATCTTGATAAGTAGTATTAAAAACTGTTTGTATTCTAGCACACGATGTCCAACTTCATATATGCCACCATCGTAAGGGGCTGCTGGCACCATAAACTTCCATGCAGTCCAATACTTTAAGCGTGAATGGTCCTGTATAATCAATACCGGTATGCAGGAACGGCTTTCCTACTTGCATCCTATCAGCTGGCAGCTCTGACATCAGTTTCTGTTCTAACCGATAATTGTATCGTACGCAAGTCACATATCGCAGATTAGAAGCACCCTACATTGATATTTGCAGAAGCTGCATGGATGAGGAGGAAGTGGAAACCGTTCTTCATCTTCTGTGCATCTGCCCAGCTCTCGCAAATTTGCGCAAAACAAACTTAGGTAATTACTTCTTCGAAGACCTAAATGACCTGTCTCTCACAGACACACGCTGCATCAGCAAATGCTGTAATGATTTTTCACATATTTTCAGTGTCAGCGGTTGGTCACATTGCAATCGAGGGGTAAACTGCTTCGATTACTCTTCGTTTCATCCGAAACAATCCGTCACTCAGTCAGACTCATCCCTTTGACTAAATTGAGACACCTCACAATTCGCGCAGTAAACAGACCGAATGATCCAATCACCACTACTTCTCCGCTTAGCTTCATCTGCTCGATTCGATAAGATGACAGAAGATATAGCAAAGGGTCCAACCGCCTATCCGAAGGCACACTGTCTACCGGTCGGCTCCTCTTCGACCAACCTCATTAAACGTAAAGTAAGGATACGAAGCGAAAGGGACGAAAGGCACACCTCCATGCTTGGTCATTCGATGTGTATTATCAATTACTAATTGCCAACCACGGCCCATTGGGTATTTTTGCTAGATGGAGCATCGGATTCACTGGCCATTTACTTTCCGCTTAAGTCAACCATGCTGGCTCGTGCAACTATAACTCGCTATTTATCAACTCTGATGGCATTACTCATAGACTCAATAAGTCAGCTGGATTGTCTTTCGTACCGACATATACGATCAACCAGCTCAGCAACTTAAAACCTAATACTGTTGCTTGCTCCCTACTATAGTTTTTGCACTGTCCAAACTAAACTTGCTCGCTAGCCATTTACTATTCGACTTCCACTTTTGCATCCCTTGCACACTGTATGACCGCACTGTATTATTTATACAGATGATGTCATACCATACCATTACCCTTGCAGTTTTTCCTTTGGTGACTCACTCCAGAACATTCTTTTAATTTTTTTTTTAATTTTTTAAGTTCATCTGTCCGCTGTCGTCTTGCTCTCGCACTTGTCTGAACATCATCTTGATATCAGCACTGAACGCTATCCTATGCCTACGGAAACTCATCACTATCTCAGGCAAATCTCGCTGAATTTTCTCTAAGCTGTTGCACTTCATTAAGTGAAATTCCTCTGTCCGTTCGACAACTAAAATCGAACACAACTTTGAACTTCCTTGTAACGCATTGATGCGCAACATAGTATACTATCAAACTGGCTCTTAGCTGTTCGCTCACTTTCGTTATATGACCAAGACTTTCATACTCGCGCATGAAGTCCACATACTTTTCTCTTAGCACTGTCTCTCATTCTAATTTCCTTTCCAAATACATAAATCTGCTCAATGCTATTCATGTTGACCTTTCAATATCGCTTGTACCTGGCTTCAATGGAATCTTGCCAACCTTCATGATCACGCCTCAACTGCACGAACAAAGCTATCTTCGACTGCTTGCTCTTTTTTTTTGTTCGGATTCAATGAGAATTGGCCTGATCCATTTCCCACAGTAGTCTCACCATGCTATCCAGACTATCCATGTCGCTGCATTTTGCAATTGACAAAACGTTTCCGGTCTCAGTATCCATATTCAATGTGTGAGAACCAAAAACCACTATCCCAAAGTCAGTCTCTATCGACATGACACCACCTATGCTTCGATGAATCAAACTGGCCAACATCCTTGCGAAGAATTTGACCCCCAACAAGATATCAAATAGGGCTCTCTTTCAGTAAACTGGATTTGCAAACGGAACATCAGAGACTCCTACTATCAGCTGCATATTCACTTGCGGAATATAAACTGTCCAATTCGATTCTTTTAGCAGAATCCAAAATTCATCCTCTATGGCATACATGGACGCAAACCAGGACACTATTCGGACAATATTTTGCCTTCATAATTGAATGAGATTCCCATCGATTCCGATAACTCTCCTTGCTGTACGATACTTCAATGTGAAGCGCTTGCATTATATCATTCAACATAAGATTTGCTTGTGCCGTCGAATCGAGAAGAGCACGCACTGGCTCAGAGAGACTAAACTCCCAGAGAGACTAAACTCCCACTGTCACTTGCTGGCATTAGTGCCGCTATCTTTAAAACTTGGGAAGGAATCGAAAGAATATTTTTATTTTTTTTTTAAAACATCTGTCTCGCCATGCGAAAAATAGGCACGTCGACCTAAGAAGGTCTATTGTGCCGGGAATAACAGAAAATAATATTTAGGTAAGCAGTGTCTCTACCTCCCTAATGAAGCTGGTAATGTTTTCAGCAGAGGACTTCTTCAATTCTTCTGGACTTAGTATTTCCCGAAAGAACAATTTGCTTCTAATTCTAGATAGAGCTGGACATTCACACATGATGTGCTGAGCTGTTTCGTCTTCTTCAAGACATCGCCGGCACTCCGGGGAGTCGGCTATGTGAAGTTTGTGTAGGTTTTATCGCAAACCGTGGTGACCTGTAAGGTAGCCTACAAGGTTTTTGATATCGTGCCTTCGTAGATTTAGGATTTTTTTGGCATTTTTCTTGAATGGCAGGAATATTCTTTTGGCTTGTCTGAGGCCTGGGATTTCTTGCCACTGTCTGATACACATGTTGTGTTCCCAACTATTGATAGTGGAAGTGATTGCTGATTTGGCCCATAAAGCATTGGTAGCTTTGGTAATTTTGTTGTTTATGGTTGAGTTCCAGTTCAGTCGTTTATCTAAGATGACTCCAAGATATTTGACTTCATCCGAGTACTCAATGAGTCATTAATTGAAATTTGGTTTAAATTTAAATTTCTTCTCCTAGTAAAGGGAACTATGATAGCCTTATTGGAGTTAATAGAAAGGTCCTCTTTGCGGCACCAGTCTAACGCTATCTTAATAGCACTTTGCATAAGTATTGTAACTTTATTTGCTTTTTTACTCTTAACGATGATGACTAGGTCATCGGCGTAGCCTACAATATTGAAACCTGAGTGACTCAGTTCACGTAATAGGTTATCTATCACCAAAAACCAAAGTAGAGGTGAGAGTACTTCTCCCTGCGAGCAGTCCTTTACGGCTGTAACAGATGCTGTGGTTGGTCCTAAAGAAGCCGTTATTTTTCGACTTACAAGCATCGCTTTGAACCATTTGATGGTTGGTTCATCTATAGGTTGGTAAAGTGAAATCCGGGCTTTTCTGTATGAGGGCCGGAAATATACCATCTGTACCTGGTGCTTGTATGGTTTGAATGAGGCAACTACCCATTTAACCTTATCCGGGGTGAAGAGTTTACCGGATAAACTATTGACTCTATTTAAGTTAATTGGACGGGAGTCCTCGGTGACGTTTTCATATGATTTGTCTATGATATTTGATATTGAAGAAGAGTGTGCAGAGTTTCTTCCCGGTCGTGTGTGACTGTACCATCAGGTTTAGTTAACAGTCCCATGCAGTTTGACCGATCTTTTGATAGTGCCTTTTGCAGACGCGCCACTGCAGGGAGCTCTTCGAGACTCTCACAGTGCTTTCGCCAAGTATCTCTTTTTGATCTTCTCAACTCTTTATTATATTGGGTGAGAAGAGATCGGTATTGATCCCACTGGCCGTTGCGTTTGGCCTTGTTAAAGAGCTTTCTCACTTTTTTGCAAAAGTCTTCAAGGGTTTTATTCCACCATGGTACGCACCTTTTTTCTTTGATGCGCTTAACCTTGTAGATGTTTGCAAAAGCCGTGAGAATAAGTTCATTCACCTGACTTTGTCCGGCTTCCATTTCACCTATACTACTTGGAGGTTCTTGAAACAATCCAGATGTTATCGGTAAATTTTCGCGATAGGTTCGGCAGGTCGTAAGTTTATTGACGAAACGGACTGGCGCCTGTTCGGTGTTGCATCTCAATTTGAAGCTGATATGCATGTGGTCTGATAAAGATGCCTCATCAGATACACGCCAGTCTTTTACTATGTTTTGGACAAAGGGAGATGAGAGGGTAAGGTCTAAAATTTCCGCTCTAATTGCGTTTCTAAATGTAGGCATATTGCCCTTATTTAATATAACTAAATTTTTACAATAAAGATATTCTAACAAGGACTCACCTCTTTTGTTCGTATCTCGACTGCCCCAAATTGTATGGTGGGCATTTGCATCGCAGCCGATGATAATTTGTAGTTGCTGGTTCTGACAGTACTGGACGAGTTCCTGTACTGGAGTGGGTGGCACCTCATCTTCGTCTCCAGCAAAATACGCCGATGCACAAACGATTTTTCGTAGCTCCCGGTCGTTGTGGCGTTCAATTAAGATCGCCACCAGATCTCTTGTATTGAAGTCTGGAATGAGAGAGAATTTTATATCTTTCGCAACAAGTAGAGCTGCCCTTGGTCTAAAATTTCCTCGGGCGAAAATAAGCTCTCTGGTTTTACAATACAAAAATCTTACCGTCTGTTGCCCATGGCTCCTGGATTAATGTTCCTTTCGGCACATCGTTTGATATAGGTGCCCGAGGCACCTGATGACATGTGGCTTTTGAAAATTTTCCTCACCCAAAAGCATCACCTCAAATCCACATTTCCCCTTTAGCTTGGCGAAATTCACCTTCATCCACTCAGCAGTGGAAGCGTCTGCGCACATGATCATTAGCCATCCGGGCTTTGAATGTCGTGCCGCGGAAGTATGGTTTGGTGTCATCGTCACGAAGTTCTACCATGATATCCATAATCTTCTCTTGTAACATAGCCATTTGCTTGTTACTGAGAGGATTATGGTCGAGATCAGCCGGCACGATTCGAAAGAATAAGTAAGTGGCAAACAAGTTTTTTTAACTTTGCTGTTTAGCCTTTTGTAATAGAGGCACTATCTATGCTGGCTGTCTTTCGGCGCTTGATCGTTTTTTCCTCTAGTCAATTGTTATGATACTTGCGCTTGCTGGCTGTAGTCTCGACCCTCATGACGACGGCTGGCATATTTATGTGCCGAAAAGGCCATAAAACGCTGTTATGCAGCTGTCCCCCAGGGCATTTTGGACATGCACCCTGGTAACACTGGCTCGCACTATGCCCTTTCTTCAGACAATTCTCGCAGAGACCTCTTGTCCGGGCAAACTCTCTCTTGGTCCGTAAGTTCAACTCATTAAACTGCTCGCAGTTGTAGAACTGATGCTCTACATTGCACACTTCGCATTTGTGACTATGCGGTGCAGTTTTTGAACTGGCTTTGCTGGCGGATTCGGCACTCTAACTGGCTCATTTACTGGCTCACTGCATGGTGTCCACTGGTCTGGAAAGTCAGGGAACGAAAATTTGGTCAGGGAATGTCAGGGAAAGTCAGGGAATTTCGAAAACAGTCAGGGAAAATTCACTGTATTTTTTTTTTAACATTGTAATTTCAAAAAAATTATTTGTGTCGAGCTTTGAAGTCTACCCACACGTTTCCGCAAAAAGATATAAAAATCAATATTCATGAAACCAACAGAAATGAAAAATTTAAATCAAGAATTAACAAGACTGACAATAATAACATATATTGTGATTTGTTTCAAACAAGAAAATAAACTAGACTAGTTTTTAAATGCGTTGTTTTTTTTTTATATATTTGCAAAATTTGGTCAGGGAAAACTTCAAAACTGGTCAGGGAAAGTCAGGGATTTTTTTTTCTAATAATAGTGGCAACCATGCACTGGCAATGCTCTTTCGCTGACTGGCACGTTCTCTCGAATCGGTTGAAGCTTTTGTCAACAAGGATTCCATCGAATGGAACCTCTGGCTGTCCGGTAGATGGCTGCTTGCTGAAACTTGCTTGTCCAGGAATTCATGCATCTGCTTGGCTGTCCGTGTCCCGGAAACCTTGTAAACCTGGCGCTGCAACATTCGCAACCGACGTCGGGACGCTGCCTTGGTGTCATAGTAGAGGGACTCTGCCTTCACCATAGTCTCCTCCATTTTGGCTTGCTCCTTGCTGGAAACCGTGTCGAGCAGCACAGCATGTGTGGTCTGAAATATATATACATATATAGATTTCGAGAGATATTCGAATCAGACCACCATTGTCAGGTCTCTTCTCGTCTCTCTACCATTGTAAATCTTACTCAGAGAGACTCTGGATTTCTCCACAGTTCTTCGCTGGGCTCGATTCCTAGTGTTAACGCTAGCATCTGTTTATGGGAGATCTGTTTTATCGACTGGTTCTCGACCCAATGATGTCCCAAGATCGTCATTCTTCTGCTAGCCAACGCCGGACATTGACACAGTATATGTGCCGCTCTCTCAGATTCCTCCAGGCATAGTTTACAAAGATCATCCTCTCTAAGGCCCATTTTCCGTAAGTGATACCCGAAATTACCATGTCCTGTAGACAAAGCCACCACCCATTTCAATGTTCCTCGACTCATACTTAGAACCCTTTTTTGAGTGGAGCAGGTCGGCCACTTTATTGCCATTTTAGCTTGTCTCATTGTTCCCCGGTTGACCACTTTCTCAGGTGTTCTGCCGTGATCCATTTGTGAATCAGCTGCTCTACCATTCCTCTGCCAATTGAAGAGAATGGTTCTGGTCCCAGCAACTTTTCAGTTGACCCCTGTTTTGCAAGGGAGTCCGCCTTTTCATTGCCTTCGATCCCTATGTGTCCTCGTACCAAGTCAGTGTTACTTAATTTTTAGATGAACACTTATTGAGCTTAAGTACACATTCCAGTGCCAATGATGTTGTGATGTTTGTTTGTTCCATGCATCTGATCACCGCCTGATTGTCCAGTGTTATAAGGATATTTCTTCCTTCCACCTGACTCTCAAGCAAGAAGTCCAACGCATGAAGCAAAGCAATCATCTAAGCCTGGTATACTGAAGTTCCAGCTCTTCTGAATAGATACCCACCCCCCGCTCCGCCATCCATCAAGTTCCAGGATCTTCCTATGTCCATAGATCGTACCACGATTGTGCCATTTCGCATCTCGATGCAAACGAACTGCCGTTTGGGCCGCCGTTTTCTTAATAAATAAGTCTAGCGGTAAGATCCCCATGATGACTTCCAATGCGCATGTTGGTGTTGTAAGTATTGCACCTGTAATTCCTATACATGCTAAGCGTTGAACCCTATCCAGGTGCTTCCTCACAGTTTTTTGAGAGGCTTTCGCCCACCATACAACCGAGGCGTACATGATAATGGGTCTAGTTATCATCGTATACATCCAGCGAGAGTCCCCACCTCTGTCCACATACACGTTTGCACTGATGTAGTACCCTTTTTGCCTTCCGGACCTTCTCCTCAACATGATAATTCCAAGTAAGTCCAGTATCTAGATAGACTCCCAGATACTTAACCTTCTTATTCATTGTTAGTTCGGATCCGAAAAGTGTAAAGGGCCGAAATTCCAGATTTTTCCTCTTCCTAGTGAAGGCTATAAGATCTGTTTTCCCCTCATTAATGGAGAGCCCTTGTTCCAGACACCACCGCTCAACCAGTCTGAGTGCGCTCCTCATGATATCTGCGGTGACGTCCATGAATTTGCCTCTGGCCATTATTGCTATGTCATCGGCATATCCCACTGTGTGAATGCCAATTGCCTCAAGTCTGTCGAGAAGAGAGTCCACAGTGATATTCCACAGTGTAGGTGAGAGAACACCTCCTTGTGGGCAACCTCTGCTAACCCTTCCTCTGAGTTTTGAGGTTCCCGTCTGAATATTTATCGCCCTTGTATTTAACATATTGTCCACCCATCTTACTACAAGTGGGTTAACCCTACGTTTTTCTAAGGCTTTTTTCAGACTTTCAACGCATATCTTATCGAAGGCACCTTCAATGTCCATTATAGTGGTCATCGCAATGCCCCCGGTATTTAGCTCTTCCTCCGCAACGCGTACTACTTGATGTAGAGCTGTTTCTGTAGACATGCCTACCCTGTATGCATGCTGTCTACTACTCAAAGGATACATCCCAAGCGCGGTGCTTTCCATATAGTCCACTATCACCCTTTCCATTGTTTTTAAAATTATGGATGTTAGGCTGACTGGTCTGAATGACTTTGCCTCGGTGTAGTCCTTTTTTCCCGGTTTTGGAAGGAAGACCACATTTGCTTCCCTCCATGTAATCGGGATATAGCCTATTGCTAGGCATGCAACGTATATGTTCCTGAGCCTTGGTGCAATTAAGTCTACACCCCATTGCATTAGACCTGGAAATATACCATCCGGCCCCGCAGTTTTGAAGGGTGAGAATGTTGCTATCGCACCCTTGACCGCTTTTGGTGTCACGATCCGTTCTGCTTCCGTTCTATCCATCCTGTTCGCTCCTTGTTGACTTATAGCTTCCTGGAAAGTGTACCTCCATTAGGACCTCATTTGTGTGATCCAGTGTTTCCACTATCTTCCCCACTCTATTACGAATGAGTCCGATCTTGAAAACTGGATCTCTCGAGACAATCTTTTGTAGTCTACTGACTTCAGATGTACTCCTCATGCTCGAGCAAAAGTCCCTCCATGACTCCCTTTTACGTCGTCGCAGAGTAACATTCAGCTCTTTCTTTTTCGCCTTATATTCATCCCATGCTTCCGGTTCTTCCCTCCTCATGGCATGATTGAAGGCTTTCCGCACATCCTTTTTTAACTTTTCAAGTTCCCGGCACCACCAAGGCGCAGAATCTTGTTTTTCCACTAAAGTAGGTATGCAAGCCACTCGGTACGCACCTTCAACAGCCGACTGCAGATGCTTCAGCTGTGATTCCACATGCCAAGTATTTTGCGATTTTCCGAATGTCATTACATTCAGTTCTTCCTCCAACACTTCGAGGTATTTTGTCCTATCCGTGTTCTTCGGAATTCTGATGTATTTCCGATCTTTTTTCCTTTTAAATCCATAGCGAACATCAACTGAAATGGCTCTGCTATTTGGGAGTCCTCTAATCTTTCCTCTAAAGATCCAAGGCTCCTGTATCAGGGCTATATCAAACGAATCCTCATCAAAACATTTAGTTATCATTGCTGATGCTGCTTTGCTATCATGAAGGTTCAATTGAATCACCCTCAGCTTTTCGGGTTGACTAATAGTCCGTTGTACATGTTGTCCATCCACATAACTACTGGAGTGTGGTACTAACTTATAGACTGAACCCATGTTGAACAGACTGTCCGTCTTCCCTTCCGCCTTCCGTCCCCTTCTTCTCAGTTTCGAGTGGATTCGTGGTCCCGGAACATTTAAACGGTTTTCTAGATCCACCGTCTTCTGGAGAGGTTTCGGTCGACTTCAAGTTGGCAACCATTTCAGTCAATTCCTCGACCGACTTGTTTATGCCTTCCGCCGAAACAGATTTGGCCAAGGCCAATCTTTGTCTCTTTTTTACCCTCTTCATCCTTTGCTTCAGTTGTTGGCGCAACTTCCGCTCGGAGTCGGGACTTTTTTCCTCTTCTAATCCGGCTTCCGCAGTTTCGACTGACCTCTTGGCGCATTTCTGCACCCCATTGTCTACCTTCACTGACGATTGGTCTGCTAACTCTTTTGGTTTCCCATCAGAGTCCACTGACCCATCGAGCTTATTCGGGTTCTTGTCAGGGCCTTCCAGCGCCTTCTCGACCCCTTCTAAGGCTTCCACCTCTTTTTCCGAAGGAACATTATTATTATTTATTTTATTTGGATCCATATGTGTACCCACGAGTAGGGAAGAATTAAACAGATTGAATAGGCAGAGATCCCCAATACCTATCCTCCTACTCAACTAAATTACAACAGAGGATTGAGCTGCCCCTGAGGAGTCTCCATTAGCGGTTCAATTACCCCTGAACCCTGTGAACTAGTAGTTTTACCTACCTTATCACAGCTCCCTCGACATTGCAGACCAGTCATCTTGGAGTTAAGGGTTGATCGATTGATCGGATTGGATCTTGGTTTTTCAATTCACATTCAGCTCTACCAGAGGAGTTGGGCCACTACCCTGATCTAGCATCCTGTTCCTCTACTTAAGCCGCCCCACCACGACAAGGTGCCCAATCTTCGGATAAAGGTAGATGAACTTTGCCGATATTATATTAAAAAATTCAATAATTTTTCTTTGTGTCTTGGAAAAGTCAAATATTTTTTCATGTTTTGTTTTATTTATTTAAATATTAAACTACTTTCTTTTCAATTTTAGCAAATCGGTGATAACGTTAAATATGATAAGGAAATCGACCATCTTAGTATGAAGGTCTTAGAACTTGAGTCAGAACGTTGCGAATTTGACATACGAATTAAAACTCAAGAAGATCTCATTGGTGATCTCAATAGGACCATTTCAGATAAAGATATTAAAATAACTGAACTAGAAGAGCACATTAAAAACATATTATCTGAAAAACCAGATAATATAAAACTTCTTGCTGCGATGGAGAGTAATAATATTGCCGCCTCTAGAGCAATTACACAAAACCATATACTTAAAAAGCAACTTGATGAATTGGAAATTAAATTTGTGCAGCTGACTAATGATAAGGTTGACTTGGTCAATAAAGTGGATGCGGAAGAATATTCCAATCGTGAAGTTCGAAATAACCTTGTTATTGTCAAGGATCAACTTAATAACCTTAAAGAAAAACTGCATTATAAAGATGAGGAAATGATTCGTCTGACACATGAAAATAATAATTTAATGTTACAACATTGTGTACTTCAGGAACAGATGGATAGGTTGCAACGCTTTGAAGTTAAAGACTATACCGATAAATGCAATCCGGCGCACAACGACTCTGGAAGTAATGAAATCGATAAAGCTCAGGACATTCATCTTCCTCTCTCCGATGTTAATGATTATCATGCAAAATGTAATCGTGATGGTTATACACTGAATGATAACAATAATAAATTAAAAGATTCAAATTTGTCTCCTACTATCAAATATGACCATGACGACTCACATCAGCTTACAAGCTTAAATGAATGCGACCAACCAAAGGATGACAATGATTTACCATCAATAGAGCATCATGAAATCGATTCAATGAGTCTTAAATATTATAACGGCGAACCGCCAACGATTCCAACAATGGAGGCATTACAAAAGCTTCAGAGCCGTTTTACAAAGTTGATGGTTCAGGTGGCTGACTTGAGCGAAGAAAAACAGCGACTTGAACACTTAGTTCTTCAACTTCAAGGTGAAACTGAAACAATTGGCGAATATATTGCGTTATATCAAACCCAACGACGGATTTTGAAACAGAGGGAATATGAAAAAGCAGCTCAATTGGAGCTTCTTCTCGTAGAGCGAAAAGAAATGCTAGACAAAATGACAACTCTTAATAAACTTGTGTCAAATTTAAGACTGGAACTTCCGAAGAGCTTACAATTTAATAAAAAATTACAAAATGCAATGGAGCCATTTTGCATTGAACCGAATGTATCGGACTACACAGTCAAATGCGACCAAAAACTATCGCATGACGTTACTTTAAATAAACGGCCAATTTCTGATAATTCGGAGGAGATATTGTTAAAAGTTCAAGGCATTATAACAGAAATTAAGGAGAATACCAAAAAGATACCTTTGTCAAATACTATAGATCATTTGACTTGCTGTTCAGGTAAATTTGAAACTGTTTAATGGACAACTACTCTTATATGAATAGTATATCTGTTTATACTACAAATAAGTTGAGAAATAGGAATATCCAAACTTCGAATGAAGTAAACGAAATAAACGTGCAATTTGATATTAACCACTAAAAAGTTGTTTTCTTTTCCCTAACTGTGTTGAATTACATTATGAGTTTGCAAGTTTTCTAGAAACGAGTGTGTAATGTCGTTTTCCATTGGGTTTTTCCAGATCTTGCTCTCAGTTTTAGATTTTGCGTGTCCAAAGGAACATAAAACAAGATTTTTCTTTCTTTGCATTTGTGGTGGTTCGTGTTTTAAAAGTCAGCTGTTCTTAAATTATAATTTATGTTTATAAAAATCATAAACACTAACTACTCCAATTCTCCAATTTGTTTTATAACTAAATTTATAAAACAAATTGGGCTTGGGATGGGAATGAGTAGGTAAGAAGTAAAAGTACAAAAACATCACTTGGTTTCTTTTATGTGTTACTCACACAATAAGATTTCATCCTTTCATGTATGAGTGATATTTGAATTTCTTTTTTAGTATTACTTTATATTATAAGATGATGGATGATCTTTTATTTTAGATTTGAAAATTTGTTCTTGTAGATATTTGAATGCAAAAGGAATTTATTTGAAGTAAATTTTTTTCCAGCAGTAATGTGAACCCCAGTAGTGAAGGTTTGATTAGACTGTATGCCAAGTGGTCATAAAATGCCAATTTCTGACAGTTCTCTTGTCAAAATATGGTCATACAATGTAATGGGCATATCTCATATGCTCTAATGACCTAAATGCCAAATATGACCAGGCTGATTTTGACAGATAAAAATGCCCAAATAGCATATAGTGTAATCGGACAATAAGGACGAATGCCAGCATAAAGCCCTATATGCCCATATGCACTTTTTTGAAATTTCGTTATGGCATTGCTGGCATTTTTGATAGAAGACGAATTATTTTGTTGTCATCGATGTTTGAGTTCGTGGAATTGTGATTTATTTTCATTTTCGTTCTCTTTTTTTGTGGATTATTCAATCTATCATTTTTGTAAATTGTTTAATTGCGTCTTTCTTTCTAATTTGTTCAGGTTTAAAGCTAAGATTAGACTGTATGCCAATTATGCATATGAATGCCAATACGCAAATGACCGCATTAGCTGTCAAATGACCAAAATGTCAGGATTATCAAAACTGTATATTAGACTATATGACCAAAATTACCAATATGGTCATATTTGCCTCAATGGTCATTTAAGGCATTTTTTATTTATTATCAAATATTGTAGTGGGGTAATGCTGTAAATGAAAACAAAGCAAAAAGTTGAAGTTGAAAATATTTATTTATTTACAAAAATGTACAAATAGATAGCAAACAATTTCTACACAAACAAAATTTCACAACAGGAAAAAAATATATATTAACACAATTACTGGAAAAAGACAAGACCACTTATTAAACCTGAACAAATTAGAAAGAAAGACGCAATTAAACAATTTACACAAATGATAGATTGAATAATCCACAAAAAAAGAGTACGAAAATGAAAATAAATCACAATTCCACGAACTCAAACACCGATGACAACAAAATAATACGTCTTCTATCAAAAATGCCAGCAATGCCATAACGAAATTTCAATAAAGTGCATATGGGCATATAGGGCTTTATGCTGGCATTCGTCCTTATTGTCCGATTACACTATATGCTATTTGAGCATTTTTATCTGTCAAAATCAGCCCGGTCATATGTGGCATTTAGGTCATTAGAGCATATGAGATATGCCCATTACATTGTATGACCATATTTTGACAAGAGAACTGTCAGAAATTGGCATTTTATGACCACTTGGCATACAGTCTAATCAAACCTTAATAAGTGGTCTTGTCTTTTTCCAGTAATTGTGTTAATATATACTTTTTTCCTGTTGTGAAATTTTGTTTGTGTAGAAATTGTTTGCTATCTATTTGTACATTTTTGTAAATAAATAAATATTTTCAACTTCAACTTTTTGCTTTGTTTTCATTTACAGCATTACCCCACTACAATATTTGATAATAAATAAAAAATGCCTCAAATGACCATTGAGGCAAATATGACCATATTGTTAATTTTGGTCATATAGTCTAATATACAGTTTTGATAATCCTGACATTTTGGTCATTTGACAGCTAATGCGGTCATTTGCGTATTGGCATTCATATGCATAATTGGCATACAGTCTAATCTTAGCTTGAAAGTAAATTCAACTAGTCCGAGACTAGCAGGAATGGTAAATTCGCCAACATTAGCACATGTCCCCACGGAGCATTAAGACGATAACACCAGAAAGAGGTTCTATCAGTTCTTGGACAAAACTTACAAGCAGTACCCTAACTATGACATTAAAATTGTCTTAGGCGATTTTAACGCAAAGTTAGGAAGAGAGGCCATTTTTGGTAGTAGTGTCTGAAAGTACTGCCAACACGAAAACACCTTCGATAACGGAACTAGGCTGATCAATTTCGTGGCGAGCGGAGCGAAATGTTGTCGTAGCTAGTGTGGTTTTTTTTTTTTGCCGAAGGGAGTGAAAAACAGAACTCGTATAAAATACTAGATACGATTCTTCAAGCTGCCCAGACTTGCTCTCTTCATTTGTAGGTAAGAAATGGGGCATGAAGCCTTCAGTGTTGTATTGGCTATATGTATTGGTAATAAGGCCCAAATTAAATGTATGGCTCTTGTCTGGTGGAAAGCCACGAACAAGAAGTATGTACATACAGGGTATGTTGACCATGCTTAAAAGGCTTCGCTACACCAGAAAATTTAAGGTAGTTATATCTGACAGGAGTACCTGGAGAAACAAACAATTCGTAATACATACCATCAGGGTCACAAATCTGGTACACCGACGGCAAAGATAATGGAATAAAAGAGATGGATATCTTTCGTACGTCTATCCCCCCAAAACCCATTTGTTTACATTGTTGTTTTTGTAATTTCAACCCCCGTCTGTGAACACGTGTGAAATAAAAAAAGCATGTTGCTAATGGCCGGCCACCATTCCTTTTGCTTTTCTGGGCATCGCGCTGTTCAATTGCTTTGTGTTTCGTATTGAACTTGTTTGGTTTTTGTTAAGGCTTCGATTAAAATAAAGAAAATAGTGAAAAATACATTTCGGAATAGCGAATTCTTGCATTAAAGTCCAATTCATGAACTCGCAAACACTTGAAAAGAAATGAGCAAATGTGCGTGACTTCATGAATTTTACGGGAAAACAGCTTGTAGGCAGCCGCCTTTCCACTGGAAAGTTATCCATCTCTGTATTCCATTATCTTTGACCGACGGTTCAAAGATGGAAGATGGCGCCAACAGTGGGGTCTATGGGCCAAGGTTCCAAAGAGCTATAGCACTGGGCAAATCACCAGACATCTTATAAGCGGAGGTACACGCCATAGAGATATGTGTCCAAAAATGCCTACGAAGACGCACTAAAGGTGCCCGCATCTACATCCTCTCAGACAGCAAGGCAGCTCTTAAGGCCCTAAGATTGTATTCTATTAGATCAAAGCTGGTCTGGGAATGTTTCAATCTCCTCGAAGATCTGGCCAATGACAACACAGTCACCGTTGCTTGGATACCAGTTCAGAAAGGATTTGATGGCAATGAAAATCGAAATTCAGGAAATGGGAAGATGATCACCTTGCCGAATATTGGACTGAATCGGAAGATTTGGCAACCCTGGTTTGTAAGAGAGTAGATTTGTCAACAGTGAAGTTTTAATTGAATAGTTTTGCAAATAAATCTACGTTTGAAGAAGTGAGAGTGCAATCAATGAAAAGTGCAAGTGACAATACGCATCTCGAGTGAAGAAGAATTACTCAGTATTTTGACTGTAAGACGGTTTAGTGATTGTGGTCTGGACCCGGACAGTGTATTTAGCATATTAATTTGACAGGCGGTAAACAAAGTGACCTTTAATCTCTACTATTGCGGTTGGGACACATACTAAAATTTTGTGGATTCGAAATTTCGTTTATCAAATCCACAAACCCTTTCGTGGACGGCAAGTGCAAAGTATGCCGAAAATTATGCAAAGGACGCCACCTAAAATGTCTTTATCATCAACTGTATCAAAGGACTCGACTGTACCACAGACAAGAGAAATATACAGATATAGAATGATAGAGCAAAAGCCTGTTCAAGACAAAATATAAAACCAGCATACACCATACAATACCTGGTGTGAACTGCCTGCAACGTGAAGCAAGTTAAAAAGGATTGTATGATTCAAACGAAAATGTATTTTGGGTTTTTTTTTTGCTCAATTTCTATTTTGTGTGTTTACCTTGTGTGCTGACGATATTATTGTTGTACACTGCTCTTGGTTTTTGGATTCTTATGTTTTGTAATTATTGGCCTTTTATGTCATTGATTAGTTTCATGGTTCATTAGTTTTTAGGACATGTGTATAAACAAGAAAAATAAAACAATGAATTTTAATAAATTGATAGCGTGAAATAAGAAAAATCTCTGTCTTAGGTTGGAGGTTTATGAACTTCTATTTCAAACACCCACAAAATGTCAGAAAATAAGGAAAAATCCATTGAACTTCTGTGTATTTTTTTCTATTTAAACATTGTCGCAAATCCCATGCAAAAAAAAATATCAAGAAATTACCACATCAGCTAAAAAATTTGTTTTCTGACACGGTGGTATATCTATGGCTATGTATGTATATATAAAAATGTTGTCGAGGATTTTATTTAGCGCAAATGCAGCAATATTTGCTGGCTAGAAAGTATTTTTTTTAGTTCCAGTTATTATTATAATTATATCACTAACGAAATAAAAACAAGTAAAAAGTGTTATCATCGGCCTGGCCTATGCTCCTCCACTCCACAAGTCATGCAAAATTGGTTTTGTATGGGAGGTACCAGAACTACTTAACCGACATAGCCCATTTTTAATACCAACCTGACGACGATAAAAAGAAGTCCTTTCACCAAATTTCATTCGCCTATGTCAACTACTTTGGGGGCTATCGTGCTTTCAGCAGACAGACAGACGGACGGATATGGCTAAATCGATTCAGAATGTGATCCTGATTCAGAATATATATAAATACATTATGAGGTCTCCGGTGACTTCTTCTTGTCGTTACAAATGTAATGACAAAGTGAATATACCTTCCTGTGGAGGGTATAAGAATATTTTACATATATAATTTGCAAATGGAATTTTGCAGAAAACTCGTAGCGAATTTTGTTTGTTAAAATAATGTTGATTGAACGAATGCACAAAACAACATAAAGTTAAAATATT
The DNA here is from genome assembly GCA_948293265.1 of Cheilosia impressa. Classification (NCBI taxonomy): domain Eukaryota; kingdom Metazoa; phylum Arthropoda; class Insecta; order Diptera; family Syrphidae; genus Cheilosia; species Cheilosia impressa. The sequence goes on along the minus strand of OX411884.1, from coordinate 37,734,395 downwards.
TACAAAAACACAAATTATAAAAAAAACAAATAAAAACAAAGTTCAAAGCAAAAAGAAAGAATTCATAAAATAGCTGGATTTTTTTTTTGAATATAATGAAACAAAACAAGTAACTCAGGCTTATTCAAAAACTAAAAATAATATGATTGTGTCTTCTACCGGACGTTAAAAGAAAAAACATTTTTATTGATTTCGTAGCAAATCCTTGCAGTTCCTATAGGTTCATTAAATTTTCAAGTCGCTTGTTATTAGTGTTTTTTGTTTTATTTTTTTGGATCGATTTTTTGGCGTTTTTGCTGGTCTAAATACAATTTTTTCTTAACAACACAAGGACCATAAAAGAAAGTGCTTTCAAATGGTGCTCACCACAAATTGAGTCCTCAAACCATTCGGGACAAAACAACGCTGTTTCTTTAATGCACATAGATACTATTTGCAATTCGATTTTAATAATTTCTGGGCTATTGTTGTATATATTTTCAAAAACATTCGTTTGAAGTTGGCAAATTTCAAAAAAATGTATTTGAAGGTGGATACAACTTTCCAAAGTCAGATTCTGAATTAAGGTATGCCTTGTGATGAAGAAGAAACTCAGAATTTTCAGTTTGCGTCTTATCCATTTTAATCAATGTTCGAGTACAATTCAAACAGGGATCTTTCATCGTTTTAAACAGCTTATAACAGCAGTAACCAGCAAAGTATCGAATAGACATACTTCTGACAGTTATTGAGGCAGATGTCTGTTCATTAAAATTGACAAAGTTTTGCGTGTCAGAGTAATGGATTGACATTATAGCTGTTTTACATGTATCTGCCTGCAAAACTGACTCTTCACCTGTAGTCTTTACAATTGCAGACCAGTCAACATCAAGTAATTCATCGGAGTCTTTTTGGTAGTTAGAAAATTTTGATGCAAATAGTAGATTTAGTGAAATAATTTTGGCAATAATGGATTGAAACTCAAAAACATTAGGATTCCTTTTATTTGCGTTTCGGGCACGAACATGCGAAAAAAAATTTTCTAGTGGATCCTGGCTCATTTTATTTAAATGGAAATAAAAAAAATCTGAATATTCCGTAAAAAGGTCATCGGCCAAAGAGAGGAAAGATGATATGGTCATTACCATCCCCTTAAGGCAATGAACTGTTGTCTTTTTGCGAAGTTGTATGGACGAAAATAACTCTTTCATTTTAACCAAAAAATCCATATTAATGCTGTTTCTTACTAACGGTGGATGTCCATTTAAAATGTCGAACATTTTATTAATTTTTTTGAAAAAAAAAATTAAGTAGATTTGGCCTTACTCTCAACATTTTTAGAGAAAACTGAAGCTTCTAGCATTGCCATTATTGCCGCTGAAACAGTATGTGAAAATACTTGTGTTGCTAAACCAAAGGACATTTTTTGAAAATTTGTTGGGTCCAAATGTGCTTGGCTGATTTTTGGGCAAGCTCTAACAAGGTTTTGAGAATCGATTGCATATAATTCCCTCAACACATCCCAGCTGACAATATCTCCATTGGGTAAACAAAAGTCCGAAGATAACAAATTTGTTCTAATGGATTTCACTAGATGTGGTACATCAAAGCATAGATAGATTTTTTTTTCGTTGTAAACAAACCAGTTGTTGGTATTTTGTGAACTGCCTTCATCTTCTTTATGTCCAAGTTTTAAAAACAAGCTTCGGTTTGTCGATCCTTGGTCACATGTTAGTGCTCGCACAAATATTCCAAGTTCTGCACAAACATCCAAGCATTTCAATATCTGTTTTTTTAACTCTGAAACTGGACATGATGTAGAACTCACAACATAGTTTAAAATATATTTAAAATTGCAGCAGAGTTCCCTTATCATGAAAACGCAAATAGTTTTACCTCTTGTTGGCTCTCTTCTTCCATCTCCGTAGTCAACAAATCCGTCAATTCTGTCCTTAAAATTGTTAATGTTATATTTTCTTCGATAGAAATTTCGTCGAAAATAAGTACTACATTTTTACTTATGTCAGGCAATTTGTCAACCTTTTCTTTGATTTTCGTTAGAACTTCTTCATGGAAACCCGTCGACAAATTTTTTATTTCCATCCACTTGTATAAAGAAGTGGGGTGAGGGAGATGGAAGTCAAGAGTTTCTCTCATAAAATTATATAAGGCGGCATTTCTAAAAAATAAATTTTGCGAAATCCATTTTTCTTTTTTAGAGTACGTTTTATTTTTAGTTAAAAGCATCCTGGCAAAAACTTTTGCGTTTTCGTTACCGACAGGAAATGAATCGATTAAATCAGCAACGTTTTTTGAGGCTGTCTTTTTATTTGATTTGTGTGACAAACTTCCTATTTTTAATGTTTTCAGTCTGCGTCTTAAAGCAATTTGCTTTAAGTTATTTAATTTGCGTATTTGTCGAATAGTCTTTTCCAAATTATGAATTTGTTCTTTTAATTTCAAAATGTCTGATTTATAATCTTGAATATTCTTGACGTTCTCAGATTTTTCAGAACATTGTGGTTTCTCCAAACATGCATCTGAAAATTTAGCAAATTCTTCTAGGCTTAAATCGACAGCAGGCTCACCTTTTCGACATACGTACGTTTTGTGATTTGAATCATCAGTACTATTAGAAATATTATCAAGATTCAATGTTGGAACAGATCCTTTTTTAAGTTTCTGAGTCATAACCAAATTTTTTTCAAAATGTATTTCACATACATACATCCTTCTTGCAATAATATCATCTTTTAAATTGCAAGCGTCACACCATTTTCTTAAAAGAACCTCTTTCCATCTTGCTGGGAATTTAAAAAACTTTCTGCTTAAATTTGCTTGCCGCCGGGCGCGACAAGAGTTTATGCAACATTTAATACGGTACCCGTATTCTCTAGTTTTAAGCATTATTTCGTTGAAAGAGCTGAAAAAAGTGCAAAAAAGGTAGAAGATTAGCGCATTCACAACCATACGTTCTCGGAACAAAATTTGCACTGAATGAAAACGAAGTGAAAAAATTAAATTCAAATGTCCTCGCCTCGTGTGCGTGTCGTGTCGGGTCGGGTGTCGCTTCTCGCTTGTCCTCGCTTCGGTGATGATACTTGTTGTGAGTTATTACAGAGAGGAAAAACTCCTTTCACGTTTTTTTTACCTGAATAGATCGAACACCATACCCATGGCCATGGTCACAAGCAGCGTTGCCACAAAGATACAATTGTATCAATTTAGCTACATTTTTGCTTCCGTGAAAAAAATTGATACTTAGATACTTTTTTTTTGATTTTGGTTCAATTAGATACATTTTTCAATTCTCCATAAAAATTCAGCATAATCCCCCTTTTTCATATAATATTTTAAATCTTTTTTCAAATACAAATTAAAATTTTTAGATCTGGTAATATTAATATGTTTTTTTATTTTTGAAACTGACTATTGCTCATTCTGTACTGGTGTTCCCACCCAATCTGATACTGTACTATCTAGCACTAGTCCATTTGCATTCGCAAGATTCTCCCAATTTATGAGAGTGCGACAGTTTTTCAATACAAGTTCCTCTAAGCCCTTACTCTCTACAGTTGGCAAATAATCTCTGCATTAATTATCTTCAGCTAAGTAACGTTTTCGAAACAATTAAACGGTGAATATAATATGTAGATATCTTAATTATTATATATAAATTCTAAAAATCTATTTAGAAGACGAATGAATTTAAAGTCAGTACAAATTACTCTGCAATACTTATTTATATATTATCAAGTTTGGTTTTAAGATTTTTTTTATTTTTTTTGTTCAAAATGTATTGACTGATTGTTAGGTGATGTTAAATGTGATGTTTGTTGTAAGGATTTTTGTTTCTTTCGTTTCAATAACTTTATATATTTGAAAAAAGCTATATTTTCTTGTGATACATTTAAGAGGCTCAAATTTAGATACTTTTGATACGTTTTTGAAAAAAAAAAGATACATTTTTCGAAAAGTCAGCGGCAACGCTGGTCACAAGCACAGCACACGACACTGATGTCCATACTACATAATATGGGATTGAAAATACTGCGGACAAAAAGAAAACAAAGTAAACGTATGGGTTGGGGTTGGCAAATGCATGTTGCCTGCATGATCATACAATAATCGAAAAACAGAGTAGCTGGAGCCATCTACATTAAGAAAAAGAATTAAACTGGATGTGTACCATATTCTACATCTGTATATTTCTCTTGTCTGTGACTGTACATACGGATACGACCAAAAGAAGACTGGCAGAGTTGTTTCCAGAAGGTATATCGTCAAACAGTGAAGTAGGCAAGATGGATGTCAATTATTTGATGAATCTAATGCAGAGCTCCATGGGAACGATACTTGATGAAAAGCTAAAAACTTTACCCACAAAAACTGATATAGAGGAAGTCAAACAACACATAAGTAAGCTATCAGCTGAAATAAGTGAACTTGCAACGGAAAATCAATCACTAAAAAGAGAAGTCAAAGAATTAAAAGAAGAAAGGCAAAGAGATCACCGCCAAATTATGTATCTAGAAGACAAAATGAAACGGAAGAATCTAATCTTTAAAGGCACCAAAGCGGAGGTAAATCTATTGGAGGCAGTTGAAAATACATGCAGAGATAAGATGAAAATAACAACTCCAATTGAAATCGAATCTACTAGAAAAATGTTTGAACGTAATGGTAAGATGACAGTGATAGTGGAAATGCGATCAGAACAGATGGCCCAGGAGGTGCTAAAGCATACCAACAACTTGGCAGGCACTGAAATCTCAATTGAAAAGGACTTGAACAGCGAGCGGCGACAACGGAAGAGAGCTATGTTAGAGATAAAGAGAACCATTTTATCATTCAGCAAGAGCAAACGTGTCAGGGTACGTGACGACAAACTGTTAAGCTAAGATTAGACTGTATGCCAATTATGCATATGAATGCCAATACGCAAATGACCGCATAAGCTGTCAAATGACCAAAATGTCAGGATCATAAACTAAGTATTAAATAGACCGTCAGCTCTTTCAACTTAAGAGAATTTGCCTACAAGCTGTTTTCGGTGTTACTATGTGCCAAAGTATGTGTGCCAATGTTAAAGTAAATTAGACGCACGCATACACTTGCACATACTAACCTGACAGATGCCTCTGACAGTTTATTCCGTGGTAACATTGGAAAAAATTCAAATAATTCAAATAATTGCCCGTTATCGGGACGCGTTAAGAAAGCGGTGGGTGTGGTGTGGTGAATTTAGTACCAAATTATATTAAAACGCATGGTAGGTATACATTATTAGGATTTCTTTCATTTTACCTTGATAATCTATATAGTACGGGATGTTTACATTTTTGTTGTAAACAATGGAAAACGATGGACTTACGAATCATTGACAAAAATAAAAAAAAACTTATTAATATAAAAAAAATCTGATTACTAGGTAATGATTTTGAATCGAAGGAATTAAAAGAAAATTATAAGCAGCAAAACTTAAATGAGTGAGACATATCAGTGCCCATGTTCTGTTATTATCACATAGATATATTTATCACAAAAACGATATGAATTTTTTAATAAATTTTATTTTTTTTTTGTTTTCCATTAATAAACGGAATCTTCATGAAAAGATTGGGCCTTACTAAATTTAAGTACGAGTAGTTCACAGTGGTTATATCTTCCATACAAATTTCGCAAATGTGAGCTTCCGCAAATTTAAAGTCGATATTAAATTTGTTATTAGCTAATACTCGCAGTATAACTCAAAAATCATACCCACACAGAAATGTTTATATCTTTTCCCTAGAGCATATTTTAAATTTGAATGTTCTTAATCAATGTTTATCTTTATATTGGTTACCGTTTTTCTGTCGACATTTTAGGCGAAATAATTTTTTACCAACAACAACAAACGAAAACAGACACAATAATTATAGGAACAAAAATAACTTATTTTATTTTAACGAATGCATTTTTCACACTTTATTCCTTTATTTATTCATATTGATTACATTCGCTTTACGCATTTTGTAAAACACATGTTTTCGTGGTGAAATAAAACAACGAATTCAAACTCTCAGAACGCATCCATCAGCTGATAGAAACTCAAAAAATACACTAACTCTCAGCAGTGTTCTTAGCGCTCTCTCTTTATTTTTCCCACGAAGCGTATTAATTGTTCCCTTTTCACTAAACTCAAATTCCCTCGATTTTTTAATGAAACAAACCGTACTTTAAAAGTAAAATTTGTATTGTTCGGAAAGAAAATCACATTAAATTATTCTTCAGTATAAAAATCGCAGTTTTCAAACATTATAATGCATTTTTTTGGTACTAGAAATTGTTGCTAGAGGAAAATCTCCTTTTTATGTACATTTAGTGCGTTGATATTCATGGTGAAATGTAATTTGAATGTTTTCTAGTCAAATTGTTGATATTCACACAATTTTGATGTTTTTTCATTTAACGCATGGAAGGCTTTTCGAAAATCGTAATTCCCACAAAAAGGTAGAAATACTACTAAGTAGGAACACTGCTGAGTGTCATTATTTTTTTTACTTCTCCCGCCAATTAGAATTTCTTTTTTTGCTGCTTCACACGTATTCACAGATAGGAAATTTAAGAGAGAATTTTCTTTACAAAATTTGAGGGGGGAATCGGGTAGGTGCGCGGGAGCTGACGGTCTATTTAATACTTAGTTTATGGTCAGGATTATCAAAACTGTATATTAGACTATATGACCAAAATTACCAATATGGTCATATTTGCCTTGATGGTCATTTAAGGCATTTGTTATTATATTATCAAATATTGTAGTGAGGTAATGCTGTAAAGGAAAACAAAGCACAAAGTTGAAGTTTGAAATATTTATTTATTCACAAAAATTTACAAATAGATAGCAAACAATTTCTACACAAACAAAATTTCACAACAGGAAAAAAGTATATATATTAACACAATTATTGGAAAAAGACAAGACCACTTTCTAAATCTAAACAAATTACAAAGAAAAACGCAATTAAATAATTTACACAAATGATAGATTGAATAATCCACAAAAAAAGAGAACGAAAATGAAAATAAATCACAATTCCACGAACTCAAACACCGATAACAACAAAATAATTCGTGTTCTATCAAAAATGCCAGCAATGCCATAACGAAATTTAAAAAAAGTGCATATGGGCATATAGGGCTTTATGCTGGCATTCGTGCTTATTGTCCGATTACACTATATGCTATTTGGGCATTTTTATCTGTCAAAATCAGCCTGGTCGTATGTGGCATTTAGGTCATTAGAGCATATGAGATATGCCCATTACATTGTATGACCATATTTTGACAAGAGAACTGTCAGAAATTGGCATTTTATGACCATTTGGCATACAGTCTAATCTAACCTTTAGTAGATGGCAATTGGTTTGTTTGGAACATGGATGATGAGTTAGTCTGTGGGCAAAAGTGCGTACGAGGTGTTAAAAAGTATGTCTGGTGAGCAAATAAAAATCAATTTAGACTTTAAGAGTATTACGATCATGAATGGCCCGGATTTATTTCTATTTGATGTAACTCAAGCATATAATCAGATTCTGCAAAGTGGAGAAATTGATTGAAATTGAAACGTTTTCAACGAGCGTTATATTCCCAATTTTTAAAAAAGGAGACAGCAGTCTACCAAGTAATTATCGTGGGATATCATTTATGAACTGCATTTCGAAGGTCTTGATCGGAATATTGAATGACAGGATATCTGCTTGGGTCGAAAAAAACAATATTCTTACAGAACACCAAGCCGGTTTTAGGAAAAATTATTCCACTATTGACAATATATATAACCTATCCGCGATCGTACATTTAAAGTTTTGTAGAAAACAAAAGGTTTACGCCTTTTTTTTGTAGATTTTAAAGCGGCATTCGATAAAGTCTCAAATTGTGAGACATATATAAGAGCACTAAATCAGCAGTGAATTATCAAAATATTTCGGTACGATGACTGGAGTAAAACAAGGTTGTCTTCTATCACCGCTACTATTCTCACTTTACATAAATGATTTGCATGAATGTCTGGAAGGTGGCTTATTCATAGATAATATAAATATAAGGTTGCTTCTATATGCAGACGATATTGTCATTCTGGCAGATAGCATATCAGTTCTGCAAGGTATGATTAATAGGTTAGAAGAATACTGAAATAAATGGATCCTAGAAGTGAACATGTCTAAATTGGAAATCTTGATTTTCAAAAATGGAGGTAGAACAGCAAATCGAGAAAAGTGGCACTTCAAAGGAGAGGAAATAAAAAAACAAATTACTGCTATCTACGTATGAAAATTGACCCCGAAAATGACCTTCACAAAACATATTCACGTCTATCACAGAATCCCTCGTAATAAAGTTACGAATTCGGATCTACGTTACGAATACGAAAAAATGTATATCATAAATAGAATCCAAATGTAACCACAAAAGGCATTGTCGCACTTAATAGTCATATTCGAAATTTCGAAATCAGCTGCTTAACGTCAAAGTATGCGAGATTGAACAAATTAATAAATTATAAATCGTTGTTTTGTGTATTTTGAACAAAAAAAAAGTTTAGAAATGGATTCTGTTACATTTGCAATTGTTGCTAGTGAGGAGGAGAATATTAGGCGCAGAAAAGAAATAAAAATTCAGCGTAAGATACTGAGGGATGCATGCAATCCGTTTGACCTCGAGGACGAAGTGTGAGTTGTTGCAGAACATTTTGTTTTATTTGAAACTAAATTCAAGTTTACAGAAAAAAAATTTGTGACCTTTAATGGAATAAAAATGATTATTTTTCCTTTATTCAGTAACAAACTTACGGTTTTTGCATTTTGATTCTTTTTTGTCTGCGCAATACGAAAAATCAAATAGTTCGTAGATTTAAATGTCAAAATTCCGATTCATTCGGATTCAGTGATACCATTTTCTTCGAATTCGAAATTCGTAGCAAAACTTTCCCCTACGACGGATTCTGTGATAGTTCGTTCGAGGTTCGTAGCAAAATTCCGAGTACGACGGATTCTGTGATAGACGTGATTGTCAACCGAAACTATGCGGCGAAAAACAGCATAAACGCGACATGGAACAACTTCGTCAATAAAAAATCTATTTCCTTATGGTCTAAATGACAGTTATTTCAAGGTATGTGCAGAGCTGTACAAACTTATGGAGCGCAAGTGTGGGGTCATACGCATTTTGAAGAAGTAGATAAGCTCCAAAGGTATTTTGTGAAAAGGATACTGCGATTGCCCATTTTCACACCTAACTACGCACTTATGTTGGAAACTGGAATGGAAGAACGTCACTTGTATACTTTAGACCTTCACCTCAGGTACATAGGAAGGACACTTTTCGAGTACGGAAGCAATCGGCTGCCGCATCAGCTTACCTTAAAACTGATGCAAAAGGGATTGTTCTGGGTACAAAGTTTGAATAAACTGAGTGCAGACTTCAATATTATCTGGAGAAATGCCAATATATCGAAAATGGAATGGGACTATAAGAGAGCAGAATTTTTAACAAAATTAAAGTCAAGTTACCATCTGAAAAGGATACAAAGAGCGAAGGTTTTATAGAAACTTAGATTTTGAAGCAGGTTCTAGATACTTTACCGACACTGAAGATCAAACTAAACTAATGTGAATTTTTAAAGCTCGGTGCGACTTAATTCCAATTACTTTTAAGGTAAACACGACTAGAAACTGTGCTTTAGCGTATAGGAAATTTTTAATTGAAGAATTTAATAATTAATGTAAAACTACAATAAAACTTTAATTTCAAATCCCCGACAGGCGACATCTATGTCATTGTCGTAGTTCTCAATTTTTTTTTTTGTATAAAATTGTTTTTATAACGAAAAATAAAGAACTTATTAATTTTAATATTATTGGACTGAATCCAAAGGACAGAGGCAGGCAAAAAGATTCATAAGCCCAGCTCGTAGTAAAACTAAAAAGTTACTTGAGCTAAGCAAAGTAGATCTAATTATCCTATCTTACTGGTCACTGGCCACTAAGATAACATCTAAAAAAAAATGACACTTTCCGACGATGACTCACTCATATCGACTCTGCGGAGAAGAAGAGGAGACAACGGAACAAATAGGTACTCTGCGAATGCCCTGCTGTGGCAAGGGACAGATCCACATACAAGGGGCGTTTTTAAGTCGTGCAGATATAGGAAACATAGAACCAAGAATTCTACTGAGATTTATAAAGAGCTTCGACAACTCCTTGGGTTAAATAATAGAGGCCTATCACTCAATACAATGTTGACCAGGGTACAAAGAACAATCTGCATGACTGTTACGGGTGCTTTTGACTGGATAAACCTGAATCCGTAGAAATTGTTCAGTATCTAATTATGGGTAATAAACATTCAATCGACCTATATAGTGCGATGCATCCAAATGATGCAACAATTGATGCGATATTGGGTAAACCAAGTCCAGTCCAGTCCATTGTTATGGAGGCATTCAAATTTATTTCTATAATGCAATCAGAACGCCAGCCATTTGCAGAATTCGAAACTCAGCTGAGAAGAATGCAGCATTGTGACTTCTGCAAGTGTGGGGCATCAAACAACGACCTTATGTTGCATGGTCGTATAATAATTGCTGTATATGACAAAAAGCTATTGAAGTTACTGGTCGGAAAAGAAATGTCAGTTGAGGAAATAATTTAAAAGTGCAAAGTGTTTGAGGCTGCAAACTCGAACAAGGTCGTATTGGAACAAAACTCATCAAAAATAACTGTGCAAGTTGTTACAACGGAAAACGCAATGGTTGGCGCAGTTACTAAAAATTGTTACGATTACAGACAACATCAACAAGAGAGCGGGTAGCAGCAGTTCAGCAAACACCAAAATTGAACACACGTCAGTCGGAGGAAAGCAGCATCAACAAGCAATATAGAGGATTTGATGGTGCGAAACATGTAAATTAGTTCTATACTTAGTTCGCAAAGCACAATTAATAATTGTAGTGTTTGGCAATATTGTGTTTAATATACAAAATGTTTTGTCTGGTTCAAATATCTTGCTTAGTAAGTCTGACAGCTGTCTGACTAGATGTATCTCGGTTTTGATTGGCTGAAATCGGTCATATGAGCAGCTGTTTCAGTTGACGTTTATGGAGGAAATTCGTGACTGAGTACGAAGTTCACAGTTCGCATATGTGGCTGACGTAGAAAAAGTGACGTTCCCGACCAATCTAGTTTTTGCGCTCAGTTTACATCTTATCCAGACTAATCTAGTCGACTTAAGATTCTTGAAAGATTCTTGAATGTGCCCAGTATTATAAATAGTAATTGGAAGGACCTATGTGAAGTTGGCAAGGGTGATTTTTTAAGAGGTTTAGAACTTTTTAAAAAAAAAAAAATCGAAAAAATGAATGAAATATTTATTTGAATCGATAGTTTGAACCTTGCAATTTAATGTTTAAAGATAATCACCCCTATCGAGGTATCCGTTCGGAACGGAATTTTCTCCGATTTTATACGATTCGGAGGATTTTTGCTGCGAGGTATTCTTCGGAACAACTGTTCGGAGAATTGTTCCGACATTTTGTAACGCATATCGGCGAATTACGTTGAAGTGCGATGAAGTGCATTTTTTTTTTACATTTTTGACAGCTAGGTTCCGATATCCTCCGACAAAAATTGGTTGCGGAATTTGTTTACGATTTGAAGCGTTGAAAAAATGTAATTATAAATAAATCTATTTATTAAACATTTCGTATACTTATTTCTTGAATTTATTTTTCCAGGGCAAGATCAAACGAAAAAACAACAAATCAACAATATGAGCGTATGGTGAGCTTGATGCAGGAAAAGCCAGACATTGCGCAAAACTACACCAAAAGGTCGGCAGAAGTTGTTGCTGAGTTTTGGGAGGACCTGGCGGACCAACTAAACCAACTAGGACCACGACAAAGAGATGTTGCTGGTTGGAAAAAGGTATGCACATGATTTTAATTGTTTCAAACAAATATATACATATATATCTACTTTAGGTTTGGAGTGACTTCAAAACTTACATCAAAAAAAAACTCAACATTAATAAAAAGGAAAACACGGGTACAGGTGGGGGTCCATACCGGCAAAAATCATTTACGCCTTTGGAGGAAGCCGTAATCGCTTTGGTCACCATTAACAATTCAGTTGATGGCATTGGGGCGATGTCATTTGGAACAACGCAAGAATCGGAAATGCAACCCTCAACGTCAACAGCAACAAAAGCAAGCCGACCACATTCGCCAAACGCAGCAGACGAAAATAAAGAAAACTCAGAAGCGAGTGAAGGAAGAAATTTCACGAGACGGTCAGACCGAGGAGCTCTTTCTTCTATTCAACTTCTTAGAAAACAAGTAGAAAGTCAAATTACTTTTTTCAACGAAATTAAAACATCTATGGCGGAGACTACAAAAGTCTTACAAAATACATCCAACATTTTGAAGGAATCGGCTACCAATCTGAAAAGAGTTTATCGCTCTGTAGAAAATGTGTGTGAGATAGAAAAAAAAAATTTAAAGAAATGCAAGTTCACAACGCTGAAATGCGAAGAATAGCTCTACAAAAACTGGAAATCAAGGCGAAAATTCTAAGCCTTGAACTTTCGAGAGTCAACGACATCTTGGAATAATTTACATATCCAATACCTGCATTCTATGTTCCTGATAATCAAATGCCAAGGAGGCTAGTCTTTTTTTTATACATGAATTTTATTTATTTCTTTGTTATGTGTTATTAATTTTTTAAATAAACGTTTTTTAGTTCAAGAAAAGTACTGTTCAACTATTTCATTTCTTTTTGCAGATGCCTGGTTACGAAGTAAGCTTGATGCAACTATCTCGTATTCCTGATCCTCTTCTTGTTCTATAATCGTAGTTTCCATATTGCTGTAATCTCCATCAAAGGACAAACATATATTGTGCAAGGCGCAACACACATTTACTATTTGTGCCGCTTTCATTGGGTCATAGTGTAGCTGTCGAGCACTCAATAAGCAACGGAATCTGCTTTTTAACACACCTATTGTCCGTTCAACTATATTTCTGGCGCTTTTATGTGCAATATTATAGCAGCTCTCAACACTATGTGTGCTGGGAGTTCTGAATGGTGTCATAAGCCACGGCTCCAATGGATATCCCGAATCACCTTGTAAAAGTAAAATTGAAATAACTATAGTAATTTACAAAAAAATACTCACCAAGCAACCAGATATCTCTTGCACCACTTAAATAGTTTTGTTCAAAAAACCGACGTTGCGGACTCAAGGACCAAACATGGGAGTCGTGGTTGGCCCCTTGATATGTGGCATTAACAGCTCTTATTTTCATCTTATAGTCGCAAATCTTTAAGGAAACAAAAGAAATGGTTGAGTAAATACATATCATTTCTGCTTGAAATAATTACGATCATAACGTTAAGACTGAAATGTCCCTTGCGGTTAAGAAAGAGATGCTTATTATCTACGGGCGCAATTATTTGGACATGAGTGCCATCCACACAACCAATCACTCCCGGGAATCCCGTTTTTTCATAGAAAGAAATTTTGGATTGCTGAATTTCTTCCTCTGACATCTTTAAGGATATCCATTTGTTGCACAGAGCCCGCTCCATTATATCCAGTGTTTCCTTTAGAACATTTGAAAAGGTCGTTTGGCCAATAGCGGACTGGTAGTCTTTTCCTACCCCATGCTGGTAATTTCCTTCAGCAAAGAATCTTAAACACGCTGCTAGTTTGTGCTCCGGTGTTACGGCATCAGAGCGATGATTATCCTTAAATAAATGTTTTATATGCTGAAGGACGTAATCAAATGCCGGTTTATTGAGGCGAAAGTTTTTTTTAAATCTGTAAGGGATTGTTGAATTAGGCGTTCAAAAAGTATGTAGATTTTACTTACGCTGCATCAGTCAAATCGTTCAATTGGCTTTTTTTTCTTAAAATCCTCCTTTTTTCTTTGTTTTGTGTCCTTTTTTCTCTGGACTCGGCTTCCAAAAATAAGGCCACACTGTCCATATTTAAGTATATAGTAAATTTACTTTAGGTCCACTCAACAATTAAGAAAATGAATTTTGACTTGAATTGATTTATTTTCATCTTTTGACAACTCGGTAATAACATATGTTTGAATATAGAGATGCAATTTTCGAAAATATATCGATATTTTACTGAATCGATTTATGTTCTAGTTAACGCTAGTCTACAATTTATTGGCAAAGTGACTTCTTCCTTATTAAAAACTATGAAATGAAACTCCCTTTGTTGATATATGATAATTTAAGGCTACTTAAGTCTTCATTATATTAAAGTATCGGAAGACATATTGACTTATCGATATTTAAAAATGCTTTGCACATCTCTTTTGGAACCTTTAAGTCTGTCGCATGTCAAATCAATGCGCCGCGGTGCGCCATCGCAATTGCTTATAATTTTCTTCCGAAAACGGATACCTCGAATGCGATTTGCGGTTCCGACAGAGTATGCGCTGCGGAGTATTTTCCGTTCCGACGGATACCTCGCTAGGGCAGAATTTCATGCAAATGTTGACCGCGGCTGCGTCTCAGGTAGCCCATCCGCTGAGTCCAATTTTGGCATACTCTTTCACACATATCGGCCGGTATCTCACGAATGAATGCATGGATGTTGGCTTCCAGTGCGTCAATCGAAGCGGGCTTGTCCCTATACATATTAGCCTTGGCATACCCCCACAAAAAATAATATAATGGTGTCAAATCGCACGATCTAGGCGGCCAATTGACCGGCCCGAATATTCTTCCGAATAGACTGCTCAGAAGGTCGAGAATGCCGATCATAAAATGGAAGCAGCGCGCGATGAACATTTCGAACCGAGCACGAATTTTGATAGTAAAATTCAATAATTTGCAAGCGTTGTTCATTTGTAAGACGATCCATGGTTAAATTGCAAACCAAACTGAAGCTGTTTGACAGTGACACAAGGTACTAAACACACGTCAGCTGTCAAAACCAGTGTTGCCAAAACCCAACCAGCTAAAAAATCACCCTTTAGTTGTTTGTAGTGATTTTTTTTCGTTTGTAGTTTAATCGTTAAAAAGGTAGAAGCATTAGAAAACAAAAATTGCAATCTCCGACTTGCCGACTCCCCGGAGTGCCGGCTATGTCTTGAAGAAGACGAAACAGCTGAGCACATCATGTGTGAACGTCCAGCTCTATGTAGAATTAGGAGGAAAGTCTTCTTTTCCACGTCAAACAAACCAATTATTTTTGCATATTAAGCTTATGTTTTTAAATAATCTCTACCGCCTAAATATTTTAAAAAATGCTTGTAGTATTTGGCAAAAAAAAAAATTGGTAGGTACATAATTGGATTTTTTTTTGAAAATATTAAATGAATATAATTTATTTATTTTATAATTTCATACATATGTAATGCACTCAGAAAAAATGCAGTTATGAAATTGCATTCATTGATTTCATTTTACAGGTATCCGGTCAAAATTCTGCTTTGAAAAATTCTGTGTTCTCACACACAAATTCAGTTTTTTTAATTCTGCTTTACAAAATTCTGTTTCAAATAACAAAATATAAACAACGAGAAAAAAATAGATATAAAAAAAAATAAATAAAAGTTATAAAACATTAAAAATTATTTATTATTTGATTTATAATAAAATTAAAATTAATAAGAAACAAGAAAAAAATTGAAAAAGAAAAAGAATCAGCCTTATTTATTACAATTTGCTAAGCACGCCTATACCCCTGTATAGTTATGCAGTGTATAAGGATTTATACAGCCCTTATACCCATTCCAAAAATTCTTATTTATAAAACATTTTTCCATGCATACTATAGTTATACAGGGTTTGTGTCAAAAAAAGTACTGAAAAGGAGAAATCTATTATATTTATCTGTCTGAGAAGATAAAAAAAAACCTAAGCAGCTTGTGAGAAATGCGAATTCAAATACAATTAGGAATAAAAAATGGAAAAGTAAAAAGAAAAATTTATGGGAGACTTGGGACTCCATGAAACGGTAGTCTTATGCAAATTTAAAATTTTTTTAAAACAGCTTAAAATATCTCATGTCTGCACACATTTCTTATCGAGAATATTTGCAGAATCCTTAAAATTGAAAATAAAATCGTAGATACAATCTTTCCAATTTATTTTTGATTTTATTTAAAATAAAATGTTACAGATTTTTTAAGTCAAAATGACATTTTGATACTATTCCACCTCCATACAGGCTCTAAACAACGATCAAGCGCGTTTAGCTTATACAAGCTCTATACAACGTTGAAAAAATTTTATAAATAAGGTTTATGCGTTTAGAGGAATTTTAGAGCGTGCATAACTTTATACACTCTTTATAATACGTTTATAAATAAAAATAAAAATAATGCGAAATTACATAAGAAAAAAAAAATAAGCAGTCAAAAATTACAACTTTTATTTATTATAATTTGTTTTCTTTCTATATACATACTTTACTAGCAGTTACCCGCGACTTCGTCCGCGTGGGACTCTATTAAAATGTAATTTTTTTGAAAAATTGCTAAGTACTTAAATAGCTTTTATTTTTAAAGAATTTCTTTATAGATAATGTTTCTTGTTTTTTTTATTGGGCGGCAGTAACATTACCAGAAGGTGAACTTACACGAGAGCAAGCTACGTAAAACTGACAGTGCAGTAAAGCAATCTTCTCTTAAATCTATACCAGCGTATCTCAAAGATTGGCACTGAGACTTATTGATCGTCATGGCGAGGCACATTTTAAGGGGAAATTGTAATCTCTTAAAGTTAAAGGGGAGGTCATTAGGTATCAGAGGAATGCGCGGCTTACTTTTTCCCCTTGAGCAACCCCGGTCAATAAAATAGCTTCGATTAAATTTGTATGCAAAGCTTTGATTTGCAGTCTAGAGCCATTACATAGTTTTGGTGGTTTTAGGTTCCCAAGGAGCATTACGGGTGTACCCTTTCGAAGAGTTAGCCCATTTCTATGGTATGAAATACCCGATGGTTTCAGTGAATTTAAAAACTCTACCGGATAGTTAATGGATTTATCAACACATTCTCACTCAGACTTCACCAATACAGCCAACACCAAACGAACAGCTCAGAGTCACAGCAAATAGCCATATACGCACGCATGGGTTGCTATGGGCGTAGAGTAGACTGCACTGCGATTATTATTAATTTCAGTCATACTCACAAGTCACAACTCACAAGTCACAACTCACTCGCATGCCCGTCGCACACAACCCAAAGTCAAAAACCGATACGGAATGGAATATGGAACGGCAAAACGTAACAATACTAAGAACGATTGTAAAAAATAACCGAACGCACTGTGACTGTGGCTGTGGCTATGTATATGTGTATCCATCTGTTATGCTTTCCATGGGTACGATATACTCAACCCACTCACCCCCAAGCAGAGCTGGCAATCGAGAAATCAATTTAAATTTCTTGCTGATCAAATAGATCTGTCTTTAATTTCTTCTAGCTCTGACTCTGGAAGGAGCAGAAACATGATACAACAAGACAAGATATCGCATTGCGCATGTCGTTCATTCTCGCTGTTCATCGGTATTCATCTGTCAACAAATTATGACGTAGGTTGTGCCCATGATACAACAAGACTATTAGCGCGAAAATTCAAATTTTGAATTTTGTTTTAGTTTAGTGGCGTGAATATTTAAAATGGGTGTTTGTTCTGTTTTTGAGTGCAACAATAATACCAGGAAAAAGAAAACAGTAGACACCAGCTTCCATAGCTTCCCTAAAGAAAAAAATATCTTAAGACAATGGTTATCGTTTTGCAGACGGAAAGATCCTATAAATCTTAAGACTGCGAGACTTTGTAGTCTGCATTTTGTCAAAGACGACTTTCTTAACAATATTGAATATGAAATGGGTAAATTTGTATATTAATCTAGTAATCTTAGTGCTCATTTATGTCCTTTCCCTCTTAGGATTCACTGGTCGACGTACATTGAAACCTGGAGCTGTTCCCAAAGTACACATAACTGAAGGTGATGTTGATGTTCCGAATGCTCCTCAATGTAGCCGTTCAAATAGAATGGCTATCCGACAAAACAAAGAAGTCGTTGAGAGCATTATGGAACATTCAAACTATACTGATCCTGAAGAAGAATTGGATGCAGCCCCCGTTGAAAATGTGGAGAATGAATTACTCCAACCACACATCGAAGAAGAAACTAGTGAGTTGCTTCAAGTTAAACAATTTGAAGTAGATGAAATGGTTAAGGAAATATGTGTGATGAAAGAACAGATGTAAGTCGTTATAAATGTATGCACAAGTAGACGTATGAGAGATGTAACTTATAATTATTTTAGGACCCAACTTGACAAGGAAAATTGTGTTTTAAGGACCCGTCTATTGGACTCGGAAAAACAAATTAGAGAACTTGAAATTCGGTTGCAGAAAAGTGATTTCGAAAAAGGGAACATGGAGCAGAGACTACTCGAAATCTTTACACAAGGGCAGGTGAAAAAACTTCAAAATCCCTTAAAAAAGTTATATTGGTCGGAACAGGATATAGCCAAGTCCATAACGCTCTATTCCGCAAGCTCAAGGGCATACAAATTGCTCAGAAGAAAGCAATTTCCTCTTCCTGCACCACGAACATTGCAGAGCTGGGCGCACAAATTAGATATGTTACCTGGTATTATAAAACCGGTTGTCGGAATAATGAGTGCAGCAACAGAGCTAACTGAGGCTCAAAAAGTTTGTGTATTGAGCTTTGATGAAATTAAAGTTAAAGAAGCATACTGCTATGACCGATCAACAGATGCAACCCTTAAGCCAGCATCATATGTGCAAGTTGCTATGCTAAGAGGTAAGTTTAAGCACTTAGTTATTAATTAAAAATATATACATAGCTAAAACATATCCACAACAGGCTTAATGGGAAAATGGAAGCAGCCAATATTCTACGACTATGACTGCAGAATGACGAAAACGATTTTGTTCAGCATTTTAAAAACTTTTGGAAAATGTGGCTTCAATATTGTCGCTGTAACCAGTGATCTTGGAGGTTCCAATCGAGGTCTCTATAACGAGCTAGGCATCAACATGAATAAGCCTTGGTATGTATACTTCTCCTTTTTCTCATCTGTCCTTTACCTTATAACTTGTATAATTTAATAGGTTTACATACAAAGCGAACAAAATTTACGTTTTCGCCGATGTTCCACATTTGATTAAACTTCTACGAAACCACTTCATCGACAGTGGATTCGTGATAAACAACAATGTTGCTAGAAAGGAGACTATTTTAAAACTCCTGTCTTGCACCTCTGGTGAATTGAGTATAACTCATAAAATATCAGAAAAACATTTAAATGTTGTCCAGGCTGAACGCCAAAAAGTAAAGACTGCTACGAAACTATTTTCACATACCGTATCACAAGCTTTGCTACGGGCAGGTAACTTAGGATTGATAGGAGATGAGCGTTGGGAGGAGTGCTATGAGCTATTTAAACTTGTGAGTATCAGTCTTACCTTAAAATGATCAACATAATCTACAAATATAGGACACTTTATTATAATAATGATTGTTATATTTCAGACAAATGACTGGTTCGATATAATGAACGTGCGGGTGCCTTTTGCGGATTCCAGAGATAGGGTGCACGCATATGGTCTTCACTTGGAACTGCAAAACAGTATTCTTAACAGAATGACGGAAATGATGCTGAATATGAGGGTACTCGGAAAAAATTGCATGCTTCCTTTTCAAAAAGGTAAATATTGTAATAAAAAACCTTGAAATTGTTTGTATCATTTGATTATTTTTTTAAGGCATTGTTCAATCTAACACTGCGGTACAACTTTTATGTAAGGACATTTGTGAACGTTTTGGTTTTAAATACGTCCTTACATATAGATTAAACCAAGATGTGCTGGAAAATTTCTTTGGCGTTATGAGGTCGAAAGGTGGCCTGCACGATCATTCCGATCGCCAGGAATTTAAATACCGGTTAAGATCCTATATTCTTGGCTTCAATGAAGGGGCCCTATCTGAAAATGGCAACGTAAGCGTTGATAGTACGCCGGATTTAAGCCTTGAAGAGCCATCTATAACAGGTACTTCTATATTAGATCACATTTAATCTATAATTACTATTATTGAAATATTTCTTTTTACTAACTCATTACAGGTAAAATCTTCAACATTGTAAAGATACCTAAAGAAGCTAAATGTTCGGATCCAGAACTTGAAATTCCGATGGCATATGATGGCCTGGAAAACTTAGCAGGTTACATTTGTCACAGGCTGAAAGAAAATCTGCCTGAGCTTGGTCAAACTGAAGATAATTCTTTATCTTGGGTCAACCAGCTCAGCGAAGGTGGTCTTTCGAAGCCATCGGAAGCTATGATGATCGACATGAAAGCTCTGGAAAACGTTTTCAAAGTTGTCAACGGCGATGGGCTAAGTATTCGGACGAATTATTTGACCCACTTAATTGATTTAGCAGAAAAAGCTAAAATTAACTGCAACATCCGAGTAAAAAAACTCTTCTTCCGTTCGCGAATGTACTTTCGCATTCGCCTTCTCAATCGTGAAATTGTTGACGAAAAGAAAAACAGAAAACGAAAATATAAAAAAATAATTAACTAAACCACTTGTTTTTAAAACATTTTATTTTCTTTCACTTCACATTTAGCATTTTTTTTATATCCGGCCGGGTCGAGCAACGCAAAATACATTAAATCTACCACTATAATCCAAAGGAACAGCAAACAAAAACACACATATGGACGTTAATGCTTATCCAAACAAATTTAACACGATTCCGAAACTAAACTGTTTATATTTTACCATTTATTTAAACATTCAAAGAAACAACACAAATCGTTCCATATAAAACATATGTAAATGCGAAATGTCAAAATGTTCATCGGGCTCTTCTGACGTAGATGCGCAGAACAAATCAAAAATGAATACTTCATTGCGCTATCTTGTCTTGTTGTATCATGGAGCAGAAAGATAAATGATGGCTTAGAATACTCGGGGAAGTATTGACTAAAGAGCATTATGAATGTAATAGCAGGTTGAGTGAAGTAAGGTTAAATAAAAAAGTTTGCATCCTCTTTTTCAACCTTTAAGCGTAGTACGCTGCTCGAGCTAAACTAAATTTTAGCTGCTCTCCAACTTTTCTCTCCAAACATCAGCTAAAGTTCTAGCTAAATTTTGACATTGAGTACGCAGGGATAAGTGTCAAAGAAAACAGGTGTTCTTTGAAAAAATTTCCTTCAAAAACTTAAATCTCTCTTGTTTCAACTATTTCTGATTCTAGGTACTTCTCGTCCATGTAATAATTAAAAAAGCTCATCCTTGCATACTTTTCCGCAACAGAACAACAAATACACAACGATCTGTCGCAATTTAGCTTGAGAAAATGTACCTACCCATTAAATGGGCACGCTAAATTTTGACAGACGCAGGAAGTACATTCTGAAACAAAAGTTTGATTATTTAGCTCGAGCTGAGTACCACTCAGCTAAATGGGTTCGCTTAAATTTAGCTCAGCTAAGTTTTGGAGAGAATTTTGCATGGGAGCGAAAATTTAGCTCGAGCAGCGTACTAAGCTTTATAACTCGAATTTTGAAAAAAAAAAAAAAGGCGAAATAGGTATTCGATGATTTTTTATTTTCTATAAACTTACAAATTTTCAAGTTTATACGATTAACGTATCGTGAGTAACAGAAAAACCTCTCTAAAAAGGGCAGGGAGGGTCGTATTGAAAAATCCCTTCTTAGTGAGTGTCTACACAGCTATTGGAACATATCCTGAAAGTTTCATGAACCTACAATTAGCGTTTTGGCCTGTACGATGTCTGTCAACTCAATCACGCTACTCTTTTATGTATATAGAATTCGGCAGTATCGGATAGCCGAAATGATGTTTAATCAAATTTCCTTCGACAAACGACTCTGTAGGATCTTCGAATACTCTATGGCCATTTTCTTAGGAGGTTCGTTGTAATTACTGTTACGCTGCGATTGATGGTTTGGTGGACAGAGGACTTTCGCTTGGTCTTCCTAAAAAAATATCAATAACAGTGTCGCTTCTTTTGTTTCGTATTTGTATCATAAAAATAAAATAAAATCGTGTTTTTAAAAAATACCCACGACGTCTTTTATTTTCCTCCCATTTGGAAAAATAAGGCTACAAAAAAAATTAATGTGTCATGTGTGATGAGCGATGTCGTTGGTTTTGGTACCAGAAAATATTCCCAATAAGTAACATTTTAGACACATGCTAGGTAACATTTCCCATTTACAAATATTCCTATCTAGGGATTTTATATCTACACACATGTACGTTATTGTGTCAAAATTGTTTCTTCAATGAAACAATCACATCTATCACAGAATCCGTCGTACTCGGATTTTTGCTACGAACCTCGAACGAACTATCACAGAATCCGTCGTAGGCGAAAGTTTTGCTACGAATTTCGAAATTCATAGAAAGTGGTATCACTGAATCCGAATGAATAGGAATTTTGACATTTAAATCTACGAACTATTTGATTTTTCGTATTGCGCAGACAAAAAAGAATCCAAATGCAAAAACCGTAAGTTTGTTACAGAATTATGGAAAAATAATCATTTTTATTCCATTAAAGGTCACAAATCTTTTTTAAATCTGTAAACTTGAAATTAGGTTGAAATAAAACAAAATGTTCTGCAACAATTCACAATTGATCCTCGAGGTCAAACGTATTACATGCGTCCCTCAGTATTTTACGCTGCATTTTTATTTCTTTTTTGCGCCTAATATTCTCCTCCTCACTAGCAACAATTGCAAATGCAACAGAATCCATTTCTAATTTTTTTTTTGTTCAAAATACACAATACAAAGATTTATAAATTATTTATTTCTTCAATCTCGCATACTTTGACGTCAAGCAGCTGATTTCGAAATTTCGAATATGGATATTAAGTGCGGCAATGCCTTTTGGGGTTACATTCGGATTCTATGATATACATTTTTTCGTATTCGTAACGTAGATCCGAATTCGTAACTTTATTACGAGGGATTCTGTGATAGACGTGAATAGATATATTCGCGTACTCGGTTGAAGTCGAACGCAATCGATCGCAATCGCACAAAGTCTATACACGTAGTATAGATTTAGTATAGACCTTGTGCGATTGCGATCGATTTATATCGATAGCGTTCGATTCAAACCGAGTACGCGAATAGACCTATTATGTCCGCAGTGCGTAAAATGTGTGTGGAGATGTGTGTTCATGCACACTATTCCTAGGAACTTCTTTTCAACACAGATTAAATGCGATTCCCGAATGGAAAATTTGTGGCACGCAGAATAAAAACAATTCCCAATAGATTTTTTACTACACAAATGAATTCATAATTGGGAATATATTACTGTAACCACTATTCCCAAATAGGTATTTGTTATGTATGTTGTATTTAAAAAAAAAGGTACAGGGTGCGGCAAGAAAACCTGCTGATTTGTTTTTGGCGCCAAGTCGGGGAAGTGGTCGGATGTGGGTGGAGAGTGTCTCATTTTTTAGGGGACTTCCTAAAGTTTCGCATCGAAAATCGGGTATCTTAGTGTATCGAAAACGGAGGCCATCAATTGTCCGATATCATCTTTAAAACCATGTAATGAAAAATTCAGATCGTATGTAACAACAGGTGTTTTTTATTATCAGCTATGATCCATATAGATCATCGATTTACATGAAATTACAACAACAGCACATGATCCTGGGCACTCATTCCGTATGTCGATTATCGCCAGACGATAGCGTTTCGACGATAGCTTTGCTTCACGTAACTTCAATAATCGTCTATCGTCCAGACGATATCGTTTTGACGATTGAACATTTGCTTCACGTAACTCAATAATCGTCAAGACACTATCGCCCAGACGATACAATTTGAGCGATACCTAATGAGGTATCGTTTTGTATTGATTTTTATGTTTTGCAAATTTGCAAACCAGCTCAAGATCACCATCCTTTCATCACACTCCTATCCCCATATATAACGGATAATAGTTACATCTTAAGTCTGAAAATCTTACGTTGTCCTGAAAAATGTTGAAAATTGACTATAGGCCAGTGTTTGCGAAATATTAAAATTACAGTTGGGTGTTAATAAGTCTCGACTGGTAAGTTATTTAAAAAAGCTATAATAATATTGCATTGCGTTACTTTTACAAATTAAATTAAACTTAACAGAAAATTTTGGCTGCTTTAAAACAATAAGTAAATAAAGTGTCGTATAACAACAAATGAAAATAAATTGAAGAAATCAGGTATTCCTTGGTGGCTATTTGGTTTATAACATTGGCCAAGTCCGGATGCTCATCCATAAAAGCAAAAATTGTCATTTGCTCTGGTTTAGCAGACATATTAATAATAAATTCTTGGATATTATTTATTCTTATTATTAATAACGTAATAAGCCAAGTTGAATTACTTACATTTTAAAGTTTTCTTTTTTATCGGCGACAAACACAAACGCATAATTGTTGCAAAAATTGTCATTTATGACATTTTAGACGACATCTGATTGAAATTTCATATATAGTTTGAGAGTCTCTGAAACAAACTCAATTCTCTCAATGCTCTCTCTCTTAGTACAAAATAAACGATAGACGAGACGATAGTGACAGAGTTACGGAAAGCAAATTGATGACGAGATCGTTGACTACTATCGCGCAAACGATTATCGTTTTGAACCCCAATTCTCAAATTCCGCATAGCATAATTCGTATACGAGCAAATCCGCTTGAAATTTTCGCATAGCAGAAAAATTGGTATTCTCAAAGCTGTACGGGTTTTTTTTGCATCTATGCGAAAATTTTATTCACCTCTCGAATAAGGTAGAATTTTGGAGTACGTCAAGTAAACGATTTTGACAGGTTGTGAAAAAAAACTACCATCAATTCAAAATATTCAAATTTAAATTGGTTTGGAATTAATATTAATACGTTTTCGCAATGGATTCTTTGGGTGATTTGGGCTTAGCAGTTGCTGATTTGACAATAGAGCAGTTAGACGCAAAGGAAATATACAAAATTATTTGTTGGAGTTCATGTATTTACTTAGAAAATTATTATTATTGTAGTAACTTAGAGTTTCTAATGTCATATCTACTTTTTAATAAAATTACTTCATAACTGTTCGTTCTACTAAATAGACGTGTTTTGGTTATAAAGATACAATCGAACTGCTTCCACAAACCATACTAGTTCAACAGGTTATGGACCCAGGACACACGGTTAAGTTGCAGTACAATATATTTATAAACGAATTTGAAAATTTTTTGTCTTGCCCCGTTAGCTGATTTTTTTTTCCTCGGCTATAAAATGGCCGCCGATTTACCAATGATGGAAAAATTAAAAGGAAGAGAAAATTACGATAATAGGAGCTTTGCTGGTCAAACATATTTGGAGCTTGAAGAACTCTGGAATTGTGTCCTTGGAACTGAAGTGGACATAAAGAAAATCTCCAAGGCAAAGGCAAAAATTATTCTTCTTATTGACCCAATAAATTATGTGCATATCAGGACTGCGACAACGGCCAAGCAAGTTTGGGACTCCTTAAAAACAGCTTTTTTGGATAATGGCCTAACTCGTAAGGTTGGCTTGTTGCGGAGTTTAATCACAACTTCTTTAGAAAAATGTGATTCGGTTGATGATTACGTAAACAAAATAATAACAACAGCACATAAACTACGAGGCAGTGGTATGAACATCTCCGAAGAATGGGTAGGAACTCTTTTATTAGCTGGTTTACCGGAAAAATATGCGCCAATGATAATGGGCTTGGAAAGTTCTGGAATTGCTATTACGGGAGATTCAATTAAAATGAGGCTTTTACAAGATGTTGAGGTTACAAATGAATATACTTCTGCACTTTTTGGTGGAACTAATGCCCACAGAAATGATAAGGCGAAGAAATATCGAAAGCCTAGCGTTCGATGCTTTTCATGTAACAAGTTTGGTCACTACTCGAAGGACTGTCCTAAAAACAAATCCTGTCCCAGTACAAATAAAAGTCATTCAAATGCCGTTTTGTATACGTCGTTTGCGGTTAAAGGTCTATGTAATAATGACTGGTACATAGATTCTGGTGCTTCGACGCATATGACTTCAAATGCAAAGAATTTAATAAATGTTCGAAATCCAGAAAGAAAACAAGTTGTGATTGCAGATAGCACCTGTCTTGAAGTCACAGCCGTTGGGGATTTATCGATGACGCTATCGATAGGAAAAACAAATCGCACTGTTACCATTAAAGATGTGCTTTATGTTCCAGCGCTTTGTACAAATTTGCTCTCCGTAAGTCAAATAGTATCGAATGGAATTAAAGTTAAGTTTGACTCAGAAGGATGCAGTATATTTGATGACAAAGGTGGTTTAATTGCTACAGCCATCCGTAAAGACAATGTATCGTTTAAATGTACAAGATGCTGAAATTAGCTTGGCAACATCTGTAAGAAACGATTTTGAACTATGGCACCGTCGAATGGGACACATGGGTGAAGAAAATATGAAAAAGCTACGAGACAAACTGGCCGAAGAATCGAATTTGATGGTAAAATGGAGCTACCGTGTACTGTCTGTATTAAAGGAAAACAGACTAGACTCCCATTTAAAAATTCTTTGTCTCGAGCAGAAGAACCTATACAAATCATTCATTCTGATTTATGTGGACCTATGTCAACCAATTCACTTGGTGGTTCAAGATATTTTTTAACTTTTGTCGATGATGCGTCAAGATATGTTTTCGTGTATTTTGTAAAGTCAAAAGATGAAGTCGTAGAAAAGTTTAAAAACTTCATGAATCTTGTCGAAAATCAATTGGATAGACGAATTAAGATATTACGAACAGACAATGGGACCGAATATTGTAATAAGGAATTGCTTAATTGCCTACTCAAGAAGGGTATCAGGCATCAAACAACAAATCCTTATACACCGGAGCAAAATGGAATCGCAGAGAGGATGAATCGAACAATAGTGGAACGAGCAAGATGCTTGCTTTTTGACGCGTCTTTACCGACCAAATTGTGGGCAGAAGCAGTATCTACATCCGTTTACTTGATAAACAGATCACCAACTCGTTGCTTAGTAAACATGACGCCTTTTGAAATGTGGACAGGGAATAAGTCAAACATTAAACATCTGAGGGTATTTGGTTCAAAAGCAATGGTCCACATTCCAAAAGAGAAAAGAAAAAAGTTCGACTCTAAAAGTGAGGAATTAGTTTTTGTTGGATATTGCGAAGACACAAAAGGGTACCGGTTGCTCCGATTGGAAACTAACGCAATTATCAAATCCCGAGATGTTATATTTTTGGAAAACCATCATAAAAGTACAAATTTGAACGAAGCAGTTGTTCAAAATTTTATGTTTTTCCCGGATCAAAACGAATCAAGTTCATCTGATTGTGATATAGAAGTAGTCGTATCTTCAGAAAGCGAGTACTTTTCCGAAACCTGTGAAGAATCATCTGTCGAAACTCCCGAGGTTCAAGTACCTGAAGAAGAACCTTGCAACCGTGTTCGAAGGTCAGAACGGTTAAGAAAGCAAGTAAAATTACCAGACTTTGTAACATATATAAGTGACACACAATCATTGACTGATCCCAGCAGTATACAAGAAATACGCCAACGACCTGATGCTGAGTTATGGGAAAACGCAATGAAGGAAGAGTTAAAATCTCTACAAAAAAAACAAAACGTGGGTATTGTGTGATCTACCGAATGGACGGAAGGCTCTGAATTGCAAGTGGGTATTTAAAACTAAAAGAAATGCAAATGGTTCAATCGAGCGTTACAAGGCGAGGCTCGTCATAAAAGGATGTTCACAAAAGATGGGCATTGATTATGAAGAAACTTTTTCGCCGGTTGTTCGATATGGAACTGTTCGATACTTGCTAAGTCTAGCCGTCAAATATAATCTGGACATTGACCAAATGGATGCTGTCACCGCATTCCTGCAAGCCGATTTGGAGGAAGAAATCTATATGGTTCAACCAGAAGGGTTTTCGAATGGGGCTAAAGTTTGCAAGTTGAAGAAGTCAATTTATGGTCTACCCATAAATGATTTAATGCATCTAAGTTGAATGCAGGCCTTAAAGAGATTGGTTTGGCTAAATCGGATTTGACGTCGACGATTTGATCATATTAAGCAATAACAAAGAGATGAAAGCATCAGTAAAGGAAGCTCTAATGCGGAAATTTCACATGAAAGACTTAGGAAAGGCAAAACATTTTTTGGGTATGCAAGTAACACATAACAAAGAAAGAATCACCCTCGATCAACAACATTACATTGAAGACATGTTAAGGAAATTTAATATGTTTGACTGCAATGCTGTTTCTACGCCTATGGATCCTGGTCAGAAGTTAATTAAGCGAACAGATCAAGATTCAGAACAAATGACAGACATACCATACCGTGAAGCTGTTGGAAGCCTTTTGTTTATATCGCAAGTCTCCAGACCTGATATTTTGTTTGCTGTAAACAATGTAAGTCGCTTCAGTAATGATTCTACCAAAACACATTGGAAAGCTGTTAAACGAATATTTCGTTATTTGAAAGGAACAATGGACTTTAAATTAATTTATCTAAAGGATGCTAAAACTTCAGTTCATGGTTTCTGCGATGCAGACTGGGCTTCAGATTCCGATGAAAGACGTTCGGTTAGTGGCAATGTATTCTTGCATCAAGGAGGGGCAATCACTTGGGGAACAAGGAGACAGCCAACTGTTGCACTCTCAACAACTGAAGCTGAATATATGTCACTCAGTAACGCAGCTCAAGAGGCAATGTGGTTCAAACAACTTCAACAGGAACTCGAAAGCAAACTAAGCAGGACTAAGCACATAGATGTTCGTCATCACTTTATAAGGGAACTAATAGCGGATGGATCGTTAAAAATTGTACATGTTTCAACCAAGGATATGATTGCAGATGCTCTAACAAAAGCTGTGAACAAAGCCATTCTCAACAAATGCTTGAAGGCCATGGGCCTAAATAGATATTAATTTTAGTGGGAGTGTTGGAGTTCATGTATTTACTTAGAAAATTATTATCATTGTAGTAACTAATAGTTTCTAATGTCTTATCTACTTTTTAATAAAATTACTTCATAACTGTTCGTTCTACTAAATAGACGTGTTTCTATTTGGTTGTAAAGATACAATCGAACTGCTTCCACAAACCATACTAGTTCAACATTATTCGTGCCAACACTAGAAGAAGTATTTATGTTAGCATGTGTTTACAAATAACCTTAAAATTTCGCCAACTTTGCCAATCTTTTTTAGAGCCGGGAATTGAATTGAAACATTAAGCTGCATTTTCCCACATCAAACTGCCTTTTTTATAAGTAAAATGTTGTAAATATTTTCCAGTCTTAATAGCAGTATTCATTTCAATAAAGTCAAGCAATGCTTGTGTGTCAAACTCACAATTCCGTATGCGAGACGCAAATCCGCATGGAAAAGGCAGACGAGTACAATTCGAAGAGAAATTCTCTTATACGGTAAACGATAGCCACACAATCACGTTGCCATCAGCGTTGCCACTTGTACTACATATGTAGTACTATGCTACATATTTGGGGGATTTTTAACGCTGTACTACATACTACATCGTTACCCCAAAGTACTACATTTATTAAAATCCGTCTAACCATATTACTTTACGAACAACATTTCAAATATCCCCCATGTGCTTTTATAACTAAATAAATCGATTTAAAAACTTGGCATCACTCCAAAGTATGTGCAAATCTTCAGCTGAATGCTGTCATTTACGTAGGAATTACAGCCAATTTAAATTTGTTTGTTTATTGTGCTGCACCCACAACAACTGCAAATAACAAATATGGATCGGTTTTTAAAATTAGTTTCAGATTCGGACTGTTATTTTTTTGTGAATTAAAATTTTTTTTTTGTTATGTCATTACTATTTATTTGTTTGTCACTTAATTTAAATGTCAATTAAAAAAAAAAAATAACAGGTACTACATTTTGTTTGAAAATGCTACATTTTATTAGCTAACGTACTACATTTGCTAAAGACTTTAGTGGCAACGCTGGTTGCCATACTAATGTGGTATTCGATTGGGCGCTCTCAGAGCACTTTTTTTCCTCTCAGAGCAATTTTTATGTTCGTTTGGTACAAAAAAAGCAATATTTTTCAGATTTCAGAGCACTTTTGCGAATCTGGATATTTTCTCAGATTCGCTTCAGATTTACCAATACACGTGCGTTTGAGTTTGACAACTAGTGGAGTTTGTTTATATTTTAGTGAAATTTTTCAACTGCAAGGAAACGCATTGCATCGGGTGGATCTACCTTTGTTAATTATTTATGTACAAATGTTTAGAAATCAATCTGGGCGAGCATTTTGAATGTTTTCATATTAAATTTAATCAGTGAATGGAAAACGCTTAGAAAAGTGTCGAAGGCTACACATATTGCAGTCGCACAAATATCAACAAAAAAAAGAGCAAGTAACGTTTTTGTGTTCGATTAGCCACACGAAATCTGAAATCTGAGAGCAAATCTGAATAAGCCCAATCGAATACCACATAAAAAACGGAACACAAAAAATCAACTGATTTTTTCGAACTCGAATTCCGAGTTTATTTTTTCTCGTTTTTTAAAGGTATATTATGCAGACCAGCCAAAACTTGATAAACTATTAAATACCTCCATATTTCATAAATATTTCTTAAACATTTATTAAACAAACAATTTTTATGAAATGTTTTGCTGGGCACTCATTCCGTATGTCGATTATCGCCAGACGATAGCGTTTCGACGATAGCTTTGCTTCACGTAACTTCAATAATCGTCTATCGATCAGATGATATCGTTTTGACGATTGAAAATTTGCTTCACGTAACTCAATAATCGTCAAAACGCTATCGCCAAGACGATACAATTTGAGCGATACCTACCTAATGAGGTATCGTTTTTGTATTGATTTTTATGTTTTGCAAATTTGCAAACCTGAAGATTTGTTGAATTTCAAGAAGAATAATTGACTTCAGATATTTTTTAACTGCTACCGAATATATAAATAAGTACATCTTAACCTTTTTTGTATTAAATTATTTATTAGATACTTCTCGACTGAAAAGGTAAAACATCTTAACTCGACTTAAGATG
Organism: Cheilosia impressa; assembly: GCA_948293265.1. NCBI lineage: Eukaryota > Metazoa > Arthropoda > Insecta > Diptera > Syrphidae > Cheilosia > Cheilosia impressa. The sequence continues at coordinate 37,703,215 of OX411884.1, read as the reverse complement.
TTTCTATTTTTATTAATGTACGATTGCACATTGTCTGCATTTTTGAAACATAAACTTCTATGTTATCACCATATCATCACACCCAAGTAACAATTTGACTTCGGTAAGGTTCAAATTTAAAATTTCTGTAAACAACAGCTTCGATAGAGCTTCTATATTATTTGTTAACCGAAGTTGATCCATTTCGAATTAATTGTTTCGATAATAACTTCAGTAAGACCTGTACAAAGCATATGCACAGGTTTTATAGAGGGATATGAAATAAAGTTTCGGCAAGATCTCTATTACACTTCTGAAAATGTGTCAGGAGATGTGTGGAAAGTGAATTGCTCCTATAAAGCTTGTGGTTCGAAGCGCTTTCCAGATGCTTCTTTAAAACTTCTGATCGAAGGCATTATAGAAGCAAAGAACTGTCATGCAGTATTGCAGTCAACCGCTCGCGATTGGAAGCTGTATAGACGCACTTACTCGTACTTCCTCCTAACTTACTTATGGAGGCTTTATAGAGGTAAAAATTAATGTGATATGAAATGAATCACAGCGCAGTCTAAAGAAACCATAATTTACTGAATAGGGGAAAAAAGTCAAAAAATAAAACACTCTTAGCACAGTGAAAAATATGTCACTTATATGATTTTAAATAAACACTCCTCGCTCATAAATAAATTACCTAACACTAAATGTCTTGCTGACAAATTCGATTGAGTAAGATGCAAGTTTATTGCAAGTCTTAGCGTAACTCTTAAATGTATCAAGTAGTTCAGATTTACCACTCCCACGGCATTATGACGAGTTAGACTAGGGGTAGTGTACTGAACTACTACGCAAGTGGACCCATGTCCGATTCCCAGTGCGACGCATGTAATTAAAATGTAATTTATAAACGAGTACGTAAACATAAACTGATAATAAGATAAAAAAATAAGAAAATGAAAAATATAATAAAAAAAAACATTTTTTTTCTTTTTAATTTTTGAGCTTCTATAAAGTTTGTATAGAGTTTCGGTAAGATCTATCCAAGCTGTTCAGGAAGTCTTAAATAAGTAAATACCTGCATAAAGTGCGCCATATGTGTTTCCATTAGGCTTTATGCAGTTAATATTGCTGGAGGTGAAATAGCTTCGATAGTTCCTTACCGAAGTCAAATTGTTACTTGGGCACTCCTATCCCCATATAAAACGGATAATAGTTTCATCTTAAGTCAGAACATCTTATGATAACACAATATTCCTCTTTTTAATTGTTTTTCGTTTTCCTGAAAAATGTTGAAAATTGACTATAGGCCAGTGTTTGCGAAATATTAAAATTACAGTTAGGTGTTAATACAAGAAGTCATCCGATGTCGTCTGGCTCTCATTTTTTTTCTAAATGAAAAACTTCGATACAGTGATTATGTTTATTTGAACCTTTAGAATTTTATTGGTCAAGTCGAGAAGATGATATCAGCCAAATGGGCGCTGTCACGATTGATTGCCATACGGGCTCGTTTTAGCAATGGGATGTATGACAACAGTGGACGGTGCGCGCTATAGGGCCATGTTAACCGAGTTTTTTCTGCCGCAATTGGACGAATTAGGACTGGAGGACATGAGCTACGGCACACACTGCGCGAGCCACAACCGATATTCTGAAGGCGGCGCCTCATCTCTCGTTTTGGCGATTTGAACTTATTTATTCTTATTATTATTACGTAAGAACCAAAGTTGAATTACTTACATTTTGAAATTTTCTTATTTACCGGCGACAAAAACAAACACATAATTGTTGCAAAAATTGTCATTTATGACATTTTAGACGACGTCTGATTGAAATCTCATACATAGTTTGAGAGTCTCTGAAAGAAACTCAATTCTCTCAATGCTCTCTCTCTTAGTACAAAATAAACGATAGACGAGACGAAGACGATAGTGATAGAGTTACGGAAAGCAGATAGATGACGAGATCGTTGAATACTATCGCGCAAACGATTATAGTTCCGATAGTTACGGAATGAGTGCCCAGGATATTACGCAAAAGATCAACACTGTAATAAAAAGCTTTAATGATGGCATAAAAGATACAATCTCTGAAAGACTCGAGCAGGATATCCTAAACCAGGTAATCGTCATCAAGGATGAAGTCAACGAGATCGTTCGTGCTTGCCAAATGGCGAAGAGAGGCCTGGTGAATACGAGTCTATTCGATATAGAGGAGATTAATGGAATCGTAAAAGAGTTCGAAACCCTACCATATGCCAACGAAATCGAAGCCATCGAATACGGCACACCATCCGTTTCCGTGTACACCAACAATTCGGCGCTGCTTTATATTCTCTCTATACCAAAGGTTAGGGAACAGGAATATAACCTGTTGATAACAAGGGCACTCATTAAGGGAAGCAAGCAAGTGGGGCTGAAGTATGACAGGGTTTTAGTTGACCAACGAAGCACGTATGGAGTAAAGGGCATAATATGCTCGACCATAAGCAATTCAACAGTCTGTGCCAAGGCCTAGCTAAACAAACTTTTCGAAGATGACTGTATAAACAGGTTCATAAAAGGTGGCCAGGCTTCCTGCGTTTTCCGCACGAATACGGAAGAGGTCATATAGTTAATCAACGAAGACACGATTTTCTCTACAAACTTTAAAGGCGAGTTGATATCGAACAACACCTCGAACCTTCTCACTGCAACCTACGTGATTCACATGGACAACGAGACAGTTTGAATAAAGGATAGGACCTTCTCGAGCCGAAGCTCTACTTCCCTGCAAGCACTTCCCACAGTATTAGTGAATATCACTGACAAGGATCCGAAGGTCGATATTGGTTACGAAAACAGCATAAGCCTAAGGAACATAGAAAAGCTTAGCGACCTTAACTGGAAGCTGAGGATCTCCATGGATGTGACAACTTTAGTCCTACTTTTGTTAGCCATCGTAATCTGGGCGGTTTGTTTATAAATTTTTCCCTGAAAAATCAATATACCTGGTCCTTCCGGAACAGACTCACCTTACAACGGACAAAATCCTAGAATTCACCAACAGCGCATATTTACCGGATCTGACGTCACATGTGATCTACGGGAAGTCGATTTTTAAAGGGGGAGGAGTTAATACCATTGTCCCAGATTAAGAACAGAAGAGCGTGACACCCAATCCTATGGTATTGGCTGTGTCATCACTTTCACTTTCCCGCAGTCCCAGTGCAACGGGGTCATATAGCGCACATGCCGTTATCACCGGATGCGTATGTGGATGCACATGCCGTTTGCACCGAATGCGGGTGCACTGACGTTTTGACGAATCAGCAACTTGCATGTTGCATCGTGGGACCAGCGGTTTCCTAATGGGAAACCTTAACTTTTAAGATCAGTTCTAATTGGACGGCGGAGTAATAAAGACGCCAAATTCCATGTCAATTAATGACAACTAAGAAAAAAACAACAATTTCCATACATTTTTATTTTTTTTCGGCGTCAGAGTTATGTCGTATTCGATTTGGCAAAAAGATAAATTTTTTTCAGAAAAAATAAATTTTTTTTTTGATTGAGATAGCTTTTCATGTTCGATTTGCCAAAAAAATCAATCTTTTTTTTTGATCTGACTCTCTTTGGAGAAATCTCGATTTTTTCTCAGATTTCACACATCTAATACCAATGTGTATGACACACAGCTGGCAGTTACGAGTTGTTTACCTTTGGAAGGATTGCTTTTTTGACTGAATTATTACTTTTTCGAGTACGGAAACTAATTTTTATGTTGAATTATTTCGAAATGAGTTATAAATGTTTAAAAATCAATTGAAATGGATTTCAGTGCAAGTGAAAAAAAATATTTTTTGTTTCGTTTTCTCGTTTCATTAATTACGCCCTGGTATAACTGAAAAAAAAACCATCAATCAATCATCAAAATCAACCATTCGTTTTGTGTGAGTTGATATTTTTTGGAGGAATGTAAGGGATCTGTAATTTCTTACGTAGTCTGAACGTCTAAATTGAGAATCTCTTTTATGACAGCTATAGGTACTGTCGGATATCTTTCAGGTGTTCGCCCAAGTTGTTGCAGTAGAGAAAAAACTTTTGTGTTTTTCAGTATTCCAGCACATTAACCACTGTGTCCACACCTGGTATATTAATTAAAAAGAGCTGTTATATACGGAATGACGATTATCATAAATGTATTACTCTGCTTGTGTTTATATGGGATCATTTACATAATTGTCAATTTTTTTTTCGTAATTATTTTTATTAAATTTATTAACCAGTTAGAACAGATAATCATCAAAAAATTCTTGAAGAAGAACCAAATGTTAACACTTTTTTTTGTGAAAATATAGAAAACATTCTTTACTATTTTTTTTAACAATGAAAAGAATGAGAAAAAAAAATCTCATTTAGCGAAAGTGCAAAACTGTATAATGCATAGACTTCTTACTTAGTTGGGTCCAGACATGGAACGGCATCTTTGATACTAATTGTTCACAATTATGATTAATTAAATTGGTGTTCACTTACTCCTTGTTTAATTTTTTTTTTAGAAATCGTAATGAACAACAACTTATACACTGCGTTATTGATATTAGAGGCTATTTTCTTAGATGCTAAATGGTTCTTCTACCGAAAGTTAAATTTATTGGTTTAATTGTGGAATATTGTGTTTGTGCTTCTTATACCAATTAATACAAAATAAGTGCAGGTACCTACTTCATGAAATATATTGTTTAAGTTCAATTACAATCAATTGTAAGGAGCATGTTGTTTGTTTTTTGTTATAAGATGTCTTGCAAAGTATTTTCTCTGCATGCTCTAAAGCATTTGATGCGATTTTGTTTTGACAAAAAAATTAGTATACCTACAAATTTAGTAAAAGTTATAAGATTCACATATCTGTTAAATATATATTTATTTTTAGGAATTTAGGCAATATTTTTCTAATTTTCAACTATTTTTGTTTCTACTATTCTAATTTTGTTCGCCAATTCTAATTAGTGTCTTTGCGACTCTTATGACCTCGGAATGAAGCTTGAATTTTTGTCGCTGCTTTATTAAGCTCTGGATCAGTTAGATCGATATCCAACTCCTCAGCTACTTTCTTAGTTATTTCTTGAATATCAACATCCTCGGCGTCTTTGTTTCCAGCTAGTTTTCGGGATAAATGACCTCTGAATGTAGCTTGAATTTTTAAAGCGGCATCGCATAGCTCTGTAATTATATAAAAAAAATATACGATTTTTCACTTGGATTAGATGGTTTAATATCATATCTATGAAATAATATAATATTTAAAAATCATATGGCAATGGCAAGGCATATCAAAGTGCTTAAATTGTATTGCAAAATTCATACGTCAGTTCACCAAATTTGAAAATATATATAATAAAAATTATTGTTAATCGATTAAACTAACAAATAAGCATATTAAGTTCCAGTGGCTCTGGAACAAAAGGATACGGATGGACCTTTGTCACACAGAAAACGCAGCAGAGGAAAGAGCGATGGCTTGTTGGAGCACGGTTTAAAATAAAGTAGGTACGTAACCTTTACCGGCAGCTCGACATTTGAGACAAGTACAACATTCAGTTAAACATTTGGAGTATAAAGAATTAACTAACACTTGTTTACGCTTTTTTATTAACTTTTTATCTCTCCTGTATCGAGTATCTTTGTATCCATGGCTTCATAAAACATTCATTTATAAAGCTTATAATCAACTGAATCGATCAAATTGTATTGATCGTAGTTTAAAGACCTAAATATTTCACGAAGATCAAACGGATGATTTTCCTTTAAAATTGAGAATGCACTCCTGAAAGGTTCCGTACCCAAAGGGAAAAAACGTATCCTTATTAGTTTCGCTACGATGTCTGTCCGCCTGTAAGATCTCACAAGATAAAATTTGTTTCTAGGTATATCTCAGAAACTAATTGACGTAGAAGGCTGAAATTTGCATCTGGTATAACCCCTAGTTAAACTGCAAAAATTGGTGTCGATACTTGGACTGAGTTTAAAGTAATTAGTAATTTGGTGAAAAAAATTTTTTAATACGCACTGTTTATTTCTTGATTTACAAAAAAAATTTAAACATCTTTTTTGTAGATCAAGCTCGTAGCTATGTGCTTGAATACTTAACTCTACCCATACTCATCCAGACACCGACATCACACACCATTCAGATCCAGGCCAATCTCCACACTTTTGTTTGTGCTCTCGGTCATCTCCATAATCCAATTCTCCATTCACTAAACCGTATTCTCTTAATCGTTTTCAATTGGAACTTTTCCAATGGATACTCATTCTCGTGCACACAATCATGTTATGCACAAACATGCTCTCGGTCATTAATTAGAGCGTGTTGTCTACCTACTCTTATAGTACATTTACACCGCTAAATTCAACATTTCAGAAAAAAAATTTCGAAATCCAGTTTGACGTTCCCACTGAAATTTCAACATTTCAAATGACAGCTAGTGTCAGAATTGATTACTGATCTTTTTTTCTGAGGTCAGAAGTGGTTGAACCCAAAGAACTTTTAATTAGCTACGTATATTAATTTAAATAAATAAATTTAAAATAAATTAATTATAATAAAATAATTTTCTCTTCCCACAGCTTAACAAAAAATGTTTCGTCTGTCTCTGTCCACTTCGTTCTACCTTTTTTATATATTTTTCTCTCCTTGACAAATTATTGATTTGTTGACACTACTTTTTTTTGTCAGCGGGCTGAAAAGTCAATAAATGAAAACTTACAAATCCGGGGACGAAATTCAACATTTCGCTGAAATTCAACATTTGGAAATGTTGAAAATGTATGGCGAAATGCTGGACATTTGGGCTGAAATGTTGAATTTAGCCGAAACGATGAATTTAGGTGCGGTGTAAATGTACTATTAGGTACTCTTAAATTTTTTTTTGCGATTTTCGCAAAAGTACGAAACCTTTGCTGCGCGAGTGACATTCGCACTTGCCCGGTTTTTATTATAATTACCCTCCACAGGAAGGTATATTCACTTTGTCATTACATTTGTAACGCCAAGAAGGAGTACCCATAAAGTATATATATATTTTGAATCAGGGTCACATTGTGAATCGATTTAGCCATGTCCGCCTGTCTGTCCGTCTGTCTGTTAAAAGCACGATAGCGCCCACTTCTTTTTATCGTCGTCAGGTTGGTATTCGAAAAGAATCTACCTAAGCAAGTGAAATTTTGTGAGGACTTATTTTTATTGTCTTTTATTGTTGGTATTAAAAATGGGCTATGTCAGTCAAATAGTTCTGGTACCTCCCATACAAAATCCATAGAAGACCCATGTGTCTCCTGTCAGTTGAAAACAGGATAGCATCGAAACAAATCGACCTATGAAAGTGGAATTTTTTGAGACGACTTACTTTTATCGTCGTCAGGTTGATATTAAAATTGGGCTATTTGGTAACTCCCAAACAAAACCTGTTTTGTCTAAAACAGTGTGGAAAAATGCACAAAATCGAACTGTTGTAAAGGGTGATTTTTTAGCTGGTTTGGTTTTGGCAACACTGGTTTTGACAGCTGACGTGTGTTTAGTACCTTGTGTCACTGTCAAACAGCTTCAGTTTGGTTTGCAATTTAACCATGGATCGTCTTACAAATGAACAACGCTTGCAAATTATTGAATTTTACTATCAAAATTCGTGCTCGGTTCGAAATGTTCATCGCGCGCTGCTTCCATTTTATGATCGGCATTCTCGACCTTCTGAGCAGTCTATTCGGAAGATTGTGACCAAATTTCGCACCAAATTTACTTTGTTGGACATTAAACCACCAACACGTTTACGTACTGTGCGTAGTGAAGAAAATATTGCGGCCGTATCAGCTAGTGTGACAGAAGACCGCGAAATGTCGATTCGGCGCCGTTCCCAGCAGTTAGGCCTTTGTTACAGCACTACGTGGAAAATTTTGCGGAAGGATTTGGGCGTAAAGCCTTTTAAGATACAGCTGGTGCAAGAACTAAAGCCAGCCGACCTACCACAACGCCGAATTTTTGGTGAATGGGCTCTTGGAAAGCTGGCCGAGGATCCGCTTTTTTATCGTAAAATTGTGTTCAGCGATGAGGCTCATTTTTGGTTGAATGGGTACGTAAATAAGCAAAATTGCCGCATTTGGAGTGAAGATCAGCCAGAAGCATTGCAACAGCTACCAATGCATCCCGAAAAAGCCACTGTTTGGTGCGGTTTATGGGCCGGCGGCATTATTGGGCCATATTTCTTCAAAGATGATGCGAATCGCAGCGTTACTGTCAATGGTGAACGCTACCGAGCGATGATAACAAACTTTTTTTTGCCCGAAATGGAAGTTCTTGACTTGCATGATATGTGGTTTCAACAAGACGGTGCCACATGCCACACAGCACGCGAAACAATGGCGCAATTGCGAGGCGAGTTTGGTGAACAGTTAATTTCACGTTTCGGGCCGGTCAATTGGCCGCCTAGATCGTGCGATTTGACACCATTAGATTATTTTTTGTGGGGGTATGCCAAGGCTTATGTGTATAGGGACAAGCCCGCTTCGATTGACGCACTGGAAGCCAACATCCATGCATTCATTCGTGAGATACCGGCCGATATGTGTGAAAGAGTATGCCAAAATTGGACTCAGCGGATGGACTACCTGAGACGCAGCCGCGGTCAACATTTGCATGAAATTATCTTTAAACATTAAATTGCAAGGTTCAAACTATCGATTCAAATAAATATTTCATTAAACCTCTTAAAAAATCACCCCTTACAATATGTGAAAATTCTTCCCGTTGTAACTTTATTTTAAAACGGTTGAAAAGTAAAAAGAATAGCGCACAGTAAATTTTAGTCAACGTTATAAATTGCGGGTTTATTACTAATTGAATTTTATATTGAGAAAAGTTTGACATTTATACTATTGTTTATATACAATTTTGTGTAGACTTTTATTGACAAATGTCAATTATATGCTTAAGGCTCTTAATACAATGATTATTTATTATACATGGCAATTGAAGGTGCCAGCGTAAGAACCGGACAACTCCATTTTTTCAAATTGTTGGGAAAACTGAAAAAAACTGATTGAAAATTCGAAAAAAAGTATTTTGACAAAACAAAAATTTATTTCACATAAAACCAAAACAAACGTATTTTTCAGTATAAAAACATTTTAAAAATTTGTATTTTAAAGTACAAAAAAAACATATTTAAATTTTGGAGTTGTCTCATTTTTGCACCGTTTTTGGTAAAAAAAAACTAGTCAAAATCTTCCAACTCGGAGTCTTCAGCTTCTCGAACGACATCTTGAGACCTCAAATCACTGTAAAAGGCCATATCGGCTTGAGGAACATATTTTTGCGCCAAAACCATCACGTCGTCGTACTTTTTGGAGTTTAATGGAAGACTGTTAGAGTATAGCAGATCAGGCCTGAAAGGATCACCTTGCAAATTTGATTTTTTTTTTCGATATCGTAAGTTGTAAGTTCTCCAAAGTGAGAAATCGAAGCAGATCATTTTGCTAGATTTCCTTCTTTTTCATACTTAAATCGTCGGTATTTGGAAATCGTCCATTTAACTTTATCTTTGTTGGTAACAGTTTTTTTGTAAAATGGAGCCAAGCTGCTCTTAAAGTCAAATATCGCTTGATTAGTCACCGGCACAACGTGAAATCTGCTGGAGCACTTGTCCACTAAATTTCTGAAATCTTTGGGTAAATACATGCGTTCCACTCGTCGTTTTTGTTTTTCAATAACACCAAAAGATCTATCGCATGGTAAAAAACTGTGTCCCGGTTCAGGCAAGTGATGTACAATGAGGTTTATATTTGTCTGTTTTACACGAGCATAGAGGTATTGGACGATAGTGTTGTTTTTATTTTGGGCCCCGCAGTTATCGGAAAATAAATACATTTTTGTAACAGCTTTACTTAAAAAGTTTTCAATGAAGTGTTGTAAAAAGCTAATTACTTCATTTGGACCCTTCTTTCCGATAGTCTCGTCATACATGTACATGTAGCTCTTTTTTGTACTGCATTGGAAGATGCAGAAATTAAATACCCATAGCTGCCTCTTATAAAATACGTCACTGGATGGTATTAAAGGAAGGGGATGACAGGACAGGTCTTAGTGTGCGCACTTCAATAATGATTTTGCCCCTATTTTCTACGACTCTGCCATGTACAGAGGTGTCTGCATGAGTAAAATCATTAGGCACACATACTCAGAAAACAAAAACATTTACATGCCCCGACAAATTTGATAATTTTTACGGAGCAAACACCGGACAACTCCGGGAGTTGTCTTATTCATGCTCCGTATCAAGGTATACGCTAACTCCAAAAGTGTATTACCCTTACGTACAATCAGCGTAGATGTCTTGTTATTGCCCCAAACGATGCGGAATTTTTTTAGTAACAATTTTGCATTTAAAAACATATTTTGAGGAAAAATGGAGTTGTCCGGTTCTTACGCTGGCACCTTCAATTTTACTTTATTGTAATTTCATTTTAATAATACATCCTCAACATTCACCCCCACCGTGAACTCTGTTCGCAACAAGATCTGCTCATCAAATAATGAAAAGTGGCATCACTGGTCTTCGATAACACTCTATCATATTTTCGCCTCATCTCTGGAATTCATCTGCTATCGGCTCTGCAATTGTAATTTGCTCTTCTATGACGCTGTTAAAGAGACAATTAGTGTAACAGAGAAAGACATAATAACAAACAAACAATGTTGACAACATCGTAGATATGTTTATGACTACCTAATTGAAGTGAGTAATTTGCCTTATGCCCCTACTTGCCGTCTCTTTTCTACTACCTGAGTTGATTGGTATTTTTTTTTTTTGTATTGTGTTTATCGCATTTCCATATCGCCGTGATTTATTGCGTTTGTCGCTTTCGGTGGAATATTTTTTGTTAAAAAAGTTGTGTTTTAAGTGTAAATTGTTGGGTGTTGTAGTGATTTTCGGGTGAGTAATTCATAATTATACAATAATAGTAAAAAATATTAGCGATTTAGTGTAGTTTTAGATAATTTGTGTTTGTTAATTTTGTTGCATGATGCGGTGGATTTATATGTGTGTGTGTGTGTGTGTGTGTGTGTACTATTGCAAGCTGCAATCAGTAGCAACGAACAATTTGATGAATGAATGGGCTTATGTGTTATGTGATTTCGATTTGAGTGCATTTGACTTCATTGAGTGGACTGTATTATGATGTGTAGTGTTTGTGTGGAAGGGAAATTTGTGATTTGGTATGGAAGGAAATTTCCCAAATGAGAATTTTGTGAGTTGTGTTGATTTTATTTTATTGTGTAGTGTAGTGTGTTGTATATGGTAAAAATTATTATTTTGTGTTTGTGTAGTGTTGTGTTGAGAAAAAAAAAATATTCGTTATTATTTTTTTTGATATTTTACTTGTGAGAAAGTGCGTGTGTGAAAATGTATGTTTGTTTTTTTTTTGAAATTAATTATTGATTATTTGAAAAGAAATAGTTTATATTATTGATTGGTCTGTGGTTATTTTGTTGCTAGGAAGCGGACATATTTTTGTAATTGGTCGTTTTAGTTCACCGGTTTGTGTTTTTAGAGTTACGACGCGTATTAAATTATCCGCTCCAGGGTGTAGCTTGATAATTCGTGCCATCATCCACTTTGATGGTGGTAATCGCTCGTCCCTTATTAGAACGAGATCTCTTAGCTCAGGGTTTTCTGCTGTTTTCAGCCATTTTGGACGCTGTTGTAGCCGAGCTAAATACTCTGAGCTCCAATGCTTCCAAAAATTTTGAAAGAGTTGCTGAATTCTTTTCCAGTGGTCATTGTAGCTTATATTTTCAGTAAAAAACATGCTCCTTTGAACTATTCTTATAGCTGCCTTCAATGCTAAATCAATTTCCATCGGCGAAAGTACCATTAACATCTTATCAGTTCGTCGAACGTTTGAAACGAATCTGCAGCAATATGCCAAAATCCGCAATAGCTTTCGCAAATTCGACTGTCGAAGTATCAGTTGATGGATTTCACAGCTCTCTGTGTTGACGCAGTGAGATTGGATATTCCGCATCTCTTCGTCAGTTGGCCCAATTGATGGTTGAGCTGGTGTTTCGAAAATCCATTCGGAACTTAGGAATTCTGGCCCGTTCCACCAAAGTTTATTGCTATTTAAATGGGTGGGCAATAGGCCACGTGATGCCAGGTCAGCAGGATTTTGGTGCGTTGGTATGTAGCGCCATATACTACAATTTGTTAGACGCTGGATCTCCGCAACACGATTGTTGACAAAAGTTTTCCACCTAGCAGGAGGTGCCATAATCCACGCCAGCGTAATCTTCGAGTCCGACCAGGCGTACTTCCTAACGCTGTTTAACTTCAAGACCTTTGCAGTGTAGTCCAGAAGTACCGCTAGTGTGACTGCTCCACAAAGTTCCAACCTAGGAAGAGTTACGGTGCCTGACTAGGACAGTGTTGAGTTTGATGACTATAGGCAAGGCAGTTGCTACAAACACCTATCTTGTCAACGATGTTGCACCGCTCAACGGGATTCATTTTTCCAAAAGAGTTACATTTACGCAGAGAATGTTGGCCTTTACCACATATCTTGCAACTGTATTTGTCCTTTGGCTTTTGTTGTGGATGATATACCGTCTTCGGTGTAGACTGTCGTTGACTAGAACCTCCGGCAAAACTCTTTCCCGATTTGGGTTTATCCTGGTCAATAACTTCCAACGTTCGGAACCTCGTTTCCAAAAACTCCGAAAATTCGTCAAAAGTTGGTAACTCCTTTCTTGCTCCGAGTCGTTCTTCCCATAGTTGTTGTGTACAAGATGGTAATTTGTGCAACAATATATAAATAATTATTAAATCCCAATGTTCTGTAGGAACATCAAGATTTTTTAGCGAATGTAGACACTCAGTGGATGTATCCAGCATTCTCTTAAGGCTAAACGAGTTCTCGGTTGTAATTGTCGACTGATTAATAAACATTTTCAGATGAGTATTTACTAAAAATCGTTTATTATCGTAGCGTGAGCATAAAAGAGACCATGCCTTTTCGTAGTTACCTTCTTCCACTTCCAGGTGCTGTAACAAACTATCGGCATCTTTGGATAAACCGGACTTTAAATAATGCAGTTTCTGAATTTCGCTCAAACTAGTGTTGTTGTGAATCATGGACTCAAATTTGCTCTTAAATGGCCGCCATTTTTCGTATTGTCCTGAAAAAACAGGAAGGGACATTTCAGGAAGGCGAATACCATGCGGATTTGAGCTGATTGGAGGTGGCTTGTTTGCAGAAGTGGATTCCACAAGCTTATCTAAACAATGAAGGAGTTCGGCTCTATATTCCAGGTAAACTTTACGAATTTCCTGGAAAATTTCCCTAAACTCCGAAAAATCCTCATCGTCTTCATCCACCAACATTGTCAGCTTATCACTGATGTGTTTGCTATCCCTAAAAACATCTTCCATAATTACTAAGCGACCATTGACAAGATTTTTCGTCCGTTTGGTTTCCACAGTCGAAGAAAAACTTTTAAAATCATTTTGCAGGATCGAAAGAGAGTTTTTAAGTAGTTTTAACTCTTTTGCGGCGGTCATTTTGGCAGATTTGGCAAATAATTTAGTGGCAAATGTATAAAAAAAATAGGCAAATAAGGCTTACTCACTCACCTCAATTATTCTGCATGCACGCTGATGTAGCTGAAGTCTTTTGCAGCGTGGGAACCTCGGTTGCTTGTATGCTAGGTAAATTACGCGGCGCGAGAAACCGATTTACACACAAAACTCACAAGAAATTGTCTTTGTTAGCTATTTCAGCAAAAGTTAAAAAAAAAAATTTTTAATAAAAATTGTTTTTTCTGTCTTGCAGATGTAAAACACACAAAACTGTCACTGGAAAGTAGGGTTATATGGCTCGAATGGACCAAATGTTTTGTCTAAAACAGTGTGGAAAAATGCACAAAATCGAACTGTGTACAATATGTGAAAATTCTTCCCGTTGTAACTTTATTTTAAAACGGTTGAAAAGTAAAAAGAATAGCGCACAGTAAATTTTAGTCAACGTTATAAATTGCGGGTTTATTACTAATTGAATTATATATCGAGAAAAGTTTGACATTTATACTATTGTTTATATACAATTTTGTGTAGACTTTTATTGACAAATGTCAATTATATGCTTAAGGCTCTTAATACAATGATTATTTATTATACATGACAATTTTACTTTATTGTAATTTCATTTTAATAATACATCCTCAACAAAACCAATTTTGCATAATTTGTATTCAGTGGAGGATATCAAAGCATCGGCCAGGCTGATGATAACACTTTTCCTTGTTTTGATATTACTTCTGTTGATATTCGGGTGACCTTTATTATTTACTCAGTGTTAATCCAATCTGTATCCTGATACATTTGCAGTTTTTCCTGCAGAAGCCTTCTATACAATGTAGCTTTACGGTAGTTCCAAGCCAGCTTTGGAAGAAGATTCAACAATTTTTTCTTGTGTAAATTCGACGGCAATATAAAAAAATTGCTTTCCTTCTGGTAGCAATTCCTTGCTGTAGTTCAATAGAAACAAAATTTGTCATTTAAATTGTAATGTAATTGTATAAAAACAAAAACAGTTTATTTGAGGTTGGAAAAAAATCCAATTGCAGGTTTCACACTTACTGAAGGATGCTATAAGACGACATCAATCTGCTTAAGGAGCAGTAAAAGAAATAAACCATTGAACCAGTTAATATCTCTCCTATTGTAAAATCTCGCGACGACATGGTTGGTATGAGAAAACTGTACATCGCTATATGAAGTTTAATGAAATCACCATCGGCGTTACACCGCGTCTCCGCAAGTCTGAATTATGTCAGACTCTTAATGTGGTATTCGATTGGGCTTCTTCAGATTTGCTCTCAGATTTCAGATTTCGTGTGGCTAATCGAACACAAAAACTTCACTTGCTCTTTTTTGTTGTTGATATTTGTGCGACTGCAATATGTGTAGCCTTCGACACTTTTCTAGGCGTTTTCTATTCACTGGTTAAATTTTATATGAAAACATTCAAAATGATCGCCCAGATCGATTTCTAAATATTTGTACATAAATAATTAGCAAAAATAGATCCAACCGATGCAAAGCGTTTCTTCGCAGTTGAAAAATTTCACTAAAATGTTAACAAACTCCACTAGTTGTCAAACTCAAACGCACGTGTATTGGTAAATCTGAAGTAAATCTGAGAAAGAATCCAGATTTGCAAAAGTGCTCTGAAATCTGAAAAAGATTTTTTTTTTTTTGTACCAAACGAACATAAAAATTGCTCTGAGAGCAAAAAAGTGCTCTGAGAGCGCCCAATCGAATACCACAAACCACATAAGTAAGACCTCTTGGCCATGCCTTTGGTTGGGCAAATTTTGTTATGACATTTCATTTCTCAAGATGTCACCAACGAAGAAACATGGGGATATCTAAATATATTTTATTACAAATAATATCACATTCTGTGTGATAAATTTTTTTTTTATTTCTTGCATATAGATCATAAATTATATATGATTAACTTTATTGAAGCCACTTTTTATAGAGCACAAACATTATGCACAAGCCAATTAAAAATCGTCTAATCTTCCAAAAACGAAAATGCATCAAAATAAATCAGATGCGGCTGATACAAGTCATCTGTCCCGGCCCCCCACTTCTTCGATTGGTCTACGTACCTACACTTTTCTTTTTCGCTAAATATGCGGAGCGCACTTACTTCACTTTATTTTTAACATCCTTCATGTACCTACGTGAAGTTAGCGCGCACTTTATCTAGAATAAAAAACGTGAAAAATGCAGTTCGATAGACATTCGTTTGTAGTTGTTTGTAGTGAAATTTTTTTCCGTTTGTAGTTCAACCGTTAGAAAGGTAGAAGCATTAGAAAAAAATTTCAGCGCACTTTTAAGCTTTTGAAATGAAAACTAGCCAGTTGCATTTGAAATCGTTTGTAGTTGTTTGTAGTGAAATTCTTTTTTCCCAAAAATTTCTTATTTCGGAGATATAAGGACATTTGTGTTTGCATCTATAACTCCGAATTTCCAATAGACAGCATTTTTTTGAAATTATTGTTGCATTAAGCACATCCCAACTTAAATAACTGCATTTAAAATCTCTGAACCCACTCAAGCGTTACTTAATAAAACGCAATTAAAGTCAAAAAATGCATCATTTCACGTTTGCATCCATTATATCGATTTCCCAACAACAACAAACCAACGGTAAATACATTTCCGCAGAGCATTCATCCGTGTCCATCGATATGAGTCATAATTTGTCAATTAGCAACAACAACCAATAAATAGAGCCCGATTTTATCCAAGAATTTTTTCTATTCCTTTGAATAACCTTAAAAAACGACCACTTTTAAACAATTTATAGCAACAAAAACATATATTTTGCAAACTCTGTACTCCTGCCTATCTAATCCAATTCGAATGATTTGGTTTTATTACAAATAACAAGATTTTGATGCAACTTATGCAAAGAGTAGTTTGTCATATAAACTCATATCAATATTTCGGTTATTAAGCAACTCAAACTAGTGAAATCTATTTTTTTCTAATGCCTTCTATTAGATGCTTCTAATGAAATAAAAAAAAGTGATATTTTTTTGATAGATAACGGTTTATTCAAAATATAAGAAAATGGGTGAAATCGTCCGCGCAACCCTATTTAAGGGGACGGATATTTCAAATGCTGGACAACTACAAACGACAAAAACCAGTTAGCTGGTAGAAAGCATGTATGCTCTATCTAATAAAACCAAAAATAGCAAAATTGTTCCAACCAGAGAAAATTTATATGCAATTTAAGCAGTCGACCTAAAACCCTCGTTATCGCCGAAACGGTACAAAGCCAAGTGATGAAATTTACTATTTTCAACAGTTTTCCACCTAACTAATCTAATAAAACACAAATTGTATCCATCAGCCTAACGGTTTACGATTTTTATGAAATTTTAGCGAAATTGAAACTTAATTTTTTTTGTGAAGTTACCGCGCGCTTTTTCTATAGAATGAAAAACGTGAAATGCAGTTCGATAGACATTCGTTTGTAGTTGTTTGTAGTGATTTTTTTTTCGTTTGTAGTTCAACAGTTTTTGAGTTATGAGCCCCTTAAGTTGGGAGCTATATTTGCTTAAATTTCAAATAAATCATAAACCGTTAGGCCGATTGACGCAATTTGTTATGTTATCACTCTGCTTGCTACGGTTTCGGAGATAACACGGATTTAAGGGATTGCAAATTTTTTTTTCAAATGGTTCTAACTTTCTAACGGTTGAACTACAAACGAAAAAAATGTCACTACAAACAACTACAAACGAATGTCTATCGAACTCCATTTCACGTTTTTCATTCTAGAAAAAGTGCGCACTAACTTCACGTAGGTCCTTCATGTGCACTCGGAATCGTCTGGAAATTTCTTAGTAATCCTTTCTTTTTTAAATCGAATTCGGGTTTTTGTTCGCTTTGCTGGTATTTATTAAATTTAAAGTATCACTGAAAGCCGAAAATCTACCAAACTTGAATCCGCGCAGCCGTATTCCCCCAGAAAGTTTTTGCTGTCAAACGCTGGTTTAAACTTCAAAGTGTAAAATTTTAGTCAGATAATATGTCCGCAGTGATGGCAGGAAACAAAGTCAGACTAAAATGTTTAGATTTGTCCGCAAATCGCGGTCTACACTAGATATACGGCCAGTACGCAGCTGTTCCGGAACGAAAAATCCCATACAAAAATTACACATTGAAATCATAAGGCCGGTCCGCAGCTGTACAGAAACGAAAAATCCCATACAAAAATTACACAACGAAATCTTGAACGAAAAATTCCGCTCTCCTTTTCGTTTTGCAGTACGCAGCTGCTGTCAAATGATGGCGGAAAAGTGGGTAGTTGTAGTAGATTTCTTGGTACAATTCTCCACTCTCTTTTCGCACACGTTTATTGTCCGGGACAATATTTGCTTGCGAAAATTTGACATTTGTACTTGCTACCAGCCTTTATGAAGTATCCAGCCTTTATGAAGTATGGAGCCAAATTTTAAAAATCTTGGAGGCAAAAAAGACAAACTCAAATATAAAGATCAAAAGTGCGCACATTTTTGCAATTTTTTAGGATTACTTATCCCGATTAGATTGTTTTTATAGACGACAAAAAAAAAATTGAATAAAAAAAAATTACATATGTAGGTGGTACTCATAATTCAGAGTCTTTTCTAGTTTCCATTTTTTAATTTTAAAAATTATAGTAATATTCTTTTTTTGTTTATTTCTCGCTTAACTAATTTTACACAAAATTATGTGAAGACCGAAGCGAAAAAAGAAGAAGCCCCAAAAAAGTGACAGATATCCGCGCGTTACAAAAAAAGATGGCCGACGTCAAAAGGTAAAATGTTGGTACACTAAGGAGGAAATTTCTTTACATTTTTACCACATCTCGGTCAATCTGACATCTAGATCGACCACCACGATCTACCCAACTGAAATATCTCGAGTTGTAATTGCAAACACAATTATGTAAAAATACATTGATAAGCGTTTCTTATTATAGAGTTCAAGCTAACTGATCAGTATCTTTATTCCACAAGCGAATGTTCTTAGCTTCTACAACGCCATTATACGGCAACTGGGTTATCTGACGATTCTCTATATCTCTAATGACGTATCTGTCATGAGGTAATACTTTGTGGACACAATACGAGGCCTTGTATTTAGGTTAGTTTTTTATTTACGCCAACAGTATTATCAATATTCCTGACAACAACATGATCCCCTCTTAAGTACGTAAGTGCAGGGCAATGGTGTTTTTCAAATTTTCGTGCGTTGTACTGCTGAACCCTTGTTATTGACTCGGAAGCTCGCCTTCTGTCTTCAGCCAAATTCCTAACTGGAGGGTTTAGACCCCTTTCTTGTAGGAATTCAGAAAGTTTGTCCACCTCGGGACCCTTTTGATCAACACCAAATAAAAGCCTGCTAGGGGTGGTGCCCACGGATCTTTGCACAGTATTATTTAATGCATACTCTACCAATGACAGTTTCCGGACCCAATCATTGTACTGCACCGATTCACAAAGTTTCCCACGCATGCCTGTCAGCACTCTATTAACTCCCTCAACTTGACCGTTTGCTTGCGGTGACTGAACCGCTACGTGAGTTATGTTGTTATCCAACAGAAAAGAGCTAAATTCCAGGGAAGTGAAGCATTTTCCCCTATCCGTAATAACCCTAGATGGTCTACTGTAGTAATCGAAATACTTATTCAGCGAAGCACACACTTCCTTCGTATTCGTCGATATGACCGGGTAAAGTTGAACAAATTTCATAAAAGCATCAATAATTAGGAGGATATGCTTTCTGTTTGACCGAATCGCAGGAAGAGGCCCGAAATGGTCCATATGAAGTGTATGGAAAGGTACGGACTCCTTAGGAATATTAAAAAGATTCCGTTCAACTGTCTTAGCAGACGAAGAATACATTATGCACTTGATGCAATTCTTAATAAATTGCTCTATCCTTTTCTGCATACCAGATCGCTTTGATTTTTTCGTAACACTTTGTAACCCCAAAGTGAACTAAATGAATGTATCTGATCAAGTTGTCCTCCATGCCAGCAGGGACATAGAACATACGTTTTGCAGCCCGGTCCTTTCGAAACACTATACCATCCTGAAAAACAAAGGACTTGGAATTTTCTTTCTCCAGCTTGTCTTTTAATGCGGAAACTATTGGATCTTGACTTCGAACAGCTCTTAACATTAAGTCAAAGTCTTCAGAGCTTACAACAGACTCTGCGTGACCCATATTGACTCCACTACAATGGATGACCTTATAGTAATAGTTTTCCAGTTCAAGTGCACACCTTGCGATTCGGTGATTTACTGTCGTTTTATTAAGCGTAAGCGTAAGCGAGCTGCAGTCAGTGACTATGGTGAACGGAGTTTCTTCCAAATAAACGCGGAAACGTCTCAAAGCCAGAATGATTGCAAGAGTCTCAAGCCCAGCGTCGATTCAAGACCTATTAAAGCTTCAAGGGAAAGTTCGATTACCAGAATTACAATATTCACCTGAACCATTACGATCATTACTTTATGGCACAACACCAGAATCAAAACATTTTTTGGATAACATTCAAATGTACAATTCATGCTTCCAAATGACATCTTTATGAGCAACGAATATAATACGAAATAATTATGTCGACATTTAAGGTAATTTCGGCATCAGGCATTTCAAATGAAACATTGAATTTACCGAATTACATGAAGCAGTATGTCGGCGCAGTGTCTTAGTGGTTAGTGTGTTGGACTACTAAGCGAAGGGTCCCAGGTTCGAATTCCGGAAAAAAAAATTCAAAATTAAAATTTGTTTTCTACTGCTCCACATCTCGAAAATATCCGAGAGTATAATTGTCGTGAATGAGCTTCTCAATTGACCATTTGGACTCGGCATAAAATTGTACTTCCCTTCCATCCGTCCCAAAAATGAAAAACACGCACAAGACTAATGGTTGTGAGAAGCTAGGCCCAGAGTCGCTACCGACCTGTTGCGCCAACTATTTACTTCTTTTTTATATGCCGACGACTTAGCAATATTTTTCAGAAGCAGTGTAATACCTTTGTATGTACATTCCTAAAAAATGTATATACAAAGGTAATACGCATAGGTATGCTCAGAGATGGTGTAATAAAGAAGTTCTTTCTGACCGCATTCATCATATTAATGCTAGCCCGGACAAGGTGTGTCTAATCCTAAGGTTTTTTTTATGATTTTTCAAAAGTTATAACACATTTAAACTTCTCGGTTCCTTCTCCTTTGGTTCTGTAATGAACGTTTATTCGGTAAATGAAATAAACATGGTTATAAAAAAAACACATTTTAATGACGTAAACGGGCTGCAGTGTCCAAAACACACACTCGATACAATCAACTGAATTTACATCAAGGCATCGATGTGCAGAAAGCAGTGGTTTTTATGCGTTAGGTTAGGTTAGGTTAGGTGAAACGGGTGGGCAGAGCAGGGAGAACCCTGCGCTACCCCACTTAGGTCCTCGTGGACCCTTTGTGATGCCCTTGTTGGGGTCAACCGTTGGTGTTGTATCGGCGTTTCTCAACCCCCCTCCTCGTGACTAATAGATACCGTCCAGCCATCCCGATGTCCTCAAAAACCTGCAAAGATCAGACAGTGAGATATCAGAGAGTTCTTGTAGGTCATGGAAGAAGTAGCTTCCAAGTGTTCTGTTCCTCAAGTGACACAGACTCGGGCAGTGACAGAGGAAGTGAGGTGTGTCCTCGTGGACCTCCTCGTCTCCACAACCTCTACATATATCGTCATCTTTGAGATTTAGTTTCATTGCGTGGTTTCTTAGGAAGTTATGACCAGTTAGAGCCCCTACTAACTTAGATAGCGATGACCTGTCAAACTGTAGTAGTCTGTTGGTCCGGCTTCTATTATATTCTGGCCAAAGCTTCCGTGATATTTCACAGGTAGTGAGTTCTTTCCACCTGTTGTTGGTTTTCATTCGAATTTTGTTCTCCACTCGCTCTCTGAGATTGCAAAGTGGGGGCTTGATTGACTGAAGTGCTCTGTCGAGATCCATTACGGATCCCTTTCTCGCCAGTTCATCCGCCATCTCATTGCCGGTTTTGTCTCTGTGTCCAGGGACCCAGCAGAGATTTGTGGTATGCTGCGAGCAAAGAACCTTGAGCTCTTCGCGGCAGCAGTGAACTAGTTTGGATTTTATTTCATTAGCAGAAACTGCTTTTATAGCCGCTTGGCTGTCAATGAAGATGGTAATATCGGTACGGGGTATTGCCAACATTGACGCCTTACGGACCGCTTCAGCGATAGGCAAAACCTCAGCCTGGAAGACACTACTGCTATCAGGTAGTCTGATGGAGCAATGTATATTTAATTCCTCAGAGAATATGCCGGCACCGGTTCCACAGTCCACCTTTGAGCCATCTGTGTAGATGGATATTGATTTACTTTTTGTGGGTTCATTTGTATTCCATTCTTCCCTACTCGGGAAGGAGCAGGTGAATGGTCTGTCAAAGTCCAGATGGGGAGACATATAGTCAGAAGTGACAACGTTCCCTACGTATTTGCCCAATATCTGTGCATGCCCAAAATTACAAGGCTTCCAAACGTTAGTTTGACTGATCCTTAAGGCACTTTTAGGAGCAGATTCTTCCATGTATAGGTCTAGAGGTGTCAGGTTAAGAATTGCCTCTAGTCCAGCTGTAGGTGTGGTTCTCATTGCGCTGGTTGATCCTATACAAGCTATTCTTTGAATTTTGGTCATTGACTTAAGATTGGTCGCTTTGCTGGCGGCTTGCCACCAGACTACACTGCCATACGTCAGAATTGGTCGCACGATCGCAGTGTACATCCAAAGGATGATTTTGGGGTTTGGTCCCCAACTTCTACCAAAGATGCGATTGCATGCGTAGAAAGCGTTCGCTGCTTTCCTGATTCTTTCGTTGACATTCAGCTTCCAATTAAGTTTCCTGTCAAGGATAATTCCCAGATACCTCGCACTATCTGCCATCCTAAGGGGTACCCCCTCCAGAGTTGGTGGCTCGAATTGCGGAATTATTCTTTTATTCGTGAACAAGACAAGCTCGGTTTTCTGCGGATTGACCCCAAGACCGCATTGCTTTGTCCACGTACTTAACACCCTAAGTGAGTTTCCTAACAGATCGCTAATGGTAGGTAGAAACTTACCCCTTGTGAGTATAACTACATCATCTGCATATGCAGTTACTTTGACTCCCATGTTGTTGAATTTCATAAGTATCTCGTTAATGACAAGAACCCAGAGTAAGGGGGAGATGACTCCTCCTTGTGGGGTGCCTCTCGAAGCAGTTACTCGGAGTCACAGTGTCACCTAATTTCGCGTTGATGTTCCTTTCACTGAGCAAGCTCAAGATCACATTAGTGAGAGATTGATCAACATTCGAGTTCTGAAGTGCTCTTTTTACTGCGCAGATTTTGACATTATTGAAGGCTCCTTCAATGTCTAGGAACGCAGCTAATGCATATTCTTTGTCATATAGTGACTTCTCAATGGTACTTACGACGTCATGCAATGCAGTTTCCACCCCTTTGCCCTTCGAGTAAGCATGTTGAGCCGTGGATAACACATTGTCATCTAGCCGATCACGTATGAAGACGTTTATGCGTTAGTCGGGTGAAAACTCGAGAACGGCTCGACTAATTTGAATGATATTTGTTGTTTTATTCGTCTTGAATCAGGGATGGTTTAGGAAAAAATAAAATTCGGAAAACAGGTGGCACTGTAGGCACATTTCGTTTTCCATCTATCTAATTCACCCCTATCGAGGTATCCGTTCGGAACGGAATTTTCTCTGATTTGTACAAAATCGGAGAAATTCCATTCGAGGTATCCGTTCCGATTCAACTTTCGGAAAAATTCTCCGATGATGTGAAGCGCACCTTGTCGCATTGCGTGGAACTGCGTTATACGACTAACTTTTGATAGCTACACAGTACATTTTTTCCGAAGCTCACCGACAACAAATTGCTGCGGAATATTTTAATGTGAAATGAATGCGTTTATGCGCTTCATTTATTTTGTTCCGAAACGGATACTTCGAACGTAATTTGAGTTCCGATCAGATTTAACTTTCCGATCGGAAATTTTTCCGAACGGATACCTCGATAGGGCTGATTATCTCTATTCTCTCTCTATATAAAAATAAATCGCATTGTGTTTAAGATTGATGTTCTCTGTAATGCGTGAACTGATTTTGTTTCTGGAAATTTAAAATAAAAGAAGACGTCAATGCCAGGGTTTGTATTTATATACGGTCTTTGTATGTGTATTGGTTATGCAAGTTATAGGAATTTTAGTGAAGATACCTTCGTTGCCGACCTCCGAAACTCCTCAACCAATTTCAATAAAATTTGGTGGGTATGGTTGACCCGATAGTTCTGGTCTTGCTCTGTTGAGGTGGTGGGCGAAGGAGAAGTACCTATCTATATTGTGGTCATTGTTCATATACTATCATTTTTACAAATTGACCACTCACTCAAGTAGTCCAGCATACTAACCACTGAGCCAAATTGTTTACAACTTTTAAAAGGGATAAATTTTAGGCAGTGCGAAGTTTGCCGGGTCAGCTTGTAAAGGAATAAAAAAAATGTTATTGCTGCTTTATTTTCGAGATTTTTGTCCTATCTAGATTTTGGCTCATTCTGGATTTTAGTCGTTCTAGTTAACATCATGATACCAAAAAATTTGTATGGGGATTTCGTTTTCTATATTATAAAAGGACTGCCCGCCTATCGTGTTGAAGTTGAAGTTGAAGTTTTTATCTTTATTCTGATCAATCTATGGTACTTTTAACAATGACCGAGGAAGACCGCGACGATGTCCAGGACAAAAGTCAACATAGTATATCACTCAAGACGTCTTCCGAATTATAAGTGACGGTCGACCACTTCGTCAAAAAGTTGCAGGGAATAATACTCCTCACCAATAGAAAACACCGGACTTTAATTGCGTCAAATGCCCTCAGGAAATAATAGATACCTATGGTCAAGACAAAATGAAAAGCGCGTAAAATGGATATGTACAAACACGAACTCCGGAAGATAAAGCGCACTTAAAACGATTGTGTAACTTGCTAACAAAGTTGATTAAAGGTTTAAAAACCGATCAGGTCACCAATTACCTCGAAAACTTAACAGCTGGAATATAATCCAATTACTCGATTTAAAAGGCTAAAGCGACATAGAGATCGTAGATAATCCAAAACATTTAGGTTAAAAGCGACAAAGAGAAAGCAAACAGTTTCGTCGTCCATTTAGAAGAAACTTTTAAGCTGTTCGATGGTCAAGCGTTTAATGGAAATTTTAATGTGTTGTATAGAACATCTGAAAAAAATGTAGCAAGTTTATGCTTGCCTCGCTAAGCATTAATTGAAAGCATTCTGAGTCATAGAAAATCTCGGAAGTCATTATCAGAGAAAACCCCCAACTCACAATCCTCTTGCCGCTGGCCCCCTCAGTTTCTTTTCAAATTCGACATTTTGTATTCCTATCGGTGTAATGTCAATTGGGAATAGGTGTGACATGCAAAACCATACAAAAAATACAAAAACAAATGCGGCCAACCTCGGCACCCGGGGGGAAATGTGAAAGAATTCAGGAAAACCACATTTTAGCATTACTGGATGCCGTTGGTTAGTTATTATAAATTTTTTAAAGGTGAATAATTGGATTTGCGTGGTTAATAAAACTATCTAAAGGAGATGTTTTATATACTACAAATATATTAGGACAAATATGGCTGTGTATTTCCCGCTTTTGGATATAATATAAATAACACACATTTTTGTTAAATAATGAAGAAAATTTGCTCAAAATGTTTTTATTATATACTATGTTCTAATGTACACTTATTCCTAAAAAAAATATTATTCACACGTAACAAACAATTTCAAATTTAACGGATAAATTTCTATGAGCGCTGCAAGCCATTTTGCCTAAAGCGGAAGTGGCTCATATTTTTTGGGAGTGTATTGGTGACTCAGAATTTTTTAAGTTACGTGACATTTGTCAATACCAATTTCTATGTAACAATACTAGCGCAGTAAATAGTGACCACTCCGTAAAAATATAACTTGAAGCTAAGTAACGGGAAATCGGCGAAGTTGGTGGTCTCAGTATTGTCTCTGGTCATTATGGTTCTAAGACCAGACAAAACCACCGAATTAAGAAAAATCTTATAGACTCGTTCATCCAATTATTTCCAAAGTTTTTGGGAGTATAATACTCAGAACTCAAACCATCTTTTGTCTGAGCAGCAGGTTCGGAATTAGAACCAAACATTCGATTATCGATCAAGTGCATCGGATAATGTCGCACGTCGTAATGTCGCATATTATCTATACAATAAAAGTGACGGATCGTGTTTCCCATTAATTGTTTAACCACTTTCAGATTCTAACAAAGCCTAAACGGCTTTTAAGAATGTGTTAGATCGTTTTATAAAAAAAATCACATAAATTTATTAATTCGTACCTTTGTCATTGGGGTCGAATTCCGCCTCTAGCTCCTCTTTAGTTGGATCGACATTTTCAATTGTCGCTGAGGCTACCGCTTCCTTAGAATTAGCATCTATTGCGGTCATTTGGCTGGTGGTGGCAGCTGATACTGAAGTGTCTGCAGATTTCTTCATAGTTGCCCGTACCTTATGACCACGAAATGCGGCTTGGATTTTTATTGCAGCTGAAATAAAAAAAATGGTTTTACAACAAATGAATAAAGATATATTTTACAGTATGGCTAACAAATGTTTTTGCGATCACCTTACAATATATAGGGTCAACCTTAAAAAGTACAAAAGTACAACAACTCCGCCTGAATATGTCTACACTTATAGTGTTGTCTCAGTAATGCCATGATTCGCTCTAATGTTATATAGGACCGAGACCCTAGAAGCCTCAAGGACAACATTCGACACGAGTGCGAGAACCTGTCGCCCGCTCTCGCCGAAGTGATGAAAATGCGATAAAACGCATTGCCCGTATGGCAATCAATTGTGACGGCGCCCATTTGGCCGATATCATCTTCTCGACTTCACCAATAAAATTCTAAGGGTTTAAATAAACATAGTCAAAAAACAGAATCCAAGTTTTTCTTTTAGAAAAAAAATTAAAGAGCCAAACAACATCGGATGATGTTCAATCAAAAAATAAACGTGTTGACAAATTAAATACTTTCTGACCACAGCACTTTTTAATTTTATGATGAGGAATGTAATGGCGTTTTTTATTGAATATCCGAGAAACTATTATTATTATAATCTTATTAATAAGTAAGTATGTAAATTAAAAAATTAATAACTAAGAAAGCACTGCCTGCCAGGGCTTACGGCTAACCGAGAAATTCAGAATTGCTCTTTTCTATGCAATTCGTTGGAGCACTTTTGCAATAGTATGGTATACACCATAATGTGAGATTTGGTTTTCTGTTCCTTTCAAAAATAAATGTTAATGTGTTAAAAGCCAGATCATACATTCGCAAACTTAGTTGCATATTTTTGGATCACATGCGCAAAATTGTTTCCAACAACACAACAAACATTTCAATCTGATATTTTGCTAGTAGATATTGGTGAGTTCAGGGTAATTCTTTAAAAATATCCCTAAGACTACTGTTGTGTTAAGAACTGATCTGGAAGTGTCCTGTTTTCTGCAATGAAACATAGAAAGAACTTACTTCTAGATTTGGTCTTTTGATATAAGGCGTTTTTCCTTTTTAGTTCAGAGCATAACCTGAACTTCAGTTCTGGAACTGAAGGTTTACCATTTTAATTAATAACAATTAAAAAATATTCGATTTATACATATACCGTATTAATAAACAAATGTGCACAAATTAGTTAGCTAGTAGACATCAGATAGCATACCAAAATTTGACGTAACTTCTGAACAACGAGTTGATAACTTTTACGCAGCGTTTGTTAATAAGGGGGATATTTATTACAAATAACAGCTATATGCTCAAGTGTATTTCATAAATACATCAGAACGATCTAAGCACGCTCGGTTAAAAAAAATTCTCACTCTCGTATTTAGCCTCCAACGTTTTCGTAGTTCTTAAATTTTTTTTCAGAGCTATTAGCAAAAAAACTTTATTTTACATCAAAAAACAGATATTATTGAACTAAATAGTGTGTTGTATAAATATGAATGTACTCTGATTTACAAGTTGTCGCAACTGTCTCCTTTACATCTAGAAGTAAGTAATGCTCTGTCGGAACTGAAGGACTCAGATGTCTAACATTAACACCTTATTGAGTCAACAGTTAACATGGCGCAGATATTTTCCGTAATGAACTACTTTGACTTACTTGCAGCTAATGTCATAATGTCATAAGCGACTTTTAGCATTAGTAAGGGTGTTGTCAACTGCCGCGCTCATCTGTCCGAAGCGGGTTACTCTTTAGAAAATCCAGTTCCTTTTGTCCAAGGCGTTCAGTAAAAGACCTGGCCCTCCAAGTAGGGGCTTGCGCGTCGGGGTAAATATCCTTCCAAGAAATAAAGTAATTCCGTGACAACTACAAGCCTCAGATATGGATGATCCCAGCGAACGAAATAAGGACACTTATTTCAGAAATACCGAAATATATCACCGATTAAATGCACAATGGACAATTATTTCACGAGCTATATACAAGGTACATACAACAAAAACTAAGCGCGGCCAGAAAACTGAGCCTTAAGTTTTGTTCCTTGTTATGCTGAGGAGGCAAATATAAAAACAATGACTGATGTAGATCAAATAACTCTT
The DNA here is from genome assembly GCA_948293265.1 of Cheilosia impressa. NCBI lineage: Eukaryota > Metazoa > Arthropoda > Insecta > Diptera > Syrphidae > Cheilosia > Cheilosia impressa. The sequence continues at coordinate 37,674,884 of OX411884.1, read as the reverse complement.
TGTTTATGTTATACAATAGTTATGTACTTAAGTAAGAATTCAGTATATTGTTAAACACAAGCTCGGATTCGAAAAGATACAACAGTATTCTGCTGAACTTTTCTAATAAAATCACTTATTACACTTTTAACCGATTAACCGAACTTTACCAATTACATGTTCAAAAATAAACTGTTCCCTCCCTGTTCTCAAATCTGACCATTTATATTCGCCATCTATCGGGAAATTTCTAGTATATTCCGATTGGTGCCGAACAAACTCGATTGTTTTAGAATAAGCTTACTACTTTTTGGATTTATTTGACAGATTCGAGTCTTCATTTGGAAGTGGAACTTGTTTGTTGACTAAGTAACGGGAAATCGGCGAAGTTGGTGGTCTCAGTATTGTCTCTCGTTTACACTTTACCATTTTAGGTTCCACGCTACCCTTGACGGAATGTCTCAGAAAAGGTCATAACATAAACTTAAGATACATAGATTGTTTTAAACCTGTAAAACTTTCTTATGCAATGAACCAATATTGCAGTATCCCGATTTTTGTCAAGCCATTTAATGTTAACCGATACGAGGACCCATTGGATCAGACAAATTTTTTTAAAATTTCCTTAATACCAAAAGAGTGTCTCTTATTCTTGCGGACGACAAGACCTTTAAAGTTGTGCAAGAGGTTTATTCAAAGTATTTTAATAATGCACTTCTAAAACTGGTTAAAAGTAACACTTTATTGCAGGACGTGACTTAACGTGATGAACAAGAACGGATGGTAATAGGAACTTACCATGAAAAATTAAACCACCGGGGGATTGCAGAAAGAATAGATCACATTAAAAGAACATATTATTTCCCTAATATGAAAAACATTGTATCTAAAAAAACAATTGCGATACTTGTCAAAGATAAGAGACGATCGTCAAGTAAATAGTATACCTTTAAAATTTGGACTAACCGAAACTTCTTCAAATCCTTTACAAATTTTTCATTTGGATGTTTACTCGATTCACAACGAATATTTTTTTAACTATAATATACAAATTTAGTAGATTCTCAAGCGGTTATTTATTATAATCCAGAAATAGCATCAACATCATAAAATCCCTTAAGCATTTCTTCTCCCGTCACGGCATTCCTGAAAAAAATTATAACCGATTAGGTAGTAATAAATTTTTATCCTCACTTTGACAATGTACAAAATACATCTCACACCACATCTGCTAATAGTTCCGCCGGAATCTCGTCTGTAGAGAGATAAAGGCAAGCTTTCCTAATAGGCCCAGAAGTGAGATCGTAGATGAGGCAGTAATAAGTTGTAATAATTTCATTCACTCAGTAACTAAAATGACTAGATTCGAATTACTAAATGGCCACATTGTTAAACCGAATTTTTTCGCAACTGTAGCAACGACTAATTTAGAACAAGACTACTTACTTACTTAAGATTTAGCGCACAAAAGAAGTTTGGCTTACAAAAACTTCTATAACTTTAAAATCGTAACAAAACGCGTAAAACTCCTCCAATAATTAAAATGAAGATGAAATTTTTGGAAAAGATGACAGAAGAAATAAACTTGCACCTAAATTTATAGAACATAAAGTATTATGAAACTATGAAACCACAATTGAAAAAAATTAAAGAAAAGTTTTAACGAAACGAAACGAAAATTTACTTAAATTAATACTTACATACATAATTGTGGTCGAAAGTCGACCATACTTTTTATAAGTACGTAACTAAAAAACATACCACAATAATTATTTTCGTTATTAGGCCGATGATAACACTTTTACTTTTTTTTTTTGGATTCTGTACAGTCTGAATACAGATAATATTACCTTCCCGACATTATCTTCGTTTAGGTATTTTAGCATCCCCAATAAAGGAAAGGTTATGTGCGCACATTTCTAATTGGTATCAGTACTTTTATTTCCCAACCAACTTACAAACACATGATAACAAATATGACAGCTGACTAAAGTTCGGTCATATTTGGTTACAAGTCGTAGCCAAAAATTCGATTGTGTGTGTTTTCCGAAGTAGTAATTTAAAATTTAGGTAAAACTTATTCCCCACTTTGGTCAACGTTCCATCATGCACTGGAAACAGTACGCACGTCGATACTCTATACGAACTATTACTGTTGCGGTAACATTTCTGAAATGAAAATCCGGGGGGCTCAAAAGGAAGATCCGGATATCGAGTCGTTTCTCGCCTGGAAGGAGCATGAGGGAAAACCAGTGGGGCTCTCTTCTTTTACAAGACGGCATTCCAAAATGAAGATGGGAAAGCTCGGATGGCAAGTCGTTCGTAATGCATCTTGTTGTACCTACCGAAGTCGAAAGTCATCGAGGTGCTAAGGGAATTGCATGATGGAGTGTCTGGAGGCAACTTGGGAATCAATAAAACACTCAAAAAAGTGCGAGAACGCTTTTACTGGTTCCATTCAAGGGAGTATGTTGAGACTTGGTGCAGAAAATACGTAACATGTCCTTTGCTGGCTAAAGGACCGACAGTCAAAGTCCGAGGCAAGTTGCATCAAAACAATGTTGGAGCCCCTTTTGTTGAAATTGGAACAATGGAAATCGTTACATTCTCGTTCCTATGGACTACTTCAGTTAGAGGTTTGAAGCATTTGCTATGGCTAATAAAGATACTAAAACCGTGGTGGAGCAAATTTTCTACAACTGGGTTAGCAGATTCGGCGTACCGATGGAATTGCTTTCGGACCAAGGACAAACCTTTGAGTCCAAGATTTTCCAAAGAGTGTGCCAGTTATTCGGGACAAGACAAGACAAGACAAGAACAACACCGTTTCATCCACAATCAGATGGGATGGTGGAGCGCTTTAACAGAACCCTAAATGAATACCTCTCTAAGGTTACAAAGCAACTGCCAAAGCAGTATTCGACTATTCTGGAGTCTTATGTATCAGATCGATTCTTCAGGATTAAGCAAGATACAGAGAGGCTAAAGCTGGTGTTCCGTAAGGCAGTGTGCTAGGTCCGGTTCTATACCTACTTTTCGCTAGCGATCTGCCTGAAAGTGAAGAAACCACCAGAGCTACTTTTGCAGATGACACAGCTGTTCTTGCTGTGGGAGCAACTCTCGATATAGCAACAAAAAGCCTCAAACAGCAATAAACAATATTTCAGAATGGGCTAATAATTGGCAGATTAGATTAAATGACCTTAATTTTACGTATAAAAACGTACCACACATTCCAGTCTACATTAACAATAATGAAGTGGAATATTCATTCAAACACATCCAAATATCTAGGCTTGACTCTAGACGCTAAACTGCGTTGGAAAGCGCACGTAAAGAAAAAAATTATGAGTTGAACATGCGATACAGTAAAATGTATTGGCTTATTGGGAGATACAACTACAATAAGATATTGCTATACACGCAAGTACTGAAACCACTTTGGACCTACGGGCTCCAGTTGTGAAATTGGGGGCATGCACATGCCAAACAAATTTACAAAAAAATTCTGGTTTTCCAAAATAAAGTACTAAGGAACATAGTTAATGCACCTTGGTACATACGCAATGCCGATCTTCATAGAGATCTAAATGTTGAAGATGAGGTTGAGAAGGTTGCTCGGAAGCACAAAAGTAGGCTGCTAAACACAGAAATAACAGAACTTTTAAATAATGACAATTTAACAGGAGATTAAGAGGGATAAAACCTCTTGATCTATAAGATTTATCTAGAGCTAAGAAATCAGGTATTGTTTTCAAACGAAAAAAGTTTAGAAATGCGACAAACGGCGGATTTATCTCTTAAATTCGTAAAATAATTTAAAAATTAATTTCTGATTTGTCGTATGACTAGGGGCAATCTTAAATTCGGGATGGCGAATACCAATCCCCCGGGAGTTTTTTTAGATGAGTTAAAGTCCATCACTATTGCAGAAGCATCCCTCGCATACTGGCTCTGCAATGTCTTTCGATGATTTTTTACGAATTCCCAACACAAAAAAAAAGGAGATCGTCCGTAGCATAACGCATAACGCTACAGGACGTTCTCCATCTGAACAGTCCGCTTACCTATCGAGTTGATGTTTGGATCTCCATACGAAGAACCCAAGAATTATGAGGACTATGTTACAGCCCACAGAGATATCATCAGGGACGTGCATCGAGGGACTAGAGATAGGATTAAAATAGCCAGTGACCACATAAGGACGAGGTACGATACTAAAACGACAGCTACAGGATTCCAGGAAGGGAATCTGGGGTGGGATTCTGTAAGATGAAAACGTTCAAGGGTTTTCGTTCAAACGAACGATTTGCTTCATGTAACTTCGAAAACGAAAGGAAATTTCATTTGCGCGAAAGCAAAAAACCGAAAGCTATTTCATCGACGTTTTCGTTTTCTTTGCTTCATGTAACTCCAAAAACGAAAGATATTTCTGTTTCATGCGAAAGGAACACAGCGAATGCTATTTGTTTGACGTTTCTCATTAATTTTGGTTGTTTAATAAGTGGTTGTGACAAATTTGTATTTCAGAAAAAATATGCCAGCGAATTATTTATTAATAGCAAGCGATAGTGATGATAGCGATGTTGAGGATTGTGTAAATTTAAGAAAAATCCGAAAAAATCTTCGAGATTGTTCGGATCCTCTTACGCTGCCCGATGAAAGGTTTGTTTATAAAATTGTTGTGCATTGAATATTAAGTTCATATTCACCCCTATCGAGGTATCTGTTCGGAACGGAATTTTCTCCGATTTCGTATCCGTTCCGATTCAACTTTCGGAAAAATTCTCCGATGATGTGTAGCGCACCTTGTCGCATTGCGTGGAACTGCGTTATACGACTAACTTTTGACAGCTACACAGTACATTTTTTCCGAAGCTCTCCGACAACTAATTGCTGCGGAATATTTTAATGTGAAATGAACGCGTTTATGCGCTTCATTTATTTTGTTCCGAAACGGATACTTCGAACGCAATTTGAGTTCCGATCAGATTTAACTTTCAGATCGGAAATTTTTCCGAACGGATACCTCGATAGGGCTGATAATTTTTTATTTTTAGTTTTGTTTAACGCTTTCGGTTAAATAAAAGTGCTTTTAAGTATGTGCTGGGCAACATTAACCTTTGCACGGGAACGCGAAACACATACATCGCTCCCATTTTAAGGCTATGTTCAACGCTTGAAGTACTGGCTGGAGGTGGTTACCAATGGTTAGTTGGGAACGACTTTGCATCTCCTCTCGCGCAGAGTACATTGTCGAAAATTCTACATGAAACAATTAATGCAATGGAAAATGTACCCTGTCCCCAATGGATAAAATGGCCATCTCTATTAGAAGAAAATATTACAAAGCGCTGCTTTTTCGAAACAATATATAAAACCTTTTTCCATTTAGTAATTTTTTTTATGGGAGGGCCATTTTCATTTAATATTCTACATAATTGTTCCCATTTTTTTGCGGCCTTATCTCTTCCCTAAGCATTGTCTGACACTTCTCCATCCACTCGATCATTAAATTTTGTTGCGTTTGTGTTGTTGTTGACGTCATATAAGAATGTTATTAATTTAAATAAACAGTTTGCATGACGGTAATTGTTAATTGTACAACTTACATTATTAGCTGTTTTTTATTATCAGCTATGATCCATATAGATCATCGATTTACATGCAATTACAACAACAGCACATGATCCTGCTTCTCATCGAGATCATGAAACATGATCTGAAAATTATTTCCACTATTTCCCACTAGATGACTTGTTTCATTTTTAAGTGTTGGTGTGCCTGCAAACGATAGCCACACGATCACGTTGCCAGACTAAAAAGTGGAAAAAAAATCAATTGATTTTTTCGCATTCGAGTTCCGACTTATTTTTTTTCGTTTTTTAAAGGTATATTCAGACCAGCCAAACACTTGATAAACAATTAAATACCTACATATTTCATAAATATTTCTTAAACATTTATTAAACAAAACAATTTTTATGAAATGTGTTGCTGGTTTGAAAACAATTATGAAATGTTTCACAGTTTCCCAATCGTGATGGGAAATAATTTTTGTCTTACAAGTTTCCCTGCAGAAAGTAAGTGCTATTTTTCGATTATTTTTTTTGTAAATAAAATACAAATGTCAAGAAAAGCTGGGATACCTACGTAATGAGAAAGTGATGAATGAACAATTATTTGAATTAAATTGCGTGCCGCGTGATTCCCTAATCTAATTATAATCCTACCACATACTTTTTTTCTTATCCAAAAAAGGATGAAATTTAAATATTTCATAAACATTTAATAAATGAATTTCAGAAATCTTATACAAATGTTTATGAAATGTGTCCGATTTGCTTCATAAACATTTCTGAAATGTTTGGCTGGTCTGGACACACCTTAATATGCCAAAATAAACTCAAGTGCTAGCTGCAAAATATTGTTCATGTGTTGCATAATTGTAGATATATGAAATAAATTTGTTATAAAAAAAAATTTGGAAAAGATAAATTATCCAAATTCCATTAAATATGGTAACACCACCGATATTTCAAGTGAAATGTCAAGTGCCTTGTGTGACGTCACGCTGAGCAGAATATTTGCAATATGGCTGGCAGCAATATGAAGTTTGTAATACCCCTCTATTATCTCCTTTTTTTTTGAAAGCAACTGGCTGGTAGCAATATGAAGTTTGTAATACCCCTCTATTTCTTCTTTGTTTTTGAAAGCAACTGTTGCCACAATTCAGAAATTAAACTTTTCGATGATCCGTAGTGTTTTATTATCGTGATCTGATCCGAATCAGATCACGCTGATAATAAAATACGGCTATTATACGAGTGTTTACCTTTGATTACGACCAAAACAACAACAAACAAACAATATTCACATTGAAAGCGGTCAGCTGTTAGCCGTTAGCACAATAAATTTGATATATAGCTTCTCAAACTCTAACTTTTTTGTCACACAGTTTCCTAAACCCTTGCGAACGAGAAGAAGAAAACGAAAGGAGTTACATGAAGCAAATTTTTTCGTTTTTTGAAACTCGAAGGTGGTTTTCGTTTCGTTTTTTACAGAATCCCACCCCTGGTATGGCTATACAATCCCCATCGAAAAAAAGGTTTATCCCTGTGAAAATTGTAACATTAATTCTAATCATCTGAATCTGAATCACAGTATGTTGCTATAACCAATTAGACCAACTGCATATTATAATTGTCTTGTCTTGTTGACTTTAACTTTCTCTTAATAAATATCTTCCTCTTTCTATTACAAACCATCTATAAGTAAAGACCTTTTATTTGATCAGGATCAATAATCCAATAAGTTGCAACAAGACTGGGAAGGGTACTATAAAATCATAAAGCGCATCAACGACATTGTCTATCGCATCAATCTAAAAGTCGTTTATGTGGATCGTCTTCATGGAACCTAAAATGGTGAAGTGTAAGCAACCCATTAGTCCACTTCCAATTGGATACTGAAATCTTTCAAATAAGTGTAGAGCTAAGTGAGCTAATTCTAGAACCACCGAGTTTGTTCGGGAAGAACCGAAATTAATTAGAAGTGTCCCGATAAATAGCGAAGCGGATATAAAAAGAAGTAATTAATGTGTGTGCTCCAAGTAAGATTCCGGTTAAATACCATTCCTAAGTTCTTTATAGTCTCAACATATTCTAGTGCAGCACCGTCAAGTATGATATTTGGAAAGTATAAAAGATATACAGGCTTTTTGGAAATAATAAGATTTTTGGACTTACTTGAGCTTTAATAGAGACCATTACTTTGACCGTAAAGTATTTATTATTTACATTAAAGACACAATCTTCAATTAGTCGAAGAGGGTAAGAGGGAGCAAGAATTGAGTGAAACGCCTCAAGAGGTAGGAAGGAAATTTGTTGGAGTTACATTTTCCATGAAAGCTTGCTTTCTTCCAATTAGTGTGAGTTCATCAATTTTGTAGCGCAATTCGAAAAATTGAATAGCATTGACAGCTTTTTACAAAGATTTTCATGGTCAACTGTGTCAAAGCTTTGGAAAAATCCAGCATTACTAAAAATGTGACATTTCAATCATCTAAAACCAGAATGCTTCGGTGATAAAATATCAGTTATTTGAAGAAAACAATTGATATGTTTTTGAACAATTTTTTCAAATATCTTTGATAAAAAGGGGTCTGAATTCATTACTGCTAGGACTGCTTTTGGCATTACTGCAGGCAAATCCTGAAAAAGACCAATGAATTTCAAGTCGAGACTCACCACCTATTCATCGACTTCAAAGCCGCATATCATAGCATTCATCGTCAGGAGCTTTATGTGGCGATGGCCGAATTCGGGATCCCGGCAAAAATGATCCAGCTATGTAGCGTGACGCTGGAGAACACACGCTGCAATGTGCAATTTGGAAGTAGTTCCTCCGAGCTATTCCAAACATGCACCGGATTTCGGCAAGGAGACGCATTATCATGTGACTGATTGGCATCTGTCCACCACCTAGGACAGAACGTCACAAACAATTTCGAGGTAGTTAAGGAGTTTATCTACCTCGGAGTAAACATGAAATCCACAAATGACATCCTAGTGGAGATCCGGCGAAGAATTACCCTAGGAAACCGCAGCTTCTTCGGTTTGGCAAAACAATTGGGTTCAAAACTCCTAACTCGAAGGACAAAATGTATGCTTTACAGAACCCTTATCCTGCCAGTTCTGCTTTATGGCGCCGAGTGCTGGAAGATAAGCAGGAAGGGAGAGCTGATACTGGGCTCCTTCGAAAGAAAAATTCTTCGGCGGATTTTTGGTCCTGTGTGCGAGGAGGGCGAATGGAGGAGAAGATACAACCGCGAACTCTATGAGCTGTACCAAGATGTGGATGTAGTCCAAAAGGCCAAAATACGTCGACTACATTGGCTCGGCCACATCGAGCGAATGGACAATAATGCTCCAGCTAAGAGGATCTTCGAATCCCAGCCGCCAGGTTCGAGATGACAAGGAAGACCGAACCTCCGTTTCAAAGACCAACCCATCGCGGATGCCAGAGCGCTTGGTCTGGATAACTGAAAGCAGCGTGCCCGTAATCGCAGAAGATGGAAGGCTACAGTGTCTCACTCAGAGACTCCACGGGTCGGGAGCCCGTTAAATAAAGTAAGTATATTTGCAAATAAATACATATTACATATTTATATCAATTTTGTATTTTACTTTATATCTCGAAGTCTTAAACTCGAAATATTTTTTTATGGCAAGTGATGGTTCGAGTTATCGTAAGTTCGACTTTAATTAAGTATCATAAATATTTCTAAATCCTTTTACAAGTAGGTATCAAAAAAGAAGGTTACCAAGCTTTCCTATTTACTCATTTTGCACAAATCTACTGAAAAATGCAAAGAAAATATCACCGAAACTTCGTTTTGTTCGTTCAAATATGAAAAATATTAATTAAAAATTGTCAGATGTCGAAGGCACATCACATCTGACAATAGCAAAAGAGTCTGCAAATGTCTTAAACATACGCCAATTATCTGACAATGATAAAATTGTTTGTTCAGTCGATTGGCCTGACAATTTTATTGTCAGATGGTCTGATAATGATTTTTCTGCAAATATTGGTAAACAAAATTGTAAGTTCACACGGTTGTCAGACATTTGGGACAATTTTGCATTGGTAACCCTGACAATATTGTCAAATCTGGGAAACGTCTGAGCATAGCTTTAACTTTAAGAATACACATTTTTGTTGGGTGTTACGCTTTTTAAATATTCATGGATGAACATTTGAGTTTTGTTTATTTAAGTATCTATAGTATGTATTTTAAATGCAGCATTAACATACGCTTTTAAATAGGGTTGGTATAGAAAAAATAAAAAAATTGAGGAAAACATTGTTTATTTTTTTTTTCATCTTTTTATCAAAAATAAGGCCTATATAATACAATCTCTATCTCTATATATATAAAAGAGAGTTGCAAAAGCGTTGTGACTTTATAACTCACGAACGGTCAAACCGAATTCGATAAAATTAGGGTTTGTTTGAATGGTCATGTAGTTAGTTTATCTAAAGTTTGAACGAAATTGGTCAACGCGTTCGTGAGTTATGTCAACATCTGATTTTGTCCATATAGACGTTGCAGCGCATACATGCATAAAGCTGTCAGTGAGTTATTATGTTACGGTTTTTTTTTCATCGAACTCGCATTCTGAGCGGATGTAATATTAATTAATTTCTTTATCGTTTAAACAAAAATGTACGTGCACATTTTATTCGCGCTGCCTGTAGGTGTTGTTGTTTTGTTGTTTTTGGCATGATTTTTTATATAGTGTATATGTATTTGACAGCAGTGTGCACTTTTCATTTACATTTGTTTAATCGGATTTCAGGCCATTTATATATATGCCAGTGTCAATTTGTCACATAATACACACATACTTATTATACAAATTAATTTAAATGATTACACTTTTTATACACAGAAAACTTTTGAAATGCCACGTCCAAGACGTTCAAATATTTTTAGACGTACACGTCAACCAATCGAAGATCACTAAGTGAACGAGATCGTAATCAACAAAATGCATCACAGAGGACCATCAAAGGAAGAACTAATTAATCGCGTTTTTTCAAACATTGTTCAAAACTATAAAAATCTACTACGAATAAAGAAGACGCGGTACATTATCCGGTTGAATTTTTGAATTATTTGGAACAACCCGGTATGCCACCACATCGTTTTAATTTGAAAGTTGGTTCATCGATCATACTTCGAAATCTCAATTCGCCAAAACTTTGCAATGGAACGCCTACGCCAACAAACCAGAAACGTTAGGGGACTTGGAAGCCAACATTCGTGGCGTTATTGCCGACATGCAGCCCATAATGCTCGAAAAAGTGGTTGAAAATTGGACCTCTAGACTTGGCTTTATTCGAACCAGCCGCGGCGGCCACATGCCCGAAATTATATTTAAACATTAATGACCTAAAATTATCCTTGCAATAAAGCCAAATTGATAGACATTAAAACGATTTTCTTGTGTTTTATTTCAATTCGAAGTCCTATACCTCTAAAAAAAAACACCCTTTACAATCGCATAGGCACCTTACTTTTGAGAGCTGGTCAATGCAACTCAGGCAACATCTGTAAAATGATAAAAAAAACTAAAACAGAATTTAATTTCTTTAGATAGTACCTAAATAACAATAAAATAACTAATTCGGTAATCGGTACTTAAATGAAAACATTGGCACCCTAGTGTTTTGCTGTATAAATTCACTTCTTGCATATTCATACAGCTTCCTGTCCTGTCAATAAACAATGCATAATTCCCAATTCCATATTTATCAATCCCTATCCTCCTCGCGCTAACACCTCTCACACACATTTATACTTCTGCCTTCAAAACTAAAAAAAATCAAATCGATATCCACTATGCAGCCATTTATGTAATCAATCAACAGTGGCAAGTAGGTATACATTTCCCGTTTTGTTTTGCTTAACTTAATTGTATGTTCGTAGACATTTTTGTATAATACCTAAGATTTAGTACATGCAGGATACAGAAATAAAATTTGTATGCCTAAATCTCGTAGGCACTGACTGTATTCATACCATGAAACCCTTTTTCAGAGCAAGTGTTTTGCTCTCTTTTCATGACTCCCATCTCAACACTTTTGGGTACGGGCACCCTTTTCATCCGAGCTCTGGGTATGGAATACTAACTGATATTATGTGTGATAATATTCTCAATAAGTATTTTAAGTGGGAGCAATCAATAATCTGTGATCGAAGGTTTTTTGTGTCATCATAATCGATTTTCCTTTCTAAAAAGTTTTATGCACACAAAATTTGCACAAACCGTTTTGCCATATCTTGTCTTATTTCCAAAAAAAACTGTTTTATTTTTAATAAAGTTTCAATTCCATACGATACTGTTTGTTATATCTAAATATATACAAGCAATAATGTATATACACATACCTATAAAAAACAAAAAAAATCAGAAAATTTTTTTCGATAACTAGGTATAGCCAAATAAATCCTGCTCTTCCATACCTGAAGACGTATACGTATAACGTATACATACAATAAAAGTATAACCATTTCAATAAATAATCGATTTCTACATTGTACATCCCTTATCACTACATGGGTGAACATATTCCTCTCAAAAAAGGCGTTTATATGAAAATTGAAATTTTATGTACCTATTGGTTTGGTATAACCAAGTTTTCTCTTATGAATACGTGAGGTAATAACGAAATCTTATTATTTCGCGCCAATGTATGTAATTGAAAATCAAATTTGTAATTTGATTCACAAAAAAAGTCATACTGCACTTTCACTAAAGGTAAATATAAGTATGTACCTGCATTTACATAAAATAATCATTTATGTACTAATGTTAATATTCAATAATTATAATATGTTCACTGTAAATCGTTAAAACATTCATAACTCTAAAATGATTATGTAATTGGATAGATATGGGTCAAGCAAACAAAGTTTCCAGAACAAGCACCAATTATCAGTGCTCTGATACATATATATGGGTAAAACAATTAGGTATTCCAAGTCACTTTTAAAAACAAGTTCGTATATTACCACCATAGCATCTTATATCGATTCTTTAGACAAAATTAACTATGAATAGACTTACTCCTTGCTTTATTTTCACTTATTCAAAATAAAATACGCGATAAGTTGTAAAAAAGTTTAGCAGCTTAATTTTTTTTAACAACCACTGAACATGATTTTTAACAATAAAAGATCATTAATCTAACACTACCTATTATTTAGGTGAACTTGCAAGAGCAGCATTAACTGAAATGCTACCGAAAAGAATACAATTCTGTATTTGAATGCAGGTGAACGAAAGCATCAATGTTTAGTCTCTTTACAAATAATAATCGAAGCTTAACGATACAAGCGAGAGCTTTCAAATTTTATAGAATTCACTACAGAATGTACTTGTACATATACTGTAAAAAAAACTTTGCCTGCTTTTTAAAACGTTCCTTTTGTGAATCTACGCATGTACGATTTTTGACTTGCGTTTTTACTGTGTGGCAGTCACATTTCGCAGTGTTATGGGTCAACTCGATGCTTACCTGCTTTCATTGCATAAAGCTTTAATTTTTGATCTGTTCGACTTAATGTCAGCAAGCAGTCTCCAGTCCTGACGTATCCTCACTGCTTTTATGTACCTATCATACATAAATTATATACTTTTATATAAGAAAGTCTCATATGACTTATGCCGCATTTAAACGGTCACACATTCCTAACACGGAAGATTAAAGGGATGCTAAATACTAAATAGCCGTATGACTGAAAGGAACGGCATTACCTAACATGCAAAAAACGTGACACGTTTTTTGGTCGGCCATTTTGTTTATGTGGTAGGATATTTTTATAGCGATGGCTCACGAAATTTCGCTTTCCTATAAAACAAAATGCCGTCCGGGAGTGATGAAAGGACAATTATTTATTAATTTCGCATAACTGATTGATGCATTTTTAGTTTAATTTATTGAAACTTAAAACCGCTCTCATTTCACATGTTTTAAATCTGAATGTGCCGAAACGGCAGCGATATCTTTTGTAAAAGAGCAACTTGACCAGCATACTCCTACTGTGGAATGTGACAGAAATGGTAATGGAGTGGTGCAACGTGCAGCTATGTATGTGCCACGGTATAAACAAGCAACGTCTGCACTCAGTTTTGTACTTCCTACTTATTACTTGTTAATCTTTTTTTATTTATAAAAATATTTTCATTGTTTAGAAACACAAAGATTTTAATTGAAATTGATTATAAAAACGAAAGAATTCAAGTCAACAAAAAAATACAGAAGAAAAAATAATAAAGACTACGTTTTCTTGATGGCACCTTACAGTCCATTTCTTTACCAGCTGAACTTTCGACATGGTCCTACCGAACCGGATGGAATTAGCTGATCTATGGATGTTGCGAACTCAAGTCTCAAAAAGAAAATGCTTTAAATCTATGGCCGTTTTCACTCCCAAGAACTGAGAGCTGAGCGACGATTGCTGAATGATAACGCAGTTGCAGATCGATCAAAAGAGAGCTAATTAAGAATTTTACGCAGGCGGAAACAGATGGCAAATGCACCAGATGCTGAAAAAGCAGGTACTTAAATACAAACGCAGAATGGCTTATGGGTTGCAAATGCGTAACCATAACCAAACAAAATTGCTTATGGGTCACATTATGCGTGGCCATAACCAAATGCAGAATGGCTTATGGGTTACAAATGCGTAACCATAACCAAACAAAGTTGCTTATGGGTCACATTATGCGTGGCCATAACCAAATGCAGAAAGGCTTATGGGTTACAAATGCGTAACCATAACCAAACAAAGTTGCTTATGGGTCACATTATGCGTGGCCATAACCAAATGCAGAAAGGCTTATGGGTTACAAATGCGTAACCATAACCAAACAAAATTGCTTATGGGTCACATTATGCGTGGCCATAACCAAATGCAGAATGGCTTATGGGTTACAAATGCGTAACCATAACCAAACAAAGTTGCTTATGGGTCACATTATGCGTGGCCATAACCAAATGCAGAAAGGCTTATGGGTTACAAATGCGTAACCATAACCAAACAAAGTTGCTTATGGGTCACATTATGCGTGGCCATAACCAAATGCAGAAAGGCTTATGGGTTACAAATGCGTAACCATAACCAAACAAAGTTGCTTATGGGTCACATTATGCGTGGCCATAACCAAATGCAGAAAGGCTTATGGGTTACAAATGCGTAACCATAACCAAACAAAGTTGCTTATGGGTCATATTATGCGTGGCCATAACCAAATGCAGAAAGGCTTATGGGTTACAAATGCGTAACCATAACCAAACAAAGTTGCTTATGGGTCACATTATGCGTGGCCATAACCAAATGCAGAAAGGCTTATGGGTTACAAATGCGTAACCATAACCAAACAAAGTTGCTTATGGGTCACATTATGCGTGGCCATAACCAAATGCAGAGAGGCTTATGGGTTGCAAATGCGTAACCATAACCAAACAAAGTTGCTTATGGGTCACATTATGCGTGGCCATAACCAAAGGAAGAATGGCTTATGAGTTACAAATGTGTAACCATAATCAAAGATAATGTTTTATGCGTCACAAAACACGTGACCATTGTTAAAGCAGACTAATAAGAGTATTATTTTATAGAAAAGAAAATTCAGCAAGGCAGTTGGAAGCGAATATCTGTTTCAGAATCAGAACTTGAATTCAAAGAACAAGAGTATTCCGGGCCATGGGCTCCATTATACAAACCCGAACAAAGCAGTCACGATTGCTAAACGCGTGCTGGAATGATTTTGAGGACGCATGTCACCAATACTTCTTGATGGGTAACACAGCTGATCATACATTTCTGGAACAAGGCGAAGACATTTATTTTACGAATTAAATGGTATCAACAGGCGGGAAAATAATATTGAATGTTCTCCTTAGATTCTTTTCGAAAGTGACGACGAAATTCTTCTTTGCTGTGAGGATTAAGAAAGGACAATCTCCTCCACGTAGTTTTTAGTGCTGTGTTGCTTTTTCCCCTTCTCGAATGCTTGTAGCTCAATCAATACAAACTCTTCCACATACTCGGATTCTTCAAAAAGAAGGTCGATTTATTCCGAATTACTTTCATCTCTAGATGAATCAACTAATTTTGTTAGTTAATTAGCAAAATTCTTCGTTTATCAGATATTTTAACGGCTCTTTGTGCCACTTTTTTAATTTTTGAATTATGTATCTGTCATTATTGGTAGTTTGCTACAAAAGCGTTCCCTAACTTTTTCGTAAGTGTCTCTCTCCGTGAGAGAATTTATCCCCACCACTGCCATTTTGACAGTTTTTTCTATTTTACTACAAAAGTAAAGGAACATACCTGGTGTTGGAAATTGAGTGGAGTGATATGCCGAATCAAAATAGAATGCCAAAATTTGCTGCAGATTTTGCGAAGTGGGCACCATTTCGCTATGTGTTCATTGTAGAGGTACCTACACAATAACCAGAAACTGACAAATGCACAGCGTTTACGAAAACTCTTGGCTGCTCTGCAAGGCCCTGCAAAACGTGCAGTTGGAGAATGGTCCGTAGCAAACGATGGAAATTATTTATTGGCATGGTCCTCATTGAGACAACAATACGATAACGACCATCAAACCAACCGAGCTCACATGCAAGAAATCAGTGCATTGCTACCAGTACGCCATCAATCACATGAAGATTTGCGCGAAATTTTGGATACTTTTCTGCGCCAAATCGAACAAATACTGGCAGAGGGACGACGCGAATGGGAAATGCGCCGCCGAGTTAACGAACTACCCACTTTGAATGAAATGTTTACATTTTACATTTTTGGAGCAGCGTGCAAATTGTATCGCGAGTCTAGCGATTATTTGCGGCAAACCACGTCCATTGGAAGCTGCAGAACGCAGCGCCAACTTTTTGGGCAACTGGTCGAGTAGGTAACACAAACATGTCCTGGAACTGACGGTCATGTAAGAAATGTTAAACTACGTGTAGCTTGCAAGAAACTACGAATCATGCGGCCAGTCCAAAAATTAGTTCTATTACCGTTAGACCATATTGATGTATCTTCCGATTCATCAAGGGGGGAATGTGCCGAAACGGCAGCGATATCTTTTGTAAAAGAGCAACTTGACCAGCATACTCCTACTGTGGAATGTGACAGAAATGGTAATGGAGTGGTGCAACGTGCAGCTATGTATGTGCCACGGTATAAACAAGCAACGTCTGCACTCAGTTTTGTACTTCCTACTTATTACTTGTTAATCTTTTTTTATTTATAAAAATATTTTCATTGTTTAGAAACACAAAGATTTTAATTGAAATTGATTATAAAAACGAAAGAATTCAAGTCAACAAAAAAATACAGAAGAAAAAATAATAAAGACTACGTTTTCTTGATGGCACCTTACAGTCCATTTCTTTACCAGCTGAACTTTCGACACTGAAATAGAAATATTTTCAAGTGATTATAGAAATTATGTTCCCCGGAACTTGTGCTTATTTCCGGTTTACGTATCTATAATTATGGGCAGCACATCCATGACACTTTAGGCGTCTGATTTGTGATCTTATTCTTACTCCTTTACTAGCACCGATTGCGAAAAAACGGATCTCTCTGTCCAGCCTCGTTCAAAAATGCGCGTGCGTGATGGTGTAGATACAGTATATCGGAAAACGGAGTTGAACGAAAAGAAATAAATTTGCCAACAGCGGAAGTGGCCCATACTTTTTGCGAGTGCGTTAATGAGCCAAAATTTTTTAAGTTACGTGACATTTGTCAATACGAACAATACTAGCGCAACAAATCATAACCACTCCGTAAAATATAGATTGTAGGCAAGTAACGCGAAATCTGCCGAAGTTGGTGGTCTCAGTATGGTTTGTCTATGGTCCTGCGTCTTAATGCAGTCTAGATACTATTTTCTTAGTGAACTTACTTTATTATGCTGTTCAATTTGGCAGCGGAAATCTGAAATAGCAGATCAAAATCTGATAGGCCATTTCAAAAATGACATTAGGTTGGGTTAATTGGTATATTTTTGTATATATGTTCCTATCTATATATAATATGAATTTTGTTGGCGGACTGTGAATTTGCGATAATTTTTATGCCTTTTATATTTCCGTTAACGTATTTACACGTCATGTATGATGTATGTGTAGGATTTATTCCCTGCAATTTGTTGGATATGTAATCATTATATTAATACGTGAACATACAAAGTTTCCGTAAATTTTTTTATTATTTATTATGAAATGAGGAAAATGAAACTTATATCATTCGAAAGGTATGTACCTACTGTACCATAGATGTGCACAAACAAAAAATCGTGGGTATGTCTGCATTAAGACTGGTTATTAAGTTAAGAATTTCCAATACAAAAGCTATGTAGTTGGCGCAACAGGTCGGTAGGGTCCCTGGGCCTAGCTTCTCACAACCATTCGTTTTGTCATTCATTTTTGGGACGAATGGAAGGGATCTACAATTTTATGCCGAGTCCAAACGGCTAATTGAGAAGCTTCTTTCATGACAGTTATACTCTCGGATGTTTGTCAGACGTTCGCGAGAGGTGGCGCAGTGGAAAAAAAACTTGAGTTGGAACTTGGGTTTTCTCGGGATTCGAACCTGGGACCCCTCGCTTAGTAATCCAACACACTAACCCCTAAGCCACTGCGCCGACAACTGTATACCTAATTTTAATTCAGGGGCATATTATAGCGAGGTATTGATGTAGCAAACCACAAACCATTAGTCACCAAGTTCCACTTCCCATTGGAGACTTGAATCTGTCAAATAAGTAGAGTAACTCTCTGAGCTAGTAATTCTAAAACCATCGAGTTTGTTCGGCACGAAACGGAAGTAACAAGAAACTTCCGGTAGATGACGAAGCGGATATAAAAAGGTAGATTTGAGATCAGGGAGGGACACTTTATTTTTAAACAGCGATTGGTGAAGATTGAATAGTAATCGATTGTGAAGATAAAGAAGTGTAAAGTAATACATTGATTTGTTTAAATCGGATAAGGATTGTTTCAAGAAATATTGTTTTGAAGTCAATTATTAGAATAATTCGTTAATTAGTAATACAGGTGATTTTATTAGAAAAGTTCAACAGAACAGTGTTTTATCTTTTCGAATCCCAGCTCGAATGTAACAATATACTTATAAAAGGTAGGTCGATTTTCGACTACAAGCGAAACTAATACCTACATATGAATTTGTAATGTACCTTGTGCTCGTTAGTGACGTAATATATACTTAACATATTTTGTGACTTATGTAGCGGGGTGGACTATAATAATATCGGGTGCTCTTTGGGTACTTCTGCACCCTTTTCCTTGTTCAGACAATTTAGGCAGCTCACAACCAGCGTTGCCATAAGTGCAGACTTGTCTGTGACTTTTAACAACCACAAATCTGCGCTTCAGATTTTGTTTACATTCCCAAAACCAAATTTTTTTTTTTAAAAATAATTTTAATATTTTTTGCTATCATTTTCGTATTGAGGATTTTATTTTTTTTTGGTATTGTTACTTGTGAGATCTTTTAAAGTTATAACTTCTTTAGGCGGGTTGAGTTTGATATGGGATAAAACCATTGAACTCGCGACACCAATGTTGCGACACCAGTGTTCGCGTTGCCAACCACTTTTGACGAAAAAATGCCTTATTTGAAAAGAAAACTATGCCTTTTTAAATAATGAAAGGTGGGCAATCAATTGTGACGGCACCCATTTGGCCGATATCATCTCCTCGACTTGACCAAAAATTCTAAAGGTTCAAATAAACATAATCAACAAACTGAATCGAAGTTCTTCATTTAGAAAAAAAATGAGAGCCAAACAACATAGGATGACTTCTTTTAGCCCACCCTGTATAATGCCTAAAATATATTTTTTTTCTGAAGTGGAACAATAAATCAAAAATTAAAGACAAATGGAAAAAAAAACAAAAACATTTAAACTGGGAAATTAAACGAGTTTATTTTTGAACGATGTGTAAGGATCTTTTTTATTTAACCTTTTTCTCCTTTCGTTCTCTTACAGCTGCCTCTCAAGATGGCCGCCCTCCTTCTTCCTATTCATATCTTTTCTTTTTTTCTTGTTGTCTTTAATGTGGTATTCGATTGGGCGCTCTCAGAGAACTTTTTTTGCTCTCAGAGCAATTTTTATGTTAGTTAGGTACAAAAAAAATCAATCTTTTTCGGATTTCAGAGCACTTTTGCTAATCTGGATTTCTTCTCAGATTTGCTTCAGATTTACCAATATACGTGCGTTCGAGTTTGACAAATAGTGCAGTTTGTTTACGTTTTAATAAAATTTTTCAACTGCATAGAAACGCATTGCATCGGGTGGATCTATTTTTGTTAATTATTTATGTACAAATGTTTAGAAATCAATCTGGGCAAGCAATTCTATGATTGCATTTTTTCTGATTGCATTAAAAATGCATAAATTAAAAAAACAAATATATGAAATTCATTTGATATTCCCAATTGCTGTAATAGGCATATAACAAGAGTTTAAGGACGTTGGGATTTGAAAGTGACAGGAACCAGGATGAGGTAATGACAGTTGGATAGGATGTAATAGAGAAAGGGAAAGAGTGTTGGGTGCGAGGAGCAGGGCACGCTTGCTTTCGCTCGACTTTACTCGTCGGAATGGTGTCGGTTCTTGTCCTCGCACAACAGCAATACCTACCTATATACAAAACATATGTCGTGCCTACACTATATTTAAAAAAAAAACTTTTCAGACGCAGACGGACATTTCCACATAGAGAGGGAGCTGTCGATGGTATTTAGCGCGGCCATTTCTTATCCCACCCTACCTGGAAGTTCAGTGGCTATTTTGAACTTCCCCAACGATGACTATTCAGTTTTCAGCAGATCAAGCCATGGACGGAAAGCAGCTACTCACCCTTTCACACCCCCTGAAAATTCAACCTAGAAACATATCAAGCGTCTGGGCGCTTGAATAAAACTGATGGCTCTCATTTTGGGCGTGGGTAAGCGCATTTATTCAGTTTGAGATTGATATTAAATATTAAAATTATCATTAAAACTAAGAGGATTGGCAAAAGAGACGAAAGGGTAAGCTAAAACAATATTACACAATAAAATTTTGTTATTTAAAAACTAAAATGGAAAAATCTCTTTAATTAAATTCCCGCTGGTCATGGTCACAAAAAAAGGAAACTACCTCTTCCCTACTAATCAACTACCCAGAGTGAGCTCAGTTTGGGGAGGTGAGGGGAGAATCAAAAAAACTGTATAAAAAAAAAAATATTTATGTATTATTATTAATATTTTCTTTTTCTACAGGTTCCTCAAAGCTAATAATATTTGTGGGGTATGGGAGTGGATTTTATTAACGGAATCCACTATTGTTCAGCACTTTGGCAACAACAAAAAAAAACTTAAGCTACCCAACCTGGTGACATCAAGGCGTTACGTTTCTGGAATGCTGATTATGGCTGGTGTCACGGTGGAAAGTGTTTTCCGGACACCTCAGACACTTCCAATTTCACATTTAATTTGTATCGGTTGGAGCTTTAAGTTATCCGCAAAACCCCTGAACTGCTACCGGACAAGATATCCAAACCCTTTTTAATTTGGCGGTCACTACTTCTTTCGCGTATGGCGTATGGGCGAAGTCAATGACCGCCACTTGAATTCTATCCGAACGAGGGGTATCTGGTTAAATATAACAAAAATTAAAAAAAAAATCCTATGTCTCACATCACTTCACTAAACCCACCACAATAAACAGTATAATACGTACAAAATTATTTAAAATTAAACAAAAAAAAATGGTTGCGATACTTAAAAAATACTTATTTGGCACGATGGCCATTTATGGAGAAACTTGACTTCCCTTGACTTTGTTCGCAACACAAATGGTTTCAGCTAGGAAACAGCTCCTAATACAACTATCACTAACATTTGTCCAATCTTCCACCGTTTCTGGAGTAGCCGCTAGAGATCATGCTACCTTCTTCATCCCATCTCAACGTCACGCTCTTTGAATTTTCAAACCCACTCAATCAACCTTGCATCTGAACTCTGCCAACATGCATCAACAAAAAAAAAATCTAGCAACAATGCATCTCTGAACTCAACCGGTTCACATATGAATTTTTGACATTTCAGAATGTCAAAGAGAAAAAAAAATTGCAACGCGAAACAATAAACAATATGCATGGACAACATTTGCAGGGGTAAGTATTATTTTTATATTTTCTTTATTATTTATGACATTCCATTGGTACAAAATGGATTTTTAGTCTTGTGCTTATTATTTCATCTACATTTTCCAATGATTAGGAGCATCGCGGCGGTGGATGCGAGCAAAGGCAACCAGTTGGAGTTTTGGTGCATTTATGCGGGTATGTATACATATGTATGACCATTGTATATAAACATTATAGTACTATCATTGTATATAGAGACTATAGTACTATCATCAACACGAACATTTTCTTAGCCGGGCACACCGTCGGATGGCGTTGCTGTCTTGCTAAGTTTCTTGTAGAACCATGTTATAATTCCAAGTTTTGTTTTATTATATGCAAAATTCAATTTATAACTTAAATTACTTAGACTACTAAACTGCAACAATGGTACAACCGGCTGAGTTGGCGGCCAAAGTCAGAGTGACCATTCCAAGGCGGCACGAACGTCATCATGACACTTCATGCCTGAAGAGATACAGGGTGTATCAAACCAAAATAGAGATGAATAGCCACACTTGTGAATTGTGATGAGTGAAAAGAAACATTTGGTTGGTGGTGGTGGCTGGTCGATAGGTATTAGCAAATAAAGGGATAAAAACATCATTAGGGTTTCTTTTCTCTGTTACTCTCACAATGAGGTTCTATCTCTTCATGCATGAGTAGTTTCTTTGAACAAGACATGATGGCAAATTTCTGATTTGGAATTTCGATCGTATGACAGGCAAATCTGGATATTTGTGCTATGAAAGAAAACGATTCTGTTCGTGTTCCTTTTTATGATGAGATGACGGTTGATCTTTTATTTTGGATTTAAAAATTCGTATAGATATTTGAATGCAAATGGAGTATATTTCAAGTTAATCTTTTTGTCGTATTTCTGTTAGTTATGAATTCATGACCAACAATTTAAATATTGTTGATTTGAAATAATATCTACAATTAATTAACCCCAATTGCGGATGTGAATGTTACATTATATATATGCGAAAGGAGACTAAATTGACGGCCTTGATCTACAGGTAGCTTTGTTCGTGCGAATTTTAGGGTGGATGGGCTGATGATCTTTAATCGGATTGTTTTTTATCCTCGTATAAATAGGTATAGTATGCATTAGTGATCTGTTTTGCAATTGTCAAAATCAGAATGGCATAGGTATTAAAAAAAAAAACCTATGTTTTGTAGAGAATTAACTGACAACTTTAATAAGTTGCACAGTATTGTTTTGAGGTCAGTTCATTTAAGGAAAAATTGGAATAAAAACGTTCGCATGGGGATCTACATTAAAAACGACAACGAAACAAATGCTTTTACGTTATTACAACTGGTATATAAGCTATTCAGAATTAAATTCGCTACTTATTTTAGATATGTTATAATACCAGCAAGATAGGATAAATATGACACACTGTCGCACAAACTAGGTAGGCAATTTCGAAATATTCAAAAAATAAGACAGAGCGTCATCTAAATTTTGTTAATGTGAAAAACCCATAATAAGGGCATCAATGATATCAATAACACGTAGAAATATATATATATATATGTAGTTGTAAATAAAATAGAGAATGGTGCTTTTGCCCAAATTAAAAAAGAAACCAATAACTTAAAAAAATCAAATAAAACTAACCATCATCTACCTGTATTCGAAATTATATTTATTGCTTCTGCAAATTCTAAAAAAAGGGGTTAAATTTATAAATGCACTACCTGTTTTAATAATTCTTCCGAAAACCTTATCGCATTCAATTCAATACCAGTTATGAACTTGTGTTTTTCTACATTTTGTAAAAATGTAAAGTTATGAAGAAATCCTATAATGTTGAAAATTTTTTTGATTTTTAGATACCTACCCATACAAAACATATACATAACTAGCTGACCGGGCGAACTTCGTACCGCCTAAAATCGATTAAATTAAATTTTGATAGTTCAACCTCCCTATTGAACGAATGGAACTTCCTTGGAATTAACTTAAGTTCAAAGCATAGATATAGTTTTCAGGGTCAGCTTCTTGATCATCTTTTTCCGTGCTAATGATTGAATCGAGTTGGTCCTGTCAGATTTTCTCAATCAACCAAATCAACTAAAGCAGAATGTGAGCAATCGGCAATCTTCGCTTCTGCCATTCGACAGAGTACATCCAGATACGCGATTGTCCGAAAACACTGTGCTTAACGATAAAGTCCATGATCGTTTTAAGGTTTTGTTTAAAAAATCGTGCGTGATGTTATTACCGTGTGTATGACAGCACAGAGTAAACATACAGCACACGCTCATAGGCGCCTATTTTTATTTTATTTTTATATGGACAAAATCAGATTTTGATACAACTCACGAATGCGTTGACCAATTTCGTTCAAACTTTAGATAAACCAACTACACGACCATGAAAACAAACCCTAATTTGATCGAATTCGGTTTGAAAGTTCGTGAGTTATAAAGTCACAACGCTTTTGCAACTCTCTTTTATATTATATAGAGATATGCGGTTGATGAACTTTATAAGCCGAATTGTCCTGTTTTTTTGGAATCATTATATAAATTAAGTAAATAAACCTTAGTGGCTTGCATAGCGTCAATATGATAGTTTTTAATAGCACCAATATACATAGGTCAGCACTCGGATGTAAAAATATAAGACATGTTATAGCTTACTGTTATTTCTAAATTTCCAAAAATTACATTATGAATTAGCATTCCATGGCTTTATGAAGTATTTTAGAACGAGTCTTTAGTTAAATGAAGAAGTATGAAAAATAACGTCATCGTTCAATCGAATCGTTTCGACGATAGTATTTGACAGTTGAATTAGTACCTAACGTGAATCAACAAAAAAACGATGATCGTTCAATCGTTTCAACGATTATCGTTTGTTGGTTGTAACACGAAGTAGAAGCATCGTCGAGACGATATCGTTCAATCGTTTTGTGCTTACGCGATTAGACCCCTGTATGTTAGATCAAAAAAAAATTTAAAACATATTTAAAAGAAAAAAATGCCTTTTTGAAATTATGCCTAACGGCCTCATAAAATCTTAGTTGCCTCTGTATATAAGTAAGAAAAAGAAAGCAAAAATGACTCATCTGATGATGGAAAAATATAACAAGAAAGAAATCGAAAAAAAAACAAGAAAAATGCAAGCAGTACCGAGAAAAGAAAAGAAAAAGAATGGATCACTGCTTTGGTCTAACACAATTTTGATTGCGAGAATCGCATAACAGTTCAATATAGAGAATAGAGGAGCTCAGTAGCTATTATCATCTGTCAATCTTTAAAAATAATTCCAGCATCCAGTGAGTGGAATGGAATTGGAAACAAATTCGAAAGCTGTCTATTTTTCTTACATTCGTGGTTAATCTTTGATTTATTAGCTGTTTTTTTATGTTTTTTATATCAACTATGATCCATATAGATCATCGATTTACATGCAATTACAACAACAGCACATGATCCTGCTTCTCATCGAGATCACAAATCTGGATCTGAAAATTATTTCCACTATTTCCCAATAGATGGCTTGTTTTATTTTTAAGTGTTGGTGTGCCTGTACACTATAGCCACACAATCACGTTGCCAGACTAAATCAATTGATTTTTTCGCATTTGAATTTCGAGTAATGTGGTATTCGATTGGGCGCTCTCATAGCACTATTTTTGCTCTCAGAGCAATTTTTATGTTCGTTTGGTACAAAAAAAAGCAATCTTTTTCAGATTTCAGAGCACTTTTGCGAATCTGGATATTTTCTCAGATTTGCTTCAGATTTACCAATACACGTGAGTTACATATTTGTATGGTGACCTCCATGAATAAACATGTATCTATAGCAACAACCTTAAGTCGTTGCTATAAATTTTAATAAACGCAGCATTATCGATATTTTTTTGTCTATACATACATACATGGCGAGCAACAACCTTAAGTCGTTGCCCCAGTCAAATCAGCAGTTTTATAAACTGATGCATTTCCGTTTCCTGCAATAACACTTTTTTGCAAGAAATGCACTTTTATTTTAAGATAATAACCTATGTTACTCGATTAAATATAAAATAAAGGCAGTCGTAAACAGACCACCGACACCACTTGACGTTCTTTTATTTATTTTATTTTTTTGTTTTGATAGAAAGAAAAGAAAAAGAAAAAAACGAACCAAAGTATACATTGATGAACTAAATATCAGTCGTTAGTGTAAACGTAAACTGAAAGAACATTCTGTAATTGTTACGAACTATAAATCAGTTGTAGCAAAAAAAAAAAATTTAAATAAAAAAAGTGTTCAAGTGATACTTGCAGACTAAAAATCAGTCGCAACTTATATAAAATAAGAAGAAGTGTCTGTTAGAAGTGCTACTCGAAAATATCAAAATTTCGCGACAAGCACTCCACGACTCCAGAAGGAACTTACCAACAGAAGAGGAAGAAATTGAAATGGCAGCCGATCCAAATACTATATTGGCGACGATGGCACAAATTCTCGCTAGACTGGAGGCCAATACACAACAAGCGGATAGCCGAGCCCTAGTTCTAATGAGAGAGATTGGCTATATAAAGGAATTTTCCGGAAACAGAGAAGAACTGACGCAGTTTATTAATGTGGTGGACAACCACATAAGCCTAACACTAGAGGACAGAAGAGCTGCTAAATGGACCGCCATAGCACAATGCAAGGTGATTGGAAGAGCGAAGGAGCTACTACTAACCAACGCAAGAACAACGTGGGATGAAGCCAAGACCCTCCTAGGATTGACATTCAGACCGATCATCGACCAAGGCGAAACTACGAGGAAAATAAATAATTTGAGGGTAAGCTCAATCTTAGATCTAAATAATAAAATAGAGTTCCTATTGACAGACATTCATACGATAATAATGTACGAAAATAAAAAGGACAGTCTTAAGTCTCTGTTGTATAATGTAGTGTAAAGATGACCAAACAATTGTGATTTCAGTATTTATTATAGTAATTTAAAATATGATTTAATACATTGGTAAATTAATAAAACTCCTCGAATAAAAGAATATGTCCATATCTATCTCCTTCTCAGTCAACCACCCTCTTTCGATCAAAACTCGTCTTCGTCAAAACGTTGCAGTGTTGCCGTTGACAGTAGTAGTAAATAATATTAGGGAATTAGCAAGAGGGAACTTAGCGAGAGAAATAAGGGATGAATACGATCTACATAAAATAAAAAGTATATTGTATTCATATGTAGGATTTGATGAAGGGAACATAATCACAGACAGAACTAGTAATCGTTACAGAGATAAAGAAAGAAATACTAGACCTCATAATAATAACCAATTACGACAGAATGCTAACTTCAATAATTCTGAACAGGTTCATGAAGAAAGACACTACACTTACTACAATAATCGACGACAAACAAACCAAACACGAAGAAATTCGAACTTTAATAGTTCTGGACAAACCAACCAACAAAGACAAAATAATAATTATTACAATAACCCTGGACAGCGACGAAATACTAATGTCAATAACTCTAGACAATTCAATCCAGAAAGGCAACAAAATAATTATAATAACCCTGGACAGACCGAACAGCAGCAACGAGGTACTAACAACTATAGTAACTCCAGGCAAACACATTATAGGCAAAACAACGAACCAATGGATATCGATAACATAAATCATTTAAACTCAGATCAATATCAAAATAATAACGAGGAACAGAATAACATTCCAGAAGAAGCCCATTCAATAGAAGCTCCGGTTTTTCTAAATGTAGCCTCACTGGTAGAAAGACACAAATAGCATTTTCTATAGGAAATGAAAAACATATATATCTAATAGATACAGGATCTACAATGACTGTAGTTAACACAAGTAAAATAGATTGTAGTGAATTTAAAATTCTTAACGAAGTTACAATTAAACTGTCGACAGTCAATAGTCAGACTGCCGAAAAATTAAAGATCTATCAAGTCCCAGTTCCTACTGAATTTGGATATAAATCAAATGTATTTATCCGAGCATATGGCAAGTCATTAGGGGAAAAATCATACAGTATTTTGTTAGGTATGGATGTCATAGGTAATATGGTAGAAAACATAAATAAAAAAAAAAGAGAAGTGTTATTACAAAATAAAACTATAATTCCAATTATTTTTGAAGTTGAACCATATATAGAATGTTACAAATTAGGAGGCAACGATGAAGTGAAGTTAGATCATTTAAAAACAATCGAAAAACAGGAAATTCAAGAGCTGTTGCAAAAATATAAAAGCCTCCTATACAAAGATGGAGATCAACTTACAAATTCCGAAAGCATAGTGCATAAAATAACATTAACCACAGATCAACAAATAAATGCCAGACTGTACTGTCTCCCTCAAAAACATGAGGAAGAAGTCAGGAAACAAATTAACGATATGGAAAGGCAGGGCATAGTTCGAAAATCAAATAGTCGATATGCCTCGCCAATCGTAGTTGTGGCCAAGAAACCTGACAGTGAAGGGAAAACTAAGTTTAGAGTATGTGTTGATTATCGAGCACTTAATGATATAACGGTGGATGATAAATACCCACTACCAAATATCGAGAGTATTCTTGATAAGTTAGGTAGGTCACAGTATTTCTCTACCCTTGATTATATATGAATACTAGCTGACCCGGCAAACTTCGTTTTGCCCAAAATATATTTTTTGACTGAATTAATTTCAAGCACTCACGATTCCACCTGAAATTTGTTTCTTTAAGCTTAGTATCCTGCTCGCGCTAAATTTTAGCGTCCCTAGTCTCCACTTCGTTTCTCCACACCAAAGATAAATGCTCGCTAAATTATTATAAAACATCATATAGATGGGACAAAAACCATTTGTTCATCAGTAAACGTAATTTTTTCAAATTTCAAAGTTCAAAGAAATCACAGTATGTATTTGAATCGTTCCAAAACGATGGTATAAGAAAAATTGAATACAATCATTGCTGCAGCAGCTCAAATAATTTCTGTAATAGCAATGAGAAGAAGACATTTTCTCTCGTGTCCCATAAATTCCTATTTGCAAAAAAGACAAACAAACTGCTGTTTTTTGTTGGCTTTGCGTTTTCTTTTCTTTCTCAAGCAAATATCCATAGTAAACGCAACACAAACTTCTTCCTCCGTTTTTTATGTCAAAATTTATCTTCGATTTAATGTACCGGACATTTATTTCTCGAGCTAAATGAGTGGAGACTTTTCATCGACCCATCTACATGAAGTTAAGAATTTAGCGTGCGAACAGGATACTGCTTTGCTAAACTGCCTCGCTAAATTTTATCTTTGTAGACATTTTTGTATGGGAGATAAAATTTAGCGCGAGCAGGATACTAAGCTTTAATCGAAATTTAGCGATACTTAACAGATGACTTCGTCCCGGCTAATATTTGGCGAAAATATAATAAAATCAAGTATTAATTTCTTTAAAGTCTATTAGATTTATTGAAATCTAAAACAAAAAATATATTAATGACTCAATTTAAAGCTGCACGATACACTACATTTTTTGTTTTCTGCTCCGGAGCGTAAATGAAGAGTGAGGATGGTTTCCCTACTCGGGAACATGCCACATATAACCGGCCGTGTGAAAAACATGATTTTTCCAGATTTATGCCGCACACTTCCAGCGACTGCCCTTGTGACTTGTTTATTGTCATCGCAAATGCAAGTTTCACTGGGAACTGAATACGTTTGAATTGGAATGGCAAATCGTTTGAACTCAAGGGAATTCGCGGGATTAGGCATTCTTCTCCTTTGAACAGCCCTTTCAAAATCCTTGCCACTATCACATTATTCATTAGCTTCATGACAATCAGTCGGGTTCCATTGCACAGTTTCGGGGCATGAAGATTTCTTAGCATAATGACGACAGATCCAACTTTAAGACGCAAATTATGAGGCGGAATGCCAGACAAATCCAAAGAGTTTAGGAATTCCACTGGATAATTGACAACATCGTCTTCGTTTTCAACGCAATCGATCGATTTGTATGAACGCAGCTCTACCGGAATTTGATTTTGATTCGTCCAATTCAAGTCATTGACATCAATATTTTTCGCTGCTAAAATTGCGCGTGCGCTCAACCAATCGTAATTACGATAATTTTGACCAATGTTCGGATATACATTAGTAATGAGTTCATCTTTGGTTAAGGTGAATTGACAAATGACAGGTGGAATGGTTATTAAACCACTTGAAGTTTCAACCGGAATTTGTCCATTTCCGATTTTTAGCAGTTCTTTAGAGAAAACTTCTGCGGTTCTATCCTGTTGCAGAATCACTCGCATATTCATACTCAATTAAATGGTTTTCACGTATCGCCACAAATAGGTGTAACGTGCAGCTTTATTTTATGTACAAATTTAGCAAGCAAGATACTCCTTAAATTATTTTTTTTTATATACGCAAATGCCCTAAACAGAAAAATGCAAATTTTATCAACACCCTGCACTTTCGATACATTCAAATGCAAGTCCTTCGTCAAAAATTTGAAACGATTTCGTATTCAATGTGTAGAGGTCGTGACAGTGATTGCACTTGACACTTGAACAGAGTATGGGAGGCTATTTCCGCTCAACTATGCTTTCTTTCTTTTCTGAACGTCGATCGAGTAAGATGTCTCTCCTAGGTAAAGCCAAAAGACTCTCTGACATACAGTTCGGTGCGTTGTATTAATTTAATTTATTAACTACCAATAGTTCATCGGGCGAGATACCGGGATTATTGAAGCCTACGACATCTATTTTGTAAATCATAAGCCTAATAGATGAGCACTACAGATATACAAGATCTCTCTCGAAAAGCGAAATTACATGGCATATGGTAATTGCATTTCCAATCTCCTAATCTGAGTCTGATTGAAAGGAGTTACCATACCCATTGCTCCGCTTAAAAGTTGACGATTGCCACA
This sequence comes from Cheilosia impressa, assembly GCA_948293265.1. NCBI lineage: Eukaryota > Metazoa > Arthropoda > Insecta > Diptera > Syrphidae > Cheilosia > Cheilosia impressa. Next base: position 37,644,209 of record OX411884.1, on the reverse strand, counting down.
GCAAATACTCTCGCTCTACATAAAGAGTAGCACACAAAATTCGCGCCAATTCCTTGACCTGCCACTGACCGCGGGAGAAAGCTAAGAAGCTGTGATATACACACAAAATTTCTTCCCTGCGCAGCCCCTGGACCAAGCGATACTCTTCCAGCCGCATACATCGATCGTCATCTTAAAATCGGCATTGTCACAACAACAAACAACGCCACAGCTTATCTCCGCCCTGCTCATCACCGGGAGACAAATCTCCACCTCGCCTGCAGCTACGAGTGAATTTCGGCTAAGCACCAACAGCAGCAGCAGTCGGGTGCAGCTTTTCCTACCTGTTCGACCACGACACAGTATGTATCAATGGTATAATTTTGTTGCTCTATTTTTTATTGATATTGATAAACAATAGTAAATTGGCACTAAAAGCTAATCCACATAAGATTATAATAATTTTATTATAAAGAAAAGGAATCAAAATAAGAAAGGTAAAAAGTAACGAAATAAACCGAATCAAAAATAATCAAACATTGAATGCATTATAATCGATGCCTGCAAATCGTGATAAGTGATAACCTATATAAAAAAAAAAAAAAAAAAAGAACCTAATCGTTAGTATCCCCTACTTAAATTACGTTGTTAGTAAATAAGGTAATGAAATTTATTATTGTGAGCCTAGGTAGTTAATGTGCACATCAACATCGAGGAGTAAAAAGATAAAAAAAAAAAAGGAAAAATGTTAGTGTAGTAAGATAAAGGGAATACTAATAGCATAAATACATATAGAATGTCGAAATTCTGATTACGTCTAAACAATAATACGATTAAATGATATTGAGTGGTTTCAATTGAATGCATTTTATTTTGATCTATTGGCGTAAGAATATGTGCTAGGTAACTAAAATAAAAAGGTGAGATCAGTATGGATTAAGAGAGGGTGATTTATGTTACGTGGGAAAAGGGGCCATTGACCGAGGCATTTTGTGAAGGGAGGTTAATGACATGGTGCGGCACCAAGAAGGCTGGCATATGTGGAGGGTTTCCCGAAGTGGTGGACACAATATCTGCGCCATCATATAGAGAGGATGTAGTTCTAGGTATTAGGTAATATATATTCGTTTGATTTTACTTTTTATTAAACAACTAGTGCGAGTCCATCTAGCGCAATTATTACCTAATAATTCAGTTCAGGGGTGTATAATAACATTTCAATTAAAATTTTTTGTGTGCAGTTTTCCACTACTACGTGTACTTATGTATACATTGGCACGAGATAATTATAAAATTTTGTTTTGTGTGAGAGATGAAAGCAGCAAGTTCCCCGAAAAATACGGCGAGCTAAGCCGAGCGAATGCCAGCGTGCCAACCAGCTGCTGAACCTGAAGGCTTTGTAACATCGCTATACAGTCCAGGCTCTCCTCACAAACATGGCGCCCAACGACTTGGCCTTATCAGTCGATAGACTGATATCCCAAATACCTTTTTTGTTCAATAATCTATAGCACACAACTTTAGTTTGATTTTATTTGACACTCTCGTCAATTAGATATTTTTCTTATTATACTTATACTTTCTAACATTTGATCATTGACTGTATGCCCCTTAGAGAAACTTTAATGTTTGACCTGATAGTTTCGCGAAGAAGTTAAGAAGTAGTATAAAGGACTTAAGGTCCAGTTTTTCAGGATACTCTTCGTAGAAAACATCTACTAGTAGCATGAACTATCTCAGCTTCCTGATATAGTAGCTCTTATACAATTGTGAAATTCAGTTGAACGAGATTGAAGGTTAATACATGCTATATTCTAAACAAATTTTGCAAGTATAAGCAAGTTTATGTGTCATTGATATATTTTAATACTTTTTTTTTAGTAAGTTTCAATTTGCCATAGACTCTTTACATTTATAATTTTTCTTGCATAGTATTTTTCAGCTTTAAAGATCCCTTTAGAAACAATTTCATTGTAGGATTATTTGCGATAAGTACATTGTGAGGACTACATCCTTCAGTTTTTTTTTGTAGCCAAACAAAATTTCACCTTCTGTAGTTGTACTGATCTCACCTGTAACATTTATGGATTTATATTTAAAAAAAAAAAAAAAAACTTCATTTTATATACAATTTTTTTTATAAGTTAAAATTTTTATTATATATTAAATTGTGTTCAACACTCGCATAAACATTTAAACTGGTCGAGAAAATGAGTACTTCCAAGGGAGCTAAACCAAAAGATAAAAGAAATTCTGCTTTTGATACAAGTCGTGGTATGATGACTCGATCGCTATCCCACAGGCAGCCTAATTTTAACAACTCGGGTGATACTTTTCCCGGTAATGAACATAGGCAGGCTATTCTACATTCGCCCCCTGTTCCCGCTAATATGGGTAGAAGCCCCCTTTCTGATATCGAACGCCGACATATTGAGAATACTCAAAACCCGGTTGTTACTGAATCCAGTGCTTTTCCGCTTCTAATACCTACGTTGATTAGAAATACACCGATTGCGTCCGCAAATACAATAGCTCAACCAACGGCTCCTGTTCACGATAATCCCTCTCGGATACAACAGAATGGTAGAGAAAATATGGCCACTGCTTCAGCCAACCCGAATTTTGTCACACCCAATAAGCAAACGTCATTCAGTGCCCAAGTAAAATCTATTGTAGATGCGAGTGTGGGAGCAAGTCAAGCTTTTATGCTACAATCACTCATGGACTCGATGAAACAATGTGTTCAAGAATCCGTACGTGACGCACTTGCAACAAATTCGAATGCACAGCAACCTAGTGTCAATATCGCTGTACCTAACAACAATACTCACAACTTAAGAGATGAAAATGTTCGCCATTCTCCTGTAGAGCAAAATCATCGCAATGGTGAATATTCACTAAACATGTCCAACGATAGGAATTCACATCAAAATGACCATGATTACCCTCAAGTCAATAACCAACATCCATCAGCCGCTTACCGCTGTGATGATCGGATGCAGCAAAACATTGATCGAAAAGTCGATATAGATCGCTGGGGACTAAAATTTGATGGTACATCAAAGTCTATGTCGGTGCATGATTTCTTGTTTAGAGTTGAGATACTCAAAAACAACCACAACTTTTCGTGGGCAGATGTTTTAAAAAGTTTTCATGTCTTGCTTTCTGGTGTTGCACAGGAATGGTTCTGGCAATACCTTCGCACTAATCCCAGACCTGGTTGGTCAGAACTGCGCTAGGCTTTATACAAGCAGTTTCAGACTCATGATAGTGACGTAGAAATCATCCAGCAAATTACTGAACGACGACAACATCCGCAAGAAACGTTCGATGATTACTACAATGCGATTATTTATTTAAAAAATCAATTACGACGACCAATGTCTGAGCGTCAGTTGCTATATATAATGAAGTCGAAGATTAACAATCGATTATTGAATCTGGTGTATCCCATGCCAATTTATTCTCTTGATAACTTTCGAGATGAGTGCCGAAAAGCCGAAAAATTGTTTTATTCGCGCGATCAGTCTCGATATGTGAGAACGCATAATGTTCATGAGATGGAATATGATAGCATTCCAGTTGAATTAACCTCCTCGGATGATCAGATTGACGTATCTGCATTGAGGTATTCTGATAATAACAACTTCTGTGGCGGTAATAACCGGAATCAGAACAACTCTCGTTGTTTCAATTGCAAAATGTCTGGTCATAATTTTATGTACTGTCCATCTTCAGTCAGGAGTCTATTTTGTTACAAATGCGGTGCTGACAATGTTACCACGTTAAATTGTCAGAAATGCCGACCTATGGGAAACACAAGATCGAGCGGGATGCAAGTCGGGGAATCTCGTTCGACCCAAACACACCCCGAACAGTAGACAAATCAACCTCCACTGATTCTCCTTCGTCATTACCTGATGGTACTGATGAGAGAATACAGATACTTTTACCGGATTCTTCATTTAAAAAAATATCTAAACCGAATATCAGAATGATAATACCATATGAAACTAGATTGCAAAAATATAAAGAAATTCGAGCAAAACTATTGCACTTAGAGGAAATAAATCTTTCCGTTCATTCCTCTAAAGTCGTAAAAGCTAGAATTAGGCAAAGAAAACGAAAGCTTTATAGTAAAATTGTTGAGTCATGTACTTTTGTGGTAGACGGAGATCCAAGACCATATGCAAACGTTTCTATTTTGGGGAAGGAAGTAGTTGGCTTGCTTGATAGCGGCGCGACAGTCTCCTGCCTTGGAAAAGGATGCATAGAATTAGTTCAAAGTCTAGATCTCAAATTCATTCGTCTAGCAACTCATTTAAAAACCGCTGATGGAAAAGAGCAGCACATCATAGGCTACGTCAAGATCCCAGTACGGTATAATTCTGTTACCAAGGAAATGGACATTTACCTTGTACCGAGTCTGACGCAGCAGATGTATCTTGGTATCGATTTTTGGCTTAAATTTAATATTATGCCAAGTATAGTGAGCGAGCTTGAAAAGCCAAAGGAATCCATCAAACCAAAACATGAACTTGCTGAAGATCAGGCACTTGCGTTATCAGAAGTCATCAAGAAGTTTCCTTCATTTTGTGAGCTTGGACTCGGAAGGACCATGTTAGAAACGCACAAAATAGACACGGGTTCTGCCGATCCGGTCAAACAACGACATTACCCAGTCTCACCAGTCATTCAACAGTTGATATACGAGGAATTGGATCGTATGCTTTTGCTGGGAGTGATTGAAGAAAGCAATAGCGCATGGAGTTCGCCTATTGTGCTAATTCGAAAACCAGGCAAGAACCGTTTATGCTTAGATTTTCGAAAGGTCAATCAACTCTCAGCGAAGGATGCGTATCCTTTACCTCACATAGAGGGTTTGTTAAGCCGTTTGCGAGATACACACTACATAAGTAGTGTGGATCTCAAAGACGCGTTTTGGCAAATTCCTCTTGATGAGAAGTCAAGGGAAAAGACCGCATTCACGGTGCCGGGGAGGCCACTTTATCAGTTCACGGTCATGCCCTTTGGACTGTGTAACGCAGCCCAAAGGATGTGCCGTCTAATGGACAGAGTGATACCACCTGAGCTCCGTGAATGTGTGTTTGTGTACCTGGATGATCTCCTGGTAATTTCTAGGGATTTTGATGACCACCTAATTATTCTTGAAAAGGTTGCTGACTGTCTAAAAAGAGCAAACCTTACGATCAACGTATCTAAATCGAACTTCTGTTTTAAGGAGTTGAAGTACCTTGGTTATGTTATTGGACAAGGACACATAAAGCCCGACCCGACGAAAGTTTCTGCTATAAATGATTTTCCTGTGCCGAAGTCACAAAAACATGTTCGGCGTTTCTTGGGTTTATGTGGCTGGTATCGGAGATTCATTCGAAACTTCGCAGCGATATCCGCACCTTTGTCCGATACATTACGCAAGGGAAAAACCTTTTCAATATCAGAAAAAGCGATGACGGCTTTTGAGGCATTAAAAACAGCTCTAATTTCAGCTCCTCTACTGAGCAATCCTAATTTTTCTGATCGGTTCTATATCCAATGTGATGCTTCCAACTCCGGTGTAGGTGGAGTGTTATTTCAATATGATGAGGATAATAATGAGAAACCGATAGCCTTCTTTTCACAAAAGCTGAATTCTTGCCAGCGTAATTACAGCGTTACCGAGCAGGAATGCCTGGCCGCGGTACTAGCTGTAAAAAGGTTTCGCCCATATATTGAAGGACTTCCATTTACAATCATAACAGACCATGCAAGTCTAAAATGGCTAATGGGCTTAAAAGACCTTAGCGGTAGACTTGCGAGATGGTCACTTAAGCTACAAGCATTCCAATTTGACATCCAGCATAGAAAAGGGTCACAAAATATTGTACCCGATACTTTATCGCGCGCGTTCATAGAAGAATTGTCGCAAGGTAGTAACCTCAGCTCGTTAGTTGATTTGAATGGTGAAGAGTTCAAATCCAAAGAGTATATCGATTTAATAGATACCATCTCCAAGAATATTGAACAATTACCTGATGTGAAAATATCTGATAACCTGATATTCAAACGAGCGTTTTCTCCAGAAAAAGAACCACTGAACACTAGTTTGGAGTGGAGATTGTGGGTACCAATAGAACTAACAGATAACCTAATTCGATTGGCTCACGATCCTCCAAATGCATCTCATGGAGGCATCGTAAAGACACTAGAGCGGCTAAGAGATAGCTATTATTGGCCAAATATGGCGACACAAGTCAGAGAATTTGTACGTGACTGTGAAAAGTGCAAGGCGAACAAAGCTCCCAATACGACCCTCAGACCTCCAATGGGCAAGCAGTTGCAAATCGAAAAGCCTTTCCAGAAACTCTATATAGATTTCATGGGACCTTATATTAGATCAAAGAGCGGAAATCTATATCTGTTTGTGGTACTTGACCATATGTCAAAGTATGTGTTTTTGAAACCAATACGTAAGGCATGTTCGAAATCCGTAATTGAGTTTTTGAAAAGGGAAGTCTTCCACAAATTTGGAGTACCTGAGTTTGTTTTATCAGATAACGGGAAACAGTTTGTGTCAAAGGAATTTCAGACATTTTTAACCTGCTTTGGGGTAAAACACATAACCACAGCTTTGTATTCTCCTCAAGCAAATGCGTCGGAACGAGTGAACCGCTCAATTTTATCTGCTGTAAGGATGTATCTTAAAGATGACCAAAGGGAGTGGGATGAATACATATCTGAAATCCAAATGTCCTTGAATACGTCGTACCATCAGTCGATTGGAGCAAATCCGTACTTTTGTATTTTTGGAGCCAATATGATCCTTCATGGAAGTGCATATAACCTTCTACGCAAACTTAACTTGCTAAACGATAGCGAAAGCAATTTCCTAAAACATTCCGACAAGTTGGAGAGTATTCGGAACAAGATAAAAATAAACCTTAAGCTGGCATTCGAGAGAAACGAAAAATCATATAATTTGCGCTGTCGCGTAAGAAAGTTTCAAGTGGGTGACGAAGTTTTCCGTCGAAATTTTATTCTAAGCGACGCAAACAAAAAACTAAACGCAAAGTTATGTGCAAAATTCGTGAAGTGTAGAATACTTCGTCCGGTGGGAAGATCTCTGTATGAAATTGAGAATATGTCAGGAAAGAGAATAGGCATATTTCATGCCAAGGACTTGAAGTATTAGCCCGGCTATAATTTAGTTCTCAGGGTCATGAGTCGAAGCCACACGTGATCTTATAAATAAATATAGTTCTTTTCCTTTTTCATCGGAGTCAGCTTTGTTTTCAATGGCTTTTCGCTGGAATGATAACTGTGTGCAGGTATATAGCGAAACCCATTGTGTTGTAACGTGCAGCTGTATTTTATGTACAAATTTAGCAAGCAAGATACTCCTTAAATTATTTTTTTTTATATACGCAAATGCCCTAAACAGAAAAATGCAAATTTTATCAACACCCTGCACTTTCGATACATTCAAATGCAAGTCCTTCGTCAAAAATTTGAAACGATTTCGTATTCAATGTGTAGAGGTCGTGACAGTGATTGCACTTGACACTTGAACAGAGTATGGGAGGCTATTTCCGCTCAACTATGCTTTCTTTCTTTTCTGAACGTCGATCGAGTAAGATGTCTCTCCTAGGTAAAGCCAAAAGACTCTCTGACATACAGTTCGGTGCGTTGTATTAATTTAATTTATTAACTACCAATAGTTCATCGGGCGAGATACCGGGATTATTGAAGCCTACGACATCTATTTTGTAAATCATAAGCCTAATAGATGAGCACTACAGATATATAGGATGACTTCAGACATGCATTTAATTCATCCGCCGCTATTGATTTCGGTATCACGGGAAGTGTTTGTCTGAAGTCGCCCGCCAACAGTATCATCACGCCACCAAACCGGTGATTATTGTTGCGCAAATCTTGCAATGTTCGATCAAGTGCTTCTAATGATCGTTTGTGCGCCATTGTGCACTCATCCCATATGATCAATTTACAATTTTTCAACACTTTTGCCATGGCTGATTGCTTTGAAATGTTGCAAACAGGATTTTAATTGATTTGCAGGTTTAACGGAAGCTTCAGTGCTGAATGTGCTGTTCTTCCACCGTCCAACAGTGTTGCAGCAGTTCCGGTAGATGCGAGAGCTTCTCCTCTTCCGTTTGACGTGCTATGACATTTCGGTGTCGTGATGCATTCTGTGAACGCCGACCAATGTTACCATGACCTCTTTTTCGCATCGTAACAAATATCGAACTGTAAATGATCATAACTTTTTATAAATCGCACGCAGTTTTCACAAATCACTATCTTACCTTTGAAATAGCCAAAATACAGAAAGCAAACGAACGAAAAGGGTGCAATTGAAATTTTGAATACAACTGGAAAAACAGAACAAAACACTTAACGATCTAACAAAACAATAATAAAAATAGTAAATTTAAAAATTTTATTTAAAATTAATTTGACTTTCTTTCAAATGTTGTTTTATTTTTCTTTCTTGATTTACAAAAGGGTACAACTTCTTTGTCAGTACATTAGTTAATTCATTGCCCCCCCCCCTCCTCCGTTACCACACAGCCCAAGTTATCAAATCACAAAGAACATATACTGTGCTATCAAATGGAATGACCGCCTACAGCGCCACCTGTTGAGAATTTTTCAATTTTTCTTTTTTCCTAAACCTTCGCGGAGCAATTATGAACAAATCCGCAGAAGGAAGTATCCAATTTGGTGCAGTCGTTTTCGAGTTTTAAGCATCCGAACAAACCAAGATCCATTTTTATATATATAGAATACCAGAATTCCTTTCGGGCTGAAAAATGCCCCAGCGACGTTTCAACTTCTAATGAACGATATTCTCAGAGAGTACATAGGACAAATTTGTACAATATATCTTAACGATATATTAATCTTTTCTACTTCCTTAGAAGAACACATATCATCATTAAATAAAATATTCCAAAGATTAGCAGATCATAATCTAAAAATACAACTAAGTAAATGCTCATTTCTTAAGAACAACACGGAATACCTAGGTCATATACTCACTTCAGAAGGAATGAAACCAAACCCGAATAAAGTGGAAGTAATTCAGAAGTATTCTTTACCCTTGACGACAACTCAATTGAAAGGATTCCTAGGTAGCACTGGTTATTATAGGAAATTTATTAGGGACTACGCTAAAATAGCTTACCCAATTGTAAAATACTTAAAAAATAATATGAAAATCAATAGCAATGACCCTGAATATATTCAAGCCTTTGAAAGATTAAAAGAAACCCTGGTTAAGCATCCCATACTTAAATTCCCAAACTTTAATAAACAATTTTCACTATTTACTGATGCAAGTAATTTTGCTTTGGGAGCTGTACTTACACAAGAAGGACAGCCAGTATGCTATGCTTCTCGAACATTAAATGACCATGAGAAAGATCATAGACAAACCATACTGAGACCCCCAACTCACAATCCTCTTGCCGCTGGCCCCCTCAGTTTTTTTTCAAATTCGCAATTTTGTATTCCTATCGGTGTTAGATATGTCAATTCGGAATCCGAATGACATGCAAAAACATACAAAAAACACCAAAATAAATGCTGCCAACCTCGGCAGCTGTGTGGAAATGTGAAAGAGTTCGGGAATACCACATTTAAGAATAACTGAATGTCATTGGTTAGTTATTAAAAAAATTTTAAAGGTGAATAATTTTATTTGTATGGTTAATAGAGCTATCTAAAGGAGATGTTTTATATAATAGAAATATATTGGGACAAATATGGTTGTGTATTTCCCGCTTTTGGATATAATTAACTTCGATTTCGTGTGTAAATTTTTCCTAAATAATAAAGAGAATTTGCTTAAAATGTTTTTATTTTCCCTCAACCAACATACATTCTTAATTTTTCGTAAATATTTTAAGCAAATGTACACTTTTTCCTAAAAAAAATTATTATTCACACGTAACGAATAATTTCAAATTTAACTGATAAAATTCTATGAACGCTGCAAGCCACTTTGCCCAAAGCGGAAGTGGCTCATATTTTTTGGGAGTGTATTGGTGACTCAGAATTTTTGAAGTTACGTGACATTTGTCAATACGAATTTCTATGTATCAATACTAGCGCAGTAAATCGTGACCACTCCGAAAAAATATAGCTTGTAGGCTAAGTAACGGAAAATCGGCCGAAGTTGGTGGTAAGTTAGAGTAAGTTAGAATGCATAGATGAACAATTAACAAAATTCGGCAAGCCCAGAAAAATAGTTTGTGACAATGAATTTAATTCAGAGAACATCAAAGAACACTTCAGGAAAGAGGGAATAGAAATGCATATGACAAAGGCCAACTCTCATACAGGTAATTCGGATATAGAGAGATTTCATTCGACTTTACTTGAAATTTTATTAACCATAAAGGATACAGACATGTCAACCAATAGGAAAATATATAAGGCTATTCAAATATACAATAATAGGTATCATTCCACATTAGGCATGACTCCGATTCAGGCCGAGAATGCAAACCCGGAAAAGTTCAAGAACAAAATAGAAGAGAAAAAGAAAAAAATTATAAATAAACGAAATATTTCACGGGAAAATTATGAAGAAAGACGCAATGAAGGTTATATCAGAAATTACAAACACTTAAGACATAAGAATGAAACATATTACCGAAAACATAATTTAAAAAATGTACATGCCACAAATACTAAAAGACCAAATCAATTTGCAGGTACCTAATCTATTGGCTGACAATTATGACGGCAATGTTGACGATAACAATAGCAGAAGCAACTCTGATAATAACACCAATACAAACCGGTAAAGGCTACACCACTCTGAACTTAGGGCCAGTAGAAATAATAAATAATAGCCAGACTATATTATCAACAATTGCACTGATAGAAGTAAATTTACAGGCTTTACAGCTAACAAATAATACAGAAATACAGAACGAAATATTTAACATCAGAACAAAACTTCAAGCAATTATACCACTCAGAAGACAGAAAAGAGGACTTCTAAACATTATAGGAACAACACAGAAATGGTTGTTTGGAACAATGGACGACAATGACAGACAAGACATCCTCGAACATATGAAAGTAGTAGATACTAATAATCATGCAGCTATTACAAATCTTAATCAACAAATTAAGATTAACGGACAGTTCATGGACTCATTAACTAAATTTAAGAAAACAATAGAAAAAGATAGGGAAACACTATCACATACCTACCAAAGTATTGCATCTAACCAAAAAAACATTGTAAGGAACAATTGATTACCGACCAACTAGTAAAACTGCAAATATTAGAAAGCAAAATAGATAGCATACTAGACAATATAGCATCTGCTAAGCAAGGCATACTCCATCCAAGTATATTAACCGGAATGGAAATAAAAATATCACAGATAGACTTCTACAAACTTGAATATGCTAGAATAGGACTTTTGAAATTCGACCAAGATAGAGTTATAATAGCTGTTAAATTACCGAAAGATTACATTACGACCCAACTTAAAATGATTATACCCATTCCGAATGATAAGAAAAAAGAAATAGACATCGAAGCTCTACAACTTAAAGAAATAAATGACCTACAATATGAATACAATATTAATAACATTTATTTAAACGAACTAAATTTAAGCCGTTCATGTATAACACAAAATGCATGTACCTACCCCTATAATGCAGTAACAAAAATAATTAAGATTGATGATAATACCATTATATGCATAAATTTAGAAAAAGAATCTGTAATCAATCAATGTGACGATAGACAATTAAACCTTACTGGAAACTTTATAATAAATTTAAACAATTGTTCTATTAAAATACTAAATTTAACTATTGTTAATTATGAATTAGAATTTATTCAAAAATTTCATTATGAAGATGAAGAAAAACTTAACATAACAGAAAAATTAAACTTTAAAGAAATTGAATCAACAGAACAAATTGAAAATGTAAAATACATTAAAGAATTAAAATACCATAGAACCATTAATTATGCTAGTAACATAACAATATTTGCAATATTAATAGTAGTAATAATTATAATTGTTTGCATAGCTAAGACAAATCGTCAACTTAAAATTAAAATTAATAATCAGACTAAGCCAGAACAAAAAACTGATAAAATAAAGACTCCAAGAAGTTACATATTTGTATGGTGACCTCCATGAATAAACATGTATCTATAGTAACAACCTTAAGTCGTTGCTATAAATTTTAATAAACGCAGCATTATCCATATTTTTTTGTCTATACATACATACATGGCGAGCAACAACCTTAAGTCGTTGCCTCAGTCAAATCAGCAGTTTTATAAACTGATGCATTTCCCTTTCCTGCAATAACACTTCTATTTTGCAAGAAATGCACTTTTATTTTAAGTTAATAACCTATGTTACTCGAATGAATAAAATATAAAGGCAGTCGTAAACAGACCACCGACACCACTTGGCATTCTTTTATTTATCTCGTGCGTACGAGTTTGACAACTAGTGGAGTTTGTTTACATTTTAGTGAAATTTTTCAACTGCATAGAAACGCATTGCATCGGGTGGATCTATTTTTGTTAATTATTTATGTACAGATGTTTAGAAATCAATCTGGGCAAGCATTTTGAATGTTTTCATATAAAATTTAACCAGTGAGTGGAAAACGCTTAGAAAAGTGTCGAAGGCTACACATATTGCAGTCGCACAAATATCAACAAAAAACAAAGAGCAAGTAACGTTTTTGTGTTCGATAAGCCACACGAAATCTGAAATCTGAGAGCGAATCTGAAGAAGCCCAATCGAATACCACATAAGGGAATTTGCCTACAATCTGTTTTCCCTTTTAATGTGGGAAAGTGTGTTTGCCATATTAAAGTAATAAGAAAGAATTTTATTTTCAAAATTTGATGTTCATTTCAAAGAATACCAATTATTATTAAACTTCATATTTCATTCATGTGTAAAATAGTCCATCCATCCATCCACTCTATTATTATTTCTCTAGTTTCTGTAATAGTATATTTACCTCTTGTGGTTCACACACTCAACCAATCTTAACAAATGAAGTGTCAAAAATAAGAGATTTTTGCATTTTTGCTTTTTTTAAGTATTAACAATCGAAAAAGTTGAAATGACCGTACAAACGACGCCACGAAAGAGAGTCGACGGCCAAAGAGAGTTACAGTCATAGGAAATCTAGGGGACAATTTTCAAAATTTTGCAGTGAATCGGATAGGAGCGCTGTTATGATATTTCAAAACATAGTTTTGTTGTCAGTTGTCAGTTTTGCACAGGGGGCAAATTCCGTATAACAACAATCGTCGGGACGATATCGTTTTTGAAACTTTGATGACCACAAAAAGTTATATTCTGCCCGAATTTGTTTCAATGTCGTCAGCTTTCATTACATTTCTGGAAAATTAATTGGATTAAGGTCTCAAACTCGTAATTTTGACACTTGGTTGCTGCTTTTGGAGGTCTATCGTTCCGACCGACGATAATCGTCTGAAAAGTTACGGAATGAGTGCCCAGAAAATTCAAGGTAACCATGTATTTATAATCCTAATATTATATTATATTTAAGGAGTTACCTACTCGAAGTAAAGGGTGATTTTTTAAGAGGTTTAGAACTTTTTTAAAAAAAAAACACAAAAAATTCGAAAAAATTAATGAAATATTTATTTGAATCGATAGTTTGAACCTTGCAATTTAATGTTTAAAGATAATTTCATGCAAATGTTGACCGCGGCTGCGTCGCAGGTAGCCCATCCGCTGAGTCCAATTTTGGCATACTCTTTCACACATATCGGCCGGTATCTCTCGAATGAATGCATGGATGTTGGCTTCCAGTGCGTCAATCGAAGCGGGCTTGTCCCTATACACATTAGCCTTGGCATACCCCCACAAAAAATAATCTAATGGTGTCAAATCGCACGATCTAGGCGGCCAATTGACCGGCCCGAATATTCTTCCGAATAGACTGCTCAGAAAGTCGAGAATGCCGATCATAAAATGGAAGCAGCGCGCGATGAACATTTCGAACAGAGCACGAATTTTGATAGTAAAATTCAATAATTTGCAAGCGTTGTTCATTTGTAAGACGATCCATGGTTAAATTGCAAACCAAACTGAAGCTGTTTGACAGTGACACAGGGTACTAAACACACGTCAGCTGTCAAAACCAGAGTTGCCAAAACCCAACCAGCTAAAAAATCACCCTTTATTATTTTTCATGTAAAATAATGCATTTAACGAAAATAAAAATTGAAGTATAATTTATCTATAATTTTTGTAGTATAGTACTTTAAAATAATGAATAAGAAAACACTATATTTAAAAGCATTTCCTGCATCATACAATATTCCCTGGCGATTCAAAAAATACACAGGTAATTGTTTAAGTTTTCACTTCTGTCGGCACAATAAACTAAGTATTAAATAGACCATAACTAAAACTTCGCTATCTACGTTAGAAGGGGCTCTAACTGGTCATAACTTCCTTAGAAACCACGCAATGAAACTAAATCTCAAAGATGATGATATATGTAGAGGCTGCGGAGAAGAGGAGGTCCACGGGAACACACCTCACTTCCTCTGTCACTGCCCGAGTCTATGCCACTTGAGCAACAGAACACTTGGAAGCTATTTCTTCGATGACTTACAAGAACTCTCTGATATCTCACTGTCTGATCTTTACAGGTTTTTGAGGACATCGGGATGGCTGGACAGCATCTATTAACCACTAGGAGAGGGGATGAAGAACACCGATACAACACTAACGGTTGACCCCAACAAGGGCATCACAAAGGCTCCACGAGGACCTAAGTGGGGTAGCGCATGGTTCTCCTTGCTCTTCCCACCCGTTTACCTAACCTAACCTAATAACTAATACTTAGTTTATGATGAAAACGCTTTGTGGGAAAAATTAAGAGAGTAAGTGTATTTGGTGAGTTTCTGTCAGCTGATGGATGCGTTCTGAGAGTTTAGATTCGTTGTTTTATTTCACCACGAAAACATGTACCTTTTGTACAAAATGTATAATAGCGAATATCCTATAATTGTTATGTCTGTTTTCGTTTATTGTTTTTGGCGAGAAATTATTCCGCCGGAAATGTTGACAGAAAAATGGTAACCAATATAAAGATAAGAATTGATTAAGAATATTAAAATATAACCACTGTGAACTACTCGTACTTAAATTTGGTAGCCCAATCTTTTCATGAAGATTTCATTCATTAATGAAAAAAAAATCAAATTAAATTTATTTGAAATTTTAATACAATGACAAAATTAATGAAATCGGCTTCAGCCGAGTATATGAACAATGTTCATTAATAATAAAAGGAAAAAGTCCAATAGACACAATTAAATCAACGAAAATGTATTTTCCTTAAAATGTTCGGGAAAGAACGAAACTTGGTACATTTACCAAGCTAAATTGGAAATAAACATGTTTACTAGACCCCAATTCTCAAATTCCGCATTGCAAAATTCGAGCATTTAACGAGTAAATCCGCCTGAAATTTTCGCATAGCAGAAAAATTGGTATTCTCAAAGCTATATTGTTTTTTTTTCCACCTATGCGAAAATTATATTCACCTCTCGTGAAAAAAAATTATCATTGCTTTGAACTATCAGATACTTTGCCAATCTTTTTTAGAGCCGGGAATTGAATTGAAATATTGCTTAATTTTCCAACATCAAACTGACGTCTTTTTAAGTAAAATGTTGTGAACATTTTCCTGTCTTAATAGCAGGATTCATTTCAATAAAGTATTCCAGTATTCTTCTTTTGTTTAGCTGCTTACATTTTAATTTTATTTTTAAGGTAGGTACTTATTTCGACGTGTCAAACTCACAATTCCGTATGCGAGACGCAAATCCGCATGAAAAAGGCAGACGAGTACAATTCGAAGAGAAATTCTCGTATACGGATTTTAAATTAACAGATAAACTTATGCAAGAATTTTTGAGAATTGGGGTCCTGCTAAATGCAACTTGATGTCTCAAGTATTTAAGTTTTGCTGCTTACAAATTTTCTTTTAATTCATACGATTCATAATCACTAGTAATCAGATATTTATTTATACTAGTATTACTTGTGGTCGAAAATCGACCATACCTTTTATAAGTACGAAATACTAAAAAAACCTACCTACCACAATTATTTTCGTTATGTAAACGAAAAGAACGACATCTAGATATCGAAAAATACATAATTGAACTGCTCCATCGGAAACAGGTTCTAATCTAAGATGATTTATATTTGAATACGTTGCCATGGTAATATGGCGGCGAAAAATTGATTGTCACGAAAATCCTTTCAATTACCTGTTTTGTATGGGGAATTCATAACTTAATTTTACCAGCCTTAATGGCGACATAAATTCACGATTTCTTGTTTGTGCACATCTATGGAACAGTACCTTTAAAATAACATAAGTTTCATTCTCCTCATTTCATAATAAAAACTTTAAAAGTGTACCGAAACTTTTGATGTTCACGTATTAATATAATGATTAATAACCTTTTTTTTATTTTTGTCAATGATTCATAAGTTTGTCGATATCCATTGTTTACAACAAAAATATAAACATCCTGTACCATATAGATCCTCTATGTAAAATAAAAAGAAATCATATTTTGTACCTATGTGTTTTAATATAATTTGGTACTAAATTCAACATACCCACCGTTTCTTAATACGTCCCGATAACGATAATACTTAGTTTATGGTCGGTCTTTTTTGTCATAAACTGTTTTTAATTTTCAGCATGATCTGATCTGGATGAGATCACGATAATAGCCGTATTTTATTATCAGCGTGATCTGATCCGGATCAGATCACGATAATAAAACACTACGGATCATTGAAAAGTTTAATTTCTGAATTTTGGCAACAGTTGCTTTCAAAAACAAAGAAGAAATAGAGGGGTATTACAAACTTCATATTGCTACCAGCCAGTTGCTTTCAAAAACAAAGGAGATAATAGAGGGGTATTACAAACTTCATATTGCTACCAGCCATATTGCAAATATTCTGCTCAACGTGACGTCACACAGGGCACATGACATTTCACTTGAAATATCGGGGGTGTTACCATATTTAATGGAATTTGCATAATTTATCTTTTCCAAATTTTTTTTAATAACATATTTATTTCATATATCTACACTTATGCAACACATGAACAATATTTTGCAGCTAGCACTTGAGTTTATATTGGCATATTAAGGTGTGCCCAGACCAGCCAAATATTTCAGAAATGTTTATGAAGCAAATCGGACACATTTCATAAACATTTGTAAAAGATTTCTGAAATTTATTTATTAACCTCCTTATTAATAAATGCTGCGTAAAAGTTATCAACTCGTTATTCAGAAGTTACGTCAAATTTGTGTACGCTATCTGATGTCTACTAGCTAACTAACTTGTGCACATTTGTTTATTAATACGGGGGTAAATGTTTATGAAATATTTCAATTTCATCCTTTTTTTGGATAAGAAGAAAAATATGTGGTAGGATTATAATTAGCAGCGAGTAAAGTTTTTATTACTGTAATTTTGGTCTCGGGAATCACGCGACATGCGATTTAATTCAAATAATTGATTCATTCATCACTTTCTTATTAGGTACTCCAAGCTTTTCTGGATATTTGTATTTTATTTACAAATAATCGAAAAAAATGCTCACTTTCAGGGAAACTTGTAAAACAAAAATTATTTCCCATCACGATTGGAAAACTGTGAAACATTTCATAAATGTTTTCAAACCAGCAACACATTTCGTAAAATTTGTTTTGTTTAATAAATATTTATGAAATATGTAGGTATTTAATTGTTTATCAAGTGTTTGGCTGGTCTGCATATACCTTTAAAGAACGAAAAAAAAAATAACTCGGAACTCGAATGCGAAAAAATCAATTGATTTTTTTTCCACTTTCTAGTCTGGCAACGTGATTGTGTGGCTATCGTTTGCAGGCACACCAACACTTAAAAATGAAACAAGCCATCTAGTGGGAAATAGTGGAAATAATTTTCAGATCATGTTTCATGATCTCGATGAGAAGCAGGATCATGTGCTGTTGTTGTAATTGCATGTAAATCGATGATCTATATGGATCATGGCTGATAATAAAAAACAGCTAATGAAGCAATACGGATCATTGAAAAGTTAAATTTTTGAATTGTGGCAACAGTTGCTTTCAAAAACAAAACATATAATACAGGGATATTACAAACTTCATATTGCCACCAGCTATATTGCAAATATTCTGCTCAACTTGACGTCATACAAGGCACATGTCATTTCACTTGTAATGTCGTTGGTGTAACCATATTTGAATCAAATTTGCATAATTTTTTTTCTACATATTTTTTTTAAAAACAAATTTATTTTATATACAATTATGCAACACATAAACAATATTTTGCTGCTAGCACTTGAGTTTATATTGGCATATTAATGTGTGCCCAGACCAGCCAAACATTTTAGAAATATTTATGAAATGTTTCTGAAGCAAACCGGACACATTTCATAAACATTTATCAAAGATTTCTGAAATTTATTTATTAAATGCTTATGAAATATTTTAATTTCATCCTTTGTTGGATTAGAAGAAAAAAATGTGGTATGTTTAGTTTAGTTTAGTTTAGTTTAGTTTAGTTTATTTCATCAAACAAAGTTACAAAACTTTAGTGATTACTTGATATATATGTACATATAATATAATAAATAAAAAATAAAAATAAAAAAAATTATAAAAATAAAATTAAACATTAAAATTAGACATTGCCACCATTAGAATTGCTTAAGATTAATAACAAATTATTTTTAAATGAAAGTCTACTTAGACTAAAATCGATCATATCGCAAACTGTATTGGCTTCCCTTAAGCACCTAGACAATGGTTCATTGGCAGCGTAATTTGTTCTGTGATATGGAATCTTAAAGAACAATCGGTTTCTAAGCAACCTCGCAGGCACATTGAAATTAATTAAGCCCAAAATATCGGAACAATCAATATGATTAGTTAACACGTCACGAATAAACATAATCTCAGAGAACTTTCTTCGAATGTTAAGAGGCAAGATTCCAAATAATTTGCACCTTGTTCCATAAGAAGGCATATCAATATCCCAGTGAAGCCTTTTCACTAATACTCTTGTGAAACGTTTTTGTATTTTCTCGATTCGAAAAGAGTGAACCTCATAAGCAGGACTCCAAATTGTACTACAATATTCAAGAGTAGATCTAACAAACGCAAAAAATAGACATTCCAAAGTGTGTGGATCACTGAACTCCTTTGAATTACGCAGAATGAATCCCAACATCGAATTACCTTTGGCGACTAAAAAATCGATATGTTTTAAGAAATCAAGTTTTTTGTCAAAAATTACCCCTAGGTCTTTTTTGAAAGTTATAATTGAAAGAAATGTATCGTTTATTTTATAAGAAAAGTTAATAGATGAACGATTTCGACAAAACGTTAAACTTTGACATTTTTCAATATTAAGGTGTAAGGAGTTAATCAAACACCAATTTGATAATCTATCAAATTCTTCTTGTAATAACGTACAATCATGCTCAGATTTTATACACCTATAGACTTTCAAATCGTCTGCATACACTCACTGCAAGACACTCAGAATTTAAAAATACCTTGGGAATGTCATTGATAAATAACAAAAAAAGGAGGGGGCCAAGGTGGCTTCCTTGCGGCACACCCGAAGTAACATTGATAGGTGATGATAGATTGTTATTTATACGAACATACTGAATACGACCCTTTAAGTATGTCTTTATCCAGTTCAAGAAGTTAGAGTGAAATCCTATTTTATTTAACTTCATAAGTAAGATATCATGATTAACACGGTCAAATGCTTTGGAGAAGTCTGTATACACAACATCAAATTGATACCCTTTCTCAAGTCCATTTAATATGTAATTTGAAAAAATTGTAAGGTTTGTGCTAGTTGATCTACCAGCAACAAAACCATGTTGACGGGGAGAAATTTAAGAATTTGAGTTAATTTTATATAAATCAGTTTTTCAAACATTTTTGGAATTGTAGTAATTTTACAAATAGGGCGGTAGTTAGAAACTTCCTGTCTACTTCCTGATTTATAAATTGGGGTAATTATAGAGCGCTTCCACTTTATTAAAAAATCACCACTTATAAGGGAACGATTGAAAATTAATTTTAAATGTATAGCAAAGACTTTCGCACACCTCTGTAAAATAATAGGAGCAATTCCATCCATATCAGGTCGTGTGTCAACTTTAATTTTAGTTAAAATTTGTTCAATTTCTGAAGTTGAAAGGACTAAACTACAAATGTTAAAATAGCTATCAGAGTTATTTAATTGATTACCAAGAGGTATATTCGGAGAGCCATCTAAATAAACGGATTGAAAATGTTTAGCAAAAAAGTTGCAAACAACTAAAAGATCGGAAGATGATATGCCATCATGACGCATTAAATTAGGAATGCCATTTGATTGTTTTTTTAGCGTTTATAAATTTCCAAAAACTTTTACTATTGGATTTCAAATCACATTCAACAGTCAATAAATACTGATTATATAGGAATTTATTCAGATTATCAAAATTTGTTTGCAATATTCTATATTGTTTGTAAAGATCTCGATCATTGTCAGCTCTGCGAAATTGCCTATAAACCTTATTTTTTCTATTATTGAGATTTATTCTCCTATTAAACCACACTGGCTTTGAAGCACTTTTTTTTTTTACTTTAGGTGTGTATAAGGCAATTGCATTATGCACATTTCTCAAAAATAAATCGTAGCACTCATTAAGGCTAACATTATCAAATAACGCTTGCCAATCGGTTCCACTGAGATAATTATTAATTGAGTCGAAATTTGTCTTAGCAAAATTATAAATGAAATTAGAATCCGGAGTTGCAGGTGAAAAATACATATAAAATTCAAAGTTCAAACTGAATGCAATATGATGAATTGTATTAGGAAAAAGTGAAACCATATCGTTGTTAATACCCACGCACAAATCCGAATCAACAAAAAGCAAATCAAGCACATTATTAAAAGAATTATGAAAATAATTCAATTGCTTGAGATCGAATTGTGCAAAGGTATCATCAACTTCACAATCATGATTAAACATAACATTAAAAGGAACAAGTATTTTCTCATCAGAATCATAAATCCATTTAACATTTGGCAAATTAAAATCACCTACAATAATTACTTTTTGATTATTTCCACGGGTTTTTAATATAGAACAGCAATTATCAATGTGAGCTTTATACAAATCAAATGAACTACTCGGTGGTATGTAAGAGACAATAAGAAAAATTTCATTAACACAATCAAATTTGATGTTTATTGCTACTTGGTCTACAACGAGATTATCAGCTGGTGGCGGCAAATCAACTTCAGTGCAATGAAATGTAGTGCGCACAGCAGCAAGCACTCCACCACCTCTCTCACAATCAAGTAAATCATAATTACGGTCTCTGCGAAAAACAGCATACTGATTATCATTGAACATCTCGGCATCGGCATCGTGGTGATTATCATTAAGCCAAGTTTCTGTGAGAGCGATTATATCGAATTGCGAAGATGAAGAGAAGAGAAGTACTTGTTTTAATTTAGTGCGAAGTCCCCCGGTATTTTGATAATACATAAGAAAATCATTTGAAGAACTGCAAGAGATTGGTTTGAGTTGACAATGATCTTTAGTATTAAGCGATGTTAATGTTAATATCGATGATGGAGGTTGTTTTTGTTGTTGATATGGTGAGACTGACGAGGCAGAGAGATTTGGTTCATTGAAGAGCGATGCACTGGAAGAGTGCATTGATGACGACGAAGATGGTGGAAACTGGAAATGATGATTGTCAGATTGGCGGTGACGGCTGAGGTAATTTCGGTGTTGGGAGTTCGGCGGCTGGTGTAGGTAGTGGTGATGGTGACGGCGGCGATGGCGATGACAATGTAGGGTTTTGTATGATAATGGTGTAAGCTTTGGTATTGTATTAGTTTGATGTGAGACAAATTTTTTTATTTGGACAAAGCATGGCCATACTGAAGAATCCATAACTGCAGATAGCTTTGAAGACGGAACACTTAGTTTAAATGTCACAAATTTATAATTAGTTAAATTAGAGTCTTTTTTAACCAACATATAACATTTAAATTGGTTAGATGGAATGCTGGTTTTCATTGAAATATGATTTATTATGTCATCAGGTTTTGTACTTTTATCAAATTTAGACAAATGAATCCACTTATAATCAGTCAATACACCAAGAGAAGTCGTAGTATCAGTGCCGATTATTTTTCTTGATTTTGAAGATTTTACCATAGCACTAGGTGGCTTCCATTCTGTATTGACTTCAGTGAGGTGAATTAAAGAATTATTGTTTTTAGATTGGGTTGGTTTAACATTATTTTCAGATTGGGTTTGTTAAGCATTTTTTTGAGATAAGGAGTTTGATTTTATTGTTGAATTAGAATCCTTCTCCATGTTGCGGCAAGCAGCAGATGACATCGGATCATTCTTCTGAGGG
This sequence comes from Cheilosia impressa, assembly GCA_948293265.1. Taxonomy (NCBI): domain Eukaryota; kingdom Metazoa; phylum Arthropoda; class Insecta; order Diptera; family Syrphidae; genus Cheilosia; species Cheilosia impressa. The sequence goes on along the minus strand of OX411884.1, from coordinate 37,621,654 downwards.
CAATTGACAGAATTCACCAGGCAAGGAGAGAACGAGTCAGTGTCTCTTATAGAGATCAGTTTTAATCTCATTTACACTATTAGAGAGCGCATGAAAACTGTTTAAGAATGTGACAAGGTTTAGACTTGCACAAGAATTGCACTTCCAATATAAATTGGGACTAGACAATGATTTATAATCATCGTCAGATAAATCGACACAATTTTTGTGAAAATGACGACCACAATAATATCCGCACTCGACGAATTCAACTTTTTGTGAACGTTTTATAACTAGCTTGCATTTAGCACAAGTCTTAGACATTTTCAGAAAATCTACAACCGACTGCGAGAGTACGTCGTTGCTGACTATGATTATAATTAGCATCAGCGAGTAAAGTTTTTATTTTGTAATTTTAGTCTCGGGAATCATGCTACATGCGATTTAATTCAATTAATTGTATTAAATGAATCACTTTCTCATTAGGTATTCCAAGCTATTCTTGACATTTTTATTTTATTTACAAAAAAAAGGAATCGAAAAACAGCACTCACTTTCACTTTGGAAAACTGTAAAACATTTCATAAGTTTTTTTTGGGGTCCAGACGCAAACCAGCTATTTAATTGTTTATCAAGTGTTTGGTTGGCCTGGACATAGGTACCTTTAAAGAACGCACAAATATATCTAACTAAATCGGAATTCAAATGCGAAAAATCCAATTGATTTTTTGTGTTAAATTTTTTAGTCTGGCAACGTTATTGTGTGGCTATCGTTTACAGGAACACCAACACTTAAAAATAAAACAAGCCATCTAAATAAAAAAAATAAATAGTTGGCGCTACAGGCCGGTAGGGACCCTGGGCCTAGCTTCTCGCAACCATTCGTTTTGTGTGAGTTTTTCATTTTTGGGACGAATGGAAGGGATCTACAATTTTATGCCGAGTCCAAACGGCTAATTGAGAAGCTTCTTCATGACAGTTATACTCTCGGATGTTTGTCAGACGTTCGCGAGAGGTGACGCAGTGGAAAAAAACCAAGAGTTGAAATTTGGGTTTTCTCGGGATTCGAACCTGGGACCCCTCGCTTAGTAGTCCAACACACTAATCACTAAGCCACTGCGCCGACAAAACAAGCCATCTAGTGGGAAATAATTTTCAGATCATGATTTGTGATCTCTATGAGAAGCAGTATCATGTGCTGTTGTTGTAAGCGTATATAAATCGATGGATCATAGCTGATAATAATTGCAGATTTCTCCAAATATTTTCATGGCAACACTGAAACACACAAAAAAATGTCAGTCACTGCTTCCTTGTGATCTATTTTATGGTCAGTGTTGAGAAACACCACTAATGTAACCTACTTTATATTTTGGTTCATATCTCCTTTTTATGCTTTTTATTTACTTCTGATATGTTCCACAAAAAAAAAACTACCAACAAAAACTCTTTGGCACTGTAGCCACCACCACTGTCACTGAGCTTGCACCACACAATGGTTTCGCCATGGAACTACTTTTCGGGTTCTCCAGTAAATAATGTCCGCTTGTCTCCTAATACCACGATGGCGAACATTTTGTCCAATCTCCCACAGTTTTTTGGAGTAGCAGTAAGATCCCATCTCAATGTCCTGCTCTATGAATTTTTAAATTCATTGAACCAACATTGCTAATGAACTCTGCTAACACTGATCTTATGTGGCATTCAATCGGGCACTTCCAGAACTTTTGTTTTCCCGATTTAAAAACACTTGTGAATCCGTGGCTTGATTTTGTGCGGGTTTTCCTAAAATTTTGGTTTCGGAAAGGGATATCGAGAACTGACAACTTCCAATATTTTCTTTTCTAATATAGCATTATTCCTGTAAATTTGAGGCCAGTTTTCCAGCGTGATCGTTGTGCAACAATAGAGAGTAGGGAACACGCTCTAAAGAATAAAATGACCGAAAAAAAATAGATTTTTCAAAAGTGCCTCATAGTAGGAGAGCCGACCGCATGATGTCCTAAGAAATAAAATAATAAGATGAGTTAAGTAAAAACTGAAAGCTTGCAAGTAGACTAAGAGTAAAAAAGCAGGGTTGTCGGAAATTTTTGCCCAGGGATGGAAAAAACGGGCTATTTCCGGTACGATTTTTTTATTACTTTTATAGGCATAAAACAATAGACAAAACTTATAACCATTCGATAGAGGGCATTAAATACTATTCAAAGGTATTAGGTTGGCAAGCACCAAACGACCACTTACCCCCGAAAACAATTGCAACATTAACACTCCTAAAGTTTGATACAAAGGCAAAACCAAACCTTTTCAACTTCTTCAAAAAAAACAAAAAAAATCAGGATGTCTTTGCTTCATTGACTGATATTGCTGATATTGATAATAACGAAAAAGTAAATCTAATACAAGAGTATACCTCACTGATGTATGGAGTTAAAAACTGTAGGAGTGTTAATGTTGCAAGATATGAAATATTCCAAAAGATTTATTTCAATAAGTCCAGAAAGGAAAAATTGTTTAAAAACAAAATTAAAGGTTTTGATTCCAGTCTCATTCCACCATGCTGGAGTTCTTTAAGACAAAAGTTTAGCGAACTATTTACGTAGCTTCAATGTGGCAAAATGCAACAAATTCCTCTTGCACTACATTAAATGCACAGGAATGTGGATGGGTCTTAAAAGACGGTTTTGACGCCTTTAAATGTAGATGATATTTTAGAAAAAAATACATCCGAAGACGAAGAGTGTGATAATATATTTGATAAGAATATTTATGATTCAGACTCTGACTCAGACTAGTTAGGTTAGTTGATAACTATATACATATAACTATGTTATGAATTTCTATTATTATTTTTTTATTTATTTAAGAATAACTGAGAAAACAAACAAAAGAATACGTATTTTTTTATCAAAGTTTTACTAAAACGCTTTACGACTGAAAATGCAAATGTTTAATTTTCTTTAATAACAGAGCTTTGTGGAAGGTTGTCTATGCGCCTGTCTAGTTTTTACAGACAACCCTATATATTCGTAAACGGTAAGTTCTGACCTTTAATTTGGTATAAATGTTTCATCCTATTATTTTATGACTATGGTCAGTCGAAGAAAAAGGATCACTAAAAACAGGGTTGTCGGGGTTAAGTGGTCGTTTGGTGCCTGCCAAACTAATACCTTTGAATAGTATTTAATGCCCTCTATCGAATGGTTATAAGTTTTGTCTATTGTTTTATGCCTATAAAAGTAATAAAAAAATCGTACCGGAAATAGCCCGTTTTTTCCATCCCTGGGCAAAAATCTCCGACAACCCTGCTTTTTTTCTCTTAGTCTTCTTGGAAGCTTTCAGTTTTTACTTAACTCATCTTATTATTTTATGCCTTAGGACATCATGCGGTCGGCTCTTGGACTATCAGATCAAAACTAATTTTTTTGGCAAATCGAACAGGAAAAAAATGTATCTTTCTGCCTAATCGAAAACGACATAAGTATTTAATTCAACGGGCTTTGGCACAAATAATCATTCTTAGTCCTTCACTTGGCCACCCGCCTGAAAATGTCAAACGGGTCAAATAGTTAGTGTAAGCCAAGGATTTACACTAACGTCTTAATTGTTTTTCGTGATCCATTAGTTTGAGGTAGGAGTAAACCTTTAAATCCAACCTAATTCCAGCGGTGGAGTTAGCAGGATCTACTAGCCTCTAGCCAGGAGACGTAAGTTGAGCCCTCAAGCCTAAGGAGCAGCAGCCATAGTACTCCTTCAAGCAGTCAACCGATCACTTCATCCAAAGCTATGACTACAGTAGGGACCGGCCATAGTATCCAAAAGCCCCAGAATAAAACTTGCAAAGATCGGGAGCACCAGCCACAGTGCACCCAAACCCAAGAAGTCCTCCGGCTCTCTCTTAAAGCCAAATTATAACAGGTCTGTCTTCATCCTTGCAAAGATTGCGAAGAACGAAGAGACTGGAGCGACTCAGGAGAGACACAAGGAAGACAAGGATAAACACCAAAAGGTGGTCGACGAGTAGGTCTACTACCAAAACAAACCGAAGCAACCGCAATAAAAGAAACAGAGAGTGAAAAGAAACAGGTCCCAAGATGAGACCTCTCACGCCTCTAAAAAGTCGAAGCTTGCCCCGAAACTCACGAACTATCAGGGCCCATCCACTTTCCAGGCAGTCAGAACCTTCACCGAGGTGGTGATGGACCATCTTAAGATTGCCATAGACGAGATGTCTAAGAACGGCGAAACGGTGATGGGCCGTTGGTGCTGCATTGAAGCCAAACTATCCGAGATGGTTGTGGAACATGTGCTGTCCAGAGTTGGACAACCGAGTACCCAGTTTCTAAGGATTTCCTTGGCTCATACATCGACAAGATCGCCAAAACTTGGGATAGCTAAAAGCTTAAGCTGTTCACTACCAATGCTATCCCCACGAGACCTAGAGCCCGTATTTGGTTACCATAGATGACGATAGACTTTAAGTGCCCTAAAGTGCAAAACCCGACCATTTCCATAGACGACTGGGCTGTCATAAAGGCAGAGGAACCCCAGAAAAACAGAATATCCTATCTCTTGTTGATCAACGAAGAGTAAAGATGCCGCCGCTTCCAAAAAGTTGTTGGAGGAACTGACGATCGCCTCTAACACACAACAATAATACATATGCTGAAAGTCGTCCAGTCGAATCACCAGCACTCAAAATGTGCATCTGAGAATTTTCTGGGAAAACATAACCATCCTGAAAAGGTTGACTAGGGACATTTTCAATATCTGCCAGAAGGTTTTTGATGAAAGTAGTACATAAGGTTACAAATCCCGGGCTTTATCGGACAAATGACGATCAGAAAAAGAGTAAAAAACTAGGACAAAGAAAAAAAAAAACAAATATTTTTAATCCAAATTTATTTACTTTCACATTAAAAACATTTGCTTTGAGAGAACGCAAATCCAACACAATGATTGTTTTGACATTTGACGTCTTAAAAGTTCTGTTCTTTTCTAATTTTCTTTTCATTTCATACCCGCAATGGTACTTCTCTAGAGAGAGGTAACGGGCGTAACGACCCCGCGGACCCTAGTCACAAAAATCCAGAAGCGTCTGGCCCATATTGGGCGGCTCCCTGGTCAGCGTCTGTTCTCCATGTCAGGAGCGGCTGTGCACAAAAAAAAAAAAAGACTTTTTACAAAAGTTAAAAGCAAATATGCAATGAACAAAACGACAGATATAATTACCCCAGGTGGTAGGCCAGTTACTCTGGTAAATCCACCCTCTGCGGAGGTCTTTTCCATGGATTCTGGCTGGAAACTTTTTTTTGCTAAGCAACAACCCATTTGGGAGAGGGTAGAGAGAACACCCCCGCGGATTTTTTTTCGCCATCTTGTTAACGTGGTAGGAATTTAATCCATTGCACTTTAGGCGTCTGATTTGTGATCTAATTCTTAACATTGACATCGGATCTCTCTGTCTCGTCTCGTGTAAGTATGCGGGTGCGCAAGGGAGTAATTGCAGTTTAATTACATATAAATCAAATTAAGAACATTAATTAAATAGTTGACGCATCAGGTCCATATTAAACTCTTGGTCGCTTCCTAAAACTCTTCGTCTGCACAACATTTCAAATAAAAGCGACCTACAATTCTAAGTCGTATTGACTAAACGAAGAAGGTGATTTTCGCGAGAAGTGGGTCATAATATATAATTTGAAAAAAAAAATTCAATAACGAGTATCATACTTAAGCACCAGCCTTACCGTTATCATTTACATTGTTTTCAAACTCGCAAGCATCAACAACGTTCGTTTCACTTATATTTGCTTTGGTACATATTTTCAGATTGAAATTTTTATTATCAATATCACTTGTAACTAAATCATTGTTTTGAGCTGTATTAGTATTCCTATCATCTCTTGAAAATCGTGAATGTTGATGTTTTCTCTGATTTTCCCGTTTAACTGTTGCTGGTGAAGGCATCACATTTTTTTCTACGAAGTTTTCGTCCGCTGAAGATGTTTGTTGCTCTTGCTCATTTTTATCAATGACTTTTTCTGAATCATTCTTATATTTGTGTGCATTAAGGTCCTGGCTGTTGTTACAACCCATTTCACTTTTTTATTATAAAAACTGTTATAGATGAATTGCTGGATTTAATCAATCACTAATATTGTAGGTATTTTTGTGCTAACCAACTGCAAATTACCAGGGTTACATGCAAAAAGTTTGATCAATTCAGGATGTGCATGCGCTTGATATATTCATTCCAATCAAAATTTAATTGAATTTATCTAATATGTAATTTCACTTAAAAGGATTTAGAGTATTTTTTTTTAAGAGACCGTAATGAGAACAGTAAGTAACATTCATATAGTCGAGGTCAATTATCGATATAATAATTTGGACACACTACATCGAATTGAAACCGTAAACAGTTTTTCGGCACAATTTTAATTTTTTTCAGCGAAATCTACTCTTGTGCATAGTAACTAAGTCTAAGCAATTCGCAAACACTGTTAGTTCAAAGACAGGAAAACTTATTATGAGCTTCGAGTTTTTTTTTTAACTATAGGTAGAACGCATATAGTATAACCTATATAACCATTGTCCCCACGGAAAATGAGTGCCTGTCAGTGTCCATGATCCACACCCATGTAGTAACACTTAACACACCTTTGTGCGTGTTCCAAAAGCGTGTCGTTTTTTTATAATTTAATCTGCGATTGCAAATTAAGTAGGATATCGACCCGTGTGATAATATCTATATTTTTTTGCCCATAAGGTGCAGGTATAGGTTTCGTTAAAAGTTTATTTAAAGTTTTACCTACATTCTTCTTAGATCTATATATACTTTTTTAGCTAGCTTGAGCTAATATATCTGCTAAACAATATTTGTCTCTGCAAAACGGTAGCCATCTTTTTATAGATTCTGATTCCATCAAATAAAAAAAAGCAGAAAATCAGGGGCAGAGCTTCCTTGAACATTTGTATCATTTCCCCTGAGAATTTTCACTGGCAAGCCGCTTCTTGGCTGGGATACATGAATCATTTGATATTGTTTACTGTGTAGGTGACCCCACATAAACAACTTGATATTGTGTAGGTTCATATGAGGTCAAAAAAGCTTCCATGAGTATTTTAAGCTTTAGCTATAATAAATTGAAATTATATCTTATCTAGCAAAAAATATCTACTTTTTTTTCGATTACCCGCCTACATAATAGATACCCATCGCACAGCTATTTTTATACCCTCCACAGGAAGGTACATATATTCATTTCGCCATTACATTAACGCCAAGAAGGAGTCTCCGAAGACCGCATAAAGTAACTCGATTCAATCATTAGCGCTGAAAGCAACAAAAAACGATTAAGAAGACGACCCGGAAATCTATGAAGTCGTTTCTATGCATTGAGCTCAATTTTATTCAAATTGAGTTTCATTCGTTCAATAGAGAGGTTCAAATATCGAAAGGGATGTTACATGTTAATAACTTAATCAATTTTAGGTGGTACGAAGTTCGCCAAGTCAGATAGTTGCATATAAATTATCTTTGGTTGCAACAATTTTTATATTTTTGCTTTAATTAGATAGAGGATACATGCTAACAAATAACTGGTTTTTGTCGTTTGTATGTAGTTATATCATTTCGTAAATCGCTACGGCAAGAGAGGTTGTAGTTGACGTTTTGTGTTGTGACACCGGCTGTTTGTTTTGCTCAAATTTTTAAATGTGTAGTCATATTTGAAAAAGTTACAATTTATTTTAGTGTTTTTTTTTTCGAGAACTTAATTTAGGCGCAGTGGCTTAGTGGTTAGTGTGTTGGACTACTAAGCGAGGGGTCCCAGGCTCGAATCCCGAGAAAACCCAAATTACAACTCAATGGTTTTTTTCCACTGCGCCACCTCTCGCGAACGTCTGACAAGCATCCGAGAGTATAACTGTCATGAAGAAGCTTCTCAATTAGCCGTTTGGACTCGGCATACAATTGTAGATCCCTTCCATTCGTCCCAAAAATGAAGAACTTACACAAAACGAATGGTTGCGAGAAGCTGGGCCCAGGGTCCTTACCGATCTGTTTCGCAAACTATTTATTTTTTATTTTTAAATTTATAACAATTAAAAAGTAAAAATAAATAGATCTGAACAAAATTTAATAAAATAAAATAACGAAAAGAATTGGTAGAAAGGAGTTGACTGCTATTCAGCAAATTAAAGCTCTGCAAGAACTGGAGGAGTTACAGGATGAAGAAAAAAAAACCAAAGCGTAAACATCACTTTTGCGTTAATCCTTTCCTTATCCTAAGGGAGCCTCATGAGCTGGAGCAACATTTGCTTAAAGATATATTGTGGGATGAAGGGCAAGACTATACAAATTTTTGTAGGATGTCTATTGACAAATTCACTGCTCTTCTTGTCTTGGTAAATAAAGCGGAATACATTTCTGATTACAAATTTCTATGATTTTTTATTGTAGATTGAACCGTCAATTAAAAGACAAGATACTAAAATGCGTTTTGCAATTACACCGAGAGTACGGCTGGCAATCACGCTGAGGTATATTGCTGCGGGTGATTCATATAGATCGATGGATTTTTTGTCAAAAATATCTCGAAGGACAATTGCAAAGTTTGTCCCGGCAGTGCTATTTGTCATATAAGTTAATGGCAACAACCTCCGTGCTATTCCGCCAACACATACCCCAAGTACATTTACCTTCCGGCCTACCTCAAATTACACTACACAAGCTATTCAAGCGCACTTTATCTTTTCCTTATACTTACACTGCACTCCTGCCAGCACATTCCCTCCAAGCTCATTCACCCATTAACAAATAATAAATAACTAATCAGCACTTCCCTTTCCCAGTCTTTCGGTACAAAAACAATTGTAAAAAAAATAGAATTAAGAATCGACAAAAATAAAACAGAATTAAACAAGCAATCGACCAGATCAGTTGCATTTATTTCACTGGCGCCCTAAACGTGGAAGCTCGTATTTGCAAAGTGAACTCCAAACGTTCTTATAGAAGACAATAGAGTTAGTGTTAAACATTAAAATAACGAAGCAATGAACGAGGTATCCAGCCATCCATCCGGAGCATCTTAATCAACCATTTCCTCATCGCGGGAACATCCTCTCAACTCCTTATGAAGGACAGGAAGGACCATGAAGCTTATCGTTTTGTAAGCTAACAAAAACATATCTTTAAGTACAAATTAAGAAAATTAAAATTATCAGATAAGAGTGAAGATTAAGTAGTCTGTAGTGAAGATTAAGTGAACAAGTGATTTTTTTTTCTTCATCGTCATCAAAATAAAAAGTAATTTAATACGGCAAAAAAACAATAAATATGGCTACACCATCACAAACCAATACTATACCATCTAGTGTCCTTTCAACTGCCATATAAGTCGCAGTAGAATCCGCTTGTGAAAATGTTCTCAGGCAAATGATTCAAATATCTACCGGAAATACTCTTAAGCAAAATGAATTAATAAAACAGGTAAATGCCTTGGCAGATAAAATAAAAAACCTAGAACCATTAGGTCAAACAATTTGTAGTACTCGAAGCAAATCAACATAGATATGAATTTGCAAGGGCTTTTGATAATCAATATTCTAGAATAGCCGACATTTACCCTCGAAACACTCCTCATTATAATAGAGTTGTTCATAAGAACCCCAGGACTACCCAAGCCAAAGTTCAACCAGAAGATGATCATATGAGTGTAGATCCTCCATCTTCCAAATTCCAATATAAATAATTCAAGACGAATTCCACAAGTTCAAGTAAACAATCAATACCAACACCAACCTCTTAAAGCACCCATCAATAGACAATGAAGAATATAACAATGAATATGAAACTGAATATAACTCCGAGACCGATGACGAAATCAATTTTCTTAGAGTAACTTCGGCTCTGCCCTACGTTGAAAAGATACTCGATACATCAACCATAATTAGAATCTTAATTGACACGGGTACAGCCAAAAATTATATTAAAGATATGCCTAACTTAAAAAATGTCGTTCAAAGTAATAAACCCTTTAATGTCAAAACCCTAAATGGACAAAATAAAATTTCACGCAAATGCAAAATAAATTTTTGCGGATTAACTACTGACTTTTTTATTCTCCATCAACTAAAAACATTCCTCTCTCAAATAAAAGCCAAAATCGATACAACAAGTTCCTTACTGACATACGAAGATGGACAGTTAGAAATAAAATTGTTCAAATGTGAGCAAGTAAATAACATTGAAATTGATATTGATTCCTGAGAGCGTCAAAGATAAATTTCAAAATTTAATAAAAGGCTACTCACAAGTTTTCGCACAACCCAATGAAAACTTACCATTTAACACAAACATAAAAGCATCCATTAGAACTTTGAATTCAGAAGCAATTTACTCCAAGCCGCGACCATACCATATGTCCGCTGCTCCATTTGTTAATAAAGAAATAAAAAGATTACTAGACGATGGAATTATACAGCCATTACATTCTCCGTACAATACTCCCATACTGATAGTAGGCAAGAAAGGAACAAATGAAGACGGTACTTCCAAGTCTAGATTAGTGTTTGATTATAGGAAGCTTAATGAACACACTGTTGCAGATCGATATCCGATTCCTGAAACTTCGGTCACCTTATCTAATTTAGGCCAAGATAGATACTACACAACAATTGACTTAAAATCAGGATTACACCAGATACTCCTAGATGAAAAGGATAGGGAAAAAACTGCGTTTTCTGCTAATAATGGAAAAAATGAAATCTGCAGATTGCATTTTGGGTTGAAGAATGCTCCCAGCATATTTCAACGAGCAATCGATGATGTGCTAAGAAATGAAATAGGTAAAAGGTGCCACGTTTATATCGACGACGTGATTATTTTCTCTAAAACGAAAGAAAATCATTTAGAGAAGATATTGGCATATTATTTTCCAAACTCTTCGAGGCTAACATGCGAATTTCCTCTAAAAAAAGGTAAGTTCTTTAAAAGCGAAATTGAATTCTTAGATTTTTTAATATCTGGTGAAGGTATAAAAACTTATCCCGACAAAGTTAAGGATATTATTAATTGCGAAATACCAAAATCGCTTCGTAGCTTAAGATCTTTTCTCGGGGTTTCCGGCTACTATCGCCTTTTTATAAAAGACGACGCGCAAGTAGCTATACCCTTAACCAAGTACCTCAGAGGAGAAAATGGTACTATAGGGATGAATAGATCGAAGAATATTAAAATTTAATTTGATTCTGAGGCCACAGGTGCTTTCAACCGAATTAAACATATCTTAGCATCAGAAGATGTTTTATTATTGTATCCTGACTACCGTAAGCCCTTTGACCTAACCACAGATGCGTCATCACAAGCAATAGGAGCTGTTCTCTCTCAGGGAGGTAGACCAATCACAATGATATCTAGAACCTTGAGTAAAACAGAGGAGATTATGCTACAAACGAGCGCGAAATGTTAGCGATTGTGTGAGCATTTAGAACGCGTATTATTAATATCTTCACTGACTATCAGCCATTGACTTTTACAATATCTGATAAAAATCCAAACACCAAACTCAAAAGATGGAGAGCATTTATTGAGGAATACTCACCCACTTTTCACTATAAAGCCTAGTACGGACCTGTTCCGGAACGAAATTTTCCGGTGGTCTAAAAATGGACAGCGAAACGTCTGCGAAAAGGCTGCGGAAAATAATTCGGGGAGAGTTCCATCAGCTGATACACAAGTGGCAGTGTTACCAGCACTGGCTATTTATATCTGATTTGGTTACTCCAACTTTTCGCTGGCTCCTTTAGATTGTCATTTGAGATTTTTCCTAATTTACGCTATTCACTTTAAAGTTTGGCGACTTTAAGGCTCCTTAGAAATTTATTAAATGTATACTTCTATTGCGAACGTACTCATTTCGTATAACTAATGTAATGTCGTTTACGATTTGGCTTTTCAGATTTTGATCAGAAGTCTCAGATTTCTGATATCAAAATCGAATATTAAATCCGAATTTTATTGATTCTTGTTTGTATTGAGTTGGCCGCAAACAAATTTCTTTTTTCACTTGGACTGGAAGAAGTCCATTTCAATTGATTTTTACACATTTATAATACCCAACTCATTTCGACATAATTTAATATAAAATTTCTTGTCTCTGAATTATGAGTACCTATTCCCCACCCTAGCACCGAGTTGTGGGGGCTGAGTAAGGGTAAAGACTCTCGAGAATCTCTCCAGAGGAACCGTGAAACCAAAGGGTGCTCTCAGTTTCCGTCCTTCCCTTCTTGTCCCATTCCTTCCACAACATTTCTTTTAACCCTATTCCTTATCCCATCCTTTTTCCGCCTAGGCTGGATAAACTCATTATACGACCCGTGCCGAGTATCAACCTGGCTGGGAGCCCAGTTTCAAATATAACTCAAGTCGCAAACGGAGTATCCGGATACCTGGCGACCTCCGGATTAGCCAGCCTTATCTGTGTAATGCGGATCTCTGCACAGATGGACCTCTCTTCTCCGCTACTCATGGGTCCTTATGAACAAATAACATAATAACAAAAAACAAAAACAAAAAACTTCAGAGTCCGGTGCTCTTAAACTACTGGCTGGAAGTACTGCCTCTGAGCCCGCTTCCAGTACCAGCGTTCCTGCAACGACGGCTAAGAACTTGGCCACCAAACCTGATCTTAGTCCTGCCGAAAGATGCAGAGAGCGCTCAACGCTAAAACCCGGTGCTGCATGTCGTACTGCTTCGAGCTCGCGGCATGAAAGCACCTCTACTCGGCAATACAGGGAGCGACGAACCGCCTCTATAATTCTGGAGCGCTACAGGGACGTCCCTCAAGATCAGCTCTCTGAAAGAAGCAAGGATTCAATCTCCTGGGCAACAAAGTTGTCAAGGAGATTCCTCCTGACTTTTCAAGAAAGGACTCCACGTCCACGCGACAAAGATCGGTTAAGGAGTCCTCAATTGACCCCAAAAAAGTGAAGGTCAACTGCAACAGTTCCTCACTCTCCTCAAAGCACAACAAGCCATTCAGTGATGTCCTCAAGGCTCACCTTGTCATCGCTGTAATAGACAGGAGTGACATAAATGGCCGGTTTTCACCTGATAAATGGAGGAAAGTAGAAGTGAAGTTGGAAACTAGCTTTCTACAAGTTATGGAGGATCATCCAGGGCCTCCACCCTCCTGTCGCCATGGTGGATGGCATCAGGGCCATGTGAAGCTGATCGCATGTGCTGATCAAAGGTCTGCGGACCTATACAAAATTGCAATTTCGTCTCAGGGTGAGGTGTGGAAAGAGGCGCAGCTCGAAGTCCTAAGCAGGGAAGAAATTCCTAGCAGACCTAGAACTCGCTCCTGGATCCCTGCCGAACCCTCAGATCTTGCGACTATTATGAAAATCATTAGGGCTAATAACCCTCATCTTCCCACTGCCAACTGGAAGATTGCTAAGCTGGAGGAACCTAAAGGGGACAAAAGATCTGCGATCATTGTGATCAACGTAGAGTCTCTGGCTCCTCTGGCTGCAACGGACTGGCAGATTAGCTACGGCTTCGGAGCTACAAATCTTCGGGTTTATAAGAAGGATGAGGAGGACCCTACCAGAGAGGGAGTGCGGCCACCATCCTCTGCCGACACTGTTGAACAGGTTGGTAATAAACCGACCAGTACGGCAGTGAAAGCGGTCAGTAATATACCGACCACAGCGGCTAAGGTGGCGGCGGACGTATGCACTCCTGGGAAGGCCCCGATTCTCTCTCGCTGTTACTCCATCATGCCGATAGATCTGGACATGGACAGCATAGGACTCTCGGACCTGGATCTATCCAGTGGACTTGGCAGCCCATCCATAACTGATGTGTCATTTGAATCGGATACGGATGAGGCTAACACTACTGTGGTGGAGGTTTCTGAAGGTAATTGTAGCAATGATGCTACGGCTTCGGCCTCTCTTCTTCTGCGGATATCATTGTTCTGATTCAAGAACCCTGGGTCATTAATGATAGGGTACATGGACTCAGGACTCCTAGTTATAAACTTCTTTACGTGAGGAATGAAGATACCAAGAGCCTGCATCCTTGCGAAGAGTACACTAAATATTTTCCTTCTCCTAATTACAGCGATCGTGACACAACGACAGTTAGCGTAGAAGTCGGACTGCCGAAATTCTAGTTGACTTCGGCGTATGTGGCGTCTGACCTTCACCTCCCTGCGGCACTGCTGTAGAGAACGATTGCTGATATGGAGAAGTCCAAAGCTGCACTGATTCTGCGATGTGACGCCAATGCACATCACACGGTATGGGGCAGCACCGACATCAATAAAAGAGGTGAGTTACTTTTTGATTACTTAATTAGTACTAAACTATTCATATGCAATACTGGGTGCGAACCCACATTTGTCACTAGCAACAGACAAGAGGTCCTAGACATCACGCTGGTCTCCGATACCATATACTATGATATCAGAGACTGGAAAGTATTTAATGAACACTCCTTCTCAGTCCACAGATACATTCAATTTGGCATAAACTGCCTCCCTCAAGTCCAACCCGTTTTCAGAAATTTTAGGAAAGCGGACTGGAGCAAATATACTAACAGTGTGGAATCCTCTGTAATTAAAAGTATGCCTGCTCCCCCTACTAATACAAATGAATTAGACAACATGGTTGAAGAACTCACTAAGGCTCTCAACCGGGCTATGTCATTCTCCTGTCCAATTAGCAAACCTCAGGGCAAGCCTAGACCACCTCTGCGTATCTCTGCGTCAAAAATGTAGGCAGCTCTTCAATCAGGGCAAGCGATCCCGCGAAGCCTCTGACTGGATAATATATAAAGAAGCCCTAAAATCCTATAAAACCTTAGTTTGGAAAACCCAACGGAACTCCTGGAGACTCTTCTGCGGAAGGATAGGCCTCCAGGCTCAGAAAGATTCTCGCATCCACTCCTAATGTAGCAAGCTACCTTAAGAGAGCTGATGGATCGTGGACCACCTCCAGTGCAGAATCTCTGGATCTACTACTGGATTCTCACTTCCCTAATAGCAGTAATGCTGCCTCGATACCAACTATGTCTTCTGCAAGACCGATAGCGAGCAGCTCTTCAAGTCTTTTTACCAAGGCGAAATTTCTTTGGGACATAAAAAGCTTTAAGCCATTCAAATCTCCCGGACCGGATGGTATAATACCTGCCGAACTTCAGAGGAACGTTGACATAATCCTTCCTTGGGTAACTGAAATTTTTAAAAGTTGCCTGGATTTTGCAAGTTATGGACAGAAGTTTATGTGGTTTTTATACCCAAGGCTGGTAAAAGCTCACATGTAAACCCCAAAGACCTCAGACCCATTCCTCTATCGTTTCTTCTAAAAACCTTGGAGAAACTGATAGACATCCACATACGTTGCTGTGTCAACTCAAATCTTCTGTCAGCTTCTCAGCATACGTATAGTAAAGGGAAATGGGATGAAAGGGCACTTCACTCACTTGTATCTACCATTGAAAAATTTCTCGATTGCAAATAATTCATACTGGCTGCTTTTCTGGATATTGAGGGAGCGTTTAACAACGACGAAGCAGGGGCAATTCTCGGCGCACTGGCGGGCCTCGGAATTGAGAAATCTATAAGCGAGCTGGTGAAACAGTTGCTTACCAACAGGTTCATCAACTCAAAGCTGGACGAGGCCTCGGTTCGGAGGTTCGTCAGTAGGGGTACGCCTCAAGGCGGTGTAATCTCACCTCTTCTTTGTAACCTAGTGATGAATGAACTACTTCTAACACTGGAAGGGGAAGGGTGCAAGGTAATTGCCTATGCAGATGACGTTTCTATCGCTGTCACAGGAAAACACCTCAATACGCTTAGAGATCTTTTACAGAATGCCCTCTCTAAACTCTCTAAATGGACCAAAAAATGTGGTCTGGCGGTCAATCCTCAGCAAACTGAACTAGTCCTCTTTACAAGGAAATACAAAATTCCTGACTTTGTACCCCCAAAACTTAACGGCACCCTATTGGTGCTCACTAACACGGCTAGTTACTTGGGCCTCGTTTTAGACAGCTAATTGAGCTGGAAGCCCAATATCCTGCAGAGAGTTCAGAAAGCCACCACGGCTCTGTACTGCTGTAAAAAAGCCATTGGAAGCAGATGAGGACTTCAACCTCGAATTACACACTGGATATATGTATCCGTTATCAGACCTATACTTATGTATGGAGTTCTCGTATGGTGGACTGCACTTGAAAAGGCCATCTACTATAATCACCTTAGTCGTGTTCAAAGAACGGCATGCGTATGCGCTAGTGGAGCCCTCAGGACCACTCCAACAGCGGCTATGGACGTAATGTTCCACTTGCTACCGCTAGACATCTATTGCAAACAAGTGGCAGCAAACGCAGCCACTAGGATAAGAGCAATTCGTTTGTGGACCAGTCGGCAAACTGGCACTCGCCTATTCTAGATAGGTTAGACTGCATTCCAAAAGAAACTGATTACACCCTCCCTCAGTTTCAATTCGTTAAGAATTTCGAAACCTACATACATTCCAGGAGTGACTGGGAGAATGATATAGTGCCTCGTAAGAGTCCGTCTGCTTTTATACAGACGGGTCCAAAACCGAAACAGGAGTCGGGAGGGGGGTGTTTTCTCTTATGATCTAAATTGCTAAATCTCATTCAGCCTTCCTAATCACTGTAGTGTATTTCAGGTGGAAATCATGGCATTCAAAGAGGCCTTGTCGTGGCTTCGATATAATGTAATATCGGTTAAGGATATCACAATCTTTACCGACAGTCAAGCCGCGATTAAATTCCTGGATTCTGTCATCTTGACTTCAACAACTGCCCTTAATTGCCGAATATCTCTTAACGAGATGGCGAGACAATTCAACTCGCCAGACAAGGCACTACTATGTCAATTCTACCGGAAAAGGAGAATCTCTACATGCCTCTTGCTACATGCAAGCTCCTAATTAAGCAAAACGCGTTAAGCGCTACTAATCGCAGGTGGTCTAATTGCACAACGTGCCACACCTCGAAACAGATCTGGACTCAGCTTAATCTCAACCGCTCTAAAGATCTTATCACCCTGAAAAGACCCATGGTGAGCACTTTAGTAGGTGTCAGTACGGGACACTGCATCATAGGGAGACATGCTCTCAGGTTGGGCCTTCCCTCAAACGATTTCTGCAGAAGCTGTATGGACGAGGAGGAGGAGGAGACTATTCTTCACCTTCTCTGCACGTGCCCAGCACTGTCATTCCGCAGAAAACTATACCTCGGAGAATACTACTTCGATAATCTCAGCTTCATTCTTAGCTCTGGCTGGTTCAACGGGTAGTTTTGAGAAAACTGATCCTGTGGTATCACTATGGGCCTACTTTGGCCTAATTGTGGCTGCACTTGAGGCGGCCTGCCACTCTAACCTAACCTAACCATGAGTGCCTATGTGTTGTTTTGTTTTTATTTTGATTTACTATTGTCGTCTTCAAAACAATGTAGTTAATCAGAATAAGTAGATAACGCTAAAGATTTCAAAATTGACAAAAATTTTAAATTTTTCTAACTGCATCAGGGAAAGCGGGAGCTGAAGAGTCGCTAAAGGTAGCATTCTTTCTTCACCATATTGGGGAGAGGGGCATCGAAATATTTAATGCACTCGCTTTGCCCGCACAGCAAAGAACATTGGCAATAGTCATGACACGCTTTGAAAACTATTGCATTCAACGACGCAACATCGTGATGGAGACTTACAAATTCGGTTCAATAGTACAAAAACAAGATCAGCCATTTGTGAAATTTGAAACAGAAGCTCGAAATCAAGCCAAATTCTGTGAGCTTACCTGTGAAGCTGAGGAATGTCAGCAATCATATATATTAATCGAATGATTAGAGATAAGATCATTTTGGGTTTGGAGAATAAAAAATTGCGAGTAAAGCTATTGGAGTCAAGTAGTGACAGTCTGGAAGCGATTATTGAAAAGTGCAAAATTGCGGAGCTATCAGAACGAAATAAAAAACTGTTATCTGGAGACGAGAAGGAGACTAAAGTGGATGCAATTAAAACTCTAACAACGTGGAAAACAAGGAATCCATGCGGAAATCGACAGAAGGAGAAAGATATACAACTATGTTATCGATGTGGAATGGCAACAATGGGACAGCATGATAAATTTGGTACGGCTTTAGTAGAAGGTCGTCGGTGTCGAATATGCAACAAAGCAGGTCATTTTGCGGTAGTATGCAGAAATAAGTATAGCGGCCGACGATCATATAGCGGAAATCAAGTGCATGCAGTGGAGGACGAAGCGGATGAAGGAGAAGGAAGGAGAGCGGCAGCAAGATCATCTCAGTCAGTCGAACAGCGTGGAGGAGTCAGTTAATAGGCGATATTATGATGATGAAGGTAAAGCGATGGAAAAAAATAGTAATAAATCTCTTATAAACAGTTTTGATTGTAGACGTATAGGGCCGGTGGCGGTAGGGTGGTACCATCAAATGAAATTTAACAATGTGAAGGTCGATTTCAAATTGGATACAGGCGCCGATGTGAGTTGCTTACCGCGGAAATATGTAGAAGAAATAAATTACTTGCATTTTGTTAAAAAATCGGGAAATAAGTTGTTTGCGTATAATGATATCAAAATATAGTCCTTTGGAATTACTACTCTGCCGTGTGTTGTAAAATTAAAAAATGAGTACATTTCAATTCGATTTGAGGTAGTTGACAGCAAGTTTCTGGGTCGTGCCGACTGCGTGGAGTTGAATCTAGTTAAACGAATTGAGGTTAACAAAATAACCAAAAAGTTAAACTGCCAGACTCGAAGAAAGTATTTATTGAGCGATTCCATTACGTACATCGGTACTTACGTTCTAGCTACGGACCAATCATTGGAATCTTCGTCACAACCACCAAATAAACAGCTTAGCAAGCCATACTGGTCAACCAATTAGCGTTTCCGCATCGTTAGTGAATTGAGACCCTATCGTCGGCCAATTAACTTCCCTTCATCTACCAAAATTTCCGCTATACATACTTACTTACTTACTTAACGGGCTCCAGACCCGTGGAGAGTCCCTGCCTGAAACACTGCAGCCTTCCATCCTCTGCGATCCCGGGCACGCTGCTTCCAGTTATCCAGACCAAGCGCTCTGACATGCGCGATGGCATCCGCGATGGCTTGGTCTTTAAAACGGAGGTTCGGTCTTCCTTGTCGTCTCGAACCTGGCGGCTGGGATTCGAAGATCCTCTTAGCTGGAGCATTATTGTCCATTCGCTCGATGTGGCCGAGCCAATGTAGTTGACGTATTTTGGCCTTTTGGACTACATCCACATCTTGATACAGCTCATATAGTTCGCGGTTGTATCTTCTCCTTCATTCGCCATCCTCATACACAGGGCCAAAAGTCCGCCGAAGAATTTTTCTTTCGAAGGAGCCCAGTATCAGCTCTCCCTTCCTGCTTATCGTCCAGCACTCGGCGCCATAAAGTAGAACTGGCAGGATAAGGGTTCTGTAAAGCATACATTTTGTCCTTCGAGCTAGGAGTTTTGAACCCAATTGGTTTGCCAAACCGAAGTAGCAGCAGTTTTCTAGGACAATTCTTCGCCGGATCTCCACTAGGATGTCATTTGTGGAGTTCATGTTTACACCGAGGTAGATAAACTCCTTAACTACCTCGAAATTGTTGCTATCAATAGTGACATTCTGTCCTAGGCGGTGGACAGATGCTTGTTTGTTTGTTGATAGCATGTACTTAGTCTTGTCCTCATTTACTACAAGACCAACGAATTTCGCCTGTTCTTCAATCGCCGTAAAAGCCTCTATCACGGCACGCTGGGAGCGACCGATAATGTCAATATCGTGTGCATACCCCAGTAGCTGGACGGATCTGTTGAAGATAATGCCTTCCGTGTTGACACCTGCCCTGCGCACTATCTGCTCTAGCACGAGTTTGAAGAAGTCACATGATAATGCGTCTCCTTGCCGAAATCCGGTGCATGTTTGGAATAGCTCGGAGGAACTACTTCCAAATTGCACATTGCAGTGTGTGTTCTCCTGCGTCACGCTACATAGCTGGATCAGTTTTGCCGGGTTCCCGAATTCGGCCATCGCCACATAAAGCTCCTGACGATGAATGCTATCATATGCAGCTTTGAAGTCGATGAATAGCTGGTGAGTCTCGACTTGAAATTCATTGGTCTTTTCCAGGATTTGCCTCAGTGTGAAAATTTGGTCTATAATCGATCTGCCGGGCCGGAAGCCACACTGGTATGTGCCGATTAGTGTGTTGCAGAACGGTTTGAGACGTTCACACAGTACGTTGGATAGGATCTTGTATGCGACATTAAGCAGGGATATGCCTCGATAGTTCTTGCAAGACATAGGATCGCCTTTTTTGTAGATGGAGCATATGGAGCTGATAGTCCAGTCGTCGGGCATACTTTCTTCCACCCATACTTGGTTGATGATTTGGTGCATGCGCCCTACCAAAACATCACCACCGTATTTGAAGAGCTCCGCTGGTAGACCATCAGAGCCGGCGGCCTTGTTGTTCTTAAGCTTTTTTATTGCTAAGCCAACTTCTTCTATACTGGGTGGTGGAACTGGATCTTCATTGACTGGACGTGGGTTCTCTTCTTGCCCTATCACTCTCTCTACATGATGCCCATTTAGCAGCTGCTAGAAGTGCTGCTTAAACACATCTACTATTCCCTGCGCTTCGGTGACTAGGTTTCCATCACTGTTTCGAAGAGCCTGCGTTCCGGTCTTGAAGCCAGCAGCCAGTTGCTGGGCTTTCTTGTAGAACTTCCGGATGTTGCTTCGATCGTGGGACTCTTCGATCTCCTTGAGCTGGGGGACTGCGTAGGCCCTCTTCTTTCTACGCAGGATTTTCTTCTCCTCCCTCCTCCTGGCTCGATACTCTTCCCTCGCTGACCTTGTTTTGCGCTGCAGCGCCTTCATATGTGCATCTTCTGTCACCTTTTTCTGCGTACGCATTCATCATCATACCACGGGCTCTTTCTCTGGGGTGGCTGGTACCCTAAGGTGGTTTCGGCTACCTGTTTGATGATGTCGCGATACTGGGACCACTGAGTGTTGTCCTCTGTGGTAGGTGAATACACTGCGAAGAGTTTCTCACTCAGGCGCTCTTTGTAGACTCTGGCTACTTCAGGTGTGCTAAGGCGTCCAACGTCGAATTTCTTCTTCTGGGCGGAACGCAGCTTCTTCTCGTTGGATAGTCGAGCTCTGAACTTAGCCGCAACAAGAAAATGGTCAGAGTCGACGTTTGCCCCGCGGAATGTGTGCACATTGAGGATGTTGGATGCGTGCGTCGCGTCGATTAGCTCATGGTCGATGTGGTTGGCGGTTCGACCGTCTGGAGAGCGCCAGGTTGCTGTTTGGATCCTTAGCCTCGGAAACCTAGTGCTACTTATCACCGTATTACGAGCTGCCGCGAAGTCAGTTAGTCGGTAACCGTTGTCTGTGGTCGTATCGTGGATTCTGTGTTTACCAACTAACCCGCCAAAGATGTTTTCCTTTCCGATTTTAGCATTGAAGTCCCCGAGCACAACTTTGACATCGTACTCCGGACAGGCTCCGTAGGCTCCATCAAGGAGGTCATAAAACTCCTCCTTGATATGGTCTTCAGCCTCGTCGGTAGGGGCGTGTGCACATATTAGGCTTATGTTTTGGAAAGTAACTTTGATGCGGATCACAGATAGGCGATCACTTATCGGCTTAAAGTCCATAACTTTTGTCCTAAGCCGATTTCCCACGACGAATCCGCATCCTAATACATGCAATCTTTTATGGCAGCTGTAATAAATATCGCAATTTTTCCTTTTCATCATACCTGATCCTATCCATCGTATCTCCTGGATCGCGGTAATATCTGCCTTGTACCGCGTGAGGACAGACTCAAGTTTTTGAGTAGCACCTGGGGTGTACAGCGTTCGAACGTTCCAGGTACATACTCTTAAATGGTTGTCCGTTGACGTTCCGGGTCTGGTTGCCGTTTGAGGGAAATCGTTATCCGACGCTCCTCGTGTCTCTCTCAAAACTATTCTTTTTTTTACGTGGTCGGGAAGTTACCCCGACGGCACAACCCCCAACCTGGAGGGCCAGGCCCTTCACCCTAGGACAGCAGGCCGGTTACTCCGGTGCCAGTAACCCACTTTGGGATGTGAGCGCTGCCGTTGCCCCATTAAGGGATCATCCGCCACCAACTCTTCTCCAACACCCTGGCTCGGCATTGGAAGTCCCTATAGACCTGGTATCCGAATATGTCAGAGCAGCTCTATAGGGATAGGTTAGGTTAGGTTAGATTGGGAGGGCAGTTTTGCAGCAGATGCAAATTTTCAGCCGGAAGCCGTGCAGGCCCATTGTGAGCAGCGCTGCCACTTTGCTACGATCGTAGCAAAACTGCTACGCAATTGCCCGTTTGCTACGCTGCTACGCACTCTCCCTAAAAACGCCTATTTTGCTACCTTTTTTTTAAGCACGAAATGAGAACAAAAATCTTGTAATTTTTCTGGAAAAAACAAACGAAAATAACTCAAACTTTACTCACTTCCCCACACCAACTTATATTCTTGTTCTACCATACCCAACAAGTACCCAAAATCTTGCAAATCTACATGCACGCACATCTCTGTCCATGTTCTTGATGTCAGAGTTTGTTATTGTTTAAATTTATATTTTGGACTTTTGAGTTTTGCTACGCAAATTAAGTTTTGCTACGCAAATTTGCTACGCAAATTTTTTCCCTTGTGGCAGCACTGATTGTGAGTACCCTGTTTATACATGTAGGGACATGTGGCTAACAAAACCACTTCGATCTGTTGAGGAATAGTTTAATGTCTGATAGAGGTACCCCAGCCAAGTCGTCCAAACTTTCGAAGAACCTTGCTCCCATACAGGATGAGCGGCGTTCTTGTAAAGCTGGGCAGTGGCATAGAAGATGTTCCACGGACTCTATTTCCTCTTCGTCTCTGCAGCTTCTGCAGAAGTCATTTGCAAGAACTCCCAGCCTTTTAGCCATGTTTCCTATGGTGCAGTGTCCGGTTAGAACCGCGACGAGCATCCGGATTTGGCTTCTGTTAAAAGAGACCAGAGGCTTTGATCTTTTGGTGTTAACCACAGGCCACAGACTACGGGTTATGACGCAACCGATGGTGTCGCTCCATTGTTCCTTAGCCAGTTGTGTGGTGACGCTGTCAATAAAAGTCTTAGCAGTGTTGAAAGGCGGTAGCACCTCTCCGTCCGCATGTTGAGGGTTCATATCAGAGACGTATCTGGCCAATTCATCCGCTTTTTCGTTCCCTTCCACCCCAACGTGTCCAGGAACCCAGCAGAGTAGAACTGAGTGATGACGTATAGCCCTAAGTGCCAAGAGGCACTTAAAGGCACTTTCGCATTAAAAAGGTTGGAGCCGATTGCTTTGAGTGCTGCTTGACTGTCCACACAGATGGTTATTTCCATTGCTGGTAGTCCCATCGATAGGATAGTCTGTGCTGCTTTCTTAACCGCATAGATCTCAGCTTGGAAGACGCTACAGTGATCAGTCAGTCGAAACGACTGGTTAATAGCAAGTCTTTCTGAGAATACGCCGGCTCCTGTAGCATTTTCTGTTTTTGAACCATCCGTGTAGACGGATATAACTCCAATGATGGTACTGGGTAAGTTCCAGTCCTGTCTTTCGGGTATAGTGATTCTGAAATTTTTCTCAAAGTCATATCTGGGTTTCTCGTTATCTGTAAGTGATATGAGTCCCTTCCGATCAAAGATTTCAAGTATGCTTGAGTGTCCGCAGTAACCAGGCTTCCAAGTTTTGTTCTCTCTTAATCCGAGAGCGGCCTTGGCTGCCACGTTCTTAGTGAATAGCTCTGCACCTTGTTCAAACTGAAACTGAAACTGTAGACGCCACCGTTGGTTCCATCTAGGGAACTCCTCCGCTGCCGTCTGGTACCAGAGGAGGTGCCTTAATGAAAAAACTACACTCCTACCCCTTCTCTCGTCTGCTGCCACTAACGACCTTCCAAAGGGGTTGGTTACCCAATCTCCAGTCGAGGTACTAGCCACCCACCAGTCACCACGTGGAGGACTAGGAGTTCATAGTGAGAGGCTAGGTGAGAACGCTTGTGTTCTCATGAGATCGCATCACTACCCTTCAAGAATACGTTTTACCGCCAGCCAATGCGCCTTTCCTAGATTTGAAATGTATCTGCTTACCTCGTTGACTGAAAAACACAAATCCGGCCGGGATACTTGAGATGCAAAAAATATACTGCCAACTGATTCTTGGTATGGTATATGACTCATTTCATCTTTTTCCTTCTGCGTCTTTAGTGACATGTCGTTGGTTAATTTGAAATGGAATTGCAGTCTTGCGTTCCAAAACGAGTCAAAACTTCTTGAATGTACTTTGCCTGGTCTATCGAAAAAATACCTTTATCACGATCCCGTAAGATTCTCATTCCCAAAACACAGCTTGCCTCGTTAAAGTCTGTAATTTTCAAATTGTTTGATAATTTAATTCTGATTTGATTTTTCATATCGTTGTCATTTGAGAAAAATAGCAAATCGTCGATGTAGACTGCTATTAAAAGCATTTTTGCACCATGGGATATCATATAGATACGCGCATCTGCACTCAATGGTTTTAAACCGAAGGACTGAAGAACACCATCCAGCTTTTGGTTCCGGATTCTGCTGCTTTGCTTGAGGCCATATAAGGATTTTTTAGTCGACATACCTTAGGTGAATTATCCGAAAAACATTGCGGCTGCAGCATATAAATCTCCTGGTCCAATCCCCCCTGTAAATCATTTTTACCAGCCAATGCCATGAGAAAACGTATTGAAGAATAGCGGACTACAGGTGAGTATTTTCCCTGGTAATCAATGCCATTACGTTGCGCACATCCTTTTATAACCAGTCCGACTTTATACCGATTAATTTTTACAGATGCATCCCGTTTGATCTTAAACACCCACTTCGTGTCTATTGGTTTTCGCTGTGGTGGCAGATCTGTTAAAAGAATAAATTGACTGAGCAAGCTGAGTGAATAGCTGATTACACACGTCCAGTCACATTTGACAGAAAAAAAACACAGTATAAGCAAAATAGTTGAAATGGTGGACGAACCTTGTTGTTTTGAACTGAAAATTAACCAATTTAATAAATAACAATTAATAAATTTTAATTTATGCATTTATGGGAACTATGTGCTCAAATGTGTTTCATAAATACCTCAGAACAATCTCAGCACAAAGAAAAACGCCTAATGACCATCAGATCTGGACATCGCCTCGTCCACAGTTACTGGATCTGATAACTCCGCTGATGTTACTATATACCTGACGAAATCAGGAAACATTTTTTTCTTTGGGACTCTAGCCGAACACCTTTTCGTTTCAGGTTCCTCCTCCTGATCATGCGATGGTTGATAATAATCTGAATTTTCTTCGGCTAATGTTCACCGCCGTTACCTTTAATGGATTCTCATATGGTGGATAGAAACAGAAAACATTAGGATTATTTCCATGATCAACTACCTGATTTGTCTGACTGTCCGTATGGTTCTCAAGAAACACCACATCTCTGCTAACAACAATTTTTTTTTTTGTCAAAGTATCGTAGAGTCGGTACGAATTGGAATTGTCGCATTACCCCATCATGATACATTTTACGGACTTCGGTTCAAGCTTACTCCTCTTTACCTTTGGGACATTCACACATATCGGCCGGTATCTCACGAATGAATGCATGGATGTTGGCTTCCAGTGCGTCAATCGAAGCGGGCTTGTCCCTATACACATTAGCCTTGGCATACCCCCACAAAAAATAATCTAATGGTGTCAAATCGCACGATCTAGGCGGCCAATTGACCGGCCCGAATATTCTTCCGAATAGACTGCTCAGAAGGTCGAGAATGCCGATCATAAAATGGAAGCAGCGCGCGATGAACATTTCGAACCGAGCACGAATTTTTATAGTAAAATTCAATAATTTGCAAGCGATGTTCATTTGTAAGACGATCCATGGTTAAATTGCAAACCAAACTGAAGCTGTTTGACAGTGACACAAGGTACTAAACACACGTCAGCTGTCAAAACCAGTGTTGCCAAAACCCAACCAGCTAAAAAATCACCCTTTATAAGGAATTTTGTAATCGGGGCGATTACTCGATCAGGCTGGCCGAACTGTAGTACAAATAATTTGAACTAGTCCATTTAATTATGGCTCCCACTGTGTATGTAATCATTTACAACTCTACCATACATAAAATACGCTAAGCAAAAACTATGATTGGCCTGCATGATCGGATGATCCATCCGACATTTATTTACCATTGCACTTACTTACAGTTACCGTGCATTTAAATACGATAAATTGTATGTAATCTTGACGAGTTTCGGTTTTCAATAAACTTCCTTCATCCCGAGCAGTTATCGAGTTTTCCTCTCCGAACTTTCCCCACATCTATTTTGACAATAAGAAATAATTTGCGAGATAAGAAAACATGTTGTACAAATTTTAAAATACCTGGGGAAATTATAAAAAAAGTTGGAAAGAATACTATATATCAAAATATAGAAATGGAAGCAATAGAAAGCAGTGACAAAGACTCAGAAGTATGCATTTAATTTAATTTAATTTTTTTTTTTTTTTTTTTTCGAGGGTAGGTGAAAATCTTCCAAAGACACTATGAGAATAGCAAGCGCGTGCTCATAGTAGTGTCAGATTTCTACTGACTAAAAACACCACCCTTCGATAAATTGTTAGATACTGCAACTAAGATAAAACTTATCAAGCAATTTTTTTATAACGAAATAAAAACCCTTTTGACAGGTTACTTCCCACTGAAAGATCCTGCATGTTCCGCAATTAAGACGCGGTTAATCCTTATCTTGCCAAGTCGAAAGGTTTCGTTCTTTGTAGTCGGCGCAATAAATTACTCTCATCCAAAATTTGTCGGACTGTATTGTTGATATGCCCGATTAGTCGGTTTCTATGCTTTCGCGCGAAGCTTCTAGTTTCAGCTTCGATTGTAGGAATTCCGAGATCCCTGTGGATATCGTCGTTTCTAGTATACCACGGTGCTTGGACAATTTCTCTTAGTACTTTATTTTGAAAAGTTTGTAAAATATTGGCATTTGTTTTCTTGGTACAACCCCAAAGTTGTATACCGTAGGTCCACACCGGCTTTAGCACTTGCTTGTATAAAAGCAGTTTGTTCTCGGTACTGAGCTGGGAATGTTTTCCGAGTAACCAGTACATTTCCCTATATTTGATATCGAGTTCTTTACGTTTCATTTTCACGTGCGAATTCCATTTCAGCTTTGCGTCGAGTGTCATTCCCAGGTATTTGGCCTCGTTAGCAAAGGGTATTCGAGCCAAGTTTAGGAAAATTGGCAAGTCATTAGTTTTCCTATATGTGAAATTTACGTGAACAGATTTAGTTTCGTTGAGGGCGATCCGCCAGTCCCTCGTCCATTCATTTACTTTATCCAGTGTGGTTTGCAGCTTTGCAGTCGTTTCTTCGATCGTATTACCTACTGCAAGGATAGCGGTGTCGTCGGCGAAGGTAGCAAGGATAGTGCCATCTTCTCTTGGTATATCGCGAGTATATAACAGATACAGAAGCGGCCCAAGGACGCTTCCTTGCGGTACGCCGGCCGAAATTTCTTTAAGCTCCGAGTATTCTACACCATGTCTAACACGGAAGAGTCTATTCCCGAGATATGATTCTAGGATATCATATAGGCTTACAGGGAG
Source organism: Cheilosia impressa (assembly GCA_948293265.1). NCBI lineage: Eukaryota > Metazoa > Arthropoda > Insecta > Diptera > Syrphidae > Cheilosia > Cheilosia impressa. Next base: position 37,593,889 of record OX411884.1, on the reverse strand, counting down.
AATTTGTCGTAATTTAAATTTTAAGCCGTCGTGCCACACCTTATCAAAGGCTTGTGAGACGTCGAGGAATACGCTTGAGCATATCTTTTTTTCTTCAAATGCTTTCTCTATTACGTCAGTAATTCTATGCACTTGGTCAATCGTCGAGTGCTTGGTTCTGAACCCAAACTGGTGGTCAGGGATTAGATTATTATCTTCTATAACCGGTTGTAGGCGCCTAAGTAATATCCTCTCGAAAACTTTAGATATGACTGGAAGAAGCGAAATTGGTCTATACGATTTTACTTCATTTGGCGGTTTTCCTGGTTTTAAAACCATAATGACTTCCGCGACTTTCCATTGGCTCGGCACGTGTTTAAGTCTGAGCGCAGCATTTATAATATATAGAAGCTTAATTAATGCTTTTCGAGGTAGAACTTTGAGAACTTCTCCGGTGATCAAATCATAACCATGAGCTTTCTTAGGTTTTAGAGATTCGATTTCACGTTTTAGTTCCCTTAGCGTTGCATATGTGAGTGAAAAATCGTTAGATAGTAATTCCGTCCTACCATTGGTACTGCCGTAAGCCGCTCGACCATCGTACGGTTTAAAGGTTTCCTGTAGATGGGCGGCAAAAACGTCCGCTTTTTCTTTATCTTCCCTTGCCCATTCATTTTGATTTATTTTTATTGGCGGCGCTGGGATTTTGGGCCTTTGGTGCCTTTTACAGCTTTCCAAAGTGAATAATTGGAATCTTTTTTCGCTGTTAAACTTTCAAGGTAAGTACCTATCGCCCGATTTTTAAAATCCTTAATAGCTGTCTTCAACAAATTGCACAAATAATTTAAATGTGCTTTATGTTGCGGAGCGCGACTCTGTTGCCATTTTTTACGCGCTTTCCTTTTTTCGTTGACCAATTCTTTTATTTCGGGCGGATATCGTAAACCGTATTTGGCCGGCGTTTTTCTTGGGTTAGGCGTATTATTCCAGGAAGCGAGCTGAACGACTTCAACGAAGCGATCAACTTCAACCTCAAGTTCGTAAGGTGTCGTAAGTGGAACGCTCAGTTCAACATTCTCTTCAATTTCGTTCCTAAAGTCTTCCCAGTTAGTTGTTTTACCAGTAAGTCTAGCTAGCTCTTGGTTATTGACTAGTTTTGCGCTCAACGTTAAAATAACCGGTGAATGATCAGATGACAGATCAAAGCTCTCTTCAACTTTAATGTGGTTGGTAGATATTCCTTTCACGACGAAAAAATCTATCAGATCAGGTATTTTTGAAGTATCAGTTGGCCAGTAGGTCGGTTTGCCCGTCGAGTGGAAATCACAATTGTACTCCATACCTGCCCCATAGAGCATTTTACCTTTTCGCGAGATGAATCTAGAACCCCAGAACGTGTGTTTCGCATTAAAATCGCCGCCAATAATGAAATTTGGTTTGAGCGATTTAAGCAAGTTAGTATAATCACTTTTTTCAAGCGCGGAGCGTGGTGGACAGTAGATAGATGAGATTCTAAGAGTACGCTGATTATTTTTTACTCGAATCGTGCACAGTTGCATAGTTTCAAGCTCTATCTTCAGGTCTTCATATTGTTCAATGCAGTCTTTAATAAACAATGATGATCCACCTCTCGCGTTTCCAGATGGGTGACAAGCGTGCAAATCATTGTAGCCTTTTATTTTTAAAATTGATCGCTCTTTTACGTGGGTTTCAGAAATTAAGCAAATGTCAATATCCTTTTCGCGCATGAATACTTCCAATTCATCGAGTTTTTGCAAAAGTCCGTTTGCATTCCAAGTACATATTTTTAACATTGGTTTTTCATTCATATTATATTTGAAGAACGCGTTTTCCTTGAATTATTTTCGAGCAACCAACCGATCGAGAATAATTTTATTTATTTTGCTTTGTTCTTCAAGTTTCCCGAGAATTACTGAGAAAACATGAGAAACACTGTCTGGCGAAGTTTCAACGTTTTTTGGTTCTTCGAATGCCACAGCCTGAGCGTAGGTCTGCACTCTGGCTGTCCGAGGACCACTATTCGGTGGCTTTCCTGATGACAATTTTTGAATAGGGTTTCCTTTGACAACAGAGGTCGAGGGCATTTCTGCCGTTTCCCTTTTTTTTAAATTCTTACGTTCAGGAACCGGAGGTTTTAGATTGTCTACTATCCCCTAAACAGTCTTACGCTTTGTCTTAGTTAGCGGTTTTGATTTATCTTTTTCGGGCTTAAGGAGCGCATCTCTCCGTTTTTGCAACTCCTTAGCTACTTCACAGCCTCTATAATTTGCCGGGTGCTTTCCCTTGCAGTTAGCACAGGTAGCGGAGGACTGTTTTTTAACTCCACAGTCTTGGGAGAGGTGTTTTCCGGCGCATTTCACACATCGTGGTTCTTTTTGGCAATACATTTGCGTATGATTAAATCCTTGGCAACGTTTGCACTGTGGAACTATTCTTACATTTCTACGCATGGGTTCGATTTTTACCACGATATTTAATATTGTTTTAATTCGGTAGATATCTTCGATATTATCTGACCTATCGAATGTAAGCATAAAGAGCGGAAGTCCACGTCTTACCACGATATCCTTATCGACTTCCGTTTGTTGCTTCTCCTTCTTAATGATATTTACGGCATCAAGAATTTTATACCCTTTGGTTTGAAGGTCGTTTATAACCTCGTCTTTGGTGCATGAGGGGTGGAGTCCCCTTGCTACAACACGATGTGGCCTTTCAGACTTTATTTCGAAAGTATACCACTGGATCTTCTCGGTATTTAGCTTTTGGGATACTGCCCGGTAATCATCGTGGTTATCGACGTTAATTTTCCACGCATTATTCCTTAAAGATGTAACCTTAAATTTCGATGTTATCGTTCCTTTAAGGAGGCTATGCAACTTATTATATTCCGTCACCCCAACGACGTTTATGGGAGGCGGTGCCCGAATTTGTGATCGAAGTTGTTTTTCTTGCGGTTCTTTACGCTTTTGTTCTTTTAGGGGCTCGACTTCGGGGGAAGAACCGGCTCTCCTTTTCTTACTAGGTCTTTTCTTAGCGACCTGATCCGTTTCGCGTGCTAGTTCTTCTTCGTCGGTGTGGTATTCCTGACTAGCTAAGCGTGGTGGAGTACATTCGCGTTCTTTCAGCAAACGATTGCTCCTTAGAACCTTATTTTCTTCTTTTAGCAGATCTATCTCTTTCTTAAGATCTTGATAGAGTAGGTCCATTTCCTTAAGCTTGATTCGGAGTGCTTTATTTTCTTCCTCAAAACTTTTATTTTTCACTGAGTCCTGTTTTTCACGCGCTGGCGCTCCCGGCGGACTTCTTTTCCCGGGGTTATTCGATCTTGATGGAGGAGATCGAGATACCCTTGAACATTTTATAAAAGGGTCAATGGATTGCAATAAGCGGCTCTCCCCAGAATCCGTAGATCCGACCTCCGAAGAGGGTGGATTTTCCAGTAAAGCTGGACTGCCACCTGGGGTAATTAATCTTTTTGTTTTGTTCATTGCATTTTTGTATACACCATAAGCTCGGTATACGGAGGTTGGATTTTAGTCGCCTCTTACGACAGGCATGCCTACCTCGGGTATATTCTTTCCCCTACCCGAATTTAATGGTATAATTCATTACCAGTTAAAATTTAGAATTTATTTATTTGTTTAATTGACCTAGGGATAATAAATTAGTGCTGTGAAATTAAGTACGACTTATTTTTTTGTTTTCATTAGCCATAAAATAAAAAAAAAATTTCTTGAAAAAAGAAAAAAAAAGCTGTTTTCATTTTCGACTGTTTTTTTGACTGGATTTATTTTTTCTAAATGTTTGACTGTTTTTTTGACTGGATTTGGACAGAAAAAATCCAGTCAAACAGTCAAATTTGACTGGATTTTAACATTTTGCCTGGGAACACTGTTCGCAACATGCTCTTTTGTACTTAGCTCTCATTGGGCACATTCAAGAATGTTGTTATATTAGGTCGACTAGATTGCTCTGGATAAGATGTAGGTAACCTGAACGCAAAAACTAGATTGGTCGGGAACGTCACTTTTTTCTATGTCAGCCACATTTTCCGAACTGTTAACTTAGTACTCAATCACGAAAATGTCTTGACTAGATTCGTTGGCTACCCATTTTCCTTTTTTTATGTAATGTAGCTTGAATGTTTTCTTGTCAGATACATAATTAATATTCCAACAATTTTTATGTCTTTTCTTTCTACGCACGGAAAGTTTTTGGGAAATCGAATTTTCCACAAAGATGTAGGAATACTGCTAAGTGTCAAGCTAAGGTTAGACTGTATGCCAATTATGCATATGAATGTCAATAGACAAATGACCGCATTAGCTGCTAAAAGACCAAAATGTCAGGATTATCAAAACTGTATATTAGATGACCAAAATTACCAATATGGTAATATTTGCCTTGATGGTCATTTAAGGCATTTGTTATATCAAATATTTTAGTGGCGTAATGCTGTAAAGGAAAACAAAGCAAAAAGGTGAAGTTGGAAATATTTATTTAATTACAAATAGATAGCAAACAATTTCTACACAAATAAAATTTCACAACAGGAAAAACGTATTTATTAACACAATTACTGGAAAAAGACAAGGTTTAATAACCTAAACAAATTATAAACAACGACGCAATTAAATAATTTACACAAATGATAGATTGAATAATCCACGGACTCAAATACCAATGAAAACAAAATAATTCGTGTTCTACCAAAAATGCCAGCAATGCCATAACGAAATTTCAAAAAAGTGCATAATGGGTATATGGGGCTTTATGCTGGCATTCGTGCTTATTGTCCGATTACACTATATGCTATTTGGGCATTTTTACCTGTCATAATCAGCCTGGTCATATTATGTGGCATTGACATGGCATGACCATATTTTGACAAGAGAACTGTCAGAAATTGGCATTTTATGACCACTTGGCATACAGTCTAATCTAACCTTTAGATTAGAGCATATGAGATATGCCAATTACATTGTATGACCATATTTTGACAAGAGAACTGTCAGAAATTGGCATTTTATGACCACTTGGCATACAGTCTAATCTAAAGGTTAGATTAGACTGTATGCCAAGTGGTCATACAGAATGCCACATATGACCAGGCTGATTTTGACAGATAAAAATGCCGAAATAGCATATAGTGTAATCGGACAATAAGCACGAATGCCAGCATAAAGCCCTATATGCCCATATGCACTTTTTTGAAATTTCGTTATGGCATTGCTGGCATTTTTGATAGAAGACGAATTATTTTGTTGTCATCGGTGTTTGAGTTCGTGGAATTGTGATTTGTTTTCATTTTCGTTCTCTTTTTTTGTGGATTATTCAATATATCATTTGTGTAAACTATTTAATTGCGTCTTTCTTTGTAATTTGTTTAGGTTTAGAAAGTGGTCTTTTCTTTTTCCAGTAATTGTGTTAATATGTACTTTTTTCCTGCTGTGAAATTATGTTTGTGTAGAAATTGTTTGCTATCTATTTCTAAATTTTTGTAAATAAATAAATATTTCCAACTACAACTTTTTGCTTTGTTTTCCTTTACAGCATTACCTCACTACAATATTTGATAATATAATAACAAATGCCTTAAATGACCATCAAGGAAAATATGACCATATTCGTAATTTTGGTCATATAGTCTAATATACAGTTTTGATAATCCTGGCATTTTGGTCATTTGACAGCTAATGCGGTCATTTGCGTATTGGCATTCATATGCATAATTGGCATACAGTCTAATCTTAGCTTAACCTTCAGTATTTTATTACAGCTCACGCAATTTAATATTTTTTTTGTCGTTCCACATGTTTTCGCAGACAGTAAAGGAGGAAAATTACATAGAAAATTTGTCAGGCTATTTTTACTAAGCTTAAGGCCAAGATTAGAGATGAATTATTAATGTCGTTTTCGATTTGGCTTTTCAGATTTTAAACTGAGATTTCAGATTTCGGCTGCCAAATCGAACATAAAATCCGAATTTTATTGGTTCTTGTGTGTATTGAGTTGGCCGGAAAAAATATTGTTTTCACTTGCACTGGAAATCCATTTCAATTGATTTGTACACATATATAAGAACTCATTTCGAAATAATTCAACATAAAAAATAGTTTCCATACTCGAAAAAATAATAATTCAGTCAAAAAAACAATAATTCCAAAGATAAACAACTTGTAACCGCCAGCTGTCTGTCATTGGTATGAGTGAAAGTATGTGTGAAATCTGAGAAAAAATTGAGCTTTCGCAAAAGAGAGTCAGATCAAAAAAAGATTGATTTTTTTGGCAAATCGAACATGAAAAGCAATCTCGATCAAAAAACAAATTGATTTTTCTGAAAAAAATTTATCTTTTTGCCAAATCGAAAACGACATAAGAGATGATAAATCTTTCGTATGCCAATCCATTCAAACCTATTTGTTTACATTCGGCCTTACTAATAATCAAACACTAATGTCGACGATTAGCTGGTTGCCAGCTTTAGTAAAAATGTACAGCATTAGCGAAACGGTAACCAATAAACAATTAGAGCTCCACATTTGCTAGTGCGACAATTTTCTTAGAAACTATTACATTTTTTGTCATCGCAGAATTAAAATTTCATAATTTGTTTTCGTGAAAAACAAGGTCAATGGTTTATTTCACAACGAGGATTTTATTCTAAAAAAAGGAATTGTTGGAAATATCGCTTTCATCGATGCAACCTATGATATTTTGCTGAACGTCATCATCATAACCATTATTTTGCTGAACGTTTTTAACAGAGACAATACTGAGACCACCAACTTCGGCCGATTTCCCGTTACTTAGCCTACAAGCTATATTTTTCGGAGTGGTCACGATTTACTGCGCTAGTATTGATACATAGAAATTCGTATTGACAAATGTCACGTAACTACAAAAGTTCTGAGTCACCAATACACTCCCAAAAAATATGAGCCACTTCCGCTTTGGGCAAAGTGGCTTGCAGCGTTCATAGAATTTTATCAGTTAAATTTGAAATTGTTCGTTACGTGTGAATAATATTTTTTTTTGGGAAAAAGTGTACATTTGCTTAAAATATTTACGAAAAATTAAGAATGTATGTTGGTTGAGGGAAAATAAAAACATTTTGACCAAATTTTCTTTATTATTGAAGAAAAAATTACACACGAAACCGAAGTTAATTTTATCCAAAAGCGGGAAATACACAACCATATTTGTCCCAATATATTTCTAGTATATAAAACATCTCCTTTAGATAGTTTTATTAACCACATAAATAAAATTATTCACCTTTAAAAAATTTATAATAACTAACCAATGGCATTCAGTTATGGTAAAATGTGGTATTCCCGAACTCTTTCACATTTCCCCACGGCTGCCGAGGTTGGCAGCATTTATTTTTGTATTTTTTGTATGTTTTTGCATGTCATTCGGATTCATTCGGATTCCGAATTGATATAACACCGATAGGAATACAAAATGGCGAATTTGAAAAAAAACTGAGGAGGCCAGCGGCAAGAGGATTGTGAGTTGGGGGTCTCAGTATGGTTTGTCTATGGTTTTTAAAACTAAAATGTCAAATTATTAGATTTGTCTGCTTTGGCTCTTTCCTTTTCTCTTCAGCCTTCCTAAAGATCACGTTTTTATGATCGTAAATTATTCATGAAATCCTTTTTAAAAAATAAATAATTGAATTGTCTATTTGTTTCGTCGTTTTCCTTTTATACAAAAGCTAATTTCTTTTTCTTCTACTTCAAAAGGAATATTTAAATTGCAAATTAATTTGCCCAACAAATTTCTTTTAAATCCTTTTTGAAGCTTATTATAAGTAAAAAACAAATCAGAAAATAGGAAATGCACAAAATATCCGCTGATCTGTCAAATATCGTATGCAAATAAGTAATGCCCTATTGTTCGATCGGACACAATTTTCGGTATTTTTTATAGTACGCTTTCTTTTGTTTTCTAATATTTCACTATTGATTTATGAGTGAATTTATGTCGTAATAAGGTTTCTTTTAAATTATACAATAAACGGAACACAGTTTATTAGAATGCTTTGATTTATTCGTTAGGTGATAATGCAAATCAAAACTTATTGGTAGTCTAAAGATCACATTTAGATCGTTAGCAAGTGAATATTTTCGAAAGAAATAATAACCTGCTTATTCATTTCCGTTTGCAAAACAGTACTTGCAAAAGTGTATGGAGGTGTGAAAATAAATACAATTTGATCTTTTAAAAATTGCATAGCTTTATTACTTAATTTGGGAAAAAATATATAAAGGCTTGGACATTCTTCTACATATACATAAACTGTCATGTTTTCTCCTAGATGAATTCGCACCATACAGAACTTTGTATATCTTAAATTCGCACATACTACCTGATATTCCTCCAGCAGTTCCCAAATTTATTATTTCGCATGGATTTTGCTGAATGCTGACAATTCTTCTATCTATATTTTCCGCGAAGTCAACCTTTTCACAATAACCATTTCCACACCAATATTTGAGATCTTCATCCAAAATCTACCTGCCGCCTAAGGTACTGAGAATTGTAAAAAAAAGTAATCAGGTATGAGCTATCCAATATTAAATGAACAGATATTTTATTCTCTTAGCGACTACTCTCAAGAAATTCTTGGAAAGATCCCAAACTTAAATCAAATTTATTTTTTACTTAGCATGCATTCGTTACAAACTAAAATGAAAATCAATCTTAAAGCAAGCACTAACGGTTACGCAAGTTAAAGCAGAGAAAAGCACTAACCATTTCTTTTAATCAAAATATTCGAAGTACATATTTTAACCCAAATATTAATAAACGCTGCGTAAAAGTTACCAACTCGTTATTCAGCAGTCAAATTTTTGTTTGCTAAATATTGTAAAACGGAGGTAAGTGTTTAGAAATAAAACATAAATGCATTATTTTTCAATTTTGTCCATACATTTGAACAAATTTGTGTTTGCTAGACTTTAAAAACCACTTACATTGTTGTATTCCAACGAATAAAATCAGAAAACATTTACAATTACTAAAATTAGTTTATAATTATAAACGTTCAGGCTGAACAACAGCGTATGTAAATTTGCTCCTATTACAAAATTCCATACCATCCATTATGATAGTTGGGCAACACTCCTTTTCAAAATGACATTTCGGGAGGATTTATTTAGCTAATGCCGGAGATAAACATGGGTTTCTGAACATTATGCCGCATTTACACAGTCACACATTCCTATCACGGAAGATTAAAGGGATGCTAAATACTAAATAGCCGTGTGAATGAAAGGGACGGCATTACCTAACATGCAAAAAAACGTGACACGTTTTTTCGTCGCCCATCTAGTTTACGTGGTAGGAATTATGGGAAAGCTATGCATGTTGATATTTTTATAGCGACGGCTCACGAAATTTCGATTTTCTATAAAACAAAATGCCTTCCGGAAGTGATGAGCGGACAATTATTTATAAATTTCGTACAACTGATTGATGCATTTTTGGTTTAATTTACTGGAACTTAAAATCGCTCTCATTTCAGATGTTTTAAATCAGAAATAGAAATATTTTCAAGTGATTACAGAAATTATATTCTCCGGAAATTGGGTTTATTTCCGTTTTACGTACCTATAATTATGGGCAGCACATCCATGACACTTTAGGCGTCTGATTTGTGATCTCATTCTTACTCCTTTACTAGCATTGACTGGGGAAAAACGGATTTCTCTCTCACGTCTCGTGCAAAAATGCGCGTGCGTTATCGTGTAAATGCAGTTTTAACATTTAACCCTACAGTTAGCGATATTCTGGCAACTATATTTGTTTATTGGTAAAGGGATTTTGGAAAGTGTGGGGTCTTTGCATAAACTGCCAGACTAAAGTTGATTATTGGTAAGGCCGATTGTTGTTTTTATAATTTAATTCCACGGAAGGCTTTTCAGACATCAAAATTCCAACCAAAAGGGATAAATTCACGAATTAATTCATCGCTGTTACTCGTTTATGCTCTTAGCTGACAGTCCATTTTATATAGTTTTTGGCTTTTGATTTTTACATGTGGTTTGTTTTGAAGCAAAAAGTGCAGAAAAGAATTCTTGGTCCTTGGTGGTAAAGCTGTTATTCTAATAAATAGTTTGTTTTAATAAGAAAAATATAAAATGTCTGAGACAAGTTCTAAGGACACTGTTTTGAAGACAGCAATGACTTACATCTGCGGTGGTTTGTTATAAACTTACGTTAATTTTTTTTCTTTATTAATATTCCATTCTTATATTAAATTCAGAATGCCACCATGAAAACGAAATGCGTCCGAGAGATCCCATACGCTGTCGTGAATGCGGTTACAGGATAATGTACAAGAAACGTACTAAGCGATGTAAGTATGGCTCGAAACTTGTATTTGTGATACACCTACATTTTCTATTTTTGCAGTGGTGGTCTTCGATGCTCGTTGATAAGAACTACTCAATTTTTAATTTTTTTCTCTAATTAAAAAGTGTAAAATAGTACAATATTTCTTGAATACTTTTTTATTTCAACGGTAGCCAATTATTCACATAATATCGCGTTGCTTAATAGCACTACGTTTAATGGTACACTTATCCGAATACATCTTTTATGTCACAAGCTGCTTGAAGTCACATAATTGTAAGCCATTTGATGACATTATCATTATGCGAGTACGACTACGAGGGTATTACCTACATGAGTATTGGAATAAATATGGATTTGCTCTAATTAACTTGCAGTTAAGCCTAACTAGATTCTATTATACAATGAGGGAAACAACTGATTTCTTGGATTACTCTCGCAATAAAGATCGCTTTGTGCCTTCCACGTACGACAAATCTTGTTAGTAACTTATTGCTTTGTGTAAAACAAAGACTGACCAATTGAATGGAACCAACGAATTTAAATTTAATTTTTGTGTATCATCATCGGATGAAATGTAAGAAGAAACCTTGTTCGATTTCCAGGGCGCAAGCATGGTAGACGAAAAAAAGAGAAAACGTCGGTCAAAGCTTAGAACACTAGCTTATGAATGGGACATTGTACAACTTTCCTTGTCTCAATAATATTTGGCAATTCAACATTGATTTCTCAACAATTTTCAGGGGAAACTTCGATTAAGAAGAATCATATATAGGGTGATGGCACGTAAGTTCAGCCCTATCCAGTAGTCAGCCTCAAACACACAAAGTACAGCGCAGTAGTAAATACCTTTGTCTTACTTCTAAACAAAAAATACCACTCTCTTGCCTAACATTTCTTCTCTCCGTGTGCAAAAAATTGGCAAAATCCAGGTCTTACTTCGCGCGTAAAAAATATTAATCTGCGTACAGTTTCCATAAGTGCAGGATACGAGTGGTTTACCAAAAAAAAAAAAATAGTGGAAGTGAATTTGTAAAAGTGATATAATATCGAATATATTAAAGTTATGTGCATATAATGATTATTATTATGATATTGACACTTTATTTATCTTGTTTCTTAACTTAAAATGTTAAAATAGTTTTTTGTTAAATAATTAAGAGGGGGGCTGCCCTTACCAGACATTATTTGTATGATTATCCTAGGCTCAGCCCCCCCCGGCTGACTACTGAGGACCACCTTTATTTATTTTTTTCATAACTGAGTATGCAAAATGAATGGAAATTTAATTCTCTCTTAATTCTTGCAAAAAAATCTAAAAATTGTCTTTGTTTTCCAGTAGTCAGCCCCCTGTTCACATAATAAAGAAATGGGTGGCTGACTATAAAAGACAAGTTTTCTAAGCTCAGCCGTATGTTAAAAATGAACAATTTGTGGTGGTTAACAATTTCAAAATGTATTTAATTCAGGTATTTTCAAAAATTGATGTTTCTATTCAAACAAATAAACTTCCCATTTATTAATTTCTTGAAGAGGCACTAGATGAAGCCTTAAATAACACATGAACAAATAAATGGTCAATACAAAAAGCTAGTCGTAAGTTCGGAGTCCCTAGAGGCGCTCTTCAAGATCAAGACCATTTGAAAATGTTGGGGATGAAAAACAAATTGGTTTTTTTACCTATCTTTTGTTTTTAACAGTTTAAATTTGTAATCTTAAAACTCCTGAAATGGAAAACAGTTCAATGCCAGCCCAGCTTTCAAAAAACACCTTGTAGCAGTACAACTTTTTATATAATATTTTATTATTTATCATTACTTCTAAAAATATCTTATCTAGGTACCTTATAATCACATAATAAAGTATGAATAATTTTTGATGTTTTTAAAAAATCCTTAATCACTTTGCCTATATGAAGAATTTGAATGTCAACTTTCTTTGCAGAAATTCAAACTGCGTATAATTTTTTTCTTAAATTTAAATGTAAAAGCTTCATTTCGGCAGTATAAAAGGACAGCCGAAATGTGGTTTATTTCATAATTGTTTCAACCAGCGACTAGGTAAGAACTCCGAATTCTCTAAGGCCATTCCTAGGAGGTTCTCAGCGATTGCCTTTAGGCTGTAACTAATCCTTTGGCGGACAGACAAGGCTATTTCCTCAGACTTTCTCTAAAGGATTAATAACAGCGACGAAATAAAGATATTTTGTTTTTTCCTTTGTACTACCAAGCGACTAGTTTCATTTCAAATAAATATAAAATCGTTTTAAAATAGAATAAAATACGAGTACCACGACCTCTTTTATTCTCCGACAAGGAAGAAATTCAAGGCTTCAACCTTTACTATCCAGTGCCCATGTTCTGTAATTATCACATCGATATATTTATCACAAAAACGATGTGAATTGAAAGAAAAGGCTTAAAAAGTATCGATGCGAAAATTTATTTATTTAACTCAGGAGCATTTTCTTTCAATTCATATCGTTTTGTGATAAATATATCGATGTGATAATTACAGAACATGGGCACAGATTTGTTTCCAAATTCAGCCAAATCTGCTCGCGCCAAACCACCTTGCAGTATTTTATCCGTGGTATGGAAAGAAATTTTCAATAAAAAAGCACAAGTAAAAAAAAATTTTAATATTGAACTTAGGAAACGAAATCTTAAAATACCAACTCAAATGGTGCAATTTTTAGACAAATATAACTGTACCCATATGACTGAAATAAATGTTCCTTTTGTTTTTTTACTATTGAATTCGTGACTTTGTTTTAAAATTTCGAAAAGTTTCTTAACTTAATGTTTTTTGCTGTTAAAACGATGAAAATGTAGAAATGGTAATTGGGGCTGACTACTGGATACTTGCGTGGCCGACTACTGCAGATGAGGGGCTGACTACTGCCAAATCATACCCTTTTCACTTATTTTCTAAATAGTTTGCATTAGGTGGCTCATATACATAATAAGCTTAGTATTTTCGAATCTACGGACTCCAAACATTCATAAAAACCAAATACTTGATTAAATAATTGAAGAATGGATTTTTAAGGACCAATCAAACTCAAAAAAAAAGTTAAAGGGCTGACTACTGGTGCCATCACCCTATGTTGTTTTCCATTGGTTTCACTCGGGGATCCACTTATTCTGAAATCCAATGGAACAGCAAAACTGCTTGTAAAAGAATCCACAAAAGTATTGGTGAAATGCCAAAAAATAATCTACGGCTGCTGTCAGCTGACTTGAAAAAAATACATAAATTGCACTTGTGTAGATTCTGACCAGTGTTCTAATCACTCTCTCTTCATTTATCCCACGAAGCGTGTTCATTTTTCAATTTTCACCATACTCATTAAAATCCAGTTTGTCAAAAAATCAAAATCAAGTTAAATTAATCTTTAGTATAAAAAACCGCAGTTTGTAAAACTGCTATGATTGAATGTTTTTTTTGTTAGATTTCTGAAATTCCCACAATTTGGTGCATTATCCCTTTATCCCACGGAAGGCTTTTCGGACATCGAAATTCCCATAAAAAAGGCTAAATATAATAACACTGATTCTGACTTCAAATCGAGAAGCGAAATTCTCTTCTCAAAACCACCAGAAGAGTATTTTTTGTGCCGGTTTCAGAAGTGATTTTTTTCGATTCCAGACTCCCGGACGCTTCTTTTTGTCCAACTAGACTTAAAAATCCATCAATTAAATGCAATTACGGCATTTCTTCAGGGAGATTTGAAAAAAGATCTACATAGCGGAGCCGAAAGGTTTTGATCATAAAAAGAAAGTTCTTCGAAATCCTTGTACGGTCTTAAGCAGTCCTTAAAGTAGAGATGCTATACATAAAATAACAAGAAATCTCTACAGTACACAAAGAAAATCCCTACTTTTTCCCTACACCGTCGAATAATTTTCACTACAATCTCTATATAAATATTTTATCCATATCTACACAAATAAAATTGAATTAAACTTCTCAAACGCTATCTCAACCACAAATAATTGTTGCCTTTTTGTTTACTCTCAAACTAGTCATCTCATTTTATTCCTTAAGGCTAGTACGCAGCTCAAGTGAAATCCAATTTTTCATACAAATTTTTCACTGCGAAATGTCAAAATGAACTTTCCACATGAAATTTTCGCTAGGCAGTACGCAGTTCAAATGAAAAATAGCGCTTCGAAAACTGAGTTGTAGGTGGCGGTACAAAAATCTCTCAGCTATTTCACTTGGTTTTTGTTGTCCGTCGCATTAATTTTTTTACATTTCTACGTGAAAAAATAATAGCCAGGCCACAATCTGTTTCAATTTGATTTTAATTTTCTATTCCAGTTCTATTTTCAAAGTTATATTTTGTTTTAATCAATTCGCAATGGATTCGGAATATGCAGAGGAGTTTTTAGAAGAGTTTGGCCATGATGCTGATGATTTTAATATAGTATTTGAGAACGCAAAAATGAAAAAGTTTTCATCTGGCGACAAGATAACGCTTGTGGGCTTGGTAAAGGAGAAAGTAGCGATTTGGAATTTGGAGGAAAAATCGCAGAGCAACACACAAGCTGTAAATGCAGATTGTGAGTCCATTTCCCATGAAATTAAGCAATCTGGTAATTCGTTTCATTGACTTATAAAAATGTGTGTTAGCAAGATATTGTTTCTGTTACTATAGTTGAAAAATGCAAACAAGCCTGGTAGTCGTTACGTGACAGTTTGCGTTACCGTGCCCAAACTAAATAAGTGCTGGATTCTGGAAGTGCTGCAATAGAAACAGAAGATGAAACTGAGCATCACATTGAGAACAACTGAAATTAGGAATTCGCGGAATGCATGTCGTTCTTAGCTAGTCCAATTTCCGGGAAGAGAAGGTATACCTACCTACCTTGATATTCAGGGTTATCGCGAATAAATTCCGATGGAAATGTTTCCCTCATAGACAAACCCCAACTCACAATCCTCTTGCCGCTGGCCCCCTCAGTTTTTTTTTTAAATCTCCATTTTGTATTCCTATCGGTGTTATGTCAATTAGGAATCCGTGTGACATGCAAAAACATACAAAAATAAATGCTACCAACCTCGGCAACCGTGGGGAAATGTGAAAGAGTTAGTTCGGGAATACCACATTTTAGCATAACTGAATGCCATTGGTTAGTAATTATAAATTTTTTGAAGGTGAATAATTTGATTTGGGTGGTTAATAAAACTATCTAAAGGAAATGTTTTACATACCAGAAATATATTAGGACAAATATGGTTGTGTATTTCCCGCTTTTGGATATAATTAACTTCGATTTCGTGAGTAAATTTTTCTTCAATAATAAAGAATATTTGCTCAAAATGTTTTTATTTTCCCTCAACCAATCTACATTCTAAATTTTTCGTAAATATTTTAAGCAAATGTACACTTATTCCTAAAAAAAATAATTTTTCACACGTAACGAACAATTTCAAATTTAACGGATAAAATTCTATGAACACTGCAAGCCACTTTGCCCAAAGCGGAAGTGGCATATGCAAGGTGCGAGTGTATTTGTTTCTGAAGTTACGTGACATTTGTCAATACGAATTTCTATGTAACAATGCAAGCGCACTTAGCATTTGCCACCCCATAGAAATATAGCTTGTAGGCTAAGTAACGGGAAATCGGCCGAAGTTGGTGGTCTCAGTATTGTCTCTGGTTTCCCTTGTCAGCAATCTCATATCGTTTTCCATTGGACAAAAAGAAGCGTCCGGGAGAGTCCGGAATCGAAAAAATGCTGTTCCATTGGCACAAAAATACTCTTCTGGTGATTCTGAGAAAAAAATTTCGCTTCTCGATTTCAAGTCAGAATCCACTCAAGAAGCACTCACACAAGTGCAATTTTATGTATTTATTACAAGTCAGCTGACAGCAGCCATAGATTATTTTTGGCATTTCACCAATACTTTGGTGAATTCTGTCAGAAGCAGTTTTGCTGTTCCATTGGATTTCAGAATGAGTGGATTCCCGAGTGAAACCAATGGAAAACGACATCAATCAAATTTATTTAAATCCTTCTTTGAGAATCAACCTTGCTGATTCTGGCTTCAAAAATGCTCCCTGGTCATGGTAAGAATTAATATACACTTATCAACCAGTCTAAAAAAAGGAAAAATGTAGTTCGGTACTAATTTTTGGGCTTTATTATTGTGGATGGCAATCACATTACATTGCCTACCCACCACCCATTAAGCATTTTCCATAAAACAAAACATAACTGTACCTACACTACACACATGTAGCCACCATTTCTTACTCAATGCCTATCGTATCTTCCCACAAAAACAGGACGCAAATTGCTTAACGTCACACTAAATACTCCATTTCATTCTCTCTCCTTTTAAAGGTTAAACAAATCTCGGTCAATGAAGTAGTATTCATTTACGGAACGATGCGCACATCAACACACAATCATTAGCGGTCAATCATAGTCACACCCCCAAACATCTACTCTGCAATAAACTCATGTGCCCTGCATTTTGTTTGTATGATTGGATCCATGCAAGGATGACGGAAGAAAGACAAACTCTTTAATTGTGATGCACATCCTTTCCTAATTCGTATTAGAAAAGCGCTTTTGAATTTCAAAACAAATGAAATTAAAATTTTCGTGATCGCATTCACATTGTAAAGAAATTATGTATGTATGTTTCTGATATATCCTACCGAGTAAATGAACCACACGGTAGTTGAATAAACTGCAAATAACATATTTTTTGTTGAATAAAAGTACTTTTTTTAACGTCATTAGAAAGAGGATAATCAACGCATTATAAAACATAATTGTTTTGTGTTTGAAGTCGTTCCGCATTAGAAATATCGAACTGCTTAAATATGGGCAGTTGAACACATTTCAGACTTCCCTTAAATTGCGTATAAAAATTGTCTAGTAGTGCGGATTATCTACTTATTAATACTGTTGGATAAGATGATTACACACATTAGATATGTGTAATTTCAGCGTTTGTAGTTCCACAGTTGTTTAATAATTCGGTCGCTTAAATGCGAAAATATCAAAAATTTAATTGGGAAAAAAACTTGTCAGGTAGTGGCAAATGACTTTCTATGACTTTGTTCGAAAGGGATTGGTAGTTTCATTGACAAAAAAAAAAACATATTTCACCCTTTACAGCTTCCTAGAAATGGAAATATCGGATCGCTTAAAAATGGGCAATTGTGACCATTTTAGGCTTCCCTTAAATTGCGAATAAAAAGTACCCAGTCGTGCGGTCAACCTTGCATTTTATAGCATGTAATAAACAGTGTGTGTATATTAGAAATGTGAAGTTTCATCGTTTGTAGTTAAACAGTTTTTGAGTTATCGGGTTGCTTAAATGGGTATCTAAACCGAATTTATCAAAAATTAAATTGCGAAAAAAACTTTAACCGTTAGTGGAAAATGAGTTTTGATAGAAAGAGAAGGAGAGGAGGAGAAGAAGAACATATTTGACACTTCATAGCCTTTTAGCAATGGAAATATCGAATCGCTTAAAAATGTGCCCATTTTTCCCATTTTTAAGCGATTGAGGCTTCCCTTAAATTGCGAATAAAAAGTTGTCTGTAAGACGGATTGTCTTATTTTTTATATCAGAGCTAAAAAAGGGTGTATAGAATAGAAATGTAGAATTTTATCGTTTGTAGTTCAACAGCTTTTCAGTTATGAGCCTTTTAAATTGGGGTCTGTATTAGCTTAAATTTCAAATAAATCATAAACCGTTAGGCCGATTGACGCAATTTGAATTTTATTAGATTAGTGAAGTGGAACACTTTCGAAAATGGAAAATTTTATCACTCTGCTTGCTACGGTTTCGGAGATAACACGGATTTAAGGGATTGGAAATTTTTTTTTCAAATGGTTCTAACTTTCTCACGGTTGAACTACAAACGAAAAAAATTTCACTACGAACAACTACAAACGAATGTCTATCGAACTGCACTTCACGTTTTTCATTCTAGAAAAGTACGCGCTAACTTAAAAAAAAAAATTAAGTTTCAATTTCGCTTAAATTTGATATAAATCGTAAACCGTTAGGCGGATGGATACAATTTGTGTTTTATTAGATTGGTTAGGTGGAAAACTGTTGAAAATAGGAAATTTCATCAAAAATTTCGGAGATAACGAGGGTTTTTGGTCGACTGCTTAAATTGCATATAAATTCTCTTTGGTTGGAACAATTTTGATATTTTTGGTTTTATTAGATAGAGCATACTTGCTTTCTACCAACTAACCAGTTTTTGTCGTTTGTAGTTGTCCAGCATTTGAAATATCCGTCCTCTTAAATCGGGTTGCGCGGACGATTTCACCCCTTTTCTTATATTTTTAATAAACCGTTATCTATGAAAAAAAGATTACTTTTTTTTATTCCATTAGAGGCATTTAATATAAAGCATTAGAAAAAATAGATTTCACTACTTTGAGTTGCTTAATAACCGAAATATTGATATGAGTTTATATGAAAAACTACTGTTTGCATAAGTTGCATCAAAATCTTGTAATTTGTGATAAAACCAAATCATTTGAATTGGATTAGATAGCCAGGAGTACAGAGTTTGCAAAATATATGTTTTTGTTGCTATAAATTGTTTAAAAGTGGTCGTTTTTTAAGGTTTTTCAAAGGAATAGAAAAAATTCTTGGATAAAATCGGGCTCTATTTATTGGTTGTTGTTGCTAATTGACAAATTATGACTCATATCGATGGACACGGATGAATGCTTTGCGGAAATGTGCTTACCGTTGATTTGTTGTTGTTGGGAAATCGATATAATGTATGCAAACGTGAAATGATGCATTTTGAGGGGCTGACAAAAAAACAAAACAACACATAGGTACTCATAATTCAGAGACTTTTTTCGTTTCCATTTTTCAATGTTAAAAACGTTAAGAAAAACAAACGCCTATGGAAACGAGTTTTTTATATTAAATTATTTCGAAATGCGTTTGTATAAATGTATGAAAATCAATTGAAAAGGAATTCCAGTGCAAGTGAAAAAAGAAATTTGTTTGCGGCCAACTCAATACAAATAAGAATCAATAAAATTTAATGTTTGATTTGGCAGCAGAAATCTGAGATCTCTGAACGAAATCTGAAAAGCCAAATCGAAAACAACATTAGTTATACGAAATGAGTACGTTCGCAACAGAAGTATACATTTAATAAATTCCTAAGGAGCCTAAAAATCGCTTTAAAGTCAATAGCGTAAATTAGGAATATCAAATGACAACCTTATGGAGCCAGCGAAAAGTTCGAGTAACCAAACCAGATATAAATAGCCAGTGCTGGTAACACTGCTACTTGGGTATCAGCTGATGGCACTCTCCCCGAATTATTTTCCGCTGCCTTTTCGCATACGTTTCGCTGTCCATTTGGAGACCACTGGAAAATTTCGTTCCGGAACAGGTCCGTACTACGCTTAATAAACGTGTGCGAAAAGAGAGTAGAGAATTGTACAAAGAAATCTACTACAAGTACCCACTTTTCCGCCGTCATTTAAACAACAGCTGCGTAGTGCAAAACGAAAAGGAGAGCGGAGTTTTTCGTTCAAGATTTCGTTGTGTCATTTTTGTATGGGATTTTTCGTTTCGGATCAGCTGCGGACCGGCCTTAAAGCAAAAACAAAACGACCAGCAAATGTCAAAAGTCGATGATGCCAAATACTTGAAATTTCAATTTATTGTCTTTTGCGTTTTGGTACGCTTGAATTTTGCAGAAAATTTAGAAATAGAGACATGTTGCAGTGCTGGGGCGAGTGCAGAATTTACGTGTCTCTATTTCCATATAAACATGTGTATTCTAATTTCGCTGCGCAGTGAATTCTGCACATGTGTTTTGGGCATGATTGTAAGGTGACCACACCTGGCTGGCATATTCAAAAAGTGGTCTTACAAACATCATATAAAGGGATTTAAATGACATAGGGGTTAGAGAACTCCTTTGACCAATGTTTAATAAAGCCGAGTGCAGTGTTGGATCTCCTAATAATGATCGATGTGAGGATGAAAGTTAAGTTGAGCATCGCAGATAATGCCCAGATCACGAATATGTGAAACAGTGGAGACAGACTCGTTGTTAATGAAATAAGATCTTTGAGTCAGGGGGTTACGTTTGCGAGAGAATATAATAGCTTGACATTTTTTCAGCTTTAGCTCTAAACGATTCTGTTAACACCAGCTGTAAAAGTGGTTAAATTCAGTTTGTAGTGAGAGAGAGTCAGCCGTGTAAGATATTTGTTTAGAGAATCTCATATAATCTGCGTAAATTTCCAGGTCAGATAGTAGAATGAAACGTACTACATCATTTATTGTCAAATCAAAGATCAAAGGTTCTAGATAACTACCCTTTGGTACACCAGAGGACCAGGGATGCCAGATTGAGGGATTTTTCCCTTTTTTCGGGATTTTTTGACCATAAAGGGAAAAAGGGAAAACTAGCCCAGAAAACGGGAAAAATAGTCACCCGAAAAAGTTCCACGTTTCAATAAAAAAAAAAATTGTTTACATCGTTCAGAAAACAGACACGTTTTAATAAAAAAAAACACTTAATGAGCACAGCCCTTAGTCTTGACATGCGCTTCCAACTTAATTTGTCGCGTGGAAAATAATCGAGTCTCGCTTGCGTTGTTTTATTTTACTTGCAAAATTTATTCAGCTGGCGGCAGTGATTTACACGTAGGGAAAAATCCCTTCATGTAGGTATTTTCAACTAAAAAATTGCTCCGTAGGGGAAAAAGGACAGATTTTAAATATTAAAAACCGTTGGCTGTAAACGTAGGTATTTTTTTATATATTATAAAAAATGTATGATTTGGTTTCGTATTTCTATAGAGAAATTAGATTTGAGATCTTGCTACATACCTCTTATCCTGAATTCACAATTCTATTTTCACATTCAATTTTTTCGACCAAGTATACTCTTCTTTAAATGTCCTTCTCAACAGGCATTCGTTTGCGCCTTTTTGTCTCTTCTTTATCCCTTTAGAACTAGATGTTGAGCAAATTTTGGTTTGCAATAAATAAAATTCGGAACTTCGTTGATGAACTTATGTTTCCTACATGTAATATGTTTTTTCAATACTTATATTTTCTATTTATATATTTACTCTCATTTGAATTATTTAAATATACTAATTTAATTTAATGAATTTATATTTAAAATTTATTACTTTCTATCAACAGCCTATTAATTTATTGTTTTGCCTTCCTATTTGTAAATAATTCTTTTTGCATAATATTAACATTAACTTAGTATGAAAAAAAAACTAATTTTATATAAGTAACGAACTTTTTTAAATAAAAAATAAAAATAAATAAAATAAATATACAATTTGAACACTTTTGCCAAATATTATGTAGGCAAGCAGATTTGTAGGGGAAATCTTACGTCGGTAGGGATTTTTTGGGCCCGTGGTAGGTATTTTTATTTTTTTTATGTAGTATCACTGGCTGGCGGTGGAGCGTGGAGGCTTGCATTTTGTTTTCGTGGATAGTTTTCTAAATTAATTGTCATGCCAAATCGAAATGGTAAGTGTACATGGATTTTAATGTTGTATCTTGTATGTATGGTTATCATTATATCTATTTGTCGGCATTTCAGGGAAAAGGCAAAAAGAAAGAAATCCTCATCTACGGAAACTGGCAAGGAGACGGACACGGAAGAGGAAAAAGTATCGAAAACAAAAACAAATAAAAATAAGATTTTGCAAGAACAGAAAAGAATGGGAATTATTGCCTGATTTCAAACCATGGTTGTGCGAAAGAAGCCAGCCAGCAGCTCTTACATGTACATCATGAGTCTAGTCTTATAAATAATAAAATCAATGTGATATGTCATAGCTATTTTCAATGAATAAATTTTTGTGTTACCTATGTTTAAAAAATTGTTTATTTTTCTTTCTGAGAACAAAAAAAAAAGGGAATAAAAAGGGAATCCATATGCCAAAAGTCTGGCAATGCTGCAGAGGACGCCATAAATGGCTTAAGCTAAGATTAGACTGTATGCCAATTATGCATATGAATGCCAATACGCAAATGACCGCATTAGCTGTCAAATTTTTTTTTTTTTTTTTTGTTATTGAAGGTGAAAATCTCGAAAGACACAATGGGGTTAGAAACCCAGAGTAGTGTGGGACTCTAACCGCACTAAAAACACCTCCTTAATCATGACCAATCAAAGAAAGATCGACAAATGATTTTACTTTCAACGTTCAGTTGCGTTTGAGAAGGTATTACAATTTAGATACGGGTTCTCATATTTTTTAGATTATAAGTTCGTGAGGCTTAGTTCTTCTTAATCTACGAATATTATATCGTACATTTAAGACGTCTATTATTTCGGGATTAATATGCATCTGCAGACGGTCATTGTGACGAATTGCGTAATTTTTAATTACTTCCGTTACAAGTTCAATCTGCAAATCACGATGCAAGTCATTATTTCTAATATACCACGGGGCATTTACTATTCCCCGAAGGACTTTGTTTTGGAAAGTTTGTATTATTTGTACATTTGTTTTCTTTGTGCAACCCCATAATTGGATACCATACGTCCAAACAGGTTTTAGTATCTGATTATATATTAAAATTTTATTCTCAGTGGACATTTCAGAGTTATGTCCTAGCAACCAATACAGTTTTCTATACCTAATATTTAACTCTTCTACTTTCTTTTTCACATGTTCCTTCCATTTCAGTTTAGCATCTAGATTCATACCCAGATACTTAGCTGTGTTAGAATAAGGAACTACTTGGTTATTAATAACTACAGGAGCGTTTGTTATTTTTTTATTTGTAAAATTGATATGAGTGGACTTTGACTCATTTAGTCTAATTCGCCATCGTTGGGCCCAATCACATATCTCGTTAACAGAATTTTGTAGCTTTTCTGTGGATTTAGTCACGCATCCATCAGTTGATAGAAGAGCAGTGTCATCTGCGAATGTAGCTATCATCACATCGTTTGTATGTGGTATATCCCTAGTATACAATAAGTACAGGGTTGGTCCCAGAACACTTCCCTGTGGAACTCCTGCTTGTAATTCTTTAAGTTCAGAATACGCTGAACCATAGCGAACTCTAAAGAATCTATTTGAAATATAAGATTTAAGTATCTCATAGTATTGTCTTGGTAGATCCCTATGAAGTTTATACTGTAAGCCCTTATGCCAGACCTTATCAAAAGCCTGAGCAACGTCTAAAAATAGTGTAGAGCAAACTTGCTTTTCTTCTAACGATTTTTCTATAATATTTGTTATGCGATGTACTTGATCTATTGTCGAGTGTTTATTTCTAAACCCAAACTGGTGGGTGGGAATAAGCCTTCTTTTTTTCTATTATTCTGTCTAGTCTTTTGAGAAGCAGTTTTTCAAAAAGTTTTGATAGTACTGGTAAAAGTGAGATTGGCCTGTATGAGGTGACTTCTGATGGGGGTTTACCTTGTTTAGGTATAACTATAATTTCTGCTATCTTCCAATGATAAGGAACATATCTTAGCTTAAAACAAGCATTAATTAAAAGCTTAAGTTTAACCAATGCTATGAAGGGTAGTTCCTTCAGAATTTGGGCAGTTATAAGATCATAACCTGGCGATTTTCTATTAGAGAGCTTATGAATACATGTGCTGATATCTTTAAGTGAAACGTAAGGGATTACGTCTTCATCTATCCTATCAAAGAATTCAAGGCGTTCGTTTGCCACACTACTTGGAAAAGGTTTAAAAACATTTGTTAAATGTTCCGAAAATAGTTTGACCTTTTCTTTTGGGTCGCCGATCCATTTCCCATCAGATGTTTTTAACGGGGGATCTTGCGTTTGAGGTCTTTTTAAATA
The DNA here is from genome assembly GCA_948293265.1 of Cheilosia impressa. Taxonomy (NCBI): domain Eukaryota; kingdom Metazoa; phylum Arthropoda; class Insecta; order Diptera; family Syrphidae; genus Cheilosia; species Cheilosia impressa. Next base: position 37,569,694 of record OX411884.1, on the reverse strand, counting down.
TTTGGCAGCCTTCCAAAGGGAGTAGTCTGTGACTTTGTCAGCAGTTAAATTGCAAAGATATTTAGTAAGAGTTCTATTTTTAAACTCACTAATACTTTTTTTAAGTTTATTGTTAAGTCTATTGAATAGAGTTTTATCGCCGGGATATCTTGTCATTTGCCATTTTCTCCGGGCTCTTCTCTTTTCTAATATTAGTTCCCTAATTTCTGTGGGGTATTTTATCGATGCTTGTTTGCGTTGCTGAATAGTTGGTGTACTATCTTCTGCCGCCTGTTGAATATCGGCAATGAATTGTTCCACTTCGATGTCAATATGCCTTATTGTGGCCAGTGGAGCTCTAAGGTTTATAAAACCTTCGAGTATTTTTTTAAAATTACACCAGTTTGTTCTTTTGCTGGTAAGTCTTTCATTGCTTATCTGCTCTACTGACATGCCATTAGCTGTCAAATGACCAAAATGTCAGGATTATCAAAACTGTATATGACCAAAATTACCAATATGGTCATATTTGCCTCAATGGTCATTTAAGGCATTTTTTATTTATTATCAAATATTGTAGTGGGGTAATGCTGTAAATGAAAACAAAGCAAAAAGTTGAAGTTGAAAATATTTATTTATTTACAAAAATGTACAAATAGATAGCAAACAATTTCAACACAAACAAAATTTCACAACAGGAAAAAAGTATATATTAACACAATTACTGGAAAAAGACAAGACCACTTATTAAACCTGAACAAATTAGAAAGAAAGACGCAATTAAACAATTTAAACAAATAATAGATTGAATAATCCACAAAAAAAGAGAACGAAAATGAAAATAAATCACAATTCCACGAACTCAAACACCGATGACAACAAAATAATTCGTCTTCTATCAAAAATGCCAGCAATGCCATAACGAAATTTCAAAAAAGTGCATATGGGCATATAGGGCTTTATGCTGGAATTCGTCCTTATTGTCCGATTACACTATATGCTATTTGAGCATTTTTATCTGTCAAAATCAGCCCGGTCATATGTGGCATTTAGGTCATTAGAGCATATGAGATATGCCCATTAGATTGTATGACCATATTTTGACAAGAGAACTGTCAGAAATTGGCATTTTATGACCACTTGGCATACAGTCTAATCAAACTTTTAGAAACAGAAAATTTAAAAAAGACACTATACTTGCGATCCTCTAAATAAGACTCAATCCCTGAAGTAAACCGCGGTGGAAAACCGATCGCTTTTAGTTTGAAGAGTATGATTTTGTTAGAGATTTTGTCGAACGCTTTGCTGAAATCAGTAGCTACAACATCCACTTCCTTACCATTTTCCAAGGCACATAATGTGCTAGAGACGAAATCTCTAAGGTTCGTGATTGTAGAACGACCCTTAAAAAATCGATATTGCTTAGTGGAAAGAATTGATTCGCAATGGAAGAACAATGGTAAACGAGTCCTTCCAATATTAAGGAAAAATTCCCTGTGTAATTGAGAGCTGAAAAAGAGAAGAAATTGGCTTTGGCAGTGCTATTTGTTTAGCACATTTCTTTAAAACAATGGCAGGGAAGAACTATTTTTTTTTAAAGTTGTGACAGGAACAGATTTAAGGAAACATTCATAGATTTTCGAGTAGAAAGTGGAAGTAGCACATCAATTTTAACAGTTTTGTCATGTATAAAGTCAAAATGAACATTGTCTATGAGATCGAAAAGTTTTTCGAAATTAGCTTTGCGAAAGTTAAATTTTCATTGCCTCGAGGGGTCGATCTTCAAATTTGCGCTGTCATACAAAAAAGATAAAAATAGGGGAGGGTGATGGTTGTCAAGTTTGGAGAGAAGGTGGCTACTCTCAATAACTACACCGTTTTCGGAATCTGTAGAAAAAATTATGTCTAGCTGCCTACCTATGTTGTTTTGGATACCGCTTAATTGATAAAGACCAGCAGCCAACAGCCGATTAGTGAAAAAGGTGAATGATATCGGCGCAGTGGCTTAGTAGTTAGTGTGTTGGACTACTAAGCGAGGGGTCCCAGGCTCGAATCCCGAGAAAACCCAAATTTCAACTCAAGGTTTTTTTTCCACTGCGCCACCTCTCGCTGAAGTTGTACGAAGGTAAAAGAAACATTTGGAGTTTATAAGTGCCGCATATGAAGACAAATCGGAAGTTGTGAAATATTGAAGTATTCGTGATATCCATAAAAAGTCGTTTAAGGGCTGAAACTTCTGTTGGGATGCCAGCTTCAGAAATTAAGCGCACGAGGCACGACATGCATATTAGTGCATATTAGTTTTTCCATCAATGCGGACAGATTTAGGTTTGTCGTGTAAGTACGCGAGGTAAAGGCGAACATTTTCATAAATTTTGCTTTCTTTAAAGCGAGAGAGAACAAAACAGCCATAATCAGAAGTTGTTTTTGTGATCTTGTCAATGGGGTGTAGCATTGGATCTAGAAAAGACACTCTGTTACGGTGATGAGAGCTATGAATATTATCAAAGCAAGGGTAAAAGAGTAAGAATAATTATTATGATAGAGGTTAGTTTTCTTAGAACTAAGGTTAGTTATTGAGCTTAACTTAGGATAAGAGCTAGATTTAGTTTTTGAGCTTAAATTAGACCAGGATTTAGTTTTTGAGCATAAAGGACTCCATTTATGTATATCACCATACCATCGATGGTAAGAGGTTCGTCAGAGGTTAAGTTAATCTTAAAACATTTGTACTACCGTTTGAAATGAGCTACCTGCTGGAAATCAAGATTGGCAATAGAATATTTGCGACTGAAGAATTTCTGCACCAAGGAAGCATTAGCATGTTTCGGGGGGCCTGTCAGGAAGAAAGGAGCAACGTGTGTTTTGCTTATTTGGCTATCGGCAGAAGGTTGTATGCGAGTAGAGGGTGGCGCGTCAGATAAAGGCGGAGTGGTTACATCAATCGCAGGACCAGAAATTAGCAATTCGTCATGTAAGGATTTATTAGCGGATGGATGAATTTCTAAAGGGAAATTACATGAGACAAGCTTTAGTTCTTCGACAACCTCATTTAAACTTATGTCTTCTCGATGTCGACTCGTCGCTAAGTAAGTTAATATCACTCAATATCTCATCTGCGTGCTCACCATGGTCAGGAAACTGTTGTTTAATAGTGTCCAATGATGAAGAAAGACCAGTGATGCTTTTCTTGATATCCATTAAATCAGCCTCGGTAGAAGGCTGGGCAGGCGGGACTTGGAGTTTGTCATTGAGGTCAAGTATGGACTGCTTAATGGTTGATAGTTCAGCATTGAGTGAGGCAAAGGAGGAAAGGAGATTTTTAAAGCTTGCATTGTTCAGTGAGGTACCTTCCTTTATCCTTTTAATATGGTCGGAGAGGGTTTTTACTGTAGAATTGTGGCTATTGGTAAGTTTTTCCAAAGAATGGTTGGAAAGGTCATTATTAACTAGCTCAATTTCGACGGCTTCGGTGAGAATATGGCGGCGATAAGATGGTCGTTGTTACACTTGATGGCCAGCAAGGTGTGAGACAAGGAGATAGACTTGCATTCCTCGCAGAAGTATAAAAAGATGTTAGAATACCTACACATCACATGCAGGTACAGTTTTGCACTCCTACCCAGCCCAATACATATAGGGTAGAAGACTTTATTGCAAATTCCTCTGCACGAAACCCAATCAGGTGGAATAACGCTGATGGAGCATCTGGTGTTCATCTTCGTTCCGGTAGTGTTGGAAGGAAAGTAGTGTAGGATTCTGTACCCCGGTGGGGGTATTCGGAAAAGTTGAGTAGTGGTATAGGTGGTATCACTGCATAGGTGGCGATACATGCAAGCATAAGATGTTTTAAGTCTGGAGCAAAATTATGTATGGTTCTTCACTTCGGTGGTGTTATTTGAGTAGTTAGTTGCTAATACTCCGTAGATGGCAGTGCATGCAAGCATTAAATGGTGTATGTCTCGAGTATATTTATACGGCAGAATATGTTCCGAAATAGTAGTATGCACTAACCTCGAAACGCTGAGTCCACTGAGTCAAAGAGATGTATAATATACACAGATCCGCTATTACTCGGTAGTCGGTAGTCAGCAATATGTAAGAAGGCTGGAGTTGAGTGTTGATTAAACCAGAGACAATACTGAGACCACCAACTTCGGCCGATTTCCCGTTACTTAGCCTACAAGCTATATTTTTTCGGAGTGGTCACGATTTACTGCGCTAGTATTGTTACATAGAAATTCGTATTGACAAATGTGACTTAACTTCAAAAATTTTGAGTCACCAATACACTCCCAAAAAATATGAGCCACTTTCGCTTGAGCAAAGTGGCTTGCAGCGTTCATAGAATTTTATCAGTTAAATTTGAAATTGTTCGTTACGTGTGAATAATAATTTTTTTTAGGAAAAAGTGTACATATGCTTAAAATATTTACGAAAAATTAATGTGGTATTCGATTGGGCGCTCTCAGAGCAATTTTTATGTTCGTTTGGTACAAAGAAAGCAATCTTTTTCAGATTTCAGAGCACTTTTGCGAATCTGGATATTTTCTCAGATTTCCTTCAGATTTACCAATCCACGTGCGTTTGAGTTTGACAACTAGTGGAGTTTGTTTACATTTTAGTGAAATTTTTCGACTGCAAAGAAACGCATTACATCGGGTGGATATAGTTTTGTTAATTATTTATGTACAAATGTTTAGAAATCAATCTGGGCGATCATTTTGAAAGTTTTCATATAAAATTTAACCAGTGAATGGAAAACGCTTAGAAAAGTGTCGAGGACTACACATATTGCAGTCGCACAAATATCAACAAAAAAAAGAGCAAGTGACGTTTTTGTGTTCGATTAGCCACACGAAATCTGGAATCTGAGAGCAAATCTGAAGAAGCCCAATCGAATACCACATAAGAATGTATGTTGGTTGAGGGAAAATAAAAACATTTTGAGCAAATTTTCTTTATTATTTAAGAAAAAATTACACACGAAACCGAAGTTAATTATATCCAAAAGCGGGAAATACACAACCATATTTGTCCCAATATATTTCTAGTATATAAAACATCTCCTTTAGATAGCTTTATTAACCACACAAATAAAATTATTCAACTTTAAAAAATTTCTAATTACTAACCAATGGCATTCAGTTATTATAAAATGTGGTATTCCCGAACTCTTTCACATTTCCCCACGGCTGCCGAGGTTGGCAGCATTTATTTTTGTATTTTTTGTATGTTTTTGCATGTCATTCGGATTCCGAATTTACATAACACCGATAGGAATACAAAATGGCGAATTTGAAAAAAAAACTGAGGGGGCCAGCGGCAAGAGGATTGTGAGTTGGGGGTCTCAGTATGGTTTGTCTATGGTTTAAACATTCGATGATGACGATGGGTACCGTATTATACAATGAGAATCATACAATTCTTGTGTAACCCACAGTTTACTGAGAAGGCAGAATGTTTTGACACTGTTTAGGGTAAACTTTTTTTTTTATATCGTGGCAAAAATATTTTTTATTCTTAACATAATTTATAATCTGCAATTAGTAGGTACGAAAAAGGAATACTTGCACAAAAATACACATTTCGGAATAGCGAATTCTTGCATTAAAATCCAATTCATGAAAACAGCTTGTAGGCAGCCTCCTTTCCACTGGAAAGTTATATACCTCTGTTTTCCATTATCTTTGCCATGAACCATAAAATAATGTAATTTTCGATTTGGCTTTTCAGATTTTGATCTGAGATTTCAGATTTCTGCTGCCAAATCGAAAATAAAATCCGAATTTGATTGGTTCTGTATGTATTGAGTTGGCCGCAAAAAATATTTTCTTTCACTTCCACTGAAAATCTATTTCAATTGATTTCTACAAATTTAAAAGCACTCATTTCGAAATAATTTAATAAAAAAAAAAACGTTTCCATACTGGAAAAATGTATAATTCAGTTAAAAAAGTAATCCTTCCAACGATAAACAATTCGTAACAGCCAGCTGTGTGTCATACACATTGGTATAGGGAAGGTATGTGTAAAGTTTTTTAGTTCTGAGAAAAGTATAAAAAAATATTAAAGGAAAATACACACATTATTATTCTCTTTGGAGGCGACTTGCACTTATCCAAACTTTGAAAAAATGCATTCTTTGCCAATAAAAAAATGTTAATTGCACTTATTGGGAATATCAAATGAATTTCATCTATTTTTTTTTTAATTTATGCATTTTTAGTGCAATCAGAAAAAAATGCCATCATAAAATTGCATTCATTGACTTCTTTTTACAACTCGCCCCTTACCAATAAAAATTCTGCTACCTAGCTATCTATTTTTGCATAAAATACCCAATTCCATGGCAACGAAGAAAAATAAACAAATTTATTCAAGAAAAGAAAAAAACTAATTCCATACATTTTTAAATTTTTAGGTGTCAAAGTTTGTTCAAACTGTTGAAAACGAGAACAATGAACGATTCGATTGAACGATGCGACGATGATGTGATATGAAGCAAATTGAAAACGATGTCGTTTTGTTCAATCGTTTCGACGACAATCGTTTTATAAATTACGCGATTAGAGCCCTGACAACCCTGCCCCTACCCTATGTATATCATTTCTCATGACTCGTGTTCTTTTCCAATGCAGGGGATTTGGTATACCACCTACCCACCACATTATATTGTTGCTATTTGCTTATTTTGTCTTTCGTGTTGAACGATATGTTTTCTTCTGTTACTGTTCCATACTAGTAGATATGTATGTTATGCTAAAATATGTTTTGGTGTTACGGTAAAGGTTTTCGTGGAAAGCTAATGTTATAAAATTTAGAAATCCAATGCGGATGGCCTGAATAAGGCCATTTGCAAAAAAAATAGAAGGGATAGGAAAACGGGATGGCACTTCTCATGCTAAAATTTCAAAACCCTATTTTGAAAAACCTTATTCTTCAAATGTTGTAAATTCTACACAATGTCAGCAGTAATCGAAAAAGAAGCGTAGTACTTACCGTAGCAAAAAGGGACTTAATATTAAAAGTAAGGGACTAAATCAAGTCGATTTAGCTAAATCACGTTGGTGGGAACAGGGTATTAAGGGTTTTTCTCTGGATTTCGTCAAAGAACTTTCGGTTTTTATGCTTTTGAGAACGAATTTTTATGTGGGGTGTTGCCATTCGGTTTTAATTTGTTTGAGTTTCTGAAGGATCCAATAATTTTCAGTTAAACCATTTTTTGACATATTTTAGCATTTTTTCTATATTTTTGCATATATGCCTATTTTTAAACAAATAGTTTATCACACTGAAATATCAAAATTACGAAGCAGGTTAACCTATATACTGCTATTGTCGGTCGTTGGGTTTTACCACATCGGCTCACTCATCCCCAGTAAAGATAATGCCTTGAAATTATTTTATGATCCTTTTTTGCTACTGTTTCCGCGAAGATCTGCACTGCCGGGTAATAATTTTTTTACAAATATGTATCCAATCTAGGTATCTATGTCTATATTCAAAAATGTATATGCAGCTGCACAAGTGCAGTTCTTTTTCCATCTGTTTAGGTATTTGACATTGCGTCGTGGTTATATAATTTTGTATTTTAATTGCCTGTTTGTATATATAAACAATGGTTGTCATCTCAATCGCAGATAGTGCATCCAAGAAAATTGTTTACTTTATTTTTTATATGAATAAAGAATGCGCCTATTATCTTACCGGAAAAGGAAAAAGATAAACGGAATTTGTTTCGATCAACAATAGCCGTATTTTATTATCAGCGTGATCTGATCCGGATCAGATCACGATAATAAAACAATACGGATCATTGAAAAGTTTAATTTCTGAATTGTGGCAACAGTTGCTTTCAAAAACAAAGCAGATAATAGAGGGGTATTACAAACTTCATATTGCTGCCAGCCATATTGCAAATATTCTGCTCAACGTGACGTCACACAAGGCACTTGACATTTCACTTGAAATATCGGGGGTGTTACCATATTTAATGGAATTTGCATAATTTATCTTTTCCAATTTTTTTTAATAACAAATTTATTTCATATATCTACACTTATGCAACACATGAACAATATTTTGCAGCTAGCACTTGAGTTTATTTTGGCATATTAAGGTGTGTCCAGACCAGCCAAACATTTCAGAAATGTTTATGAAGCAAATCGGACACATTTCAAAAACATTTGTAAAAGATTTCTGAAATTCATTTATTAACCCCCGTATTAATAAACAAATGTGCACAAGTTAGTTAGCTAGTAGACATCAGATAGCATACAAAAATTTTACGTAACTTCTGAATAAAGAGTTGATAACTTTTACGCAGCGTTTATTAATAAGAGGGTAAATGTTTATGAAATATTTAAATTTCATCCTTTTTTTGGATAAGAAAAAAAATATGTGGTAGGATTATAATTACCAACGAGTAAAGTTTTTTTATTGTAATTTTGGTCTCGGGAATCACGCGGCACGCAATTTAATTCAAATAATTGTTCATTCATCACTTTCTCATTACGTAGGTATCTCAAGCTTTTCTTGACATTTGTATTTTATTTACAAAAAAAAAATAATCGAAAAACAGCACTCATTTTCTGCTGGGAAACTTGCAAAACAAAAATGATTTCCCATCACGTTTGGGAAACTGTAAAACATTTCATAAATGTTTTCAATTTCATAAAAATTGTTTTGTTTAATAAATGTTTAAGAAATATTTATGAAATATGTAGGTATTTAATTGTTTATCAAGTGTTTGGCTGGTCTGAATATACCTTTAAAGAACGAAAAAAAATAACTCGGAACTCGAATGCGAAAAAATCAATTGATTTTTTTTTTCACTTTCTAGTCTGGCAGCGTGATTGTGTGGCTATCGTTTGCAGGCACACCAACACTTAAAAATGAAACAAGCCATCTAGTGGGAAATAGTGGAAATAATTTTCAGATCATGTTTCATGATCTCGATGAGAAGCAGGATCATGTGCTGTTGTTGTAATTGCATGTAAATCGATGATCTATATGGATCATAGCTGATAATAAAAAACAGCTAATATTTTTATTTTAAATTGAAAGATGGTAACCCTAATTGCACTGCTCTCTGAGTTATGGCAAATTATCATACAAACTACGACAACCCTGTGAGAGCTTTAAAGAGAGACCGATTTAAGTAAGTCATTTCAACAAGACTGAGAGACAAACATCCTATCTTCCCTGTACTGACAATTTTTGTTGGACAGAAGGATAGAGTATAGTCACAAAACCCTCACAAGGTGAGGTGAAATTGATTTTGTGAGGTTTTCGTCATAAACTAAGTACATATTTAATTTATTTGGATTTGAATTTGCATTTCTCACAAGCTGCTTAGGTTTTTTTATCTTTTCGGGCAGATAAATGTAATAGATTTCTCCTTTTCAGTACTTTTTTTGACACAAACCCTGTAAAACTATGGCTGGAGGGTGTCCCAACAACCCGATACCACTACGAATATGTTCCCATACCCGTACTAGCTTTAAATTTTTATTTTTATATAAAATTAATTTCATTTCGTTTGCCGTAATTTCAAAAAAGGAAAGATGATTCCCCTTGGACTTACATATTATATACAAAGTTGAAATGAATAGGTGCTTGAGCTCGCTTCTACCTGCGGATAAAGCAAAATGTTGTTAATAAATTCGTAATGCACATGCATCCGAATTATATAATAAAACAGTTCGTAATACCAATTTTTTTAACCAAATTTAGCTTTATTCGGAAATTCAAATAAAACATAATAGTTCATGTTCACACGTTTTCATATTACACTAATTAAATGTCTAGTCGTTATTGAATGTTTCAGTCGGTTACTTTTATTCTTAATATTCGAGAACATTCTAAAACTAGTTTAATTCTTTTTAATAGACGTAATTAAGTATAAAATACCTACTGTGGTCATAACCTATATTCAGTCAAAGTCGCAATTGCAATTTTGATTTACTATGCACTTATGTAACAAAGTCTTGAAAAATACCAAAAGAAGCAAAAAAAAAATATGATTTTGTGTTGTTAAGCAGCCGGTGTTGAAGGGTAGTGATGCGATGTCATGAGAACACAAGCGTTCTCACCTAGCCTCTCACTATCAACTCCTACTCTCACCTCTACGGGGTGACTGGTGGGTGCCTACTACCTCGACTGGAGATTGGGTAACCAACCCCTTTGGAAGGTCGTTGGTGGCAGCAGACGAGAGAGGGGGGAGGAGTGTTGTTTTCTCACTAAGACACCTCCTCTGGTACCAGACGGCAGCGGAGGAGTTCCCTAGATGGAGCCAACGGTGGCGTCTACAGTTCCAGTCAGGCCGAACTATTTAGTGTAATCCCTATAGAGCTGCTCTGACATATTCGGATACCAGGTCTATAGGGATTTCCAATACCGAGCCAGGGTGTTGGAGAAGAGTTGGTGGCGGATGAACCCTTAATGGGCCAACGGCAGCGCTCACATCCCAGAGTGGGTTACTGGCACCGGAATAACCGGCCTGCTGTCCTAAGGTCAAGGGCCTGGCCCTCCAGGTTGGGGGTTGTGCCGTCGGGGTAACTTCCCGACCATTTAAAAAAACACTAGTTATGGGAGAGACACGTGAAGCCTCGGATAACGATTTCCCTCAAACGGCAACTAGACCCGGAACGTCAACGGACAACGATTTGAGAGTATGTACCTGGAACGTGCGAACGCTGTACACCCCAGGTGCTACTCAAAAACTTGAGTCTGTCCTCACGCGGTACAAGGCAGATATTACCGCGATCCAGGAGATACGATGGATAGGATCAGGTATGATGAAAAGGAAAAATTGCGATATTTATTACAGCTGCCATAAAAGATTGCATGTATTAGGATGCGGATTCGTCGTGGGAAACCGGCTTAGGACAAAAGTCATTGACTTTAAGCCGATAAGTGATCGCCTAGCTGTGATCCGCATCAAAGCTACTTTCCAAAACATAAGCCTAATATGTGCACACGCCCCTACCGACGAGGCTGAAGACCCTATCAAGGAGGAGTTTTATGACCTCCTGGATGGAGCCTACGGAGCCTGTCCGGAGTACGATGTCAAAGTTGTGCTCGGGGACTTCAATGCTAAAATCGGAAAGGAAAACATCTTTGGCGGGTTAGTTGGTAAACACAGAATCCACGAAACGACCACAGACAACGGTTACCGACTAACTGACTTCGCGGCAGCTCGTAATACGGTGATAAGTAGCACTAGGTTTCCAAGGCTAAGGATCCACACAGCAACCTGGCGCTCTCCAGACGGTCGAACCGCCAACCAAATCGACCATGTGCTAATCGACGCGAGGCACGCATCCAACATCCTCAACGTGCACACATTCCGCGGGGCAAACGTCGACTCTGACCATTTTCTTGTTGCGGCTAAGTTCAGAGCTCGACTATCCAATGAGAAGAAGCTGCGTTCCGCCCAGAAGAAGAAATTCAACGTTGGACGCCTTAGCACACCTGGAGTAGCCAGAGTCTACAAAGAGCGCCTGAGTGAGAAACTCTCCGCAGTGCATTCACCTACCACAAATGCCAACACCCAGTGGTCCCAGTATCGCGACATCATCAAAGAGGTAGCCGAAACCACCTTAGGGTACCAGCCACCCCAGAGAAAGAGCCCGTGGTATGATGATGAGTGCGTACGCAGGAAGAAGGTGACAGAAGATGCACATATGAAGGCGCTGCAGCGCAAAACAAGGGCAGCAAGGGAAGAGTATCGAGCCAGGAGGAGGGAGGAGAAGAAAATCCTGCGTAGAAAGAAGAGGGCCTACGCAGTCTCCCAGCTCAAGGAGATCGAAGAGTCCCGCGATCGAAGCAACATCCGGAAGTTCTACAAGAAAGCCAAGCAACTGGCTGCTGGCTTCAAGACCGGAACGCAGGCTCTTCGAAACAGTGATGGAAACCTAGTCACCGAAGCGCAGGGAATAGTAGATGTTTTTAAGCAGCACTTCCAGCAGCTGCTAAATGGGCATCATGTAGAGAGAGTGATAGGGCAAGAAGAGAACCCACGTCCAGTCAATGAAGATCCAGTTCCACCGCCCAGTATGGAAGAAGTTGGCTTAGCAATAAAAAAGCTAAAGAACAACAAGGCCGCCGGCTCTGATGGTTTACCAGCGGAGCTCTTCAAATACGGTGGTGATGTTTTGGTAGGGCGCATGCACCAAATCATCAACCAAGTATGGGTGGAAGAAAGTATGCCCGATGACTGGACTATCAGCTCCATATGCCCCATCTACAAAAAAGGCGATCCTATGTCTTGCAAGAACTATCGAGGCATATCCCTGCTTAATGTCGCATACAAGATCCTATCCAACGTACTGTGTGAACGTCTCAAACCGTTCTGCAACACACTAATCGGCACGTACCAGTGTGGCTTCCGGCCCGGCAGATCGACTATAGACCAAATTTTCACACTGAGGCAAATCCTGGAAAAGACCAATGAATTTCAAGTCGAGACTCACCACCTTTTCATCGACTTTAAAGCCGCATATGATAGCATTCATCGTCAGGAGCTTTATGTGGCGATGGCCGAATTCGGGATCCCGGCAAAACTGATCCAGCTATGTAGCGTGACGCTGGAGAACACACGCTGCAACGTGCAATTTGGAAGTAGTTCCTCCGAACTATTCCAAACATGCACCGGATTTCGGCAAGGAGACGCACTATCATGTGACTTCTTCAATCTCGTGCTAGAGCAGATAGTGCGCAGGGCAGGTGTCAACACGGAAGGCACTATCTTCAACAAATCCGTCCAGCTACTGGGGTATGCAGACGATATTGACATCATCGGTCGCTCCCAGCGTGCCGTGATAGAGGCTTTTACGGCGATTGAAGAACAGGCGAAATTCGTTGGTCTTGTAGTAAATGAGGACAAGACTAAGTACATGCTATCAACAAACAAACAAGCATCTGTCCACCGCCTAGGACAGAACGTCACTATTGATAGCAACAATTTCGAGGTAGTTAAGGAGTTTATCTACCTCGGAGTAAACATGAACTCCACAAATGACATCCTAGTGGAGATCCGGCGAAGAATTACCCTAGGAAACCGCTGCTACTTCGGTTTGGCAAAACAATTGGGTTCAAAACTCCTAACTCGAAGGACAAAATGTATGCTTTACAGAACCCTTATCCTGCCAGTTCTGCTTTATGGCGCCGAGTGCTGGACGATAAGCAGGAAGGGAGAGCTGATACTGGGCTCCTTCGAAAGAAAAATTCTTCGGCGGATTTTTGGTCCTGTGTGCGAGGAGGGCGAATGGAGGAGAAGATACAACCGCGAACTCTATGAGCTGTACCAAGATGTGGATGTAGTCCAAAAGGCCAAAATACGTCGACTACATTGGCTCGGCCACATCGAGCGAATGGACAATAATGCTCCAGCTAAGAGGATCTTCGAATCCCAGCCGCCAGGTTCGAGACGACAAGGAAGACCGAACCTCCGTTTCAAAGACCAAGCCATCGCGGATGCCAGAGCGCTTGGTCTGGATAACTGGAAGCAGCGTGCCCGGGATCGCAGAGGATGGAAGGCTGCAGTGTCTCAGGCAGAGACTCTCCACGGGTCGGGAGCCCGTTAAGTAAGTAAGTAAGCAGCAGAAATACGAAATGTCAGGTCAAATTCTGAAATGCATAAGCTTTCGTACTCGTACTTACTATACTACATTCTTGAACGTCCATAAATATAACTAACTACTACGCCATAATTCTAAACTGAAATCACTTCAAATTATAGCAGCAGTGGGTTTGGTTTCTTAACCGTGGTTGGTATGATTGATGTGTCGGATTCCATTCCTATCGTGACCTCATCATAAATTTAATAAAAACTCTCAGAGTGGCTGAATAAGTTTAAATTATTTTCAAAACTAATCGACGTACGCATGGATTTTTTTCCACGAAATACCAGAAAAAATTAACTGTAACTGTTTTTGGGGGCCTATTTCGAAAAATAACTTCAATTGTGTGTGGAGAGAGAGAGAGCTATGGTGCGATCACAACTGAAATGGAACTAACTGAACTAAACTAAGTACGATTTCCCTGCAAATATTTTTAATAATACACCTCTCTCCTGCTCTCAATGTCTCTGAACCCGTAGAAGCACCAGAAAAAGTTCTAAATGGCGGAAGGTGTAAAAAAATACTGACACTGTGTTCCTACATCATGGTACGAGTATATCTATTCGATTTCCGAAAAAACTTTAAGATATTTTGGTTCCTTAAATTTTGTGTCTTTTTTCGTTTGTTGTTTTTGGCGAAACATCATTTCGGGAATGTCTACAGAAAAACGACAAAGAATTGAAAGAAAAGAATCGATTATGAACATAACAGGTCTATTCGCGTACTCGGTTTGAACCGAAAGCAATCGATATAAATCGATCGCAATCGCACAAGGTCTATACTAAATCTATACTACGTTTATAGACTTTGTGCGATTGCGATCGATTGCGTTCGATTTCAACCGAGTACGCGAACAGACCTAACATGTATTAAGATTTGAAATGATTTTTGAGGTATAGTCTTTTCATGAAGATTTCGTTTAGTAATAGGTTGCGAAACATACAGGAAATTCTATGCTTTTTTGTTTAATGTGTTTGCGGTGTTTAGAACTGATTTTATTGCATGGTGCCACTTGATACAATGAAATTAGAAAATCGAACAAATCGAAAATGTAGCGAACATTTTCAAACCTGGAACTAAGAAAAAACATTATTTACAACACAGCCCCACACTCAGTATTGAAATGAGAATCCACCTCAGGCTAACTGACTTTCGGTTTAAACCGGAAGTGTAGGCTGTCTTTTTAAGTATGTGTGAGCCTCCTTTGACTGAAATGGGAACAAATACCTATATGAATTCAAACTGGGCTACACTCAATGTCGATTCAGCTTGCAGGCAATCCATCCATTTTGGATAAAGCTGTCAGCCTATATTTAATACTTAGTTTATACCCACCGGGAAATTTGATAGAGTTCGGTAATACCACCACTGTCGGGTTTCTTTTCGCTCCTCTACCACTATCAATCTTATTCAGAGAGTATCTCTGGATTTCTCCAGAGTTTTTCCCTGGGTTCAATTCCTGGTGTTAATGCTAGCATCTGTTTATGGGAGATCATCCACTGTGTCTCAGCAACTTTGCAGTTGACATCTCTTTTTCAAGAGAATCCGCCTTTTCATTGCCGTCGATCTCTATGTGTCCTCGAACCCTTGTCAGTTCCTCACTGTTGCTTTATTTTTGGATGAGCACTAATTGAGTACATTCCAGTACCAATGATGTTGTGATATTTGTCTGTCGCATGCGTCTAATCATCGCCTGATTTCCCAGTGCTATAAGGATATTTCTTCCCTCCACCTGGGGTGTCAGCACGTAACTTGATACAATCGAGTTCAGTCGATACAATCGAGCTCTGGCAGCACCTAATTTGTCTCAATTTGTATCGACTGAACTCGATTGTATCAAGTTACGTGGTGAAACCCCTGACTCTATAGCAAGTAGCCCTACGCAAGGTGCAAAGCAATCATCTCAGCCATGTATACGGAAGTGTATTTCCCGAAGCTTTCGTGATCGGCTACTTCCACCTCTTCTGAATAGATACCGGCCCCCGATCCGCCATCAATCATGGATTCACCTGTGAAAATCACTTGCTACTATTTTTTTTTCTGGAAGCAATCCGTTCTCAGTACGAGTTTTGCGATTCCTTTTAATACTACGCACCCCTGTTATCCCATTCATAAGTACCTTCAGCTATCTAATATCGCTTTTAAAAACTTCCATTATTTCTCTATGTCCATAGATGATGGATAATTGTACATCTACATGAAAACGAAGAGATCTCAGGACCCAGGTGCTTCCTCACAATTTTCTGATTTGTCAGTAAACTAGAAACATATTAAGAAATTTATTAGTTACGTATTTCCCACTTTTGGAAATAATTAACATATATTTCATGCCCACAGTTTCCCTAAATAACTGATAAAAGTTTGCTCAAAATGTTTTTATTTTCCTACAAACATTTTGCATTTTTCATAAATATTT
This sequence comes from Cheilosia impressa, assembly GCA_948293265.1. NCBI lineage: Eukaryota > Metazoa > Arthropoda > Insecta > Diptera > Syrphidae > Cheilosia > Cheilosia impressa. The sequence goes on along the minus strand of OX411884.1, from coordinate 37,553,671 downwards.
ATAAAAAAAATACTATTACAAATTTAACGGATAAATTTCTCTCAACGCTTTAACCGCAGTGAAGCGACAACGAAATGGTGCGAGTGGATTGGTGTATGACATTTGCCAATATGATTTTTTTTGTTATAATACTAGCCGTTGACTCTAATGTATTGTAAAGGAACATTGTTAAAAACGTCTGCACTATGAACGTGCCCTTCAACATAAAGGATGAGCTGCACTCACCCATCGGCAGCAATTAAGAGGAACGAAGAGAGAGAGAGGCTATATAGAGTGGTTTCGAACTTGTAATTTGAATTAAGTTTTTTGATTTTGTAACTTTGGCTTTTAAGTGCGGACAGTCGCCATTTTGGAAGAATAAAGAAAAACTTTCTTAAAAGCCGCGTGCTGCGTGCTATTTAAAAATTTATATTTATTTATTTCGAATTTAACAAATCTTTTAAGAAACCTTTCAATTGAATTCAATAGAATTTGGAATATATTTTGATTAACCATGCCGTTAAAAGGGACATGTGGAAGTTGCACTCGACCAGATTCAGCTGAAGACATGGTCCAGTGCGATAATTGTGAAGTCTGGCATCATTTCTCATGCGGCTACTCCTCCGCCGATCTACAATGGGAGTGCAGGAAGTGCACAATAGGTAGAGATGCAGTCGTAACCTTTGAGAGGACATCAGCGAGCAGTAGTTTATCTTCGACAACAACGACGGTAGCAAGCGGTTTGTTGGCGATGACGAATACAGCAAATAGTGGTGTGTTGGCATCAAAAACGACTCCAGCAGATATTTTCACAACAAGAACTACGGCGACAACCGGATTGAACGCAGCATCTCCGACAGCTGAAGGGAGTTTGGTAAAGGGAAAAGCAGACAAGGCTGGCAAGCATTCCTTAAAAATGAAATTGGAAATGCTTGAGGAGCAACGCAAGATGGAGATGAAAATCCTTGAACAGAAGTATGCTCTTTTAGCATTAGATGAGGCAGAAAGTTTGAATGAAGTTGAAGAAATAGGACCCAAAGTTTGTATAGTACAAGAAAAGGTAAGCGAAAATGAAATTTTTGATCAGGCCAATGTAGGCATAAATGCGCAATCGCATGTAGACTCTAAGCCTGTAGTTCGGGCATTGACAGCTGACAACATTGCTTGTCGACAAGCTTTGTCGAAGGAGCTACCGACATTTAGTGGTAGACCTGAAGAATGGGCCATATTCTAGGTATAGTAGTTTTGAACATAGTACAGAACTCTGCAGGTATTCGGATTCAGAGAATTTGATAAGATTACAGCGAGCACTCAAAGGTGATGCACTGAAATCCGTAGGCAGCATGTTGCTGCTTCCTTCATCTGTTCCTGAGGTAATGAAAATGTTGAAGTGGCTTTATGGCCGTCCTGAGCTTATTACAGATGGCCTCATAAAGAAAGTTAGGAGCGAGCCACCACCAAAGGCAGATAAATTTGAGTCTCTCGTGGGATTTGCACTTTCTATTAAGCAACTCTATTCGACAATGATTGCAGCGGGCTTAGAGGATCACATCAACAATCCTTCTCTATTGCAAGAGCTAGTTAATAAACTTCCTCCGTTGTTGCGGCTGAATTGGGCAATGCATAGCGCTTCACTTACAAAGAGAAGTTTGCGAGAGTTTAGTGTTTGGGTGGGTACAATGGCAGAAGCAGCTAATACGCTCGTGACACCAGGAGCAGAATCAAGACCTGACCGAAGGATGGGACATTTGAACGCGCATTCACATCATCGACCAACGCAAACGCGCTCAAGGGCAACTAATTGTTTTGCATGTCGCCAAGACCATAGGATTATGGACTGCAACACCTTTAAAGACTTTTCCATTTCTCGTAGATGGAATATAGTGAGGGAGAATAATATTTGTGAAAGATGTCTAAAGCACTTTAAGCGTTCAAGGTGCTCATCTAATTTGACATGTGGGGTAAATGGTTGTAATCAGAATCACAATGCATTGCTTCATAATGATTCCAATTATGCTTCGACTTCAACTGGAGGGGTCTATAACGCCTGTCAGGAAAATGATTCTGGAGATGTTCTGTTTAAGGTAGTTCCGGTTACACTCTATGGTAGAGCCAGATCTATAAATACATATGCCTTCTTAGATAGCGGATCCTCGGTAACACTAGTAGAACAGTCGTTGGCTAATTCTTTTGAGCTGGAAGGAGTTAGAAATCCACTCTGTCTTAAGTGGACAGCAGATGTGGCACGGTGGGAACACAACTCTTGTGTAGTTCCGTTGGAGATTTCGGCAGTCAATGAAACCAATAAGCTGTACCGAATGGTAGATGTGCGCACCGTTGAATATCTAGGTCTTCCGAGCCAAACATTTAACGCTAACAACGCTCAGAAAAAGTATAAGCATCTTCGAGGATTGCCGTTGCCATCGTATCAGGAAGTGCAGCCCAGACTTCTGATAGGACTGAAGAACGAAAATCTCGCAGTAGCTTTGAACATTCGTGAAGGCAGGCGCAACGAACCCGTCGCAATAAAAACAAGGTTGGGGTGTTTGTTTTGCGGTGGACAAAGGAATGTCGCCGAGTCAGTCGTATAGAGTTTACCATCATGTTAGTGTTTGCGAATGCGATCAGCAGCTTCACGATCAGGTTAATAAGTTCCTTGCGCAGGAGGAAAGGGGTTCTGGGAAGGACTATATGGAGACAGCTGAAGAGAAAAGAGCGAAGCTGAATCTTCAAGCTATGACACGGCGAGTTGGCGATAGATACGAAAGTGGTCTTTTGTGGAAATATGACAAAGTGAATCTCCCAAATAGCTATCCAATGGCTCTGAAGCGATTGGAATGCCTCGAACGTAGAGTAAAGGTTGAACCTGAACTTTTGGTTAAGTTGAATAGCCAAATCAATCACTTGGTCGCTAAAGGTTACGCCAAGAGGTTGTCTTCTAAGGAGTTGCAGGTTGCTCACCAGCGAACTTGGTATCTACTGATATTTATCGTCAAAAATCCAAATAAACCAGATAAAGTGCGTTTGGTTTGGGATGCTGCGGCGAAGGTTGCGGGCATATCTCTGAATGAGATGCTAGTCAAGTGCCCAGATCAGCTAACGTCGTTACCAGATGTTTTGTATGCGTTTCGTTCCCGAAGAATTGCTATATGTGGCGATATAGCGGAAATGTTTCACCAGGTACGAGTGCGGGAGGAAGATCGTCATGTGCAAAGATTTTTATGGCGCAATGGGAACTCAATGGTCGCTCCTGATGTATACGAAATGGAAGTCTTGACGTTCGGAGCATCTTGTTCACCGAGCGTGGCACAATTTGTTAAAAATAGTAACGCTAGACAGTTTAACAACGAGTACCCAAGGGCGGTGATGGCTATTGAGGAACATCATTATGTCGATGATCTGATGGACAGTGTCGACACTATTAAAGAGGCAGTTCAGTTGGCGCAAGAAGTGCGACAAATCCATGCATACGGAGGCTTCGTTATACGTAATTGGCTGTCCAATTCAAGAAGAGTGCTCGAAGAGCTAGGACAGTTGTCATCGGAGGAACGAAAAGCCATAGCGTGTACCGAGGAGGAAACATCAGTGGCCAAGGTGTTAGGTGTTTGGTGCAAAACCGGCTCGGACATTTTTACATTCTCGCTAAGGTTTGCGAGACTGCAGGAAGACATTCTTTTGGGAACGAGAATGCCCACAAAACGTGAGTTATTTAGATTGTTGATGTCCATTTTCGATCCTCTAGGTTTTTTGGCGCATTATTTGGTAACGTTAAAAGTACTTCTTCAAGAAGTTTGGAGGCAAATGGTCGATTGGGACGAGGTTATTCCCGAGCATCTTCATAAGTTATGGAAGGAGTGGCTGATGTTACTGCCTCGAGTCCAAGACGTCGAAATTCCAAGGTGTTATTCGACTATGACTATTGGGAAGGAGACTTCGATTCAACTCCACATTTTCGTAGATGCAAGCGAGGAAGCCATGGCAGCTGTCGCTTACTTCAGGTTTAGCGATGGCGATACTGTAAATGTGAACATAGTCAGGGCAAAGACAAAGGTGTCCCCACGAATTCCTATGTCTATTCCGAGGATGGAGCTTCACGCTGCGGTAATAGGTGCTAGACTAGCAGCTTGTGTCACACAAGGTCACAAATTTAAGATCACACGGAGGGTGATATGGTCGGATTCTCGTACGGTGCTTAGCTGGTTGAAATCGGATGCAAGGCGCTATAATCAATTTGTGATGTATCGGATTAGTGAAATCTTAGAGAAGACGACGCTTTGTGAATGGCGATGGGTTCCGTCGAGACTTAATGTAGCTGATGACGCAACGAAGTGGAATAAGGCACCGGCATTTGGGAACGATGATCGTTGGTTTAAGGGACCGGAGTTTTTATACCAGCCAGAAGAGCAGTGGCCTATGAAGCTATTACCGCATGAAGAGCAGCGAGATGAACTCAGACCGAAGTATCTATTAACACACAGGGTTCGGAAGGAGCCGTTATTAGAATTCAACCATTTCTCTACGTGGTTAAAATTACTTCGCACGGTGGGATGGGTGTTACGAGGTGCATGGAATTTCAAATGTTGGTTGGCAAATGTTCCAAAGCGTGCAGGATCGCTTTCATCGGAGGAGTTGCAACGTGCACAATCATATTTACTGAAGACAGCGCAGGAACAGACGTATGCGGATGAGATTGCAGTCCTCAAGAACAAAGGGTGTCTTAAAGAAACAAGTACCCTTGCAACATATTCGCCGTATTTGGATGATGTAGGAATTCTAAGAATGAAAGGACGCATCGACATAGCTAGTTGCATTGACGATCAAAGTAAACGACCAATCTTGATGCCTAGGGAGCATCCCGTAACGGACTTGTTGGTAACCTACTGGCATGAATTGTACCATCATTGTTGCCATAGCACAGTCATCAATGAAATCAGACAGAGGTACTGGATACCAAGACTTCGAAGTAAATTGCAGTTCGTTCGTCAACGATGTCAGGAGTGTCGTTTGAGAAAAGCTCAACCGCAGAATCCTGAGATGGCCGCTTTACCTGCTGCAAGGCTCGCGGCGTATACTCGTCCGTTTTCATATGTAGGCGTTGACTACTTTGGTCCGATGAATGTTACTTTGGGAAGGCGTACTGAAAAACGCTGGGGCGTCTTATTTACCTGCATGACCATTCGGGCAGTGCATTTAGAGATGGCATACAGTCTGTCGACGGACTCATGCATCATTTGCATTCGAAATTTTATGGCTCGTCGTGGAACGCCACTGGAATTCTACTCGGATAATGGGACAATTTCAGAGGAGCGGAAAGTGAGCTTAGGGAAGCATTCGCACTTATCGATAAAAGATCAATCGAAGAAAGGTTCAACACAACAGAAACATCGTGGAAATTCAACCCCCCGTCTGCACCCCATATGGGAGGTTCTTGGGAACTTTTAAAGGCAGTAACACGAAACCAACGTCTTCAAGATGAATCACTTCATTCGTTCCTCCTAGAAGCTGAAGGTATCGTAAATTCCCGTCCACTTACTTACGTATCGTTAGAGGATTGTGATGCGGAGGCACTTACACCAAACCATTTCTTGTTGGGTTCTTCAAGTGGTTCGAAATTACCAGGAACTTTTAACGACAGGGACCTAATGCTTCGGAAGAATTGGAGAAAAAGTCAACAGTTAGCGGACATGTTTTGGAGAAGGTGGGTCGAAGAGTATTTGCCAACTCTGACTCGAAGATCAAAGTGGTTTACTCCAGCAAAACCATTAAAGGAAGGTGATCTGGTTGTCGTCGTGGATAAAAATCTGCCGAGAGGATCTTGGCCAAAAGGAGTTATCATTGCTGTCAACACTGCCAAGGATGGCCAGGTGAGGAGTGCTACCGTCAGGACGTTGTCAGGAGTATACACAAGACCAGCCACAAAACTTGCGATTTTGGATGTCAACATAAACAAGGAGAGTGAGACTGCAAAAGATCAGCAGCATCACTGGGGGGAGGATGTTAAAAACGTCTGCACTATGAACGTGCCCTTCAACATAAAGGATGAGCTGCACTCACCCATCGGCGGCAATTAAGAGGAACGAAGAGAGAGAGAGGCTATATAGAGTGGTTTCGAACTTGTAATTTGAATTAAGTTTTTTGATTTTGTAATTTTGGCTTTTAAGTGCGGACAGTCACCATTTTGGAAGAATAAAGAAAAACTTTCTTAAAAGCCGCGTGCTGCGTGCTATTTAAAAATTTATATTTATTAATTTCGAATTTAACAAACATAATAAATGCACCTTGGTACATACGCAACGCTGATTTACAAATGTAAAAAGTAGTCTTCTTAACCTCGTTAACTTAGAAATAACCGAACTATTAAATACGGACCATGTAATTAGAAGATTAAAGCGGGTAAAGAATCTTGATCTAATTAGACCATGTAATTAGAAGCTAACACAAAGAAATTAGGTAATATTTTGTAACAAAAAAGCTCAGACATCCGACAAACATTGACTGAATGTAGTAATTGGATGATGCAATTAGCAGACGCTGCACAGTTACAGTTACTTCATCCTATATATTAAACTTAAACATAGAAAAGCGGATCGGACATCTTCACATGCATGCATAGAACGGTCAACAAAAACGAAAGCCTGGAATTTGCTTCGCTTGTAAAGAAGATCACATGCTTGTGGATTGTAAAAAATTCAGAAATATCGTTAAGGAGTACTCAACTTGCTCAAGCTGTTTGCGGCATTACAAACAGTATAGGTGCAGAGAGACTGGTACTTGTGGGATGTACACGTCAGCACCATGCGTTGCTGCATAAATATGAAACTGCAGCAAAACGCAACTCGATACAAATCTGCAATACAAATCAAAATCAATAAACAGATGACGTTCTTTTTGGGGTTGTACCCGTTACTCTTTATGGCAAGGACAAATAGCTGGACACATTTGGTTTTCTAGATAGCGGTTCATCACTGATACTACTGAATCAAAATCTATCCAACAACCTGGGACTGAGAGGTTTCGACAAGCCACTGAGCCTACAGTGGACATCCGAAATAGTACGCGTGGAAGAAGAGTCCCAAGATGTTCTCTTAGAAATTTTTTCTCATGGCAAAAGTTCAAAACGTTATAGAAATTAAGTCTTCCAATGCAGTCATTAAATGCTGAAGGTGCTCAGAAAAAATATGATCGTTTAAAAGGACTTCCACTAACATCGTATACCTTCGCTAGACCCGGTCTATTAATCGGACTTAAAAATTAAAACTTAGGAGTAGTTCTTAAACAAAATGAACATGATTGCATTAATATTATGAAGTATGCATGTGAATACGATCGCTTGCTTCATGGATATGTAAATCGTTTTTTTTTTTTTTTTAGTTATCCCATGTCACTGATGAGGCTAAAATGCCTTAAAAGAAAAGTTTATAAGGAGGTCTCTCTCGCTCTTTTACTAAAAATGGAATCTTGTTGTCAGTATAGGTTATGCACGAAAACTGTACCAAAAGGACTTACAACAGCAACATGCAAATATTTGGTACTTGCCAACCTTCATCGTAAAGAATCCAAACAACCCTAATAAGATTCGATTAGTATGGGATGCAGCTAGGGCACATGGGGAATCTTTGAACACAATGCTTTTAAAAGGACCAGATCAACTTGCAGCCTTGCCATCGGTATTGTACTCGTTTCGAACAAGTCGAGTGGAGCTCTGCGGAGACATTCAAGAGATGTTCCATCAAGTACAAGTTCGGGAAGATGATTAGTATGCTTAACGATTTTTGTGGCGCAGTGGTGATGTACGGAAAATTCCGAATATCTATGGAATGAAGGTACTAACATTTGGAGCACTATACTCTCCAAGTATAGCCCAGTATGTTAAAAACACTAATGCTAAGGGCTTTGCACAAAAGTATACATCTGTTATATCAATTAGGGAAAACCATTACGTGGACGATCTTTTGGCCAGTGTAGACTCTGTTGATGAGGCGATTCAATTGGCAATGCATACATACATTCTAACACCGCATTTCACATTCGAAACTAGCTATCCAATTCGACCGCTGTAGTTAGGCCTTAGGTGAAGAATGCGAAACCGAAAAGCAAAAATACTGACGGATTCTCCTTTATCAAATGTTTTGGGATTATGGTGACAGACAGAATCCGATATGTTTACATTTTTTTACACCAGAACGTCGCCAGGCCTAAAATGTGTATTAAAATGCTACTTGGGAAATGATCAGTTTTATAATTCGGTGATTGAAAATCAAAAAACTTCAAATCCGAAGTTTGAACGAAATCGGGGCAGCTGTTTAAGCTGTAGGCCTCGAGACATACGGACAGACAGACAGACAGACGAATGCAATATCTTTCTCTTACTACGTAATGGAGAAAGTTAAAAATGTAGGCGGTGTGATGTGAGTAGGTTACAAGGTAGGTAGGTTTTTCAACTATCTAATGACTGCCGAAAATAGTGAAATATTCGGTCGTTTACCATCAAACACATTTTTCTGCGAAGAAGACTTTTACGAAAAGGACATTCTTAGAAATGTGAGGACAAATTTGGAAAAAATGTCAAATCCAAAATCGTGTAGTAAAATATGCTTATGCACAGATAAAAACATTGACCAAAGCTGTGAAAATCTGAAGTCTAATTTTAAACCAAAATGTTCAATAAAACGAAAAAAATACCCCCAACGACCCAGTTTTTTTTTTTTTTTTTAAGTCAAAACCCTCCTTAAATCGGACTTTGCGGCATGATTGTCGAGTTAAAGTGTTTTAAAATGAACTTAAACCTGAGTTACACCCGGAGCGATTAATATGGCCATAGGTCTTCACCGACACAACAAGGCATATTGACATTGAAGTGGAACAATTCGCTGCCGATATACAACAGGCAGTTGAAGATAGTCCGGAAACTAATCAAAACATCGCTAAAGCAACAGAAAAGCTACAAAATTCAGTTAATAAGATATGTGATTAGGCGCAAAAATGGCGAATTAAACTTAATGAGACCACCAATATAATTTTTTCAAATAAAAAAATAACGAATGTTTCTGTTGTTATTAAAAAACTATTAGTTCCTTATTATAACACACCTAAGTATCTGGGTATGAATCTAGATGCTAAACTTAAAAGGAAATAACATGTGAAAAAGAAAGCAGAAAAACTGAATTCAAGATTCGAAAACTTTATCGGTTACTAGGACATAATTTGGAAATGTCCACTGAGAATAAATTTTAATTATAAAGAAAAGTTAAATATTTTTCCAAAATATCAGTTCCTTTTTTCAATTTATTTTCACAAGTGCATATATGTATAAAGCAGTCCTGAGGGCTACGTTTTATATTTTGGCGAAGACCGAATTTTTGAGTGTGCCCTGGAGCACCGAGGCTTTTGCCGTTGTGGTAAAAAAAGAGTACGGTATGACCTATAAAACTGACACCGGTCTAAAAAACGAATTTCACTGAGAAAATCACGAGAACATAGCTGATGTTATTTACGGCATAGCTGTTTCATGTATCGAATATGTATTTCTAAATATATCAAAGTTCGCCTTGAATTTATTTGTTTTCAGCAATTTTGGGATGAATTAATATTGCAAAATTTTTAACATTGTCATTGCATACTTGTGAATATAGGTGGGGTTATAATTCTAAATGTACTAATATCTGTATTTCAAAATTCTGTTCTTCTACACGTATGTATTTCGAACAGAATTATGAAAAGGTTACATTAAAGCAAAGAACTAAACAAATTAACTCATACGCAATTTTTGAGAAATTTAAAGAATTTTAAACTAAAACAGAATAACATTCCCACCCTCTTTTGAATGTACAAAGTTTAATAAAAACACATCGTGGTCATCGATAGGTGAAGAAACAAAGTTTTCTGAATTTATTAGCTCTGACTCATAATCTGACAATTCATGATCATCTACTATAGTACAAAAATTGGGGATGTCGTTTTAATATGGCAACGCATTCTTAGAGAGAAAAATAAATACTTTTGGCTATTCGTGAATGAACCCATCATAAATTTTTGTGGAATTATGAATGTAACTATCACTTATCACAAATCTCATTTACGAACTCAGATTTTACGGAAAATTGAGTCATGGCCAACGACCGGCGATGTAAACATAATGAAAACTTCATAACTTATCCTAGAAACTAATTACATAGTTATATGTTTAAAGCAATTAATGGCAATGTATTTTTTTTTAATTATTAATAAACGAACAATATACATAAACATGCAGACCTACATGATAAACAAAAATGGCATCATATTAAGAGTTGTAAATAATGCTAACAGATACATTTTGTCTTGCAGTGATAACAAACGCATTTTAAGACAAATTAAATTTTAAAGCATATTTCAGGTACTCGATAAATAAAAAAAATAAAAAGTTATACAGCTTGATCATAAAAAATGTTGGGGAATATACAAATTTACTTAAATAAACACTAAAAAAGCCTTAGTCAGCTTCTTCGATTTCTTATTCGAGTCATACCTAAAGATAAAAACCACTACAATGTTTGAGGGTCATGACAAAATATGAATATACATAACTCAATCGGTTGGGATCATATGCTGTGCATAAGTCTGTAATGGACCTTTAAGCTGTATACCTTGCTAAATTGTTTGCTACAGAGATAACACTTTTGCGATCGTTCAGTATGTTTCCAGATTCGATGCAGGAGAAGCGAAGCTGGTGTATGATAAGGAAAGACAAGCATTGATTTTCGAGAATTATTAGTGCAGATGGAGCAGCTTTTCTTTCGGTCTACCATTTTCTTTAGATATTTGTCACGCATATGCGTCATTATTATCTCTGGCGGAGTTTTAATTTTCTTTGGCTGCGACTGTTTGCGGATGTTACGCCTAGAATCACTGGGCGATGAATTTGATGACATGTCTATTGGAACTAGGTTATGGTTTAATAACGGTGTGCCTTCCGGTATTGAGTAATCAATGTCACTAGTAATTGGGGTATCATTACTAATTGGTATTATTTGGCATTTGGGCTCCTCTTCTGCTAATGATGTTCGAAAACGCTTTAAAATAAGAGCCGGGCGCAATGGGTCACAGCTGCTGTTGTTTTGAATTTTTGAACTTTTGATGCTGTTACAGATTCTTTTAGTATTATTGTTTATCTTTGGTGTTATAGTTAGTGTAATATCTTCTTTATTTTTCAAATACTCAATATACTCTTCCGTCTCACTTTGCTTCTGACGTTTAGTTGGAGCTGACAGTTCACTTTGCAAGACATTATAATGCGATTGTTGCGAAGGTGCTATCGGAAATAGTAGTGGCGGTTCAGCATCAGCATAATACTTATTTATAATGTCTTTGACATAATTCTGAAACTGAGTGCCAAATTTGGATAGATTTTGATATTCTATTGTAGAGAAAATGGAATTAGAATTCTCTTTGTCGCGAATCAGATCAAGGCGATGTCCTTTACAGGAAGTATTATTATTCAATGTTGTTTTAAAAGTCTTGTGACAGTTGTTTTCACTGTTGTTATTTTTAATTTTCACGTGGGTCTTAAGTTGTTTATGGTTATTACTGTTTGTTAAGTTAATTGGCTGTGCGGGAGGCGATTTTATTTGCTGCTGCTTAGTATTTTGTTTTTGATGTTTAAGTAACGATTGGGTAGTTCTTTGGTTTTGTGGTGTTATTTTAATTTTAATGCTGCTGTTGTTGTTTGCTTGTACTTTCTCTTGCAAACCAAAATTTCGACTTAGGAATGCGGACATCGCCTTTCTTTGGTCGCTTAGCAAATCGAAACTCTCGTACTTGTCTTCGTCAGATGACTGTCCACTGCTGGAAAAGTTTTTTTGCGAACGAAGATTACGATTATGACTTCTATATTTTTGCTTTTGTTGTTGGTGTAGCAGAGCAACTTGTTTTGAGGTTATGGTTTTGTTGAAAAATTGATGGTGATCTTTCAAGTCAACGCCTCCCGCCTTATGAAAATCCTGAGCGACCGATGCTGTGTTACGACTGAGCGCGTCCATTTTCAGAAGACTAGAAAGGAAAACAAAGAAATGTTAGTGACATTTGGAAAGTCAGTACGAATATATTTAAATGATATAGCAAACAAATAAAATGTATAAAAAAAAAAACCGAAAAAGGTACAAGACTGTTTCGCACTAACTTGGTCCTAAGTATTCCAGGTATAAAATTAAAGTTTATCAAGTGTATAATATATTTCATTCTGTTGTGTGTATATAGGCTAACGCCATTAAAAACATGAACGTAAAACGACGAAAGAGTAAGCAAATTAAATAAACCACGAAAAGGTGTTAGTCAATCGGATGCAAGAATATTGTTTTCCGTTATGGAATCCATCAAAAAACATTTCAGAGGAACGATGTGGTTTATTTTTGTGAAAATAACTGATAAATTCCGAATCAATTCTTCTTTTGATTGAAATACATTGCAAAAATTGGTGGGTAACGTTACTAAGGCATGGTCTATCATGGTATATCGATATTTTTCCACCTCCAACTTTAAAACAACTGCTTTGAAAATTCATTGGCTGATGGATCATTCTGTATTTGAACACACACATTTGTGGTTAATGTGAGTGTTCTCACATATCTATACAGAATAAATGATTTTAAACACACTTTAAGTCGTCATGAAGTACATGTGTCCGTAGGTATACCTTTTCGTGAATAAATAAGTTAAATTTTTTTTTTTAAAAGGGCCATCTCATTATTTTTTCTGCAATTAAAACTCTAGAGGCGAATTAATGATCGTCTCTAACAATTTTTGATTCGGCTCGACTTAAAAAAAAAAATTGTATGGAATTATTCGGATAACCGAAAAGTTGCTAACTTAGTTCGAATATAAATACTATGTATGTAGACATTTTGGACATAGTTAATGATTTTCACATACATTTTTGATATTATTATATATTTGGCAGTCTACAGCACTCAAGTATTCGAAAGTTGCAAAAAAATTGGTACAGAAATTACGAAAACGAAAAGCTTGCTGAAGAGAGAAAACGATACACAGCATCTTTTTACTGTGGTCAGCAACTACAGCATCTATTAAATGACTTTACATTCAGTTCAGTTTGCTGCTACATCAAAGTGGGTAATAACTTTACCGACCATTCATTCGGTCTGTAATCAAGTGATATGATCTAAAAAAAAGTGTATAAAATACATGCGGTTGTATGCGGTTGAACAAAAAATGTTGTTTGTCAAAAGTAACAGTTTTATGGGTATATAAGGATGTCCAACGTCGTACGCCACACCATCCAAAAAAAAGTCCTTGTAGCAATTAACTTCTGCTTCAGGCATTTCTCTTTGAAAACAACTTTTTTCCTTTAATGGAAAATAACTTATTGCTACTGTAATTAACTCGTACTTACTGACTACAGACAACTGTTTAAAACGTTCTACTACAATGCTTAAATACTTAAAACTTCATTAAATATTCAAAATTGTTTTGGAACTATGAATAGGCGTGTTTTTGTTGAGCTTCGATCTCAGCAAAGCAAAGTAAAGTACGATTTTCAGGCCACGATTACAACAACTACTGCCAGTCTCCAAGTGTCAAGTAGAAAATGTGGTAGTCAATAGGCGTTTTGCTTTTTTAGTTCAGAGCTGAGCTCGAGCATTATGAGCGCGTATTTATGAAACACACTTGAGCACATAGTTGTCATAAATGCATAAATTAATATTTATTAAATTGGTTAATTTTCAGTTCCAAAACGACAAGGTTCGTCCACCATTTCAACTATTTTGCTTATCCTTTTTTTTTTTCTGTCAAATGTGACTGAAAGTGTGAAATCAGGGGTCGCATCGCGTCGTCCGTGAACGAGCATACGTGACGGAATTTGTTGTTGTTTCACATGTAAATTCAACTAAATTCCGTCAACATTTAGCTCGTTCACGGAAGTGGCGACTGGGTCGCACGAAACATTCTCGTAAATACCAACCTTTTCGTTTTATTAGACATGCGGGTAAAAAAAAATTAAGGCTTAAGCTGTCGTAGAAAAAAAAAACATATTTTTCTGATTTTACTCAAAATTTGTGTTTCTGATCAGTTGGGGTAATTTTAAAAGCTAAAATGAAGTTTTGCGTAGCTGTAATTGTAAAACCTTTATAAAATTTTTATTATAACCTACTTAAGCTCAAATTTCATTTGAAATTTTGGCTGAAACCGTTGGAGCCGTTTAGGAAAAAAGCTAAACTTGTTTAAAATCGTTGTATGAAAAGTACCGTTGATAATGGGCCTAACATGCAATAAAAATGGTTCCGAACTGTAAGCCCACGAACTACAAATCCAAAGTTTTAAACAAATCTGTCCAGTCGTTTACATAGGCTGTAGAGCTCAGGAGCCGACGGACGGAAAAAATCGCTTTTTTGAGCTACTCTATCATCGTAATGTCAGAATTAATTTAAATTTCGGGTTTGAAATTTTGAACGAATAGAACATCTTTTTCTTACTACGTACACGAAAAAGACAAACGAGGATTACTAAGGATTATACTAATTGTAGTGTTTGTTTATAGTGAGTGTAGATTTGCGAAATATATTTAAAAACATTTTTGATTGGAAATATAATTAAAGGATATTGTGTATCTTATGTCTGTTATTATGTACACGATATGTTTCAATCTTCCTATTCAAGACAGTTCACATACATAGTTAACAAAGCTAGTACATCAAGGACCAAGTATGTGCGACTCATATGTTTTACGGCTGGGTTCTAATTAAGCCTTCATTTCACATTGGTAATTTTTAGAAAATCATAATACAAAAAAAAAAAAAAAAACAGATAAATCTAATAAATTTATACCGCGCATAGTCTTCTGGGTCGCTCCCTTCAGCCTCAAGATATTGAAAAAGCCTTTCGGCGCCACGTTTTTGATTCGCATTAACCGCTAATCCACCGGTTATTAAATCGTGTGGCGGTATTAACGAACCATTAGCGCTTAAACGCCAACCGACCATAGAAGTGGGATTAACCATAATCTCCTGAAGTGGTCCAGTATTGCCGTTATTCATAGCGTTATTCGTGGTGTTTAAGTCACTAGCTGTGTATGTGTTGATTCCTCCACTATTGTTGCCGTTGTTGTTAGTTGCTGATTGGCCACTATGATTTTGAAGAGGTAGTAAATGTGAAGAACGTTTTTTCTCGATTTTTTTAAGTATTACAAATTTTGAAGTAGTCAGTTATATTGTGTTTTTTTAAGTGACAGGGACGGATCGAAAAAAAATTCAACGAATTTGTAAGAGAAAACAAATATTCTGTCTGCTTGCCACACATACATACAATCTCTCTCTTTTACCGCTTATATATTCGTGAAGAATAAAGGTGAATTCTGGGCGTTTGTGGAAGACGTGCGCAATATAATTAATACAAATTTGCATGTGGAAATAGGTTTACCGCCCTGTATGTGATGTATGAGTATAATTTATTTATTTATTATTATTGTTTATGTCCTCCTGAGATCATTTGAGAAAAAAAAAACAAATTAGAAGAAAAATTTGTTTAAGCACATTTTGAATATAAAATTCATAAAAATATAAACATACATAGGCCGCGTTCCATTGACCGCTAAACGTTTACCACATAATGTGTGACTTGTCCTGCTATAGACCTAGCGCCAGTGAAATGAAAATTATATTTAATATCGGGAACGAAATTTCTTTTCACATACATAGTATGGAAAAATATACATTTAAAAATTTTCATTCCGAAACATTTATTTAAATTGAATGAAAAAAATCTTGACATCTGTTTGGTTTTCTCAATCTAGAGCAGAAATACCAGCCAGATTAAGAAATATCTCTTCCACGGAAATTCGCTAGAGTTCTAGCACAAATGGTTCCATGAAATTGTTAGGAGTTTGACATTTGGTAGACATATAGCGATAAATGGAACGGGTTCATATATTATTAATAAACAAAATTGTAGAAGTAAGAAAGCTACGAAATATCAGTTAGCATACAACAATGTCTCGTAACTGCTGTGTAACCTTTTCATAACTTTTACGCAGAGTTTATTAATAAGGGAAAGAAAAACATAGGCGTTTCTTCTTTAGTGGGGGATTAACGGAAGCCATGATTGATGTCCTTAGTTACATTTTCAGCATATTTAGCAATATCCCATGTATCAAACCACATTTGCTCCAGAATGCACCTTAACTAATTAAGAAAATAAATTGTCAATTTTATGATCAATTAAATTTATTTTCTTTTGCGAACAAATTTAAATGACATGCTACATGGCAACTCGGTTGACCCGCCGCAAATATAAATTCTCGAAAAAAGTAAATTCATGTTCTTCGATAATAGAAAGCATATGTATTTTGCATATTTTGAACTCTTAAATTATTTGAAGTCCGTAGTCTTATATTATCAATGATCGCAACGCAATGAACTTCTATTTGATAAAATGTGAAAAAGAAGTATCGTTTCCTTGAAACCGACGAAGAGATATTATACACATAACTTCTCAAATTCCATAGCCTCAGTTTTAAATGTGAAAAATGTCAGTCCAAACACACGTTTTTCGTCAATCGTACACAGGCAACAAAATGTTTAAAATACAATGTCTTTTCATTTGAGAAATTGCACGTTTCATATAATTGCATGTTTTCTGATAGTTGATTTTTGGTTTGTCATATCTCATATGCCTTCTATGATCGTTGGAAGCGGCTTTTAGTATATTTACCCAAACGAAGTGCTCGGATTCTGGAAGTTACTTAAATGAGCATTTGATACTAAAGTGTTGCCAATTGTTCTCAGAACGTTTATATTATTATTAGTGCTATTATTTCTTGGTGGTTTATTATCATGAGGGCTGCTTGCGAAAAAGAGAGAGAGAGAGAGAAATAGGAAATAAATAAATATATAGTTTTTTGTTTGTATGAGGTAGATGAGGAATAGTAATTTAATTTCATATTAACGTACTGAATAAGTCCTGAAAGTTAATGATTGTCATAGAAACAAATGCATTAATATAGGGTGTTTTTTTTAGAGGTATACAACTTTGAAATGGAATAAAACAAAGATAATTTTTTTTTAAATTGAAATGAAATTTAATTTATTCGAAAGATAATCTTTTGGCATTATAATTTAAATATGTTTTTTTGGCATATGACCGCCACGGCTAATCTGGAGGTCCAATTTTCGATGACTTTTTCCATTATTTGTGGCTGTATATCGGCAAAAACACGGCGAATGTTGTCCTCAAGTGGTCAATCGTTTCGGTCTTATCGGCGTAAACTAGCGACTTCACATATCCAAGCTCCGTTAAATCGCAAGATCTTAGAGGCCAATTCACTGGTCCGCAACGTGAAACTTTGCGGTTACCAAACGTTTCAATCTTGTTTTCGGCCCATTCACCGAATCTATGCTTTGCTGATCTTGTGGCTTGAATTCTTGCACGATTTGGATTCTGTAAGCACGCAAACCAAGATCTTTCTGCAAAATCTTCCATAAAGTGGATGGAAAAATATCAAATTCTTGTGCAGGATGGCGGATAGACTGTTTCGACTCTTTCTCTACACTACGCTCTACAGCAGCAATGACTTCCTTTGTACGCACTGTATGACGTCTCTGTGGATGCGTATTATTTAAAGTAAACTTAGTGCGAAAACGTTCCATAGTTAATCGAATTAATTGCTCTGATGGGATTTTGTTGATCGTAAAATGGACGTAGTGCGCGATACGTATTTCGAAAAGAATCATGATTTTCAAAATAAATTTGCAAATTTACAAGCGTTGTTCAGGCGTCAGTCTATTCATGTTTAAATGCCAAACCAAACTAAAAATAAATCACTTGACAGCTGACAAAATGACTGCCAGTTAAAATAGTGCTGCCAACCTAAAGTTCTATACCTCTAAAAAACACCCTTTACAATCATACATATTTCAACAAAAATATTTTAATATGTAAATACATATACATAAAATTATACGAGTATAATGCTCTTCTTTCTTCGAATATATTGAAAATAAACTAAAGTTTTTAACGGATACAAGAAAATCTATCATAAGAAACACTCACTTCTAAGAACTGAAAAAAAGTGTCACATCGCCAAAAACGTATATTTATATATATAATATTAAGCAAAAAGTAAAGCATTTGAGTTAAAAATCACCAAAATGTGACAAACAATTCCTTTTTATTAAAATGAATTCACATTTTAGACCAAGAAATTTGTTAAAGCAAACAGAGTCAAATCTTTTAAACGCCAGTTTGTAAGTGACAATTTATATGTATTCGTTTACATTTTGTGCTTTTTAATTTCTGCAATGGAAACAAATTTCCAATGCCTTGCTCTTAAATATGAATTTGTAGATTTATTTTATTTGTGATTAAAAGCGATCCTCTACTTTTTTGTTGTGTTGAATTGCGGTGAGCGAATTCTCTTGCACTGAGAACATTGTGACAGTATTTCCCAGAAAGCTAAGGAACAAACTACTATTAATTTATTGGATATTATTGGAAAAAAAAATTTTTTAGTAGATGTAGAACGGGCGCCAGGTTTTTTTCTCAATTTCCTAACTATTTAATCCTTTACAATATCTTACTTACTTACTTACTTAACGGGCTCCCGACCCGTGAAGAGTCTCTGCCTGAGACACTGTAGCCTTCCATCCTCTGCGATCCCGGGCACGCTGCCTCCAGTTATCCAGACCAAGCGCTCTGGCATCCGCGATGGCTTGGTCTTTGAAACGAAGGTTCGGTCTTCCTTGTCATCTCGAACCTGGCGGCTGGGATTCGAAGATCCTCTTAGCTGGAGCATTATTGCCCATTCGCTCGATGTGGCCGAGCCAATGTAGTCGACGTATTGTGGCCTTTTGGACTACATCCACATCTTGGTCCAGCTCATAGAGTTCGCGGTTGTATCTTCTCCTCCATTCGCCCTCCTCGCACACAGGACCAAGTATTCGCCGAAGAACTTTTCTTTAGAAGGAGCCCAGTATCAGCTCTCCCTTCCTGCTTATCTCCCAGTACTCGGCGCCATAAAGCAGAACTGACAGGATAAGGGTTCTGTAAAGAATACATTTTGTCCTTCGAGTTAGGAGTTTTGAACCCAATTGCTTTGCCAAACCGAAGTAGCAGCGGTTTCCTAGGGTAATTCTTCGCCGGATCTCCACTAGGATGTCATTTGTGGAGTTCATGTTTACTCCGAGGTAGATAAACTCCTTAACTACCTCGAAATTGTTGCTATCAATAGTGACGTTCTGTCCTAGGCGGTGGACAGATGATTGTTTGTTTGTTGATAGCATGTACTTAGTCTTGTTCAAGACCAAAGAATTTCGCCTGTTCTTCAATCGCCGTAAAAGCCTCTATCACGGCACGCTGGGAGCGACCGACGATGTCAATATCGTCTGCATACTCCAGTAGCTGGACGGATCTGTTGAAGATAGTGCCTTCCGTGTTGACACCTGCCCTGCGCACTATCTGCTCTAGCACGAGATTGAAGAAGTCACATGATAATGCGTCTCCTTGCCGAAATCCGGTGCATGTATGGAATAGCTCGGAGGAACTTCTTCCAAATTGCACATTGCAGCGTGTGTTCTCCAGCGTCACGCTACATAGCTGGATCAGTTTTGCCGGGATCCCGAATTCGGCCATCGCCACATAAAGCTCCTGACGATGAATGCTATCATATGCGGCTTTAAAGTCGATGAAAAGGTGGTGAGTCTCGACTTGAAATTCATTGGTCTTTTCCAGGATTTGCCTCAGTGTGAAAATTTGGTCTATAGTCGATCTGCCGGGCCGGAAGCCACACTGGTACGTGCCGATTAGTGTGTTGCAGAACGGTTTGAGACGTTCACACAGTACGTTGGATAGGATCTTGTATGCGACATTAAGCAGGGATATGCCTCGATAGTTCTTGCAAGACATAGGATCGCCTTTTTTGTAGATGGGGCATATGGAGCTGATAGTCCAGTCATCGGGCATACTTTCTTCCACCCATACTTGGTTGATGATTTGGTGCATGCGCCCTACCAAAACATCACCACCGTATTTGAAGAGCTCCGCTGGTAAACCATCAGAGCCGGCGGCCTTGTTGTTCTTTAGCTTTTTTATTGCTAAGCCAACTTCTTCCATACTGGGTGGTGGAACTGGATATTCATTGACTGGACGTGGGTTCTCTTCTTGCCCTATCACTCTCTCTACATGATGCCCATTTAGCAGCTGCTGGAAGTGCTGCTTAAACACATCTACAATTCCGTGCGCTTCGGTGACTAGGTTTCCATCACTGTTTCGAAGAGCCTGCGTTCCGGGCTTGAAGCCAGCAGCCAGTTGCTGGGCTTGCTTGTAGAACTTCCGGATGTTGCTTTGATCGCGAGACTCTTCGATCTCCTTGAGCTGGGAGACTGCGTAGGCCCTCTTCTTTCTACGCAGGATTTTCTTCTCCTCCCTCCTCCTGGCTCGATACTCTTCCCCCGCTGACCTTGTTTTGCGCTGCAGCGCCTTCATATGTGCATCTTCTGTCACCTTTTTCTGCGTACGGATTCATCATCATACCACGGGCTCTTTCTCTGGGGTGGCTGGTACCCTAAGGTGGTTTCGGCTACCTCTTTGATGATGTCGCGATACTGGGACCACTGAGTGTTGTCCTCTGTGGTAGGTGAATACACTGCGAAGAGTTTCTCACTCAGGCGCTCTTTGTAGACTCTGGCTACTTCAGGTGTGCTAAGGTGTCCAACGTCGAATTTCTTCTTCTGGGCGGAACGCAGCTTCTTCTCGTTGGATAGTCGAGCTCTGAACTTAGCCGCAACAAGAAAATGGTCAGAGTCGACGTTTGCCCCGCTGAATGTGTGCACGTTGAGGATGTTGGATGCGTGCCTCGCGTCGATTAGCACATGGTCGATTTGGTTGGCGGTTCGACCGTCTGGAGAGCGCCAGGTTGCAGTGTGGATCCTTAGCCTCGGAAACCTAGTGCTACTTATCACCGTATTACGAGCTGCCGCGAAGTGAGTTAGTCGGTAACCGTTGTCCGTGGTCGTTTCGTGGACTCTGTGCTTACCAACTAACCCGCCAAAGATGTTTTCCTCTCCGATTTTAGCATTGAAGTCCCCGAGCACAACTTTGACATCGTACTCCGGACAGGCTCCGTAGGCTCCATCAAGGAGGTCATAAAACTCCTCCTTGATAGGGTCTTCAGCCTCGTCGGTAGGGGCGTGTGCACATATTAGGCTTATGTTTTGGAAAGTAGCTTTGATGCGGATCACAGCTAGGCGATCACTTATCGGCTTAAAGTCCATAACTTTTGTCCTAAGCCAATTTCCCACGAAGAATCCGCATCCTAATACAAATACATGCAATATTTTACTGTAATAAACATCGCAATTTTTCCTTTTCATCATACCTGATCCTATCCATCGTATCTCCTGGATCGCGGTAATATCTGCCTTGTACCGCGTGAGGACAGACTCAAGTTTTTGAGTAGCACCTGGGGTGTACAGCGTTCGCACGTTCCAGGTACATACTCTTAAATCGTTGTCCGTTTACGTTCCGGGTCTGGTTGCCGTTTGAGGGAAATCGTTATCCGAGGCTTCTCGCGTCTCTCTCATAACTAGTGTTTTTTTTACATGGTCGGGAAGTTACCCCGACGGCACAACCCCCAACCTGGAGGGCCAGGCCCTTGACCTTAGGACAGCAGGCCGGTTATTCCGGTGCCAGTAACCCACTTTGGGATGTGAGCGCTGCCGTTGGCCCATTAAGGGTTCATCCGCAACCAACTCTTCTCTAACACCCTGGCTCGGTATTGGAAATCCCTATAGACCTGGTATCCGAATATGTCAGAGCAGCTCTATAGGGATTACACTAAATAGTTCGGCCTGACTGGAACTGTAGACGCCACCGTTGGTTCCATCTAGGTACCAGAGGAGGTGCCTTAATGAGAAAACTACACTCCTCCCCCCTTTCTCGTCTGCCTCCACCAACGACCGAAAGAGGTTGGTTACCCAATCTCCAGTCGAGGTACTAGGCACCCACCAGTCACCACGTGGAGGTGAGAGTAGGAGTTGATAGTGAGAGGTTAGGTGAGAACGCTTGTGTTCTCATGACATCGCATCACTACCCTTCAATCGTTTCGAGCTGTTGTATGGAATGAATTTTGAGATACCCTACTGGACCCCAGGAATAGTTTTTAGTAACATTATATCTGTGCGACACTTTTGTGTACGGTTGGATGCATGAAAACTTTCTCGTATTTCCTAGATAAGTACAAGGGGAGAATACGAATATACGCCTAAGTTAGGCGGGATCTATCTCACTCTGTTTAGGTACTTAAAAAAGCAATGGCAGCACTTACAATATAATTGTCCCTCCTAAACAGAACAAGATAAACTGCCTGCTTTATTTAACCCCTCTACAATAAACCGTTATAATTTTTTGGCGCCTAAATTGTCGTACTCGTGTCAAGCACAATTTTATAACAGAAATATTTACATCATTTAATAAAATCTGAATTGGGGATAACAATTAGCCGATGCTCTAGAGTCTAGACTTTGTAATGAAGCAAACATAACGAGTACTATGGGTCAGGCAAAACGAAAAAAAAAACTGTGAGCAGATGCAGCTTATGTTGATTTGTCGTACATTTAATATTTTTCTGCACTCCAACGAATTCTTTGTTAAAACCTACGTTCAATTCGCAACTAATATCACCAAGCTGTAAGCAAAGCATACGAACTCGAAAATAAGAAATAACCAACTCCTTAAAAAACCATTACTAACGGATAGCGTTGAGTTAAGGGTGGTAAGAACTTAAAAAAGGGAAGCCGAAACAAAAATTAAACACTAGCAAATTAATCGATAGAAAAAACACGTGTCGTGAGCTTGATGGTAAAGGGGATGAAAGTATTTTCATAATGCAGTTTTCGAGAGAAGAAACTCAAATAAATCCTAGTTTTAATGAATTTGAGAAAAGCAACTTAAAAATATTTAGTTTTTAAAAAAATAGAGATAATTAACCAAACTAATTTCTTTCTTCGAGTTCACAAATCCCGCAAGGGCTATATAGCCGATCAATATTTGCCGACATTCAAACGATATGGAAGAACCAGTCACCTAAGTGGGACTTAAGCCCCAACTTTTTTTTCGGGGCTTATGACCCGGGGATTTATGTCCCTGTGGCGTCCATAGTACATATCTAATAATCTAAAGATAATCAACTATCAATCGGTTGACGATTGACAAAATTTATAATTTAAAATTGATATTGGCATTGCGAAATATAATTGATAAAAATGTAAGGTATTGTGAACATCAGGCAAAAAATTAAGTTATTGTGAATGAAAATTCATTGATAATTGATCGTCGCAATACCATTTGAAAAAAATATTGATAAGTATCAACTATCAATAATTGAAGATAAGGAAGCAGGGAAGAGGAATAAACCTCTTTAGTAAAATCCCTTATCCAAGGACGAACAGCAAGCATCGAGGGATACATGGCTAGGAGGGTGCTTAGTCGATAGTTTGCGAACTTCGGATACCAGGCAACCTTCGACTTCAAGATTCACGGGCGACCGAATATATCCTGCCTACTCGTGAGTTCCAAAAAAGATACCATTAATAAAATTTTCATAGAGAATGATACATCGATGTTAACATCGAACACTCTGTCAGCAATGCCGT
The DNA here is from genome assembly GCA_948293265.1 of Cheilosia impressa. Classification (NCBI taxonomy): domain Eukaryota; kingdom Metazoa; phylum Arthropoda; class Insecta; order Diptera; family Syrphidae; genus Cheilosia; species Cheilosia impressa. Next base: position 37,530,056 of record OX411884.1, on the reverse strand, counting down.
GACTTCTGCCATTCTGGCAGAGTCTCAACCAATAGATTCTGAGATAAGAAGCCTAGGCGAGAATTCGTCTCGTCTCGCCTATCTCGGCGGTTCTTATAGAATGACACAACAGCCGAGAGCTACAACAAATTGTATGCGTATCGGCGTAGTTTGCTGAAAATTAGAATACCATCACAACCAGCACAGGAACTCGTCCAGTACTGCCAGATCCAGCAACTAACTAGCCTAAAATGTGGCGGTCAAATGCGAATATAAATTGACAAACTGGAAGAACCTCTTGAGAAAACAAAGCGACAAATGCAGAAGATGCACAATGTTAGATAATTATATTATTCTCTCATCGTTTAAAAATCACTGCAAGGTAAAGATCACCGTGGTAAAAAGGTGTGCACCATCATGGTGGAATGAAAACCCTGAAAGTCTTCGTGTAAACAAGTGAAAAATTTCTTTAGCAGAGCTAAATGCACCGGCGAATGGTAGGTTCCATTCCTGCTTACAATTGCGTAGATGTAAGAGGGCCTCTTTGCGAAGCTATTGTAAAAAGCTTGAAGAACTACCTGCAGTTGCTTGTCTTTAAAACTCTCGAAAGAATAATCAAACTGCATGGAATTGCTTATCAAACCTGGTGGCATAATCACACGCGACCGAGAAGATACCCGGTGACCCTTCTTCAAGTTTAGTTTCCCGGCTCTACTTTTACAGGTGGCAGGTGAGAACCATGAACAAATTATCGATCAATCACCCCCAAGATCCTTAAATCGAATACACAATTTATCCGGCCTTCTCTTCACACCGAATAAGGTTAATGGGCTATAAAGTCATTTAAACCACACAAGGAACAAGGTGCAGACCAACTATGGTTGCTTTATTTACGTTTATTTTTAACTGGAACTACATACCACAAGCCTGAAGGGAGTTAAACGGGGTATTTATCCTCAAACCAGGTTAACTCAGCAACTTCTTCTTCCATGAAAAGAATAATTGGCATACACATTAGAGAATGCTTACATAGAAGCGGAAAGCGCTCTGTTAAATATTACAGTGCAAATAAAATGCTTACCATTGCAAAAAGGTTGCACTTTGCGTCTTTTGGACATTATTGAGAGCAAGGAAACAAATAATATCACAACACGTATGCAGAACGCCCTTAAGAATCTTGTCTTAGACTGCTGCAGGACAGAAAACGTCTCTATTAATCCCAGTAAAGCTGTCATAGTTCCTTTCACTAAGAGAGCAAATTAAAACCTTAATCAAATTTCCATCAATCACACAATCACTGAGTACACCGACGAAGTCAAGTACCTTGGAGCAATCCTGTATAAAAGACATAGTTGGAACCAGAGACTAATTATACTGAGATCCCCAACTCACAATCCTCTTGCACCTTGGTTTTTTTCAAATTCGCCATTTTGTATTCGGGCGAAGTTGGTGGTCTCAGTATTGTCTCTGGTTGGAACTACACTATATAAACAGCAAAATTTAAAAAGCAACCAATACTTTTTGGATTTGTGGGCCTGTCGCCGAAGGTTCGGTAAAACGTGGCGAATCTCTCTAAAGATCACACACTGGATCTACACAGTAATGGTTAGACCGCATATGTTTCTATAAAGAGTTTTCCAATGAGAGGTGTTATTGTGAATGACCCGCTATTTCGGTAGCTGACACTTTTGAAGCTTTTATTCTTTGACATTTGACAAGTAGAAACAACGCCATTACTAAAAATGGAACGATACACGCTTCAAAAACGCATTGAAATTATTAAAATTCACAAAAATGGTGAAAATGATCCGGAATTCCATCGAAAAATCATCTTTACTGATGAGGCCCATTTCCACCTCGGTGGCTACGTCAACAAGCAAAATTGTCGCATCTGGCGCTCGAAAAACCCAAGAGTTCATGTTGAGAAGCCTCTTCATCCTCAACGTGTGACTGTTTGGTGCGGTTTATGGTCCGGCGGGGTCATTGGACCTTACTTTTCGAAAATGAGGTTGGATCAACAGTTAAGGTGAATAGATGGCGCTATTCGAGAGATGATTAATGATTTTTTATGGTCGGAGTTGGATGGTATTGATCTGGACAACGTTTACTTTCAACAAGACGGCGCTACGTGCCACACAAGCAACGAAACCATTGATCTTTTACGGGAAAAGTTTCCGGACCGTGTTATCTCTCGAAGAGGTGATCACAATTGGCCACCGAGATCTTGTGGTTTAACACCTTACGACTTCTTCCTTTGGGGCCACGTGAAAGATAAGGTCTACGCCAACAGCCCAGCGTCGATTCAAGACCTCAAAGATAAAATTCGTGAGGCTATCGACGACATAGGGCAGCCACTTTGCGATTTGGTTATGGAAAATTTCATGAAAAGGATATGGTCCTGTATGCGTGCTCGTGGTGGCCATTTGGTTGATGTTGTTCTTCATTATTAACGGCATACCTTCCACATTATTATGAAATAAACACCCGATCATTTATCTCAAAAAATTACATTTTTCTTTGAATACCACAATAACACCTCTTATTGGAAAACCCTTTGATATAGTGGAATAAAACCAACCACAAAACCGAAATTAAAAGCTAAACAAGCTACAAGGGCTCTCCGGTGCCATGCGTAGGACCTGTTCCACAGCGGCTTTAAAAGCCTTAATAGGACTAACACCCTACATCAAGAAAGTGGTATTACGCAGCTCGCCAAGTTCGACCCAAACGAAAGAGTTCAACGTTTGCGAACACTTAGAACTAGTGGAACTGCTTTCGGAACTTCCTCAACTTAAAATGATCTGCGGGATCTCAGATCGCCTAACAAAGACACTATGCTTCAAAAACAACATTCTCCACTGAGATCACAATAGAGAAGCATGGGTTTTCCAATGAGAGAGCAATAACCCACCAAAGAGAAAAAACGGCCTAAAGTGGTATACGGATGGATCAAAAATGGACTCAGGTATGGCAGCTGAAACTCACGGACCAAACCAAAATGTCTCAATACATATGGGCAAAAGCCCCAGTATATTTCAGGCAGAGCTCCATGCTATTTACTAATACGCAAACCTCATATACAAATCAGGTATTAAGGCCGCTGACATCCACATATTCACGGACAGTCAAGCGGCGGTTGAGGCTCTTAAGGGCCCAACCCATAGAATCCCTCGTTGGCTGTCGCCAGTTTTCTTATATGGTGGGATTTCTTTCTTTTTGTGGGAATTCCGATGTCCGAAAAGCCTTCCATGGGAAAAAATAAAAACTTCCAAAGAACATTAAATTTTTGCTGAAATTTTATCAAAATTGATATCTGCATTTCACCCCGATTAAAATCACAATGAATGTACATTAAAAGAGCTTCTGTAAATCGCTTTTTAGCAAGATTTTCTGGTATCAAAATTCAGTAGTACAAAAAGGTAATCATTATAAACATTAACAAACTCTGACCTGGCGAACTTCGTACCGCCTAACAGCCGATTCTTTAATTTTTTTTTTATATACTTATTCTGCTGTTCGGAATACCGGGATAAGTCAACAATTACATTATGTCAAAATGTTCACCGATCTTATCAAAAACTTTTAAAACACACATCAATGTTGAATATTGCCATTCAGTAAAATCTATCAAGTACATATGAAAATATATAACCAAAGGAAGTGGATTTGGTGCAGAGAATTCAAATGATGAAGTAACCCAATACCAAATGGGCCGCTATGCTAGCAATAATGAAGCATTTTGGCAAATTTTGTCTTTTCTAATTCATGAAAGACACCACACAGTTGTTCACTTAGCCGTGCACCTCAAAAATGGACAGAGAGTGTATTTCACAGCTCAGAATGCAGTACAAAGAGCTCACCACAGCAGAGAGAAGTTTACATTTCAAGTGACATTTTACCACAAACAATTTACATTATACCATAGACAATTTGTTTTTGAGTAGTGTTACCATCGTATAAATTAGTCAATATTTATATTGACGCATTCACTGAAAATGCGACACCAAAAATATCCAGGTTCCATTCCTGCTTACAATTGCGTAGATGTAAGAGGGCCTCTTTGCGAAGCTATTGTAAAAAGCTTGAAGAACTACCTGCAGTTGCTTGTCTTTAAAACTCTCGAAAGAATAATCAAACTGCATGGAATTGCTTATCAAACCTGGTGGCATAATCACACGCGACCGAGAAGATACCCGGTGACCCTTCTTCAAGTTTAGTTTCCCGGCTCTACTTTTACAGGTGGCAGGTGAGAACCATGAACAAATTATCGATCAATCACCCCCAAGATCCTTAAATCGAATACACAGTTTATCCGGCCTTCTCTTCACACCGAATAAGGTTAATGGGCTATAAAGTCATTTAAACCACACAAGGCACAAGGTGCAGACCAACCATGGTTGCTTTATTTACGTTTATTTTTAACTGGAACTACATACCACAAGCCTGAAGGGAGTTAAACGGGGTATTTATCCTCAAACCAGGTTAACTCAGCAACTTCTTCTTCCATGAAAAGAATAATTGGCATACACATTAGAGAATGCTTACATAGAAGCGGAAAGCGCTCTGTTAAATATTACAGTGCAAATAAAATGCTTACCATTGCAAAAAGGTTGCACTTTGCGTCTTTTGGACATTATTGAGAGCAAGGAAACAAATAATATCACAACACGTATGCAGAACGCCCTTAAGAATCTTGTCTTAGACTGCTGCAGGACAGAAAACGTCTCTTTTAATCCCAGTAAAGCTGTCATAGTTCCTTTCACTAAGAGAGCAAATTAAAACCTTAATCAAATTTCCATCAATCACACAATCACTGAGTACACCGACGAAGTCAAGTACCTTGGAGCAATCCTGTATAAAAGACATAGTTGGAACCAGAGACAAATTATACTGAGATCCCCAACTCACAATCCTCTTGCACCTTGGTTTTTTTTCAAATTCACCATTTTGTATTCGGGCGAAGTTGGTGGTCTCAGTATTGTCTCTGGTTGGAACTACACTATATAAACAGCAAAATTTAAAAAGCAACCAATACTTTTTGGATTTGTGGGCCTGTCGCCGAAGGTTCGGTAAAACGTGGCGAATCTCTCTAAAGATCACACACTGGATCTACACAGTAATGGTTAGAGTTGTTATTGTGAATGACCCGCTATTTCGGTAGCTGACACTTTTGAAGCTTTTATTCTTTGACATTTGACAAGTAGAAACTACGCCATTACTAAAAATGGAACGATACACGCTTCAAAAACGCATTGAAATTATTAAAATTCACAAAAATGGTGAAAATGATCCGGAATTCCATCGAAAAATCATCTTTACTGATGAGGCCCATTTCCACCTCGGTGGCTACGTCAACAAGCAAAATTGTCGCATCTGGGGCTCGAAAAACCCAAGAGTTCATGTTGAGAAGCCTCTTCATCCTCAACGTGTGACTGTTTGGTGCGGTTTATGGTCCGGCGGGGTCATTGGACCTTACTTTTCGAAAATGAGGTTGGATCAACAGTTAAGGTGAATAGATGGCGCTATTCGAGAGATGATTAATGATTTTTTATGGTCGGAGTTGGATGGTATTGATCTGGACAACGTTTACTTTCAACAAGACGGCGCTACGTGCCACACAAGCAACGAAACCATTGATCTTTTACGGGAAAAGTTTCCGGACCGTGTTATCTCTCGAAGAGGTGATCACAATTGGCCACCGAGATCTTGTGGTTTAACACCTTACGACTTCTTCCTTTGGGGCCACGTGAAAGATAAGGTCTACGCCAACAGCCCAGCGTCGATTCAAGACCTCAAAGATAAAATTCGTGAGGCTATCGACGACATAGGGCAGCCACTTTGCGATTTGGTTATGGAAAATTTCATGAAAAGGATATGGTCCTGTATGCGTGCTCGTGGTGGCCATTTGGTTGATGTTGTTCTTCATTATTAACGGCATACCTTCCACATTATTATGAAATAAACACCCGATCATTTATCTCAAAAAATTACATTTTTCTTTGAATACCACAATAACACCTCTTATTGGAAAACCCTTTGATATAGTGGAATAAAACCAACCACAAAACCGAAATTAAAAGCTAAACAAGCTACAAGGGCTCTCCGGTGCCATGCGTAGGACCTGTTCCACAGCGGCTTTAAAAGCCTTAATAGGACTAACACCCTACATCAAGAAAGTGGTATTACGCAGCTCGCCAAGTTCGACCCAAACGAAAGAGTTCAACGTTTGCGAACACTTAGAACTAGTGGAACTGCTTTCGGAACTTCCTCAACTTAAAATGATCTGCGGGATCTCAGATCGCCTAACAAAGACACTATGCTTCAAAAACAACATTCTCCACTGAGATCACAATAGAGAAGCATGGGTTTTCCAATGAGAGAGCAATAACCCACCAAAGAGAAAAAACGGCCTAAAGTGGTATACGGATGGATCAAAAATGGACTCAGGTATGGCAGCTGAAACTCACGGACCAAACCAAAATGTCTCAATACATATGGGCAAAAGCCCCAGTATATTTCAGGCAGAGCTCCATGCTATTTACTAATACGCAAACCTCATATACAAATCAGGTATTAAGGCCGCTGACATCCACATATTCACGGACAGTCAAGCGGCGGTTGAGGCTCTTAAGGGCCCAACCCATAGAATCCCTCGTTGGCTGTCGCCAGTTTTCTTATATGGTGGGATTTCTTTCTTTTTGTGGGAATTCCGATGTCCGAAAAGCCTTCCATGGGAAAAAATAAAAACTTCCAAAGAACATTAAATTTTTGCTGAAATTTTATCAAAATTGATATCTGCATTTCACCCCGATTAAAATCACAATGAATGTACATTAAAAGAGCTTCTGTAAATCGCTTTTTAGCAAGATTTTCTGGTATCAAAATTCAGTAGTACAAAAAGGTAATCATTATAAACATTAACAAACTCTGACCTGGCGAACTTCGTACCGCCTAACAGCCGATTCTTTAATTTTTTTTTTATATACTTATTCTGCTGTTCGGGATACCGGGATAAGTCAACAATTACATTATGTCAAAAAATAAAAATTGTTCCATGTTCACCGATCTTATCAAAAACTTTTAAAGCACACATCAATGTTGAATATTGCCATTCAGTAAAATCTATCAAGTACATATGAAAATATATAACCAAAGGAAGTGGATTTGGTGCAGAGAATTCAAATGATGAAGTAACCCAATACCAAATGGGCCGCTATGCTAGCAATAATGAAGCATTTTGGCAAATTTTGTCTTTTCTAATTCATGAAAGACACCACACAGTTGTTCACTTAGCCGTGCACCTCAAAAATGGACAGAGAGTGTATTTCACAGCTCAGAATGCAGTACAAAGAGCTCACCACAGCAGAGAGAAGTTTACATTTCAAGTGACATTTTACCACAAACAATTTACATTATACCATAGACAATTTGTTTTTGAGTAGTGTTACCATCGTATAAATTAGTCAATATTTATATTGACGCATTCACTGAAAATGCGACACCAAAAATATCCAGGTTCCATTCCTGCTTACAATTGCGTAGATGTAAGAGGGCCTCTTTGCGAAGCTATTGTAAAAAGCTTGAAGAACTACCTGCAGTTTCTTGTCTTTAAAACTCTCGAAAGAATAATCAAACTGCATGGAATTGCTTATCAAACCTGGTGGCATAATCACACGCGACCGAGAAGATACCCGGTGACCCTTCTTCAAGTTTAGTTTCCCGGCTCTACTTTTACAGGTGGCAGGTGAGAACCATGAACAAATTATCGATCAATCACCCCCAAGATCCTTAAATCGAATACACAGTTTATCCGGCCTTCTCTTCACACCGAATAAGTTTAATGGGCTATAAAGTCATTTAAACCACACAAGGCACAAGGTGCAGACCAACCATGGTTGCTTTATTTACGTTTATTTTTAACTGGAACTACATACCACAAGCCTGAAGGGAGTTAAACGGGGTATTTATCCTCAAACCAGGTTAACTCAGCAACTTCTTCTTCCATGAAAAGAATAATTGGCATACACATTAGAGAATGCTTACATAGAAGCGGAAAGCGCTCTGTTAAATATTACAGTGCAAATAAAATGCATACCATTGCAAAAAGGTTGCACTTTGCGTCTTTTGGACATTATTGAGAGCAAGGAAACAAATAATATCACAACACGTATGCAGAACGCCCTTAAGAATCTTGTCTTAGACTGCTGCAGGACAGAAAACGTCTCTTTTAATCCCAGTAAAGCTGTCATAGTTCCTTTCACTAAGAGAGCAAATTAAAACCTTAATCAAATTTCCATCAATCACACAATCACTGAGTACACCGACGAAGTCAAGTACCTTGGAGCAATCCTGTATAAAAGACATAGTTGGAAACAGAGACAAATTATACTGAGATCCCCAACTCACAATCCTCTTGCACCTCGGTTTTTTTTCAAATTCGCCATTTTGTATTCGGGCGAAGTTGGTGGTCTCAAGTTTGTGTTGTTTTCAATGACACCACACTCGTTGTCTTGCAATTCGAAATAAAACAAACCACTATTGCGTAAATTAAAATTTACTTTTGTTTGAACGATTGAGAACGAATTTGTGAGATGTCAAAAAATAAAAGCAAAAAGCTCGATGACCAAAAAAAATTTATTCAGTGACATACACACGTACAATAGAATTATATACATAAAGAAGATTTGTATGGGAGGTACCACGCGTCTTTATCAAATACCGCCTATATTTCCAGCAGAACTTAAAATATGTTCACTCAACCGAAATACCAACCGTTAGCAGGAGCAGGAAAATGTGATTCTTAATTTTTTTTTTATGGGAGGTACCACGCCCCTTTGTACAATCCCGCCCATATTTGCAGCAGCACTTAAAAAATGCACACCAAACCGACGTTCCAAATTTTGTGCAAATACCGTTATCAGGAGCAGAAATAATAGATTTTTAATTTGTGGTTTGTATGGGAGGTACCACGCCCCATTGTCCAATTGGACCGAATTGTAAATCTAAACCACCCGGGGCGCAACCCAAACGCATACAAAAAAATTTATGCAAATCGGTCCAGCCGTTTAGGAGGAGTTCAGTCACAACACACGTACAGTAGAATTATATATAGTAAAATATAAATTTTACTTTTAAAAGAAAGATTTATTCACAAAATGTACCTTTTAAGGTAATTATTTAAAAGGGAATTTGAGTAGGGTGAATAGGGAAATATTATTCGTGGGAAATAAAGGGTTTTTCCACAGGGACGCTACAAAAGTAGAGCGACAGGGACAGCAAACGACGCCGAATTTCTTGCCGCTCTTTTGACATTTCTCTTCAGTAAGGTTTGCCATTTCATGGTGGAAAGATATACGAGCCAACAACGAGTCGAAATTATTAAAATTTACTACCGAAATTCGGAGTCAGTGGCCTCAACGTTAAGAGCGAGAGTGGCCTCATCTTCAGTGATGAAGCTCATTTCTGGCTCACGTACTCCATGAGTCATCATTGCATCCCGAGAAAATTACGATTTGATGTGGTTTATGGGCCGGCGGCGTCATGGGGCCGTACTTCTTCCGTGATGATCAAGACCGGCACATTACTGTGAATGGGAATCGCTACCGTTCAATGATAACCCAATATTTTTGGATCCAATTGGATGATATGGACTTGGAGGTCATGTGGTTCCAACAGGACGGCGCCACAAGCCACACAGCGAATGTCACAATCAATTTATTGGAAACCAAGTTTGGAGAACGTGTTATCTCACGAAATGGTCCAGTCGCTTGGCCGCCTCGGTCGTGCGATTTGACGCCGTTAGACTAATTCCTGTGGGGCTACGTCAAGTCTATGGTCTATGCCAACAAGCCAGCGACGATTGATGAACTTCGTACGAATATCGAACGTGAAATTGCAGCAGTATCGCCCGATTTATGCTTGAAAACCGTCGAAAATTGGGTTCAGCGTCTGGACTTCTGCAAGCGTGCCCGTGGTGGCCATGCAAAAGAAATCGAGTTCCATACATAATGGCATCGAAAGTACTTTCACAGGAATAAAGAATTTCATTGATATCCAAAACTGTTTTTGTTTTATTTAAAAAAACTTTTGTAGCGCTCTTATTGAAAAACCCTTTATTAGGACAGAGTACTTGAACCACTGACTGTCACCGTATGCGACGGATTCTATGGGACTGCTCATTCCGTCGAATCCGTCAATATTGACGGATCCGTCGACGCAACGGATGCGACGGATTCTATGGGTTGGGACCTTTAGTTAACCTGTTATTGACTCAAAATCAATACTACACTGCTTTACCGCCCTCCAAACGCTCAATGTCAGGCGGGAATTAAAGGAAATGAAAAAAACTGATAAACTCCCCAGGAAAGGCTCGAAACCTCCTGAACCTTTCTGTGCAATCGCAAAACCAGCTGTAATATCGGCCTTAAAAAGCTGGGAACACGACAAGTTCCACTTGGGAGAAAATCCCAGGTCTCAAACAGGCCAAAAAGGCTATTCAGAAACGATGCCAAATCCACGCAAGCATAACATCAAAAATCTAGTAGGCTTCTTAACAGGTCAACACGGTTTGCGATATCATTTAAATAAAATGTATCTATTCGACTCATGGAATGCCCGGCCCTCTGCGGAATTAGAAGGGAATCATTTTTCAGGGAAATGATAAGTACCGAAGAGTTAAAGAAATCCTCTGTAAAAGTATCATCAGGTACATTAGGAGAGTAGAATCGATGACCTAACTAAAATTCTGACCGCCGACGTGCAAAATATCGTTTCTGCAAGTCAAAAGTGAAATTATCGACTTATTAGCTAATTTCTAATTTGAGTTAACTCCAACTTTTGATATGTGAGAAAACAGGCGGTAAGTATAGCTGTTTTTTATTATCAGCTATGATCCATATAGATCATCGATTTATATGCACTTACAACAACAGCACATGATCCTGCTTCTCATTGAGATCATAAATCATGATCTGAAAATTATTTCCACTATTTCTCACTAGATGGTGGCTTGCTTTTTAATAAGTGCTGGTGTGCCTCTAAACGATAGCAACACAATCACTTTGCCAGACTAAAAAATGAAACACAAAAAATCAATTGATTTTTTCGCATTTGAATACCGAGTTAGTTACTTAGTTATTTTTTCTTTACATTTTCTTAACATTTATTAATCAAAACAGTTTCTATGAAATGTTTATTAAATATTTTGCTGGTTTGGATCTGCACACCAAAAAACACATTTTTAAAATGTTTCACAAGTTTCCCTGCAGAAAGTGAGTGCTGTTTTTCGATTATTTTTTTGCAAATAAAATAAAAACGTCCAGAAAGGCTTGGAGATTCCTAATGAGAAAGTAGTTCATTTAAAACGATAATTTGAATTAAATCGCGTGTCGCGTGATTCCCGAGACCAAAATTAAAAAAATAAAAACTTTACTCGCTACTAATTATAATCCTACCACATTATTTTCTTCTAATCCAAAAAAAGATAAAATTGAAATATTTCATAAGCATTTAATAAATAAATTTCAGAAATCTTTTCTAAATGTTTATGAAAATGTGTCCGATTTGCTTCAGAAACATTTCTAAAATATTTCGCTGGTCTGACCACACCTTAACATGCCAAGATAAACTCAAGCGCAAGCAGCAAATTATTGTTCATATGTTGCATATTTGTATATAAAATAAATTTGTTCCTAAAACAAATATGGAAAAGAAAAATTATGGAAATTTGATTCAAATATGTTAACAGCCCCGACATTGCAAGTGAAATGACATGTTGTGTATTGTGTGGCATCACGTTGAGCAGAATATTTGCAATATGGCTGGTGGCAATGTGAAGTTTGTAAATTGTAATACCCCTGTATTATCTGTTTTGTTTTGGAAAGCAAATGTTGCCACAATTCAGAAATTAAACTTTTCAATGATCCGTATTGTTTTATTATCGTGATTTGATCCGGGTCAGATCACGCTGATAATAAAAAACAGCTAATGTGTTACTTAGATCGATATATAAAATAGAATAAAATTTGTGAGGGAAAGCATTTGCTACAAAAATTTCATATTTGCTATTTTGCTGACTCAGTGCAATATTTTATACAAAATTTAATACATAAGACAACTTAAGAATTGTAAATTTTTTGATCAAAATTTTGAGACAATCATTCCGAAGGTAATCCAAAAATTCGAATTTACTTGTCAGGTTCGCAAATCCACTTACAGCGAAACAAATGCTGCGTTCGAATGATTTAAATCAATTGCTGATTTAAATCATATAGCCAAGTGCTATATTGCTATAGAATTTTTTAACCAAAGCAAATGCTAGTTTGTAATAATATGACCCCAAATGGTAGGTAGGTGATATAAGGTGATTTTTAACTTTCCCCATTAAGTAGTAAGAGAAAGATATTGTATTCGTACAAAATTTCGAACTCGGGATATTAATCAATTCTGACATTACGATGATAGACGAACTTAAAAAAGTGGGTGGCAAAATTCTGTCTGTCTGTCTGTATGTCCCTTGCAGTTCGAGGCGGTTTTTTTTCCACGGTAACCTCAATATTAATAAAATTTTCATACCAGTTCAATTTGTTAGAACGGTTTTCGTAAACTTTGCCTGACAAAACAGCACAAAAGTTTTATCGAAATCGAAAATGAGTTTTTGAGATATGAGCAGTTTTTTTTAAAATTAGCGTTTTGGGTGATTCGAATTGAAAAAAGGACGCAATCATTTTGAACACATCAATTTTGCTCTAAGTTTGCATTTTAGTCAAAATCGTCATTGCTGTTTTTAGGTAAACTAAAGAAAACAATATTTTTCAAAAATTACTTTTTTCAAAAATTCATTTTACGATAATATTAAGAAAAACTGACTTTGCCGATACGTTATAAATGACCATAAATTACCTTAGAAATGATTTTTTGTTACAATCGTGTGGACCGTTTTCGAGATACATTATGTAGTCCGTTTATAAATTTTTAAGCGGAAAACTGAGTAGGCAGTTATGTTAACCTCACCTACTTAAGCTTAAATAGAGCCGTTTTCGAACAAATTAAACTTATGTGGGATAGCCGTTTAGGTTTTAGGCCCCGAGACATACAGACAGACAGACAGTACCATTAATGTTGAGGTTACCGTGCAAAAAAAAAACGGCCGTGAACTGTAAGCCCCTAGAAACCAAATTCGAAGTTTAAACGAAATCGGAATAGCCGTTTAGGTTGTAGGGCTCGGGACATACAGACAGACGGACAGAATTTTGACACCCACTTTTTTAAATACGTCTATCATGTCAGAATTGATTAATATCTCGAGTTTGAAATTTTGTACAAATACAATATCTTTCTCTTACTACGTAATGGAGAAAATTAAAAATGGAAAACGTATGAGTAGCAGCAAAATATAGGAACAAATTACGAATCAGATAGTTTTGGACATTGTAGCCGGCTGTGTAAAGTGATGTAAAATAAAAATTTTCTGTGCGAAAAAAAAATTAAAAGAAGTGAAAGTTGCAAATAAACATGAAAAACAAAAGTTAATTTACTGTTAAGGCAGGTACGCAGTTCATGTAAAATCCGATTTTTCATAAAAAATTTCCACAGCAAAATGTCAAAATGAACTTTCCACATGAAAATGTTACTAGGCAGTACGCTGTTCGAGTGAAAAATAGCGCTTCTAAAACTCAGTCGTAGGTGGCGGTACTAAAATCTCTACACAGCTATTTCACTTGGTTTTTATTGTCCGTCGCATTAATTTTTTGATATATCAGCGTGAAAAATTATTTGAATTTTTGATTTATTGGAATTTCAGGTGTATTTTTAAAACAATACTAAGTTTTTCGCAGTTATAATAGTTTTATAAATTGTTTTTTATTGAATATAGTGCGATAATGTTAGGTGTACGAAAATTTTTTCATAAGAAGGGTCAATAACAGTTTTCTACCCATCTTTGCCGAAAAAAAGCCAAATTACTCGTTTTTCACATTTCTGAACTTTTTTGTTACAAAATATTACAGCATTTCTTTGCCTTAACTAATTTTTTTAGATCAAAAGTTTTTATCCGCCTTAATCTTCTGATTACATTATCTGTTACTTCTAAGCTAACGTGATTGAGAAGCATTTAGGTAACTCGTTTAACTTCTTTTTCAATCATTTAATTGACTATTTTCCTTTGTAAAAAATTTTGAAAGGCTTTTTTTTTTAAAATTCGTTTGGCGTAGTCATGCCCACAACTGGTGCCTGTGACTTTCGATTTTACAGCACTTTTTGGAGAGGAGTAATTATTTTGTCATAAAATCATATTTATGCGATCTTGTTATATGATAAAGATTTCTACATTAACGTTTTTCCCCCATTGACAATCAACAACTTTCTGGAATAAAGTTCGATACAACATACACATGTGATATTTTTTCATACAATTTATGTTGTTGAAGAGGAAATTCGTATCTAATACCGTAAACATTTATCGACGCTCCTCGACTCATCGAAGTAAAATGTGTATTTGTATATTAAAATGTTTATGCCTAACAAAGAGGGCGGGGGTCCGCTAGTGATAATATAAAAATTGGTGATGCACAGAAAAGAACATAGTAGAGTACAGAGTTTTTCTGTCTAAAACTATTATACTTATTGTGCAATGAACTGTAGCAGTCTCGTGAAAAGTGATAATTTGAAGAATTTTTTTATGAAATGTGAGGAATGTCAGTGGCACATTATATTACGTACTTATTAAAACTTTATCTGTAGCTAATGCTTATTGCTTTTTGCTTAATATATTGCATATCGTTTTGCTTGCAAATTGATATTGTAAGTTTCTTATATCCGTAAAACACTTTGTTTAATGTTATAATTTCTCATCCAACTCAGTAAAACAAAAACCTTTTATGCTCGTAAGGAGTACTGCATCATTCTTCCTTTCGAAATTAAACGTTTCTGCAGCAAAATTTTTTTTAAACATCTGAGACTTAATAGATACAATACAACATTACTTACTGTACATCATTCATATGTGTCTGATATTCGTCCTGGTTATCTGCCAAGAATGAACATTTGTTACATGCTTTCTTATTGTGTACCTTCAGGACGTGAGTAGCCAAACGCTCGGAACGCGCTGCTTTGTAGTCGCAAAGCATGCATACAAATGGTTTTGTATGTGTATTTAAGTGTCGCTTTAAACCCCACTTATCTGCACCGGACCAGGGACAATAGCAACATGTGAATCGCTTTTCGCGTTTTACTTTTGCACCTCCTAAACTACCAACATCATCGCCAGAAATCTTTTCTTGCTTCATGGGGGGCATCGTGTCAGCATGTGAAGCAGTTGCAACCGATTCAATTGTCTGTGTTATACTTAGACTAGATGAAGTTTCTTGCCGTTGACTTGTCATGAAATTTTCTCCATGCACTCCAACGGGAACTCCGACCTGCAACTGCTGTTGCAAAAATATATTTGGTTTTTGATCGATCTGGTGGGATTGTTGCTGCGCTGAAGGTGTACTCGAAACATTGCGACGCGTTTTATTAATATCATACACCATTTCACGATGCATACGTAGAAAATGTTTTTTTACGTGATCGGCACGATTGAATTGTTTAAGACAAGCGTAACACTGAAATGGTTTTTCATCCTTGTGAATATTTTCGTGGCGAGTATAGAGGTCTCGGCGGTCGGTGGAATATGGGCAGTGGGTGCAGGCATATCGTTTTGGTATTTGCAATTGGACATTTTGCTGGCTAGCTGCAGTAACGGCGGCCACCGCTGCACTAGTCTTTTTACGAGTGCTGGATGATGATGTGGTTATATTCGCGTGCTGTTGTGAATGCTGGGCTACACTTGAAGTGGAGCTGCCGCCGTTCGGTGTACTGTTGTTGGCAGCACCACTAGTCGCATATATCTCAGTATGTGGTTGATCACGGGTTTTTGACGATCTGTAATAAAATTTAAAATTTATTAAAACTTGACTTTATGTAAAGTTTGCTATTTCAAACGTTTCAACGTGGAAATTTATCGCATGAGTTACGAAACATGGGCTCTGCTTGCCCAATCAAAAACCAAATTAGTATAGATTTAAATTTCAATTATCAAGAACAATAATTGTTTATTTAGTTTATTGCTTCTCATTTTCAGGAGTCTAAAATCCGAATTAAGGCCGAAGGAGGTGTTGAATGAGTACGTAAGAACCTACTAAATCAAGTCACTGTGATCAGTAAAGTGCAGGCAGTAGATAACAAACTAGATCTTAACCTTTTAAGGATGGTTTTTCCCGGGGAAAAAAGACAATTACATTGTAAATGTAAATCGCCTATTAGATTTTAAGATTTCTTGGGAAAAACCCAGAGGCAATTTGGTGACACTACATGAACAGAATATATAAATCCCAACGTAAAAGAGGATAGTGGTAAAGGATTCAGGAAAGTCCATCACCTTTCTTTTGGATCCGGAATCGCTAATCCCTTCCACTGCTACAAGCGAAAGGCTACGAGGTCAGCTACTGCCTTAACAAAATCAGGAAGATCGTTTATCAATAGATTGGGAGCAAACCATGCTGCCTTTCCATTACTAAAAACGAGAGAGAGACTACGGACACTCATCTGGTTCAAATGACAGCAAAATTACGGCCATTTGAGCTTCCATCATCTAGTAGCCACAATGCTACGGATAATCCAGATAATCGTCCATCACAGTAAGGTTGGCTATGCCAACGTTCTTACCCAATTACAAAAAAGTTTGTCGTTATAGAATTTCTAACGACACACTTTTTGTGACTGAGAACCTGCGTTTTACCATAAGGGTATCTTAACGTTTCCTTTTACCAAATTTCTGTAATCCTGACTTCACAGCAGAGTTTAGCCCTGGCTTGACGAAGAGGTCCACGAGGACACGTCAGAGTACCAGAAAAGAAAAGATCCCAATTTTTTTAATAATACATACCATCTGTGGGCAACAGCGACACCAAGGAAAGAGGTGAGATATTTTTTACTAATAGAAACTAACCCCATAATGTCTAACATCGCTAACGAACCCACATTTGTTACTAGATACATACAGAAGGTGTTAGATATTACGGTAGTTACTAATTCCCCAAGAATACAATCTCATCGTGGAAAATATTGACTATCTGACAACGAGATAAATTCTGCGGTGAATAGATCCTTTGCAAAGTCGTGTCCTATAGCCAAACACACTTAATATAAGAAACCCTAAGATCATTGGGAAGAGAAAGTGGGAAGTCTTAAACAAGGCAAAGAAAAAGTCATCCATCTGTGCCAGCATTGAAGACAACATAGAAGGCTAGCCTCAATTAATACCTATGTAAATAAAACTGATGGAATCGAAAATCTAGCAAGGAATCATTTCAGCTGCATCTTGACACTCACTTTCCAGTAAGTGTTACAAAGAAAACATATTCATGCCTACGTCGTGCCGTGTGGACCATTCTCCAAATTCTTTTTCTGAATACTTATTAACGGTACGGAGACGGCAGCAAAATCGGCACTGAGACGGAGAAAATCATTACAAGGGAAGAGTATCGATACCGAGCATTTGAATCATTAATAGTACATAAATTAGTCATGCACAGTCATAAACTGTGGAACTGAGAAAGAGAGCCCCAATAGTAATAGGAAGATACAATATCTCATCATTGTCGCTACAACAATTGATATCATGCGAAACAGATATGGTTGTGTATAAGTCGTCGCAGACAAATAGCTGCTAAATGTCACCAAAACACATATCGGAGCACTTGTCGGGGTACTAACACGGCACTCATTCCGTAACTCTGAGAACGATAATCGTTAGCGCAATAGTAGTCAACGATCTCGTCATTACTTTGATTCACGTAACTATACAACCATCGTCTCGTCCACGTGTATTTTAGTTGAGAACTTTTGGTATTACTCAGAAGCTCACAAACTTTAGTTGGAATAAGCAAAAGACTTCATAGTAATTTTCATTAAGATGGTATTTGTGAAAGCATTTAAATTTTTTTTTCCAATTTCAGTCGCCTACATTAAGGCTATGGTTCCGATGCAAGCGAATCTCACTCGCATTTATTCGCAAAGTTCGCTAAACTTACTCCCTCGAGCTAAGTGCATTTAAGTTCTTTCTTGTAGTTTTAAGGGATTTGTGCTTTGTTGTGTACTGAATTTTGAGCAAAATGGATTCATGGAAGCATCGTTGGGACATGAACACGAAAGACTACTGCGAAAGTAATAAATGTGGTAATTATATTTGTACTTCAAAAAGTAATTTTATAACAAAACTTGTTTTTTTTTTCACAAAACTTATCGGTCGTTTTAGCGTCTACTTAGCACTGCACGAATACGCACAAGTTCTTTTCGCTTTCACGAGATATGTAAATCTCAGCCACGCACATAAAAAAAAATTACTCAACTGAACCATGGCCAACTTTGCGTTGGTTCCAACATTAGCACTACCGCTCTTCGTTCAGAGCGGAATAAATTGGAAACAAATTATAAGAAGCAGATTTAAAGTAGGTTTCATGGGCTTCATTAGTAGTGTGATGGCTTAATTTTTCATACAAAATTACATATTGTGACCTAGAACATATTTAGTGTGAAGGTAAAAAATAATTATTAGTAATCCCTTTAAAGACAAAAAAAGCTTACAGCCGTATTTATTAGTTTCTCTTACGACGCCTCTACGATGTTGTTTAGTTAAACATCGCGTAAGAATTTACGCAGCCTCTACGTGGCTTTCGTGAAATTGTGATTTATAAACATTTTTCCGAGGTAACTTTACTAATCGAGGTTTGTGTCTAAATAGGTAAGAATTTAGATAAACTATTACAGAAAACACTGAAATCTATTACTTTTTGCAACTGAAACTGATCTTAGCTATGGTTGACAGATTAGCTTCGTAAGAAAATCATAAATAATACAAACAAAAAGCCAAATTTCTTTGGAGGGACTGCTGAAATATCTACCTGCAATCATATGTCGTTTTCCATTGGGCAAAAAGAAGCGTCCGGAATCGAAAAAATCACTTCTGAAACCACTCCATTGGCACAAAAAATACTCTTCTGGTGATTCTCAGAAGAGAATTTCGCTTCTCGATTTGAAGTCAGAATCCACTCAAGAAGCAGTCACACAAGTGTAATTTATGTTTTTTATACAAGTCAGTTGACAGCAGCCGTATAGATTATTTTTTGGCGTTTCATCAATACTTTTGTAGATTCTTTCAGAAGCAGTTTTCTTGTTCCATTGGATTTCAGAATGAGTGGATCCCCGAGTGAAACCAATGGAAAACTACAATAATCTATCAACCATCACCAAATCTGAAATTCTATGTTATAATTGCATTTGCTGACGAAATTCGTTTGGTGCAAATTTACACCACATTCGAAATGATTGCACAAACAAAAATTAGTTTCACTTTTTGAAATTGTTTCCAATTCGACCACTACCAAAAATGACATTAGTTGCAAAAACATATTTACGTAGGCTCTACGCAGGCTCTAAACGCAAATTTTCGCGTTTAAATTACGCAGCCTTAAAGCAACGTTGCTTAAGTTCGAAAAATCTTTATAAATCGCATTTCCCTGCGTAAGGGCATTTTAGAGGGTGTATAAAGTTAAGCAGACTCTACGGTGGGTTTATAAATAAGGCTGTTAGAATACATTTCGTCTTATAAACTCCCTTAAGTTCATTCAATAGCTCTCCTGTCCTATGTAATATTTAGAGGGAATTCAATACTAGGATCCCGCAGCCTTTCCTTGATTCAGATAATTTGGCCTCCTGTTCATCTTCCAGAGTTATGAATCTATCCGAAATATCAATTGAAAGTTTGTAAAACTGTCCAAAAGATTTTGTTGATTGAAATATAATGCAAAAATGATATTACACAATATTTTCAAATGTAAAACAACAGGAAAAGCTCATTCGTTATCAATATACGAAAATTGTGGAAATTATTGGGCAATAAATGCATTACAATATGATATTTTTTTTAATTTGAACTACCACATTATCGATGCGGCATCTGCAGTAATATTTACATTCCGCAACAATTTAAATTTCAACTGTTTCACTTAGCAAATCTACTAACACCCAATAGGTGTCTCTAGCATTCTATGGATCGAAGTTGGTTGGCAATTTGTTGCATTTTTTATTCGCTTTGAACCAAGAGTTATGATGGCAACAATTTTTCCTGATGATTTTTTTGTTGGATTCATATTGAACCAGGTAAACACACAACGTAGTTTTGAAATTTGAAATTTCGACCGGAAAAGTTGAACGACCGTAAATACAGAAATTGCATACTTTCAGAAAATTAAACATTTTTTTTTGGATGGAGAAAATTTTAATCTATGACAATCGGCTTTTTTTGTCCATCACGAATATTTACTTTATTTCAAAATCATAAATATGACTTAAATGCCCAAAACACATGTGCAGAATTCACTGCGCAGCAAGATTAGAATACACATGTTTAAATGGAAATAGACACACATAAATTCTGTACTCACCGCAGCACTGCAACATGTCTCTATTTCTAAATTTGCTGCAAGACTCAAGCGTACCACAACGCAAAAGACAATAAATTGAAATTTCAAGTATTTGGCATCATCGACTTTTGACATTTGCTGGTCGTTTTGTTTTTGCTTTAGTTGTAAACACATCAGCTGCTTAGTCGGCGAATGACAGTAGTCATATTATTAGCCGATGCAATGCATGTCAAACCATTTTCTGCACATCTGTTTTACTTGCAGCACTGCATTCTGTGCTGCGTCCAAAATGTCTGCATTATGTGTTTTGGGCAAAACTTAATGGAGTAGATATATTCGTGGGCATGCTGAGTAAAAAATAAATTTGATATAAGTTTGGGATCTTTCCGAGAATTTCTTGATAGTAGTCGCTAAGAGAATAAAATATCTGTTCATTTAATATTGGACAGCTCATACCTGAATACCTTTTTTTTACAATTCTCAGAACCTTAGGCGGTAGGTAGATTTTGGATGAAGATCTTAAATATTGGTGTGGAAGTGGTTGCTGTGAAAAGGTTGACTTCGCGAAAAATATAGATAGAAGAAATGTCAGCATTCAGCAAAATCCACGCGAAATAATAAATTGGGGAACTGCTGGAGGAATAATATTATTAGGTAGTATGTGCGAATTTAAGATATACAAAGTTCTGGTGCGAATTCATCTAGGAAAAAACATGACAGCTTTCGTGTAGAAGAATGTCCACGGCTTTATATTTTTTCCCCGAATTAAGTAATATAAGCTATGCAATATTTAAAAAATTAAATTGTATTTATTTTCACACCTCCATATACTTTTGCAAGTACTGTTTTCCAAACGGAAATGAATAAGCAGGTTAATATTTCTTTCGAAAATATTCACTTGCTACCGATCTAAATGTGACCTGTAGACTACCAATAAGTTTTGATTTGCATTATCAGCCAACGAATAAATCAAAGCATTCTAATAAACTGTGTTCCGTTTATTGTATAATTTAAAAGAGACCTTATTACGACACAAATTCACTCATAAATCAATCGTGAAGTATTAGAAAACAAAGGAAAGCGTACTATAAAAAGTACCGAAAATTGTGTCTGATCGAACAATAGGGCATTACTGATTTGCATACCATATTTGACAGATCAGCGGATATTTTGTGCATTTCCTATTTTCTGTTTTGTTTTTTTGCTTATAATAAGCTTCAAAAAGCCTTTAAAAGAAATCTGTTGGGCAAATTAATTTGCAATTTATATATTCCTTTTTTTAGAATAAAATCCTCGTTGTGAAATAAACCATTGACCTTGTTTTTCACGAAAACAAATTATGAAATTTGAATTCTGCGATGACAAAAAATGTAATAGTTTCTAAGAAAATTGTCGCACTAGCAAATGTGGAGCTCTAATTGTTTATTGGTACCGTTTCACTAATGCTGTACATTTTTACTAAAGCTGGCAACCAGCTAATCGTCGACATTAGTGTTTGATTATTAAGGCCGCATGTCTAAACGAAAAACTCGAGACAGAACGTATGTTTAAGTTGTATTTAACTCCATTAAACGTCAGTAAAAGTGAACGAAAATAAATTTTATAAGAATTTCGCAAATGATGTGATATTTACTTACTTACTTACTTAACGGGCTCCCGACCCGTGGAGAGTCTCTGCCTGAGACACTGCAGCCTTCCATCCTCTGCGATCCCGGGCACGCTGCTTCCAGTTATCCAGACCAAGCGCTCTGGCATCCGCGATGGCTTGGTCTTTGAAACGGAGGTTCGGTCTTCCTTGTCGTCTCGAACCTGGCGGCTGGGATTCGAAGATCCTCTTAGCTGGAGCATTATTGTCCATTCGCTCGATGTGGCCGAGCCAATGTAGTCGACGTATTTTGGCCTTTTGGACTACATCCACATCTTGGTACAGCTCATAGAGTTCGCGGTTGTATCTTCTCCTCCATTCGCCCTCCTCGCACACAGGACCAAATATCCGCCGAAGAATTTTTCTTTCGAAGGAGCCTAGTATCAGCTCTCCCTTCCTGCTTATCGTCCAGCACTCGGCGCCATAAAGCAGAACTGGCAGGATAAGGGTTCTGTAAAGCATACATTTTGTCCTTCGAGTTAGGAGTTTTGAACTCAATTGATTTGCCAAACCGAAGTAGCAGCGGTTTCCTAGGGTAATTCTTCGCCGGATCTCCACTAGGATGTCATTTGTGGAGTTCATGTTTACTCCGAGGTAGATAAACTCCTTAGCTACCTCGAAATTGTTGCTATCAATAGTGACGTTCTGTCCTAGGCGGTGGACAGATGCTTGTTTGTTTGTTGATAGCATGTACTTAGTCTTGTCCTCATTTACTACCAGACCAACGAATTTCGCCTGTTCTTCAATCGCCGTAAAAGTCTCTATCACGGCACGCTGGGAGCGACCGATTATGTCAATATCGTTACATACCCCAGTAGCTGGACGGATTTGTTGAAGATAGTGCCTTCCGTGCTGACACCTGCCCTGCGCACTATCTGCTCTAGCACGAGATTGAAGAAGTCACATGATAATGCGTCTCCTTGCCGAAATCCGGTGCATGTATGGAATAGCTCGGAGGAACTTCTTCCAAATTGCACATTGCAGCGTGTGTTCTCCAGCGTCACGCTACAAAGCTGGATCAGTTTTGCCGGGATCCCGAATTCGGCCATCGCCACATAAAGCTCCTGACGATGAATGCTATCATATGCGGCTTTGAAGTCGATGAATAGGTGGTGAGTCTCGACTTGAAATTCATTGGTATTTTCCAGGATTTGCCTCAGTGTGAAAATTTGGTCTATAGTCGATCTGCCGGGCCGGAAGCCACACTGGTACGTGCCGATTAGTGTGTTGCAGAACGGTTTGAGACGTTCACACAGTACGTTGGATAGGATCTTGTATGCGACATTAAGCAGGGATATGCCTCGATAGTTCTTGCAAGACATAGGATCGCCTTTTTTGTAGATGGGGCATATGGAGCTGATAGTCCAGTCATCGGGCATACTTTCCTCCACCCATACTTGGTTGATGATTTGGTGCATGCGCCCTACCAAAACATCACCACCGTATTTGAAGAGCTCCGCTGGTAAACCATCAGAGCCGGCGGCCTTGTTGTTCTTTAGCTTTTTTTATTGCTAAGCCAACTTCTTCTATACTGGGCGGTGGAACTGGATCTTCATTGACTGGACGTGGGTTCTCTTCTTGCCCTGTCACTCTCTCTACATGATGCCCATTTAGCAGCTGCTGGAAGTGCTGCTTAAAAACATCTACTATTCCCTGCGCTTCGGTGACTAGGTTTCCATCACTGTTTCGAAGAGCCTGCGTTCCGGTCTTGAAGCCAGCAGCCAGTTGCTTGGCTTTCTTGTAGAACTTCCGGATGTTGCTTCGATCGCGGGACTCTTCGATCTCCTTGAGCTGGGAGACTGCGTAGGCCCTCTTCTTTCTACGCAGGATTTTCTTCTCCTCCCTCCTCCTGGCTCGATACTCTTCCCTCGCTGCCCTTGTTTTGCGCTGCAGCGCCTTCATATGTGCATCTTCTGTCACCTTTTTCCTGCGTACGCATTCATCATCATACCACGGGCTCTTTCTCTGGGGTGGCTGGTACCCTAAGGTGGTTTCGGCTACCTCTTTGATGATGTCGCGATACTGGGACCACTGGGTGTTGGCATTTGTGGTAGGTGAATGCACTGCGGCGAGTTTCTCACTCAGGCGCTCTTTGTAGACTCTGGCTACTCCAGGTGTGCTAAGGCGTCCAACGTTGAATTTCTTCTTCTGGGCGGAACGCAGCTTCTTCTCGTTGGATAGTCGAGCTCTGAACTTAGCCGCAACAAGAAAATGGTCAGAGTCGACGTTTGCCCCTCGGAATGTGTGCACGTTGAGGATGTTGGATGCGTGCCTCGCGTCGATTAGCACATGGTCGATTTGGTTGGCGGTTCGACCGTCTGGAGAGCGCCAGGTTGCTGTGTGGATCCTTAGCCTTGGAAACCTAGTGCTACTTATCACCGTATTACGAGCTGCCGCGAAGTCAGTTAGTCGGTAACCGTTGTCTGTGGTCGTATCGTGGATTCTGTGTTTACCAACTAACCCGCCAAAGATGTTTTCCTTTCCGATTTTAGCATTGAAGTCCCCGAGCACAACTTTGACATCGTACTCCGGACAGGCTCCGTAGGCTCCATCCAGGAGGTCATAAAACTCCTCCTTGATAGGGTCTTCAGCCTCGTCGGTAGGGGCGTGTGCACATATTAGGCTTATGTTTTGGAAAGTAGCTCTGATGCGGATCACAGCTAGGCGATCACTTATCGGCTTAAAGTCAATGACTTTTGTCCTAAGCCGATTTCCCACGACGAATCCGCATCCTAATACATGCAATCTTTTATGGCAGCTGTAATAAATATCGCAATTTTTCCTTTTCATCATACCTGATCCTATCCATCGTATCTCCTGGATCGCGGTAATATCTGCCTTGTACCGCGTGAGGACAGACTCAAGTTTTTGAGTAGCACCTGGGGTGTACAGCGTTCGCACGTTCCAGGTACATACTCTTAAATCGTTGTCCGTTGACGTTCCGGGTCTAGTTGCCGTTTGAGGGAAATTGTTATCCGAGGCTCCTCGTGTCTCTCTCAAAACTATTCTTTTTTTTACATGGTCGGGAAGTTACCCCGACGGCACAACCCCCAACCTGGAGGGCCAGGCCCTTGACCCTAGGACAGCAGGCCGGTTACTCCGGTGCCAGTAACCCACTTTGGGATGTGAGCGCTGCCGTTGGCCCATTAAGGGTTCATCCGCCACCAACTCTTCTCCAACACCCTGGCTCGGTATTGGAAATCCCTATAGACCTGGTATCCGAATATGTCAGAGCAGCTCTATAGGGATTACACTAAATAGTTCGGCCTGACTGGAACTGTAGACGCCACCGTTGGCTCCATCTAGGGAACTCCTCCGCTGCCGTCTGGTACCAGAGGAGGTGTCTTAGTGAGAGAACAACACTCCTCCCCCCTCTCTCGTCTGCTGCCACCAACGACCTTCCAAAGGGGTTGGTTACCCAATCTCCAGTCGAGGTACTAGGCACCCACCAGTCACCACGTGGAGGTGAGAGTAGGAGTTGATAGTGAGAGGCTAGGTGAGAACGCTTGTGTTCTCATGACATCGCATCACTACCCTTCAACACCGATGTGATATTTGGTTTACAATAAATAAAATAATTAACTAAAAAAAAAGTAAAGGAAAAATGTCGGTCGATAACAACATTTTGGTATTTTGGAGGATATTGCTATGATACCACCAACTAGAAGGCTGAAGCACTACAGAACCCAAATCGATCCGTTTCAATCATTGACTTATGAATTTTATGAAGGATATATCGATTCGACACAGATCGGCAATCAAACATCGTTTCTCTTATCGTTCACAACATTTAAATGCCTTCAGACCTACTCATGAAGCATTTCTTTTTCTGCTTCCGATCAGTTTTGTTCTCTTGCTCTTTTAATATGTATTTACTTTGCCGCTAATCTGCAATTATATAATTTTTGTTCATATCACAAAACATAATTATGTTTGCACTGAAATGCATACTTTATTTTTTAAAAAAAAAACCCCAGAACCAAGCAGATCCACAACAAAACTCAAATTGAAAGTTTTAAGTCCTTCTGACTTTTTGCTGTCAGAAAGTATTTATGTAATAGATTTGTATTAGAATACACGTTCGACTCGGATCTAATTAAATAGTTGTGTTTTACTTGTGGGTTAACTTTAGATTCGAGTTTAGTTAGACGCAGGGTTATAGTATAGGTAACTATGAATATGCCCCAATATCATTTAAAAAATAAAATATTCGAAACAGATTTTAGCTTGTTCTATAAATAAATGGAGACAAAATGTGCAGGTTATCGGTAATAAACTTCAATAAGGTACTCTGTAAACGACCAATTCGTATTTAATGCATTGATTGACGGTAGTGACATTTTTCATTTAGGGCTTTACTGTAGCTTTATAATACCTCCAATAAAGTAGATGTACGAGACGAATGTCTAATATACGTGCGAATGAAAGGGATGAACAAATTGCACATTACAATGAACAATAACGTTTACGAATGGCTAACTTTCCCTTATGTACAATGCGGATGGATAAATTTCCATTTCTCTTCCACTATTTAGAACTAAGAAGAAATTTTTCATTGTACAGGAGCTCTATTGCTTCAATTGAATGAAGATCATAAGTTCCGAGGCACATGCAGTACCGTCTTTAGCATAAGGGCACGGGGGCCCCGCAGGCTGATACATCACTTACCTATACACCATATTTTTATACCCTCCACAGGAAGGTATATTCACTTTGCCAATACATTTGTAACGCCAAGAAGGAGTCACCGGAGACCCCATAAAGTATATATATTCTGAATCAGGATCACATTCTGAATCGATTTAGCCATGTCCGTCTGCCTGTCTGTCTGTTGAAAGCACGATAGCGCCCAAAGTAATTGACGTAGGTGAATGAAATTTGGTGAAAGGACTTATTTTTATTGGCGTCAGGTTGGTATTGAAAATGGGCTATGTCGGTCAAGTAGTTCTGGTACCTCCCATACAAAACCAATATTGGACCCATGTGTCTCTCTGTCTGTTGAAAGTACGATAGCGCCCAAAGTAATTGACGTAGGTGAATGATATTTTGTGAAAGGACTTATTTTTATCGGCGTCAGGTTGGTATTAAAATTGGGCTATGTCGGTCAAGTAGTTCTGGTACCTCCCATACAAAACCAATATTGGACCCATGTGTCTCTCTGTCTGTTGAAAGTACGATAGCGCCCAAAGTAATCGACGTAGGTGAATGAAATTTTGTGAAAGGACTTATTTTTATCGGCGTCAGGTTGGTATTAAAATTGGGATATCTCGGCCAAGTAGTTATGGTACCTCCCATACAAAACCAATTTCAAATAACTTTTATGCAGTGGAGGGTATCAAAGCATCGGCCAGGCCGATGATAACACTTTTACTTGTTTTTGATATATCTTGACAAAAAAAATTCCAAAATTTTGAGTAAATGAGGAGGAGATTGAATGTGTGAATGTGGGATTGTTAGGTAGAAAAATGCAAATCCGCATTTCGCAACCGTTTACATTTTTTTTGTTGGGCTATATTAAGAATAAAATATCAATCAGTAGGTATTTGTAATTATTGAATAATTTACAAAATCAATTGTTCAGAATAAAATTTGAATTGAAATCAATGCAAGACGATAGTAATCTGTCAATTATTGAGTTTTATGAAGCAAATATTGTTTCTTCGAACGATGTCGTTAACATGATAGAGATTTCCAAAGATACGTAAGGCTATCGTCGAAACGATATGGTCAGACGATTATTGAGTTATGAAATGAGTCCCCAGACTTCTGTTTTTTTCTATATTTTTAGTCTTACTTCTATCAGCTGATTCAGAATAGAACACCAAGCGAAAGTGACAAACTCTTTTCCATCACACAAAGCGCGGGCAATCTTCTTGACAATTATGTATGTTGTTTAAGGCAATGCATTTGATACAATTTTGAGATATTGTAGTGTGGAACTTAAAGTGGCTAAGTGTAAACATTAGTCACCAAACAAACAAGTTCCACTTTCAATTGGGGACTGGAATCTGTCAAATAAGTGAGCTCATTCTAGAACCAATGAGTTTTTTCGGGACGAACTGGAATAATCTAGAAACTACCCGGTAGATGACAAAGCGGATATAAAAAGGCAGATTTGTGCTCAGAGAAGGACTCGTTCAATCATCTGCCACGGAATCGAACGGTTGTGCACGGATACATTTATTTAATAAAACAACCTTCAAACATTCACATTTTGATACCTGATCATACTGAAAAGTAAAAGTTTTCCTTCAGTGTGGATTAGTGACAAGAATTAAAAAAAAGGGTCAGCAATAAAAGAGACAGGATGGCAGGTTGGCCACTGTCACCATAGTCAGCACTCGCTGCCCTTGAGTCGTTTTTAAAGCAAACCAAAAACGAACCTGGGACCAAGCTATGGAAAGAGACTACGAAAAATGCTCAAACAATTCTCCGAAGGGCTACCCAGCGACAAAGACGACCTGCAAGAAGAAGAAGACGAATTTATGGATATTGAAGGAAGCCCAGCATCCAGCTCCGATGAATCCGATGATGACAAGTCAACACCCGACAAGGGGGAAATTACTAGTTGCAGTGAGGATGACGAATCCGAGAAGTCCAGCAGCGAATCGCCACCCATACCTGGACAATACGGGTTAAGAAGTCAGCCAACTCTTCCGGAAACATCGCCGCAATCAGGAGATTCGCCAAAGGACAACGAATCTAATTCATTCTTAAAAATATTAACACCACCAAGACAGTCATCAACGCCATCTCTCGGGAAGGATTTGAAGCCATCAGGAGTTTTTTGAAATTAAGAAAAATTCAACACCATACATTCACCCCACGTGAAGATCGGAAGACCCTTATGATGCGAAGAGAATTCATTTCTCCTAAACCACTGCCGAGGTTGAACTTAAGGCAGGAGTTCCTGTGCTTAGATTTCGCTCTTCAAATCGCCAAGAGCAAAAGGCATAACTTTCAACGGCTTTGTGGTAGAGATCAGCAAAGCATTTGACGTCACTGAAGTATACAGGAAGACTGTTACTAAACCAGCGGACCCACTGGGTGCGCCTCAAGACAAATGACATCGTCCAGTGCAAAAACTGCATGCGTTTCGGACACGTCGCCACCAATTGCGGTGTAGTTACGTGTGTGCAAAATGCAAGCTCGACCACCAACCCGGAGAGTGCAATCGGAAAGAGGCATCAGACCTTGAAGTCTATTGCGCAAACTGCAAGGCAACAGCTCACCCAGCGAGCTACAAAGGATGCTCGCAGTATAAGATGAAGCTTGCAGACAAAGAGAAGCAGGTCACACAGAGGAAGGCTCAACAGAAATTCACAGCTAAATCTGCTTGTACCCTGACAAAACCGGCAATAAGTTTTGCTGCGATGGCGAGGGCCAAAACAGAGCCAGCTAAAACTCCATCAAAACATTCACCGCCAGCAGCTAAAGTTCCAAGAGCGACAAATCAACATCCAGCTCGTAAGAACCATCCCGTAAACCTCAGCAAAGAAGTCCATCGAGTTTTCGGAGCCGATTTAGCCAGCATAATGAAGAAAGCCTGTAGCGCTGTACCCCCTAACTACTCAAGCATTAGCGAACAAAATAAGTCCGCGGCATTGGCCACCTTTATCTTCCAATTATGCAGTACATAAGAAAACTGCCTATAACGTTAACTCCTTATACATCCTCCACAAAAGAACAGCTTTCCATCTATTCACGAAGTCCAACAGCACGGATATTGCACTCATCAACGAAACTATGCTGACAAGCCGCAACAAGATTGATCTAAAGGACTACAATTTCTTCAAGACGGACAAAGTAGAAGCCATTCCTGGACTCAAATCATTCGAAGCTACTGGAATAGTAATCCGATTGTTTACATCTACATATACAACAAGTGCAATGCTAACAATTTGAACATTCAACACGATATGCACATACTGAACGGACACTTAACCCAACACTCCTAGGGTATAATGGGCGGGGACTTTAACGCCTGGCATCACATGTGGGGGGAAACCGTCGATAGCACCGAAGGTTTGGCAATAGTCAACTGGATGGAAGACAACACCAACGTCCACTCTCAACCTAGACCCACCTTCCCCAGACACCATCATTTTTGGATTTCTTTTTGGCAATCTCGAGCCTGGTTAACGTCCTCCATGAGATACAGAACTACGACTGCAAGACTCTCACCAGCGACTCTGACCATGAAGCAGTGCAACTAACCATCAAACTTCAGCAACCAATCTTCACGAATGAACAACCACGAGCTGACTTTATTAATTTTCAGGAATTGCATGTTGACCAAAGAGAAGTCGTAAACAACATCACTCTCCCCTTAGCGACTAGAAGTCTCACCAATGATGAGATAGATGCAGCCGTTGAAGGTTTCAAGAATGCTGTCAACAACGCACTCGATAAACAAAAGAAGCCCAGGACATCACGAAACAGATACGGCCATCTCCCAGCATTTATCCAGAGCCTGTACCATCATAGACGACGGCTCAGGAAATGACTGCAAAGAATTCGGAGCCGGGAATGGAATACGGTCAACAGTGAATATCAGGCCGTGTCGAGCGAACTAAACTGCTCCAACATCATGATCAGTAACGCAGTACAGCACTTCAATGATGTTCAACTTCAAAGGCTGCAAGACATCAGACCTGGTCTCGACACCTTCAAGAAGACTAACAGAATTATCGGTAAAGGCCTAAAAATGCCGGACGTTCTCAACACAAGTTCAGGAACCGCCACCTCAGCAGACGAAAAGGCAGAGGCATTAGCAGGCTACTTCGAAGGAAACTTCAAACCGTCACCTCCCGACGACCCAATATTTCTCACAGAAGTCGATGCCACGGTCAGAGGTATCGAAGAACTGGGAACCGCAAGCACCTCATTTTGCGAAACAAATCCAGCAGACGATCCCCAGGAAGAAAACAGCCTTTTAACGCCTGAAGAAATCGCTGAAATAATTCATGGCATTCACTCCAAGAAATCAACTGGACTGGACAACATTTCAAATTTCTTCCTAAAGAAGTTACCACAGACCATCATGATCCTGCTGGTTATAGTGATGAATAACTGCATCAACAACAGTTACTTTCCAGGAAAATGGAAGACCGCTAAGATAATAGCCATACCAAAGAAAGGCGACCGTAGCAGCGTAACTGGATACAGGCCAATATCGCTCCTCTATGTAGTGTGAGCAAAATACTCAAAGAGCTGATTCTGCGGCGAGTAAAAGACGTATGCAGCCAACTCAACATTATACCCGACAATCAATTTGGATGCCGCGAAAAGCACTCCACGTTACACCTGCTAATGAAATTTCATCATGATGTCACAATCACAACCATCAGGTTACAATCGCATAAGACCGGCAGTAACCTACGGATTCCCCATATTGTATACCGTCTCGAAGACATACATGAGAAAACTGGGAGTATTCGAAAGAAAACTCTTGCGAATATGCACAGGACTGCACTACGATCCAATCCTGAAGAAAAACGTCAGAAGTTCAAGACTCTACGAAGAAGCCAAAAAACCTACCGCTAGAAAAGTATATGGCCACACTTTTCTCGAAAATACTCGGGAATATCTCCAGCCATCCAAACCCACTAGCCGAAGGATTGAGGACCTGCCACACATCCCAGAGCATCGGTATCTTCATGTGCTGGCAATAAATAAACAATAATAAATATAAATAAATAAAAGAACATTGAGTCTTATATTGTTGTTTTTGCAATTTCAATCTCTAGTGTGAATACGTGCGAGCTACAAAAAAGGACGTTACTAATGGCCGCCCACCTATCTCCTTGCTATTATAGGCTTCCCGCTGTTCACTTGTTTTGTGTTTTGTATTGAATTTGTTTGGTTTGTATTAAGCTTTGATAAATTTAAAAAAAAAAAATACACATGAAATATCGAATTTTTGCATTAAAGTCCAATTTACGAACTCTCGTAAACTAGATAAGAAATAAACATGAATTTTTCGAGAAAAAAAAAACTGCTTATAGGCAGACGCCCTTCCATCGAAAAATTATCTATTAATGTTAATTTAATTATCTTTGGTTAAAAATGATTATTAGTAGCCCCTCTAACTTTTTTGAAAACTTACTTTGATGCTTTGTGTAACCCATTGTAGCTGCCCAGTTTTCCACTTGTAGGCCATTGCACGACATCTTCACTACCACTGGGTAATGTAGCGGGAATCGATCCATTCCATCTTGTGTCGGTATTGGAAGATCCTCCGACATTAGAGCTGGATGTGGATGGGTTAACAGCCTTCTGTATTGTTTGCGCACCGATAATTGTTCCAGCGGCAGTAAACCCAGTCTGCATTAGCGCAGCTAGTCCGAACGCAGTGCTAAGTTGATCATCTGGCTTAAAATTCGATGCATTTGTTGTTGTAGCAGACGTATCTGTTGGGTTGCTTCCCGTTCCACTGCCAACATTGCCTGTAGAACCGCCATTGTGTTCGTACTCAATGGTTGGCGCCACTGAACGATCAATCTACATGTACATAATTAATATAAATCACAACCGAATTCAAAATTAAAGTTAAAATGAAGAATCTTACCAAATTCGTAAAGGAACGTTCGCCTTCTGGCGCAGTTGGGCCACTAGTAGCCACCTGCGCAACCGGTGTACCCAATGTATGCAACCCATTTCCGGTTTCTTCTCCATACAGCTTACGTGTAATTTCTTTAAACATATCTTCGTATGCAGCCTCCACATTTGCGGATGGTATTAGCGCTGCCATGTCTCATATACCTCAGTACGACTGCAAGTCGGTAAATTCTGTAATTAAAAGAAAATAATAAACTGTGAATTAAATTGTAAAAGATGATCGCAAAAGTCAAGCGGCACTAGTCGTCATTGCTCACAAAATTTATTTTGAATTTTAGAGAAAACATAAACTCACCCACGACAGAATTCCATACTACAATCGAAATGGAATGATAGTAATATACCCCTACGGATGAATAATACAATAAAAACGTATACAAACACTAGCCAATACAAACATAATATCTGCCTCCAAAACCTCATTTTTGTGAATATAATTCAACAAGTTTATATAGTGAGCGCAACATAAAAACGACAGAAGGTGTCTGCTGCACTGCTGTAACGGAATTCAAGAAAATGATCTGATACAAATGCAGTTTTGAACATGGACTTTGAGTTTGCTGTTTATTAGGGAGGTGATGCATATTAAAAGACGTCCTATCTCGCCTCTTTCACAGCATTCAGCAACGATTTACCAGGCGTGTGATGGAGACGATGGTAAAATTTATGAAGGCCAGCAATATGAGATCATAAATTGTTTTTGGGATGAAGGTAACCCAATAAAGCAAGCAACTTTCTGCCTACCTACTTATGTTGGTAAGCGGCCACCTGCCATCCCACTATACAACTAAGTACCTGCATATTATACATGAGCGTGTGTTAGTACGTTAACAAAGAAAAACCTGCTTTCGAAAAAGAGGACATACCAAAAAATAAACGATAAACTCCACCCTGTATCTGTATAAAAATGTATGTAAAGATTCAGCGGGAGAAAAAAATCGACCCCTATTTTCGATTCACGGACGGGTGATCTTGCTCCTCAACTTACTACTACATATAGCATGGTATACGTACTTCTTTGGCTTACAAACAGCACTTGTAACAAAACCAACCCTTCATTTTCATATAGCTACTAACATGTGTTCGGTTTTTCAATTTTTATATGATTTAGAAATGCAAACGTTTTCTTCCTATAGATATGTATTTACATTTTTTTACATAACTACATATGGGAAAAGCGGATAAAAGATGCAAATTATGGCTATTTTGCAAATGAATATGCTTATAAGTAGATGTAATTTTTGGAACACAGTTCTTGATATCAATGAACTAATTGTCAACGGGAATATTTTTGTCGTAGTCGATTTCATTTGTCTGTTATAAGTTGGTTAATGCATGTTCCTATTTTGGATCTATATATACTGTTAGTTTTGTAAATCGAGTTCAATGCTTTACTCAAAACTTGAATTTTCATTGTTATACTCGCAGTTGTCAAATTTATAATTTAGTGATATGGATTAGTTGTCTATTTCACTCATTTAGGAGCGATTTCCTAAGTTCCTCTGAACATCTGCCGTAAAGATATCTCAAGAATAGACATAAAAACGTCTGCACGAGGCCGGTGGCAGATTTGAAATGCCAAAAAATTATCTACGGCTAATGGCGTTTTCGATTGAAAAGAAGTGCCCTTTCTATGAAAAGATCAAATCTAGAAGTGCTCTTTCTATGTTTCATTCAAAAAAAAAATGCACTTCCAGGTCAATTCTTAATACGAAAGAAGCGTCCGGAATATTTTGAGAGAATTGCCCTGAACTCACCAACACTTACTAGCAAAATGTCAGATTTAAATGTTTGTTGTGTTATTAGAAACAAATTTTTCGCTTGTGATCCGAAAATATACAATTACGAGTGCAAAATGTAAACTTAATATTATAATATATTGATTTGGTCTATTAAAACATTCATATTTACTTAAAAAAACAAAAATACAAATAACAACAGAAAATCTAATCACACATTTATATGGATGGTATCTACAGTCTACCACTGTTGCAAAAGTGCTCCAACGAATTTTATTGAAAAGAGCAATTCTGAACTTCGGGGCACTCTCTCGGATCTTCAATGAACAACGCCATAAGTCTTGTATAAAATACATAAATTACACTTGTGTGAGTGCTTCTTGAGTGGATTCTGACTTCAAATCGAGAAGCGAAATTCTCTCCTCAGAATCACCAGAAGAGTATTTTTTGTGCCAATGGAACAAAATGTGATTTTTTCGATTCCAGACTCTCCCGGAACCCGGACGCTTCTTTTTGCCCAATGGAAAACGACATAACTCAATTTTGACATTAGTCGATGCGGTCCTTCATAAGGATGAAGTAGCTCAAAACTATCCATATTGCATTAGTTGTTATTATCAAGTAGGATTTTCCGAAATTTATTTGGTCCACGACATTTAATAACTTTTTTATTTCGGTCGGTTTTTCCTTAGCGTTGGCCTGAAAGTAGATTGTAAAAAAATACCATCTACTTTTTTACATAGAATAATCCAAAACAGAAATATGTATATAAGATAAAAACTGTGTTTTTATAATACGAACCTGAAGTCTTAAATATTATTAATTGTTAGTTTAGAGTTAATTTTCGGTTTAATATGACTCAACTTATTTCAAAACAAACAAGTAAGTAAGTCAACAAGTAAATATCCAAATAACTGAGGGACAAGATCAAAATCATACAGAATATTTATATATTAATGTGATTTTAGGTACGAAGCATCCTTACACCAACGATTCTGGTATGTTATGAATACCACCGAGCTTAGTAGATAGAACCATATAGACTATACAATTTTAAAGCCATATTGGGTGGTATTTTGGATTCAGTACCAAACATTGATTAATAAATCGTATTTCCAATGTCAATTTACAAATTTATAATGAACACCTTTTAAGCTACTGACTGGGCCGATTATAATTTGCAATTGGTCTTACCAACAACTAAACAGTTAACTCGAGTTTAACTTATTTCAAAACTAACTATAGTTTCGACTTTTAATTTGTAGGTATAAAAAATCAAAGTAATCGGAACTTTAACTACATCTGACTTAATAGCAAAATTATTAAAGTATAAATCAAATGCGTTATAATTTTTTATGAGCTTTCAAATTATTTGCTAAAATTGGCAGTTGGTTGTATTTTGAATACCTATCTTCTAATTCTGGTATTCATATGGTTAATGAGGCTGCGTTTTCTCGAAAAAGAAAACTGTATAAAAGAAAAATAGACCCGTTTGAAAAATATGACCAGAAAGAATTCTTTGGGCAGTACAGGCTTAGTATTTTTTTTTTTTTTTTTTTGTAATAATAAAACAAAACGGCCAATTGACGATTCTTCAGGCTCATGTTTAAACTTTGATAATGGGTTAGACTCGACTTTCTTTGGATCGAAAGTTACAGTCTCGATTAATTTCGATTATTGTCCAAAAGTCGAGTCTAAATTTAATTGTTAGTAAGGTCGAATTTGTTTCCTATACTATTTTAATTTTAACGAACAACTCCGCAACAAATGATTGGTCCTTATACACAGAATTCAGTGAGTAGTTGAGTTATTTGCTTTTTCTATTATTTATTACTCATTTACTGAAGTTGAAACAAGTATTTTTGATTTTCAGCAAAAGAGTTAAACGTGAACACGAAACAATACAAGCAATTTAGAATATAAATTTGACTGCTGATGCGCGAGGCGGTTGTCAACGGTGTTCCCTTTCCATACTCTACTTCGAGTGGCCGACCTGTTTATGTTGAAGTGGGAGGGTGGACATACTGTCATGATGCTGATCTTCTGCTTGTTTGACAATGAATGTATTAGGTAGGTATGTAATATTGTACATATAGGTGCATACCTATGAATTTGTGTTGTAAATACATGGCGAGGGAAGAAAAATACTGGTATCAATATTGGTTTCAATCAATTTCACTTTACAGACTTTTTGAAAGTTATTCGGTAATTTTATTTCGATATGTATTTCACCATTTTAACGATTCACGTTAAGCCGATTGGGTGTTGTATGAATAGATTAGGATTCTCACTGGCATCAACTTTTCAATGTACAGTTGCCAAAACTATTTCTAAAACTTCATTCGTACTTTTTTTTTCTTCCTGTTATAGCCAATTGGTACCAATAACTAATTAATCGAAGATGTATATTGAGCTTTAGTAAAATTGAAGTCTAATTTATGTAAATTTGATTTTTGAAAAGCTGATGCTTTTTTTTAATTTATTTCGTACCGAAAATAAATCACTTCGATGTTTGGAAAAAAAAAAAAAAAAAATGTCGGGTTATTATAATGGATATTATCCTGTAGGTATGAACTAAAAAATAGAAATGAAATGATTTTTATTTCAAACAAATTCATTACAAATAGGGAGAACAAAGGTATCTATCAAAAAAATAAGGAAGGTAGGTTAGGTATACCTACCCAACCGCAGAATATAAGAGATATTCTGAAAAGATGAGAGAAAAATTATTTGCTCACAATCTGTTGTGACCTATAATTACAGTGACCATCCGTTCATAATAATAGGTACATAATTTTTTTTTACATTTCTGTATTCGACGAACGAATAAACCAGTAAAGTCCTGTTATAAAATAGGTAAGTACCACCTACTCATTTATCAAAAAAAAATTTAGGAATTTAATAGGTATCACAAAATTGTGTTGCAATTTCTTTTCTTTTTGTCTTATTCATTATTTGGAATTGTAAAATATGGTCGTTATACCCACAATATAGCGAAGGTTTAGGTAAAGTTTTCAAAGGAAACTTTTATGACAAGAGTGTGACAGATTGATTGGTGACCTACAAGGTTTTTTTTTGTATAAATTGGGTATGTTCCCATACTTTCTGGACCAATATTGCCTAAATGTCACACATATTCCTCTATCAGTGTGAGGGCATTCGCTCAGTGCATTGAATAATAACCATAATGTAGAGGAACGCGTTCAGCCACAAATTCATATTTAAGAGGAAGTGCTTAATTAATAATAATATACTTTATTAATAGGTAATAAATTACAAAATTAATATTGCAGCACTAGCTACCAGGGCTTTCAGCTGGAGTGTTTAATTATTTCTATTGCAAAATTGAAAAGTGCGCTTTTTCTCCTCTTCGGATCTTTTTTATTTCCGAACAACTAGGTACAAAATATGAATGAAATCAAATAAAAAGGAAATTATAAACGATTTGTCAACCACATAATATTTTTATGAAGGGAAAATATTTTGCTCTCTTTACAAATTTTTTCTAATGCATAAGTGCAGTAGGTTCCTACACTAGACAGAACTTTATACGGCCAAGTTCCTCGGCAATTTAAAATACTTCCGTAAAAAAGTGATACCTACATACTTGAAACCTTCGGATTGATGCAAGCAATTGATCTTAACATTTTCAAGACAAAAAAAAAAAATTATAAAAAAACCCTCTATAAAATATAAACAAGACACATTTAAGTACCTATGTATAACTATTTGACAATCAGAGACTATCTACACAAACTAACAAAAATATTGTTCTTTTTTTTTATTATTATTTTCTCTTTAAGCATTTTAGTCTATGAAACTCCGAGGAAGAATACGAATTTAATCGGTCAAGCCCTTTAGGCTACAGGAGAGGAGGTCATATTGACATGCAAATGGACGCAAAACTTTACCCTCCTTGCTCCTTCTGTGACCAGACGGATGAAAAGAATTTATGACAAAAAAGGAACAAATAATTATTGTTGTACTGAAATGTTTTATACTTTTATAGTTCCGTTTCGATCAAAAACCAGTTATCTTAGGTTTCGAAAGGAAGAAGGGTTTCAACTTACTAGCGGTAAACATTAAATCCTAGTGATTTGCTGGCGTAAAATTTTATTTCTCCGATGACAAGTCTCCTCATTCAGCTTCCGAAAAAAATTTACACTAGGTATGTATGATAATGATAATATAAAATGATAAATAAAACACCATTTTCATGCGATGAAAAAAAAAAAACCTGCGGGCTTGTGTTGGATTGACCAGCAATTCAAAAGTATAGGTAGGTACCTAACTTCAATTATATAAATACGCGGTAATTTCGTATCCAAATGCATTTTTTATTTATACCAATACCAAATGATCAAAACACGAGATCATACTGTTATTTTAACCAATGCAGTCAATGCCTTATAAAAAAAACCGCTAAAACTTGCGATTTTAAAAATGAAAACAAGTTGGGTAACGGTGGCACCCTGTAGTAAAAAATACACACAAAAAAAACATTTCGCGGACAAGTAGAAAAAGGAAACCGAACAAAACAATCTTCGCCGGCTGTCCTTACATACACCCACACTATTAACTTTCATAATGTAGGTAACGCGTATGTTACGCTGTATATTGTGTGGTAGGATGTAATCACAATGAATACGCATTATAAATGAGCTAGTGGAAAGCATAATAATAATAAATGCCAATTTATTTAGTATGTTTCAACATTTAGAAACAAAAACTAAAATAAAAACACCACCCACTTTACAAGCATACGTACCTACCTATCTTATATGGATATTATGGACACATAATTAAAAAATGAAAACTGAATACATATATGTATG
The DNA here is from genome assembly GCA_948293265.1 of Cheilosia impressa. Lineage (NCBI taxonomy): Eukaryota > Metazoa > Arthropoda > Insecta > Diptera > Syrphidae > Cheilosia > Cheilosia impressa. Next base: position 37,490,776 of record OX411884.1, on the reverse strand, counting down.
TACGATTTGTTACTCCCAACACATAAATAGGCACTTATTTTATTCCACCCACATACCTTACCACTTAGCAATTTAGCATACAATTTTGCATCCACAGGCCCTTAGGATCACTATACCACAAAACAGATATATTTTTTCACACGATTATTATTTACTTAAAAAAATATCAAGTTCAACACTTCCTGTCTTTTAAATTTTACACATTAATCGCGCACCTACGAAACGAACGCAATGAAAAATTCCTTTAGACTGCCCAAGCGAATTTTGGCGTCAGACAATCAACCTCACACAACCCAAACCCAACTCTTATAATCTCAATTCCGCCACAACCCATAGCATAGCCATACCCAACCCGAAAAAACACCCACCCGCTGCTGATCGTGGCGATGAAGCGAACCATTGTGCGCCTCATCTTCATCACCCGCTGATGACGCCGTGTTGTTGTTGTTGTTAATTCGACTCAAAAGAGCAACCCATAACAGCATACGAAAGTCAGGCAGGCAAACAGGCGGCTGTAGCCGTACTGCTGTAGTAGTGTAAATGTAGATGTTAGGTAGTGTAGCGCTCAGGCAGGCAGTCGAGCAGCCTAAGCCTAACTAAATCTATGGAGAGAGGGTCGATTCGATACCTAATAAAAAACACACTTGCTTTCCGCAAGAGCAAGAGTAGAAGAGAGAGCATATATTGCTTTTCTAGGAGAAATAAAAATATTTAAGAACAAAAATAAATAAAAGACGAAGAAAGTGCTTCTGTTCTGTTCTGACTTCTGAGTGCTTGGTGCTTGTATAGGTATTGCATTGTGGCTATGGCCTACGGGTGCTTCTGCTTCGTGCGATTAGTTTGGTTTGTTCGGATCGAATCCGATTTGGGTTTTTTTTTTTCTTTTTTTAAGTTTACAAAATAAAGAGAGGAAAAATAGAGAACAATATAACACGCTGCCAGTGATACCAGACCTTTCGGACTGACTTGCCCATGATGATTATAAAAAGAAGATAATAAACCCCACGATTTTCCCCACAAAAAATTCCTACCTACATAAATAGACCTACTACATATAAAAAGGCAAGGAATTCAAAAAAATTAAAAACAACATTCTTTTTTTTTATTTAATTCGAATGGGTTCAGATTTACATTTTTTTAAGCACTAATAATAATATGTGTATATTATTTGTGAGTTAATAAAATGTGGAAATATGAATAACCTCAAAAACAATGTAAAATATGTGATCCTTATTTACAACTAAACTAAAGCAAGTAGGTACCTACCTAATTTATTTTAATTGAAAAGATTACCTTACTATGCAAAAATGCTGCCTGAATTCATTGAATGAATCCAAATGGGTTACTCCAAAGTAGGTATGCATTATTTAAGGATTGCATTTAGATAGAAAAACAATTTAATAAAATTAATGTAAGAGATTAGATGAAGTACCTAGCTATTTGAAGAAATTCAATTTAAAAAAAAAAATATAAAAATGCCCATCTTCGGCCATTTAGCTTATTTTGAAATGAAAATACCCACGATCTGATATCGCTGACGCCGACTCCACTAGAGATATATCTTTCCAACTAAATGTCTGACCTGACATCTTTACCATACAATTTTCTGACATCTGTGCTGGGCAAATCATGCCATGGCATTTCATTTCGTATCGCTGGCAACAGCAAGAGAGGTTGTAGGTTGCTGGTGTAAAACATGGCATTTCCAGACGAAAAGCAACAAAAATCAAAGCATCTGTCAAATTCATGTCCGACATCAATGTCAAGAAATAATCGCAGAGAGCGATCTCTGATATCGAATCATGAGAAGGAATAGAGTGACTCCACGAGATATTTCATCTCATGAGTCATGATAAGCATTATGAGAGAAATTATCTCCTGTGGAGTTGGGTGTAAGAAAAAGAAGGCAGATAGCAAGCAGTATAGCAATCATACCTACTAGCGTTGCCATGTTTAACAATTAATCGTCATTTTATAGTTTACAAGTCCATTAACGATTTGCCGTTTTTTATATAATATATATAATTCATCCCATTATAATTATAAAGGAATCAGTTTAACAGATGCTTATTTCTTTATTCCGTTAATCCAAGAACTCGACATGAGTATGAATGGGCACATTCAAGAATCTAGTTATCTTAAGATTGGTCTGGAAAAGATGTAAACTGAATGCAAAAACTAGATTGGTCGGGAACGTCACGTTTTCTACGGGATGGGGTACACCTCAACCCCAGACAACTCATCCCCTGCCAAAATTCGCACCTAGCGCCATCTACATCCCAACTCCACAACTATAATTTAATAAACGCATCACTCACCTTTATTGGATAGTGTTACAAGTCGAGTATTATGTTCAGTGATAGGTTAAAGTTTCTTTAAAGTCCAAAAAGATACATTAGTGGAATTCTAAATAATCTATGGGGGAAAGAAGGAGGTAGGTACCAAATTTTTGTAATGCTAGAAGGAAGATATAAGAATGGGAAATGCTTTATATTTGTTGTACCTGAATGGATTTATTAGATTTCAATACTGTAAATATTTAATTAATTTAAATCTAGAGCCAAAACAATAAGGTTTCTGAGAAAAAAATTAAAGTTGAAAATACTTTTATTTTCTCAAATTCTCTGAAGCTAAGAGTCAAAACAAAAAGTTTTCTGAGAAAAAAAAATTACTTTTAGCTTCACTTATTCTTTTTACTCTAGAGAATAAAGGGACAAATTTCGCCGAAAATATTTTATCCATTCATGTGTGTATGTATTCATAAGTAAATACAACCTGCCTCTGTGGCTTCTTCTCTACTTCACAGAATGGTTTTCAAAAACAATTGCACTACCAACTTCGAACACAAATTGTCTTAATATGGTAGCACTTATTTTTCGCATTAAATACCATAGATTACAGCCCAAACGATAAGGGTGAGTCGTGAAAAGGTAATGTGGTATTCGATTGGGCGCTCTCAGAGCACTTTTTTTGCTCTCAGAGCAATTTTTATGTTCGTTTGGTACAAAAAAAGCAATCTTTTTCAGATTTCAGAGCACTTTTGCGAATCTGGATATTTTCTCAGATTTGCTTCAGATTTACCAATACACATGCGTTCGAGTTTGACAACTAGTGGAGTTTGTTTACATTTTAGTGAAATTTTTCAACTGCAAAGAAATGCATTGCATCGGGTGGATCTATTTTTGTTAATTATTTATGTACAAATGTTTAGAAATCAATCTGGGCAAGCATTTTGAATGTTTTCATATAAAATTTAACCAGTGAATGGAAAACGCTTAGAAAAGTGTCGAAGTCTACACATATTGCAGTCGCACAAATATCAACAAAAAAAAGAGCAAGTGACGTTTTTGTGTTCGATTAGCCACACGAAATCTGAAATCTGAGAGCAAATCTGAAGAAGCCCAATCGAATACCACATTAGTGTCCAGTTGCAAAGCTGAGATGTAGATGGCGCTAGGGTCAGGGGATGAGATGCGGTGACCCCCAAAAAAGCATATTAGGATCATTCGAGTACATGCTGCATTAAAGGCCGTCAGCTCCCGCGCACTTATCCGATTCCCCCCGCAAATTAAAAAATAAAGTTCTATCTTGCGTCGTTTTCGATTTGGTAAACAGAAAATTTTTTTAGAGGCCAACTCGGTGTCATCGTAACTCATCCCAAGTCAACTGGTGTCATCGCAACTCAACTCCAGCCAAGTTTCCCACATAGCGGCATCTACATCGCAACTCTGCAACTGGACACTAGGATACTACCCACCTTCTCAGTTCTCACTACTCATACTCACTTTAGGTTTGTTTGACGTGGCTAGCACTTGTGCCCACTGCCCACTAGTGCGCACTGAGAAGTATCAGCTAATTTGCACAAATATTTATCTTTTGGTAACACTTTTTCCTGTTTATTGTTAAAAATGAGTGAACTTAATTCTGAATTTGGGTTTGCCATAATGCAAATAGTTGATAAAAGTGTTCGCAATGTAGATGACGAGTTTGAAAATGTATGACAGCAAAACTAAGCACTAAATTTTTCCACCCACAAATTAACTGGGGTCAGTTCATGTCACAACTAGGGTGCCCTAGAAGCCATGTCAAACACAGGTTGTCAGTACCAGGGCAAGTTCAGTGCTATATTAAACGCATTAGGGTTAACCCAGTGCACACTAGGGCCCACGTCAAACAAACCTTTTTATCATTCGAGTTGTATTCTATGGTAGGTATTTAATGTTCGAAATAAGTATTGCCATATTACAAGACATTTGTATTCGAAGTTGGTGGCGATTAAAAAACTGAGTTTACCATTAAGTTAGAAATGATTATATATTACCTTAGAAATAAATTTTTGTTACAATCGTAGGTATGGACTGTTTTCGAGATAAGTCCAAATTTCAAAGTAAGGTTACTCGATTTTTCAGCGGAAAACTGAATGACCTCACCTACTTCATGTTGGTGAAATATGGCATGCCATGAATTTCGTGTCATTTTAATAGCACAAAAGTCATTTCATTTGGTCTGTCATTTAAATGACGCCGAAAATGTTACCTCAAAAATGGCGATCACACACAACCACATTTAAATGGCGGCTTTGTGACGCGATTTTGACGTCAGAGCGCCATTTAAATGACGCAGAAAATGGCCGTGTAATCGCAGCTTCAGTGGTTAGTATCTTGGACTACTGAGCGAGGGGTCCCAGGTTCGAGTCCAGAAAAAAACATAAATTCAAACTTAAATTTTTATTTTCACTGCTCCGCCTCTCGCGAACGTCTGACAAAAATCTGAAAGTATAACTGTCATAAAAATGCTTCTCAATTAACCGTTTGGACTCGGCATTAAATTGTAGATTCCTTCCATTCGTCTGAAAAATGAAGAGTTTTTAAGAAAGTTTCAAGTTTCTGTTTAGTTTTCTCTTTTCATTTAATTTTAAAGGTGAAATAAAAATTAAATTAAAAAACTATTTTAATTTGTTAAATCTACTAAAAATCAAACACGGCTATTAGTTGGCTGCCAGCCTTAATAAAAATTAACAGCAGTATTAAAATGATGCCAATAGACAATTGGACCTCTACATTTCAAAGCAAGTTAACATTTTTTAAAAATTTATTACATTTGTTGTCATTGCAAGAGTCAAATTTGACAGTTTTTTTCGTGAAAAATAAGGTCAATGGTTGCTTTCTAGCGAATATTGTAATTAAAGAGAAGGAATACATAAATGGTATTTGAATACTAAAAGATATCTTCCGAACGCTTTTTTACGCTTAAAAAAGCTAGAAACAAAACATAATACATAAAAAAAGGAATTGCACAAAACAACTTATTTGAAAAATTTCATGTAGGGGAGAGGGGGCAGTTTAGGACGGGGACAGTTTAGACAATTATTTTTAAGATTCGAAGGGATACTCTGCTTTTTAATGGATCTAAAACAATATTTGTAAAAAGGGTCTAAGGTGCCCCCCTCTCCCCTATGTAAATCAGTAATCTTTTGATCAGCAAAAATTTTCGATACAATTTATAGTGCTCTTCCTTTCCTAATTATAATCTATACTACTGATTTAGATGGATTTGTGTTGTAATACGTTTCTACGTTAGCCACATATGCGCATTGTGAACTTAGTACTGAAACATGAATTTCTTGACTAGATTCGTCGACTATCCCTCCATGAACATCAACTAAAACCGCTGCTCATATAACCGATTTTAGCCAATCGCAACCGAGATACATCTAGCCAGAAAGCTGTCAGACTTATTAAACTAAATACTTGAACATCCCCATTGTCTTTTTTTTTACTTTGTTCCTGATAAATAGTCAATTTCACAGCTTGGTTCAACCTACAGATATCTATCATAAATCCTTTTTTCAAAGATGTTGATTCGCCAAGCTTCCTTGATTATTTGTGTTTGTAATTTTTTCGCTCAAATTTTCCCCTTAATACTGCATTTACACCATCACGCGCGCGCATTTTTGCGCGAGACGTGGCAGAGAAATCCCTTTTTCCGCAGTCAATGCTAGTAACGGAGTAAGAATGAGATCACAAATCAGACACCTAAGGTGTCATAGATGTACTGCCCATAATTTAAGATGCGTAAAACGGAAATAAACACAAGTTCCGGGGAACATAATTTCTGTAATCACTTGAAAACATTTCTATTTCTGATTTAAAACATGTGAAATCAGAGCGGTTTTAAGTTTCAACAAATTAAACCAAAAATGCATCAATCAGTTATACGAAATTAATAAATAATCCTTTCATCCACTTCCGGAATGAATTTTGTTTAAAAGGAAAGCGAAATTTCGTAAGCCATCGCTATAAAAATATCAACATGCATAGCTTTCCCATAATTCCTACCACGTAAACAAGATGACCGACCAAAAAAAACGTGTCACGTTTTTTTGAGTGTTAGGTAATGCCGTCCCTTTCAGTCACACGTCTATGTAGTATTTAGCATCCCTTTCCGTATTAGGAATGTGTGACCGTGTAAATGCGGCATAAACGGTGTCAAAATATTTTGTTTCAATATCACTTCGAGTTTTAAAGCATTAAACCTAACGAAAAATATGCATTTTTTTTTTAAATTCTAATAAAAAAACTTAAAGTTAAAAAACCTCTTTTAACAAAAGTGAAAAACGTGATAGCTCATTTTTCTCTGATTAATACTATGAGATGGGTTTCTGCTAGATATTGACAATTGATTATTATGAAGGTATTTGGCACTGTACCGAAATTATAACACAGGTTTAATTTGATAGAAACAATTTCATAAACTTTAAAAACTCTTAAACTCAACTGTGATATGAACGCCGCCGCCTCCTACTTATAATACCACCAGAATATGTCTGCCCAATGAACTAGCTCCCGCGCACTTTAAACTTTAAACTGTTTCAAAGAAAAATCAATTAAAAGCAAGCACTGGCGGTTAAACAAGATCAAGTAGATTGTATTACCCGGTTCATTTAATCGTGCTACTGCGCATGTTGAGTAGTTTCAACTCATTCCAACAAATAAAATCATCAAACTCAGACTGGACAATAGGCTATTTTAATTCGCTCCTATTACAAATCATTTTGGATGGTTGGACAGCAGTCCTCTTCAAAATGGCGTAAGGGAGAATTTATTTACCTAATCCCAATCCCAGAGACTAGGATTTACATTTGACCCTACGATATTCTGGCAACTATATTTTTTTGTTTATTGGCAGGTACACTGATTTTGTGTAGAGCCATTGCGTATACTCCCAGACTAAAGTTTATTTATTGGTAAGGCCGAATATGTTCTGATGGCTATTTTGTTGTTGACTCATTTCTAGGAATAATACTGGATCATACTTTGCATTTGATACAGTACTGTAAACAAGGTTTTCAGGCAGATCTGTCATCTAAGCTCTTATTGCAGTCAAAATATTTTAGAATCAGTGTATAATTATTGTTTATTTAAATCTTAGCCCAAATATGGGCTGAGGTGGTACTCATTATCGTAAGGCTTAACTTAGGTACTAAGCAAAAGCATGTTATTGGTATTTTATCTAGAGCTAACCGCAGAACTCACAGTTTCGTGTTATTCAAAAACCTTTACAACTTAAACTTAAGCACATACATTTTTATAGAGTTTTAAAAACATTTTTTTTTTATATTCAAACACCCAAACGACTTCTATATTGTACGGTTCACATAATTTAAGTGTTAATAATATTATGTCGTTTTCGATTTAGCTTTTCAGATTTTGATCTGAGATTTCAGATTTCGGCTGCCAAATCGAACATAAAATCCGAATTTTATTGGTTCTTGTGTGTATTGAGTTGGCCGCAAAAAAAAATTTTTCGCTTGCACTGGAAATCCATTTCAATTTATAAAAACTCATTTCGAAATAATTCAACATAAAAAATTGTTTCCATACTCGAAAAAATAATAATTCAGTCAAAAAAGCAATCCTTCCAAAGATAAACAACTCGTAACCGCCAGCTGTCTGTCATCCCCATTGGTATTAGTGAAAGTATGTGTGAAATCTGAGAAAAAATTGATTTTTTTTTGGCAAATCAAATATGAAAAGCAATCTCGATCAAAAAAAAATTATTTTTTTTCTGAAAAAATTCATCTTTTTGCCAAATCGAAAACGACATTAGTTTAGTAAACTTCCCTGTCATAAAGAAATCACACTTAAAACTTTTTTTATTTAATCGGATTAACTGAAAAGTTGTAACAACACTATTGATTTACTTTGACCCCCTTAATTTAACATTATTTTAAATCTAAGGGCGTATTACGCACTTCTGTCTCTTTACAATTGAATGCTCCTAACTATTCCATCAAACTTAAAAGTAAATATTGATAGTTAGTTTTTAGAATTAATAAACAAAATGTTACCATTTAGCTCTTACATGGTAAAATGCTTAATAATAATAATAAAATAACAAATCTTCTCCTGTGCTTAAAAATTTAGGTTGTAGTCAAGGTACTGTAAATTGGCCGAATCGGCAGTATACTTTTGTTCTGCCTATAGAGTGTTTCGCAAAGCCCATCCTTTCACAGATGGGCTATCTTTTTTGCTCAAACGTCAAAAAAACTTGTAGGATAACAAAGCTGGTTTATAATGGCCAGAGTAGTGTTTTGTTCAAATATTGTTGAAAAGCGCACAATTGCCATTACTTTAACTTCTCAGTTGTTACCAAATACGTTTGATAAACATAATTTTTTAATTCAACAATGCTTTTATCTTGTTTTTTGCACTTTTTTATGCACTTTTCAGTAATTTTTTAACAAAATTGTACTACATCCATACAAAATCCGTTTTGTTTTCCTACAAGTTTTTTAGCTGTCACTTGGATTTTTCTTCTTCTCATTTGACACTGACGTTGTCGCGAACTACCCTATTACGTGGATGCATATACAATAAGTCCAATTTAAGTAATGTGATATTCATAGATTTTGCGATTGCAGTTCTGCCACAAAGCAAATGTAAGCTCACCACAAATAGGAATTTCGAACCAAACCGAACAACGTATAACAGCCCTGTGCAAATAAAACCAAAACAAATGTCAAAATTTTATTACTCATTTGTTTTCTTGTTTCTTGATCATTCGTTTTACGAAAATGAGCGTTCAAATCAAAAGAAGCGTTTCGTGCACTTCGTGCTTTTTTTGGTCAGCCAAATCGGGAGAATTGTGCGCAAATTTCAGCAAACCGGGTCTGTAGGAAATGTGAAAACGCATGCGCAGTTCGCCCAGTTCGTTGCATCAACAAAGAGTGAATGTTTGTTGCGGTTTATGGGCTGGCGGCGTATATCTTCGAAAATGAGGTCGGCCAAACAGTTACCGTGAATTGTGTTCGCTATCGCGAGAAGATAACGGAAACAATATAAAAGCATTGTTGAATTAAAAAATTATGTTTATCAAACGTATTTGGTGACAACTGAGAAGTTAAAGTAATGGCAATTGTGCGCTTTTCAACAATACCTGAACAAAACACTACTCTCGCCATTATAAACCAGCTTTATTATCCTACAAGTATTTTTGACGTTTGAGCAAAAAAGATAGCCCATCTGTGAAAGGATGGGCTTCGCGAAACACTATGGCCTTGTTATCTCACGTCGTGGCGATGTTAATTGGCCGCCACGATCATGTGATTTGACACCGTTGGACTTCTTTCTTTGGAGATATTTAAAAGAAAAAATTGTAGGTACATCAATAAGCAAAAAAAAAATTCAAGAGCTAAAGGATGAGATAATTTGGCACATTAACGACATTGAACCTCAATTATGTCTCAAAATCATTAAAATATGGACAATCGGATAGAGGTATGCCACCGAAGCCGTGGCGAGCATTTGGCCGATATTTTGTTTCACACTGTCATGGATCCTTCTATCATAATAAAAAATATTAAGATGATTCTCGGAAACTTTCTGTTTTAATTTTTTTTATTTGGACCTCACTTTATTTCACTTTGAAGTTAATTGAAAAAAGTATGTATTATAGATACAATGTACCACATAAAATAAAATATACATATTTAAATACAATATGATGTTAATATTCAGTTTTTTAGAAAAAGCCGTTGCATAAAACAGTTTGCTTAGAAAGTTGTTACCTACTGTTTTGTTCGCTAAAAGATTACTGCATTGTTTTTTTTTTTTAATTTGCCATTAAGTGCCATTTGAAACTATAACTTTTTTACATCTTAACAGGAGTTATATACATACTATAAAAAGAATATACCTAGCTATCTCGTTATAAAAAAATTCTCAGTTTTAAAGATTTAAAAAAATAGGTTTTGCCGAGACTTTTGACTGGACAAATTTTTTTTTAATTGGGATTTTGGACACGACTGGAAATATTTGGACAAACCTGGCGAGTCCCTGTCGTATGGCAACCTTATCAAAAGAACAAGCCAAAAAAAGATTTTAATTCTCATATTTTATGTAGTACCTACCGTTTGTTTTATCTACTAAGTACCTATCGCTACTGCGATTTTTACCTACCTACCTATCTAATAAAATAAAAAAAATAACAACGTTTGATAGACAGCAAAGTTTTGTGCGACCCAGTCGTGAACTTTATTTCAATTACGTGAAATTTAAAAACAACAAATAAACTAAAAAAATATTTTTTTACGTAGAATACAAACATAGAAACATATTTTACAGGATCATCACAGTAAGCGAGCGTTCAGTAAAATTATAACAACAAAATACTTATATACTGCAAAATTTGTGCAAACAGAACCAAAACAAAAAAAGCGACTTCCATCTGTGGTTACGTCTAATATTAAGCGATAAATCTTGTTTATGGCTTTCTATGCAGCATAAACATAATATCTACCACTATTAAAAATGACAAACAAAAAATGCACATTTAAAAAGAGCCGACACAAGAAGTGCAAGTACAAAAAGCATCAGATATGGATGCAAATACAATTCGGTAGTTTATGAGTGCATCAATGACGGACGCATAATTGAGCTTCAACCCCTGGACTGGATACACATACACACCTTTGCATGCAGTTATTGAACAAAAAGTTAAATCTTTTTGTTCACATTGTAAATGCACTAAGTAATCAATATTTTTGTCTGCGCATTTAATAGAATTTAGTAATTGTACATACCACCAACAAATTCATTTTTACTGATTTCACTGTTATCGCCTTTTTTTAAATTGTCTGCTTTGAAGTCTTAGAGCTAATACCCTTTTTAAAGTACTCCTTATTTCTGTAGCCACACGCGAATTTTCACGTTCGCTGCAAATGTTAGTAGATATGTTACCTACTGCAAAATAATATTCATAATCAAAATAAATATGTTTTCTTTTCCTTAATTTCTTTATAGAGGCCACATTTTTCGTCAGCGAACAAATAACATCGACCCGCACTTGCTGATTTTCCGACAGTGTATGTTGGGGAAAAGTGTGTGGAAAATCAATAGATAAATCGGACTGAAGTTACTTAGCTTTATTTTTTTTGTCGAATTTTGTTTTGGTTTATGAAAATGTTGAAAGGAGATGGATGTTTACGTATGTAACTGACAATTGCGGTATAGAATGGGAAGCAAGATAGCTTGCGCGCAAAAGAATATTGCCAAATCGTTACCTACCTATTGTTTATGCGTAATGAAACGATTAAGATAAAGTCAGTGTGAGAGGATTTGAAAATTCAATAGCAGAGTGACAAATTTAAAGCAGATTCCACATAGGTGTAAATAAATAAACAACAACTTTTATTCGAAAGATATTTGTATTTTTTATTATTTTCTCTACGCTTAAGCGCCCTTGCATTACTTGCACTAGCAAGTTTATGCATTTATGATTTATATTACTGTTTTTAGAAATCTACAAAATAAACCCATTTTTATTATTATAAAGGAAAGTGGCCTCTACTCCAAAAATTATTTTTGCACTGACGATGTGAGTAGGCTCATCCGCCATTTGCTCCAGACGCATCATTTCGACGGTTAACTATGAATACTCCTAACCAGTGTTGCCATTCTGACCGGATTCCGGTTATATCTGACCGAAATCTCTTCACTCTGACCGGAGAAAATTTTGAAATCCGGTCTAACCGATTTCTGACCGGAACGAAAAAATTCTTTAACCGGAAAAACCTTTTTTGACCGGAAAAATAATATTGTTCTATGACTAGATAAAGGATAGATTTCTAAACTTTGAATAATACTTGGCCATACTTAATGAACACACTCACAAGTTCATACAGAAACCAGTCTCATTTGAATACTCCCACCAACTGTGACTGGGTGTGTGCATTCAAACAAGACCGAAGTAAAGACGTTTTGGCATATTTTGCAATTTCGGTGTTGGTTTTACGAGTTTCAAACGCCGAAGTGGAGTGGAAAGTTCATTTTTCTGCAAAACATTGTGATGCAAAGCTTTTCAATGAATTGTTTGTTTTTTGTTTTACTAAATCCAAGATTAGTTAAATACATATTATAATATAATATATTTTTTGTTAAAATATTTTATTTTATTCCATTTTTGACCGGAATTCTGGTCAAAAAATCTTATTTTATCTTTTGACCGGATTTTCTGACCGAATTGAAAAAAATAAAAATCGGTCATTCGGTCAGATTTGACCGGATTCATTTTATTTTAGTGGCAACACTGCTCCTAACTCGCAATTTTTGTGAAATCCCTTTTTGATGTAGTTTTGTTAAGAATTTCCAAGAATAAAAGACACATTCCTTATTATTTAAAACTAATTCATATGTTAGAATTTCAAAATTGATAATACATTGCCAAATATCATAATCGGACATTTCTGTTTTTAGAAAATATTCAGTTTCTTGTGTCTCCTGTAAGGTTTACATAATGCGACAAAGGAGGTATTCATAGTTAACCGTCGATTTGTAGGTACGGTGTTTATCGAGACGTGGTTTACAGGAAATCCAATTTTTCATTCCAACTTTTCACCGCGCAATGTCAAAATGAACTTTTCACGTGAAAAAATTCACTAGGCAATAAATTTTTGACATTTCAGCAAAGTACCCTGCTGTTTCTTCATTCTCCAATTGGGCAGCGAAACGTCTGCGAAAATACAGCGTAAAGTAATTTGTAGGAATAGTCAGTACAGTAGGTATACGAGTACAGGTCCCAAGTAGCATTCGAATACACATTTTAGGCCTGGCGACGTTCTGGTGTCAATTCGTGATCCCATTTAGGAACTTATGTTTCGAAACAACGAAGTAACAGTTCCTATTTTGTTTCGGAAGTGGCGCAACACAAAGTAGGAATTGTTTTTCACGCAAATCCTATATATACACAAATTGGGAAGAATGCCATACCATATAATTTGTGGCGTTATGATACGTCATTCATTTTGTGTACCTGTATTATGTACCAAAATAATATTCTGACTGCTTCAAACATTTCATTATTTAACAGAAAACAACTACTTACATTTTAAGGGGAACATCATTTTGCCTTGAAATGTTACTTATGTATTTACTTCGAAAAAAACCATGATCCTTACAAAATATGCTATATTTAATGAAAAATCTCTTTTGTAATTATTTGTGGTACTTTAAATGCTGATAATGAGCATTATAAAATCAGTATAAAATAAATCTACGATGTCTATATAGACATAATAGTGACATTTTAATCTAATAAATTACACCATATCCACCAAATCAGTAAATTTAAAATTTCTTATGCTCCATATACATTTTTTTTTTCAATGCAAAATGGATACCTAAGAAGATATTCCCAATTAGGAATTCGTTCTTATTTGTGTAGTAAATAATCTATTGGGAATTGTGTTTATTCTGTGTGCCACAAACTTCTCAATCGGGAATCGCGTTTAATCTGTGTTGACAGTAAGTTTTTAGGAATTGTGTGCATGAACACACATCTCCACACATTTTACACGCTGCGGACATAATGTTTCATTGAAGAAACAATTTTGACACCATAAAGAACCTGTGTACACATAAAATCCCTAGATAGAAATATTCCTAAATGGGAAATGTTGCCTATCATGTGTCTAAAATGTTACTTATTGGGAATATTTTCTGGTAACAAAACCGTCTTAACGACGTCGCTCGTGACACATGACACATGAAGTCGCAAAATGCTCCTTGGGGTAGGCTGACCAGACGACCACTTTTATGAGAACAAGTCCTCTTTTTCACACAAAATACAGTGTCCGGTAGGTATTTTTCTAGAAAATCTATATTTTTCTGTTTAAGCATTTAAATGAATTTTGGGGGGGTCACCGCATCTCGTCCAATGACAACTCATCCCCTGCACCAGCTCCGCAACTGGACATTTACCTTCTTACTACTCACCTCGTTTGGGTTGTAGTCTATGGTATTTAATGTTAAAAATAAGTGTTACCATATTACAAGACAATTTGTGTTCGCAGTTGGCGGTGCTTATTTATTTTTAGAAAACATTTTGTGAAATAAAGTAGGAGCTACAAAGGCAGGCTATATTCACGTACACACAGGAATGGATGAATATCCTTGCGAAACTTGTCTTTACATTCTCTAAAGTTAAAATGATTTCTTCACTTTTCTTTTCTCAAATTCTCTGAAGCTAAAAGTAAATTTTTTTTCTCATAAAACATTTTGTTTTAACCTTTAGCTTCAGAGAATTTGAGAAAATAAAAGTTAAAAATTCGCGCGAGTTTTTTTGTGTTTTTTTTCTTAATTTCTCTGAAGCTAAAACTCAATTTATTTTCTCCAAAAACGCATTCTTTTATCTAAACGAATAAATAAATAAATAGTTGGCGCTACAGTTCGGTAGGGACCCTGGGCCTAGCTTCTCGCAACCATTCGTTTTGTGTGAGTTTTTAATTTTTGGGACGAATGGAAGGGATGTACAATTTTATGCCGAGTCCAAACGGCTAATTGAGAAGCTTCTTCATGACAGTTATACTTCTCGGATGTTTGTCAGACGTTCGCGAGAGGTGGCGCAGTGGAAAAAACCTTGAGACCCCTCGCTTAGTAGTCCAACACACTAACCACTAAGCCAATGCGCCGACATTCTTTTATCTTCAGATTTAAATTAATTAAATATTTACAACCTTAAATCTATTCAGGTACCTACAACACACATAAAGCATTTCCCATTCTTACATCTTTTTTCTAGCATTACATAAATTTGGTACCTATCTCCTTCCTTCCCCTATACATTATTCCGAATTCCACAAGGTATCTATTATTTTTAGAAATCTTTAATCTTAAGGCCGGTATGCAGCTGATCAGAAACGAAAAATCCCATACAAAAATGAAACAACGAAATCTTGAACGAAAAATTCCGCTCTCCTTTTCGTTTTCATGGTGTCCACTGGTCTGGAAAGTCAGGGAAAGTCAGGGAACGAAAATTTGGTCAGGGAATGTCAGGGAAAGTCAGGGAATTTCGAAAACAGTCAGGGAAAATTCACTGTATTTTTTTTTTAATATTGTAATTTCAAAAAAATTATTTGTGTCGAGCTTTTGTCTACCCACACGTTTCCGCAAAAAGATATAAAAATCAATATTCATCAAACCAACAGAAATGAAAAATTGCAGAATCCATCAAGAATTAACAAGACTGACAATAATAACATATTTTGTGATTTGTTTCAAACAAGAAAATAATGCCCCTATTATCGTTAGCGAGTCGAACAAAAAAAAAAAGCGAATGTGACTTATTTGTATTATGGTTAGCGAATTGAACAAAATTCATTCGCCTGAACTGTCAAACCGTTGGCGAATTTGAAGTCGTCTTATTGCGGGTTGCGAATTTATGAAAAATCATTCGCCTAAAACTTCAAATTTTGGCGAACAAAACTATTGGGTGAAACCTGAGGCGAATGTAACTTATGAATGAAAATTCAAGAAAAAAGTATAAAACCCATTCAAATCATATTTCTACATACATATACAACAAAACCCAGCTATAGCCAAAGGGTTGGTACAATTTGGAGCTTCAAAAATTTAAATAAAGAATATTTTATATTTAAGGCACACAAATTTTTCATTTTAAATTCCTTTTTTGTTGACATAAATGTTCGAATTGTCGTTTTGGTGCTGTCATTTTCGTTTTTATTATATAGGTAGCCTTTGATTTCTAAGCGAATGAATTAATTCGCCGACCATAATCGTACAAGGCGAGTGTTTCGACAACTGACTCGATTTAAGCGAATAATTCGACTCGCTAATGATATTAGGCCTATAAACTAGACTAGTGTTTAAATGGGTTTTTTTTTTTTGTATATGTATTTGCAAAATTTGGTCAGGGAAAACTTCAAAACTGGTCAGGGAAAGTCAGGGAAAGTCAGGGATTTTTTTTTCTAATAATAGTGGCAACCATGGTTTTGCAGTACGCAGCTGTTGCGAAATGACGGCGGAAAAGTAGGTAGTGTAGTAGATTTCTTGGTACAATTCTCCACTCTCTTTTCGCACACGTTTATAGTCCGGGACATTATTTGAAAACATTTGCACGTAAATAAATTAACAAAAATAGATCCACCCGATGCAATGCGTTTCTTTGCAGTTGAAAAATTTCACTAAAACGTAAACAAACTCCACTACAGAGTAACCAAACCAAAGATAATGGAATACAGAGATGGATACCTTTCCATTGGAAAGGCGGCTGCCTACAAGCTGTTTTCGCATAAAATTCATGAAGTCACGCACATTTGCTCATTTCTTTTCAAGTGTTTGTGAGTTCATGAATTGGACTTTAATGGAAGAATTCGCTATTCCGAAATTTGTTTTTCACTATTTTCTTTATTTTAATCGAAGCCTTAAGAAAAACCAAACAAGTTCACTACGAAACACAAAGCAATTGAACAGCGCGATGCCCAAAAAAGCAAAAGGAATGGTGGCCGGCCATTAGAAGCATGCTTTTTTTATGTCACGTATTCACAGACGGGGGTTGAAATTACAAAAACAACAATGTAAGCAAATGGGTTTTGGGGGGATAGACGTACGAAAGATATCCATCTCTTTTATTCATTGATCTCTCAACCATACTAGAGAGCCAATTTTCAGCACACCTAACCCAAGGTATATGAATAGAAGGTAATATATTGCGCATCTGTCAAAATTTCAAATTTCAAAATGGCGGACCATTGTGACTAATTACTATGGCAAAGCATGTAATGTGATACCAAAAATGAAACTGAAACAATGTTTTTATTATGTAATTGTTTTATTTGTTTTTCTTTGTTTTTTTCGACTGTTTTCTATAAGTTTGTTATTCATACTTTTAATTCTAAAATACATTCGACTTCGGAAAAATATAGCTTTAACCTTTTTTTCACAGTCTACATTTGAAGACAAGGTTAATAGTTCTTTCAAATAATGTTTGCAATAGACAATAGCATCTCCATTATATTTGTTAAAAATTGACTCCATTTTTTGCATTTCGGTCATCAATTTGTCCGTTGGCTTTTTAAGAAATCCTTCACTCAACTGATTTGTCCAGCTATACGATAAGTCTTGGGGAGTATTGACTATAGCGCTATCAACTGTTAAGTCAGTGTCTTTTATTCGGTGACATATATATCCCGCGAGATGTTCTAGTCCGTCATACTGAAGAGATTCCAATTCATCTACAGGTTCTTCGTCTTCGTGAATTTCAGATATTAATGTACTGAATAAATCGCCACTAAAATTTACTTCGATGTCCTGTGTATTGTCAATCATTGTATTACCTATAAACAGAATTTAAATTTTAATATTTGTCATTCTACGACCAACGAACATGTTTTTTTATTCATTACCATGCATTGACAGGCTACCCTCATTTCGACCAAGAATGTAAGAGCGGAGCCTATACATAAATTCCAAACGATCTGGATGATCACGCAGGCCACCTTTGGACCGAATGACTCCAAAGAAATTCTCCAAAACATCTTGGTTGAGCCTGTATGTCAACAAATACGATATATTGTATTTGGATTTCATGTCCTCAAACAATCTTGTCCATAGATTTAATTATTTGTCCCTGCTTGTAATTTTTTTTTCTTAAGCTGATGATTTCAGACTGTAATCTTTGCTGTAATCTACCAAATGAATAATAATTAAAAAGAGAATACCTACATTATATTGCAAATGCGAAATCGCTTACTGTTCGTATGAAGCAGAATCGGTTTGAGTACTGGAATCAATAACTTTTCGTGGTGTAACTGATGAAATGTTTTTGATAATTTGGGACTTCAATCTACCAAACAAAAACGAATAAAAATAAAAAATGTTGCATTTTAAATGGCTTCCTTACTGTTCGTCTGAGGGAGGGATAGAATCGCTTTTTTTACTGAAATCGTCTAAAGTTGATGCCAATTCCATAGTACATATTTCCACATTACTATCAGCTGCTATCTGTAGTGCGGAATTTGTAAAGACATTGTCGCTTGGTGGTTGTGGAAGGAACTTTCCCAATTCAACGACATTAGCTTGAATTTTATTCGCACTGTAACATAAAATCAACACATTAAACAACTCATATCATTGAAATTCGTGAAAATTTAAATAATACCTTTTTCGTTTTTTTAGTCTTTCACTGCGAGGTGTTGAAGATTTGTCCTGTTTTTTCAGCGGCAAAAGAAGCGAAGGTACCACATTTGGTCTAAGGCGTTTCGCTTTAACTGCTATTCCCATTTGCAATAATAATGGATTCACTTTATGGTAATCATTTGGGGCAAAATGATTTGAACAAATGCGAGCAGTATCTTTGTTAAATTTGTCACTTCGGCCACAGAAAAACACCCACTGCTTACACAGTTTTTTGTCTTTTGGAATCGAATGAAAACATATTTCCTTATTAAAACTTTTCTTTATATTGTTTACACTACACCCGTAAACTGCACACCGCATATTTTTAAATAAAATTGTTTAAAATCACCGTAGAAAATGAGAATCACAATTAATTTAAAATAAACACACTAGATGTTGTTACGCTGTAGTCACAATTGCCCGCCATTTTTTGCGTTTTTGACAGATGCGCAGAACAGAACCAAAATAATTGCGCGGAGTATATTACCTTCTATTCATATACCTTGCACCTAACCTACCCGATTTCCCGCGCAAATTTTTTAATGACGAACTCTCTCGCGCGCTCTTTTTTTCCTGTCTGTGAATACGTGTATTAATGGCCGCCGGGTGGAACTATTTCCAAAAACAAACAATTTCTAAATAGATTTATAACAATAAATGTAAAAATGCAAATGTTGATTATGGTTTTTTTAAATAGCATAATTTCTTCTCTACCCATTTTCGTCACCAAAAACTGTTCATCCATTCATATTTCAGTTTTTTTTTTTAATTTTATTTGTATGAATTCTATTTTTGACAGAAAAATTCATGCTGCTGCATAAAAGGGGTTGTTCCAAAAATGAGGTAACAATATGCAAGTAAACCCAGGCTTTCACTAGGGCACAAGTGAATTTTCTAAAATGTTCATACAATTCAATAAATTTCTATAAGGTTTGGTGAATGTTTTTAAATTCGTTTATTTAACACCATATTTGTACAAATTCAAAATATGATTGGAAATTCTGTAGTTTAATAATACTAAACAGTGTTGAATAATGTTACTTTGGTATTTCGCCTATTCAATCGAACGTATGAATACATATTGTTTTGTTAATTGTTGGTATTTGCCTGCTATATTTCGTTTTCTGTGCATATATTCTTTTACAAATTGTATAACAATGTATTTTGAAATGTGCACTGATTTTTTTTACAAACCTCTTTAAATTATTAATTAACCAAAACAAGTGCGTCCTTTGTGTTTTTGGAATACAAAAAGTGATCAAAACATTTTTTTATTGTTCCGAGAATTTCTTAGGTATAAATAAAGAGCGATATGGGAGGATTTTTGTATTATGGCCTTTACCGGAAAAAGCCGAGCGCATACATAGTTAAATTTGCGAGCAATATAGTATAAACAAATAAAAAAATATCGAACTTATTTTTAATTTAGCATTATGAATACTTGCATATAATTACTGTGCAAGTATGCATCTGCTAAAACTAAAAAATCTTTTTCACAACAAAAAAATAAAGGTTTTTCTTAAACGGTGTTCAAATATTTAGTTTCGATATGATTTCGAAATTAAAACCATTAAAATCAACGAAAAAAAGTGTTCCTTCCTTAAAATATACAAAAAAAACTTGAATTTACAAAATCGCTTTTAACAAAATTGAAAAAGTGCAAGATATTGACAAATTATTATTTTATTGTCACGAAATTATAATAGGAACTCCATTGGATTCCAACAATTTCTTAAACTCTAAAAGCTCTTAACCTCAACTGTGATGTGAACGCCGTGTAACTAATGGGCGCAAAATATGCCGAACACAGTCGCCGTCACTTAAAATTCCACCAGAAAAGTCCCAGCAGCAGATTGTATAAGTATGCGTGCGGCATTAATGGCGCTCCTTTGATTCGTACAGGCACGAATCCTTATGCAATCTGCTGCAGGCCAGGCAGCTTGTAGGCAGATTTTCCGTTTCTGCTCTCAGTTGACCCTCTGGTTTAGTTCCTCTATGCTCCACTAGTTGTCAAACTCAAACGCACGTGTGTGGTAAATCTGAAGCAAATCTGAGAAAACATCCAGATTCGCAAAAGTGCTATGAAATCTGAAAAATATTGTTTTTTTGTACCAAACAAACGTAAAAATTGCTCTGAGAGCGCCCAATCGAATACCACATGAAAAAAAATCCATATTCGCAAAAGTGCTGTGAAATCTGAAAAAGATTGTTTTTTTTTTACCCAACGAACATAAAATTGCTCCGAGAGAAAAAAAGTGCTCTGAGAGCGCCCAATCGAATACCCCATTCCCCATATTATGTAAAAATCTTTGAGCACCTAGCATTCGCCACCAGTGTTGCCATTCTGACCGGATTCCGGTTATATCTGACCGAAATCTCTTCACTCTGACCGGAGAAAATTTTGAAATCCGGTCTGACCGATTTCTAACCGGAACGAAAAAAATCTTTAACCGGAAAAACCTTTTTTGACCGGAAAAATAATATTGTTCTATGACTAGATAAAGGATAGATTTCTAAACTTTGAATAATACTTGGCCATACCTAATGAACACACTCACAAGTTCATACAGAAACCAGTCTCATTTGAATACTCCCACCAACTGTGACTGGGTGTGTGCATTTAAACAAGACCGAAGTAAAGACGTTTTAGCATATTTTGCAATTTCGGTGTTGGTTTTATGAGTTTCAAACGCCGAAATGGAGTGGAAAGTTCCTTTTTCTGCAAAACATTGTGATGCAAAGCTTTTCAATGAATTGTTTTTTGTTTTACTAAATCCAAGATTAGTTAAATACATATTATAATATAATATATTTTTTGTTAAAATATATTATTTTATTCCATTTTTGACCGGGATTCTGGTCAAAAAATCTTATTTTATCTCTTGACCGGATTTTCTGACCGAATTTAAAAAAATAAAAATCGGTCATTCGGTCAGATTTGACCGGATTCATTTTATTTTAGTGGCAACACTGTTCGCCACACCGTAAAAATATAGGTAGCTTGTTTGCAAGAAGAAAAAAAAAAAGGTCGAAGTTGGGGGTCTCCGTCTCAGTATGATTTGTCCTTTTGTTTTAATTTAAGTAAAATTGTAAGATGTACATTACGCAATACCGGAATCTTGCATTAAAATCCAATTCACGTAAAAACTCATATTTGATGATGTGATTTTTTCGGGAAAACAGCTTGCAGGCATCCGCCCTTCCACTGGAAAATTATATGACTCTCTAACACATAGAGGAACTAAACTAGAGGGCCGACTTTCAGCACACCTACCAGCGTTGCCGTAAAGAAAAAAACAGAGAGGGCCATTTTAAAATTTTTTGCGGGCCAAATGACAAAAGTTGTGGCCAAATATTTTACACAAAAATTCTTCATAAAAAAAACTCAAATTATTAATATTTGTATTTATTTATATTATTTATTAAATTCATTGGATTGCTTACGCTATTTTAATTATGATTATTTGTTTGTGTTTCCACACATTGTAATGGCTATGGTTTCTATTTAGTTTTGTAATGATGAAATGTTAAATCTTCTAAAATCTATATTTGCGGGCCATTTCTAATTGGCCCGGGCAAAGGGCCAAAATAAAAATCAGCGGGCCAAATGGCCCGATCGGGCACTTTGTGGCAACGCTGACACCTACCCGATTTTCCCCGCAAATTTTGAATGACAGCCCTCTCTCGCGCGCTCTTTTTTTCCTGTCTGTGAATACGTGTATTAATGGCCGCCGGGTGGAACTATTTCCAAAAACAAACAATTTGTAAATAGATTTATAACAATAAATGTAAAAAAGCAAATGTTGATTATGGTTTTTTTAAATAGCATAATTTCTTCTCTACCCATTTTCGTCACCAAAAACTGTTCATCCATTCAAATTTCAGTTTTTTTTTCATTTTATTTCTATGAATTCTATTTTTGACAGCAAAATTCATGCTGCTGCATAAAAGGGGTTGTTCCAAAAATTATGCATTAAACCCAAGCTTTCACTAGGGCATAAGTGAATTTTCTAAAATGTTTATAAACATTCAATAAATTTTTATAAGGTTTGGTAAATGTTTTTAAATTTGTTTATTTAACACCATATTTGTACAAATTCAAAATATGATTGGAAATTCTGTAGTTTAATAACACTTACAGTGTTGAATAATGTTACTTTGGTATTTCAATAGAACGTAAAAATACATATTGTTTTGTTAATTGTTGGTATTTGCATGCTATATTTCGTTTTCTGTGCATATATTCTTTTATAAATTTTATAACAATGTATTTCGAAATGTGCACTGAATTTTTTTACAAACCCCTTTAAATTATTAAATAACAAAAACAAGTGCGTTCTTTGTGTTTTTGGAATACAAAAAGTGATCAAAACATTTTTTTATTGTTCCGAGTATTTCTTAGGTATAAATAAAGGGCGATGTACGAGGATTTTTATATTATGGCTTTAACCGGAAAAAGCCGAGCGCATACATAGTTAAATTTGAGAGCAATATATGTAGTATAAAAAAATAAAAAAATATCGAACTTATTTTTCAATTTAGCATTATGCATAATTGGATATAATTACTGTACAAGTATGCATTTGCTAAAAATAAAAAAACTTTTTCACGAAAAAAATAAAATAAAGGATTTTCTTAAACGGTGTTCAAATATTTTGTTTCGATATTTCGAAATTAAAACCATTAAAATCAACGAAAAAAATGTTCTTTCCTTAAAATATACAAAAAAAAACTTGAATTTACAAAATCTCTTTTAACAAAAGTGAAGAAAACGTTAATTTTTCTCTGATTGTTATTATGAGTTAGATTTCTGCAAGATATTGACAAATTATTATTTTATTGTAACGAAATTATAAAAGGAATTCCATTTGATTAAAATAAGTTCATATACATTAAAAACTCTTAAATTCAACTGTGATGTGAACGCCGTGTAACTAAATGGCACAAAATATGACGAACACAGTCTCCCAATGGCGGCTAGATTGACATAAAGTTGTAACCTTAAATTGTATAAGTATGCGTGCGGCATTAATGGCGCTCCTTTGATTTGTACAGGCACGAACACTTATGCAATTTGAGGTTACACAGGCAGCTTGTAGGCAGATTTCCCGTTTCTGCTCTCAGTTGGCCCTCTAGTTAAGTTCCTCTATGCTCTAACAGAGATGAATGAATAAAAGAGATGGATATCTTTCGAACGTCTTTCCCCCCAAAGCGCATTTGGCTACATTGTTGTTTTTGTAATTTCAACCCCCGTCTGTGAATACGTGTGACAGAAAAAAAGCATGTTGTGGCCGGCCATCATTCCTTTTCCATTTCTAGACATCGCGCTGTTCAATTGATTTGTGGTTTTTGTTAAAGCTTCGATTAAAATAAAGAAAATAGTGAAAAACACATTTCGGAATAGCGTATTCTTGCATTAAAGTCCAATTCATGAACTCACAAACACTTAAAAAGAAATGAGCAAATGTGCGCGACTTCATGAATTTTACGGGAAAACAGCTTGTAGGCAGCCGCCTTTCCACTGGAAAGTTATCCATCTCTGTATTCCATTATCTTTGCTGTCAGAGATGAATGATTAAAAGAGATGGAAACATAAATTTTATTTGCCATTTCGTTTGGTCATGTTTGCTTTCTTCCTCAGTTGTCGGAAAATGTATCCAATCATTGACTGATGAACACCAAGATCTTCTTCAACACCTACTAATTTTTCACTTGTAAAGCCATGAATTTTAAAATGTTTACCTGAAAGCCCCGATCTCCTAAATACCTTAGGAAATATTTAATTTTGATGATATTCAAAAGAGCACCACCTCGCGTCTAAACTTATCGCATATTTTGTTTGGTTTTCCTGCACGAACAAAATTTTATTTATAAACAAAACATGGAAAATTCACAATGCTTGGATTGTTTTATGTTAAAAATGTGCCTACAAAAAAATTAGCAAAAGGTCTGAGTCAACTAAATAGCAGACTCATAATAAGATAGCATTTGCTTTGTCTGATAAGTTTTATTCATACCGATCTGAGTAAAAGGTCAGTGCAGTCGCTTTTCGAACATGTCATAAGTTGGAACTAACTGAAATTGGTTTTTATTCATACGAAGTGAAGCAAATGCTTCGATTTTGACATTTCTCTTGAGTAAAAGCAATTGCTACGTTTTATTTATACGACCCAACAGCCCTGTTTTTTAGCTTCGATTTCAGCATAGCAAAGTAAAGTAGGATTTTCAGCACGCAATTACAACAACTACGCTCTACTTAAAACTTCGAGACTCACAGTAGGTATAGTTGTTGTAATCGCGTGCTGAAAGTCTTAAATTACTTTGCTTTGCTGAGATCGGAGTTCAAAAACGCCTTATGTATAGGTAACACCACAAATTTGTCATAATGTGACAATAGGCGTTTTTCTTTTTTAGTTCAGTGCTGAGAAGCCCAATCTAATACCATATTAGAAATGGCGCTTGTTTTTTCACCGATCTTTTTTTATAGAGGTATTTTAAAGGACATTTCGGGAAAAACCGCACAAAATTCAGGCACTGGAGATAGGGACACAATCACTGCAGTAGTTTTATGTCGTTTTCGATTTGGTAAAAAGAAATAAATAAATTTTTTTGATATTGATTGTTTTTTCATTTTCCAGAAAAATCAGTCTTTTGGATAACTCAATACAAACACGAACCAATAAATAAAATTAACATTGGTGCTGCTTAAAATACGTAGGTATAATAATTTTTACTGAAGAGTTTGTTTGCAACATAATCCATCCACTCTATATTATTTCTGTAATATTTCTGTAGTTCTATAGTTGTATATTTACCTCTTGCGGTTCACACCATAGACAAACCATACTGAGACCCCCAACTCACAATCCTCTTGCCGCTGGCCCCCTCAGTTTTTTTTCAAATTCGCCATTTTGTATTCCTATCGGTGTTATATCAATTCGGAATCCGAATGAATCCGAATGACATGCAAAAACATACAAAAAATACAAAAATAAATGCTGCCAACCTCGGCAGCCGTGGGGAAATGTAAAAGAGTTCGGGAATACCACATTTTACCATAACTGAATGCCATTGGTTAGTAATTATAAATTTTTTGAAGGTAAATAATTTGATTTGTGTGGTTAATAAAACTATCTAAAGGAGATGTTTTATATACTAGAAATATATTGGGAGAAATATGGTTGTGTATTTCCCGCTTTTGGATAAAATTAACTTCGGTTTCGTGTGTAATTTTTCTTAAATAATAAAGTAAATTTGGACAAAATGTTTTTATTTTCCCTCAACCAACATACATTCTTAATTTTTCGTAAATATTTTAAGCAAATGTACACTTTTTCCTAAAAAAAATTATTATTCACACGTAACGAACAATTTCAAATTTAACTGATAAAATTCTATGAACGCTGCAAGCCACTTTGCCCAAAGCGGAAGTGGCTCATATTTTTTGGGAGTGTATTGGTGACTCAGAACTTTTGAAGTTACGTGACATTTGTCAATTCGAATTTCTATGTATCAATACTAGCGCAGTAAATCGTGACCACTCCGAAAAATATAGCTTGTAGGCTAAGTAACGGGAAATCGGCCGAAGTTGGTGGTCTCAGTATTGTCTCTGGTTCACACACTCAACCAATCTTAACAAATTAAGTGTCAAATAAAAGATATTTGCTAGGTGCTTATCTTTGCATTTTTACTTTTTTTTTTAAATATTAACAATTGAAAAAGTTGAATTTTACTGCATTCAATTTCAACTACGCATAGTTGTGTATAAATTTTCTTTCATTCATCATGCCCACAAATGACGCCACGAAAGAAAGTCGACGGCCGAAAAGAGTACAGTCATAAGAATCACAGAGCACTAATAGGAAATTTAAGAGAAAATTTTATTTGAAAAATTAAAAATTTTGCGGAGGCAGCGTGACCGTTGTGCGACTTAAGTTACAATTTGGCACTTTTTTCGAAATTTTTTGCTATTTTGGCCCTTTTTTTTGTTGGAGAAGGCGCCGTAGCCCATACAAACAACGCCACGAAGGGAGTCAACGGCTGAAGAGAGTTACAGTCATAGGAAATTTAAGATAGAATTTTAAAATTTGCAGGGGAATTGGGAAGAGGAATAGGAGGAGGTGTCGTATTATGTTATTTCAAAACATAGTTTTGTTGTCCGTTGTCATTTTTAAGATAGCCTTGATATAATACAAATATTATAAATGCGAAAATAAGATTATTACCTTTTAACGACCGCAAAACCAAGTTTTATGAATTTTGTTATAGGGATATATGAATGGCACAGGCGAAAACAAAACGTGAAGAAGGTGAAGTAGGGGATTCAAGTTTAAATGGCAAACCAATTATTTCTCAAGTTCTCAGGATTATAAAATTTATCATAGGTACCTACCTATATTTCGTAAGAACTAAATACATTTTCTACATATATTATCAATGATTTTAAAATTTAAATGTGTAGGGTTAATTGGTTGGCTGGAAAGATCGGATAGTTTTGGACCGATAAGTGGAGCTGTTGTTGATACATATATAAATATTTTTATTTAGTTATTCGAAGTACTAATTCTACGCAGACGAAGTCGGGGGGACCAGCTAGTGTGATAAGGTTCTGATAATTAGGAAAAATTATTGTAATTAAATATTAGGAAAAAAATTGTAAATTTCTCTCATTTATTATTTATTTATGAACACTTATAGTAGAAAGTTCTGATATAGATAACCTAACGAAAGACAGCCAAAACAAATAAAATACACTCTCAGTAAAGTATAAAAACACTAAACTACTGAATAGAAGCCACGCAACACAATAAAAGAACCAATGACCATGATCGTCCATCGGTGCAGTACGAGACGATATAAATAATTAAAAAAAAAATTTGAAACAAATTATTGTAATGTATACAAAAATTTAACTTAAGTTATAAATTGTGTAAAATAAAACTTAGTAGGTACCTATTACAAAAAAAATATGGTTCCTTTGCTGGCTGCATTTAAAAAAAAATTGTTGCATTTTATTTTGGAAAACACTCATTCCTTGTCTTCATTGCTTTTGCATTCCTGTTATTTATTAGGAAATTACATGTGTTGTGCCTTCTTATGAAAATAGAACTAAAACTAAAACCAATGAAATTGTATCATCTTATTTTATATCTATCTTAGGTAGGAAAAAATGGGTGGCACTAAAGTTAATTAATTGTAATGTTTTGTTCTGGAAAGTGCGGCATTGTAACTGAAAGTTTACTTCAGTATCAATGTTCATAAATCATCCCCGATTTTAAAGTTTAAGGTATTTTAAAGGACAATTTGTCCCAGAACGGCTGCTATAAGAAATAAAGCTATATTAACTAACAACCTTCCAACACCACTGTAGCAACCCAAATTTTGTACGGAGACCTGGTATCTTATTTGATCAGGATATTGACAAGCGGCATCGGTGCAGGAGGCCAGAACATTACCATACGTTGATACAGCTTGCACGGATATATAAAGTGGAGGACATTGACCAATTGTATAGTAACCGTTACAAGAGTTTGAAAGGTCATAAGTCATACTATTGCCTGAACCTGTCAATTGTTGACAAGACACATCACTTTGTCCAGATGTTGTTGTGGCATTTTGCATTGGGCGTTCGGTGTACCGCGAAGTGCACACTGTAAGAGTTATTCCGCTTGTTCCGGTAATGCTAACTGAGCGGCTGGTACCAGCACCAAAGAAGTAATTCGGTACCATGCGGTAGAAGGTGATAAAATTCGGACGAATGTACTGATACATTTGGTCTTGTCCCCAAGAGGCAGCGACCCAGGAGGATCCACAACGCGGATTGATTATACGACGTTGAACTGCAACGAGAGCAAACACATTTGCAATTTTTTTCTTTAATTATTAATATTATGTTCTTACGTTGTTTGATACGCTGTACAACTGGTCTGCCTTGGGATGCAGCGTTATTCTGACCTAAGTTGATAGGAAAGATATCTTTGCTGGGATCGACAACAAATGAGTTAAAACGAATAGCCGATCCACCAGTATAGTAAATGAATCGAAGGTCAGGAATTTGTTCGTAGATGTACTGAAGCTGAATCTGCACGTAGTTTGAGTCTGCATCATTGATTGTAGCCATATTAGGTACCATTAGGGCTAACATAGACCGTCCTCCGACCGATGAATTTTGCTGCTGGACATTCATATAGTTTTGGGTAAGATTCTGAACTGTCTTCAATATGAGGGGCAGATTGAACCCAGGACTATCTAAAAATAGAGTTATACATTTGTACTGTACATAATATATCGAAGAAGTTCGCCTTTAACATACAATTAGCTTGTGTCGTCACGTTCCATTGTTGATAGACATCACTCATATGATGAGTTGTATTTGCAATAATTTGACAGTCACCTGCACCTAGCAAAGTTACGGTGCTTGCATACGGAGCAACGTTAATACGTTCTAGGACGTAACTAAAGTAAAAAAAAAAATTATTATAAAAGTTACCTAATAATCAATTTTAAAATCGTACGCTAATATGTCAACTATTGTGTTATACTGCCATGATACATCGAGGAAGACATAAATATCAGTCATGACTGTCATATTCTCCAAAAAGTTACCCGTCTGAGGATTAGAAGCTTGGCATGATATATCATTAAGATATTGAGCTGCGAGAGAGGGATCTTTAGAAAGCGTTCATAAACAACTTCTATAGTATGTAACTTACGAACATATATACCCAATTGGTTTGCGGCGGCTTGTGAGAACTGTTGAATTGCTGCTGGTTGAAGGGTCACTCTAAGTTGCATCTCAGCATCCAAAACCTGAGAAAATGCGGTCGTTTGGCTAATCATATCACTTTGAGAAGCCACCGCATTGAATTGTGCTTGTCTGTTGCAAGCCATTATCCCCGTATTGAGCACACCATCTAAAGAGTAGTACATCGACAGTAATTGACTAAGTTTCATACTTGATGCTTGGCTCCTCCACTGAGCTATGTTCATTGCAATAATAAGCCCATCTAAGTCTCCACGAATCTCGGCGTCCGTCATTTCTAAATTATCTCGTTGTGTTAAAAAATACCACTTAGCCATTACAGTATCATTCCACGCTCCGCCAGCTCCAACCGAAGCAGTATTTGATGGCGACATGGGCACCTGCACCAGAGCTACCTCAGAAAGATCGCCAGATAAAGTTGAAGCCCAACGATTGTCTACAGTGAGTGTGCTCTGCCTAGCTCCAGCTTGACCTGGACGACGAGATAGTGCTAACAATTGTCTTAGTTGTATAGTCTGGGGTTGGAGCCCTGCAGCAATTCCAGCAATAAGATTTCCAGCTGTCACTGAGCCCCAAGGTGTCCAAATCACTCCATTTTCCACAGGACACTGGCTGACTTGGTCTTGGTTACCATAACTGGTAACATCAGGGTCACTCCAGTAGTCGAGGTCTTGGTAGGGGTTGACCATAATTTTATCGGTTGATCTCTGATTTGCTTTTTTGTGAGTTTCAAGGAACTCGACATCAGCCAAAAAATTTGATTTGTATGGATTATCACCGGCATTGCGAGGCAGTCGGTTAGAACGGTACTGGGAAAGCTGATTACACACTGTTCCCTCATCTCCACGAACTCGGAGATTAAACGAGCTGGAGAGCATAAAATGCATTGAGCACCGCTCTTCTTGTGTTAGCGAAGAATTTGGGAAATTATTTGCATTTCCCTGTATAAGGCGTGTTAAAAGTATGCGAAACTTTGGAAATTGAAAACCAGTTGGACTGTAGGGTATTACACCAGGAGCAGATTGAACCCCAGGTGCTCTTTGGATGCCATCCTGGCGGAAACGATGTAATAAACTTACGGCGAATGTACGAATGTCCATGTTGAAATTGGCACTATTCTCCACTTTTCGGATAAGATCAATGAGGGTATTAATAGATGATGGTAGTCGATTATCTCGGTTCATGTAGTAACTTGTATTGTAGCACTCTACAAGGGAGGGTGGAATTTGTAGTTGTGCATTTTCTTGCGCCCATCCCAATGGAACTGCTACACAGATGAGCAGATATACTGCGGCAATCGATTGACTTTTTAGGAAATGATGCAGCATTGTTATCTGAAAAAAAAAACGCTGACATGAATTGTTCTTATAATATAAGTAAAAACTTATGGTCTAAATATAAATAGCGCTGAAGCAACATCAGCTGTCTTTGATCTAAATTCTGCTTAGATTTTACTATCTTCCTTAGGTGGCTCTACAGTTCGGGGTGAACCCAGAGTCGACCAACATACCTCTTCAGTTAGCCTAGTTTTTAGCCAACTACATCCAGGTAGGTGTTGGGAACACAAAGTTGGTTGAGGTATTTAATACTAAGTCGATCGATAGAAACATCTTCAAAAGCAGGGGTATATTATTTGGTAGAATTGCACAAACATTTAATTTAGCTTGACTTGTTGTTGCACGACTCTTTTGTGTGTTGCAAAGACAGTAAAAAATCTAATATGTAGAGACTTGCGCGTAATCTTTTTAATTAAGTGTGGACGGACTTTACCAGATGAAAATCATCCATGCTTTCGAAAATTTTTTAAAGTTCACAGCCTCACAGAATACTACCTCTGCTTAGAGGATATTTCTTTTGCATAGTTCACTAGGAAATTTCACTTATATCATCAGAAAGGTTCCAACATTAGCTGCTGCTGTCTAGTCACAATGGCGAGACTTTCCCTATAAAATTACCCATTGTAACCTACAAAGAATTTACTGTGAAGATCAAAAATAATAAATATTATTATTAGTAAGGCCTGTAGGAAGGTGGTGATTTCACTTCAGATGTATTGTTGTAATTTCGTGATGAAAATCCTACTTTACTTTGCTAAGATTAAAAAAAAACCTTATGTAGCATACCTTCTATGCGATTACGGCGGCTTCTGTTGGCCGATAGTTCCGACAGTGGTTTTGGCCTGAACTAGTGCTTCCGATACATTTCGCTGTCAGCACGTAGATGGCAATCTCGTCGATATAAAAACTGTAAAACCATTTTGAGAGCACTTGAAGGCTGCAGTGCAAAAATTTTAAACAACAGACTGCAATGCAATCATTATACGAGTATTAATACGTGAACATCAAAAGTTTCGGTACAGTTTTTAAGTATTTTTAATGAAATGAGGAGTATGAAACTTATTTCATTTGAAAGGTACACTTAATTCTGTTTTTACACGATAGATACGTTCCCAAATAATTCGTGTAAAAAAAGATACTGTATGGGATGATAATATGTATGTGTGTATTTTGGGAATACCCTACAAATGGAAATTTTGAAAAACAAAATTTCATGCACCTATTATCGTTAGCGAGTCGAACAAAAATAAAGGCGAATGTGACTTATTTGTATTATGGTTAGCGAATTGAACAAAATTCATTCGACTCAACTGTCAAACCGCTGGCGAATTTAAAGTCGCCTTATTGCGGTTTGCGAATTTATGAAATATCATTCGCCTAAAACTTCAAATTTTGGCGAGCAAAAATATTTGGTGAAACCTGAGGCGAATGTAACTTATGAATGAAATTTCAAGAAAAACGTATAAAACCCATTCAATTCATATTATTCTACATACATATGGAACAAAACCCAGCCATAGCCAAATCCAATAAAGAATATTTTATATTAAAGGCACACAAATTTTTCATTTTGAATTCCTTTTTTGTTGACATACATGTTCGAATTGTCGTTTTTATGCTGTAATTTTCGTTTTTATTATATAGGTAGCCTTTGATTTCTAGGCGAATGAATTAATTCGCCGCCCATAATCGTACAAGGCGAGTGTTTCGACAACTGACTCGATTTAAGCGAATAATTCGACTCGCTAACGATAATAGGCCTACCGTTACTTTCGTGTTATTTCAAATCAAATCGTGTAAAAAGAGAATACAATTTTTTTCCTCGATTCGTGTTAAATGAAATCCGTGTAAAAAGAATTCGTGTAAAAACAGAATTGAGTGTACTGTGCGATAGATGTGCACAAACAAGAAAACGTGGGTATATGTCGCCCTTAAGGCTGGTAAAACTAAGTTATCAATTCCCCATACAAAACAGGTAATTGAAAAGATTTTGGTGACAATCAATTTTTCGCCGCCATATTACCATAGCAACATATTCAAATATAAATCATCTTAGATTTGAACCTGCTTCCGATGGAGCGGCTCATTTACGTATTTTTCAATATCTAGATGTCGCTCTTTTCGTTTGTAAAAAAAAAATACATTATACAATAAAAAAAAATTGTGGTAGGAACGTTTTTTAGTATTTCGTATTTATAAAAGGTATGGTCGATTTTCGACCACAAGCGATACTAGTTTAATTAAATAGACCTTCAGATTAGTCAACTTAACAGAAATTCTGCCTTACTAATAATCAAACACTAATGTCGACTACGACGAATCTATTACATTTTTTGTCATCGTAGAATTCAAATTTTATAATTTCTTTCGTGGAAAACAAGGTTACCTTTTCGTTTGTAAAAAAAAAATACATTATACAATAAAAAAAAATTGTGGTAGGAACGTTTTTTAGTATTTCGTATTTATAAAAGGTATGGTCGATTTTCGACCACAAGCGATACTAGTTTAATTAAATAGACCTTCAGATTAGTCAACTTAACAGAAATTCTGCCTTACTAATAATCAAACACTAATGTCGACTACGACGCATCTATTACATTTTTTGTCATCGTAGAATTCAAATTTTATAATTTCTTTCGTGGAAAACAAGGTTACCTACCTCTACCCGGTTTATGGTTTATTTCTCAACGAGGATTACCTACGTGAAGTTGGCACGCACTTTTTCTAGTCTCTTGTTTAACCCTTAGAAAATTAGAAGCATTAGAAAAAAAATTCAGCGCGCTTCTGAGCTTTTGAAATGAAAACTAGCCAGTTGCATTCGAAATCGTTTGTAGTTGTTTGTGGTGAAATTATTTTTTCTCAAAAATGTCTTATTTCAGTGACATAAAGACATCTGTGTTTGCATTTATAACTCCGAATTTCCAATAGACAGACATTTTTTGAAATTACTGGTGGATAAAGCATATCCTAACTTAAATAACTGCATTTATTTCTGAGTTCAGTCAAGCGTTACTTAATAAAACGCAATTAAAGTCAAAAAATGCATCACTTTACGGTTGCATCCATTATATAGATTTCCCAACAAAAACAAACCAAAGGTAAACACATTTCCGCAAAGCACTCATCCGTGTCCTTCGATATGAGTCATATTTGTCTATTAGCAACAACAACCAATCAATAAAGCACGATTTTATCCAAGATTTTTTTCTATTCGTTTTAATAACATTAAAAAACGATCACTTTTAAACAATTTATAGCAACAAAAACATAATATTTGCAAACTCTGTACTCCTGGCTATCTAATCCAATTCAAATGATTTGGTTTTATCACAAATAAGAAGATTTTGATGCAAATTATGCAAACAGTAGTTTGTCATATAAACTCATATCAATATTTCGGTTATAAAGCAACTCAGAGTAGTGAAATCAATTTTTTTTTTCAAATGCAGGACAACTAAAAACGACAAAAACTAGTTAGTTGCTGGAAAGCATGTATGCTCTATCTAATAAAACCGAAAAAAGCAAAATTGTTGCAACCAAAGGGAATTTATATGCAATTTAAGCAGTCGAACTTAAACCCTCGTTATTTCCGAAACGGTACAAAGCCAAGTGATGAAATTTTCTAGTTTTCCACCTAACCAATCTAATAAAACACAAATTGTATCCATCAGCATAACGGTTTATGATTATTATGAAGTTTTAGCGAAATTGAAACTTCTCATTTCGCTCATTTTTAAGCAATTCGATATTTTTTCCATTGCTAAAACGCTTTGAAGCGTGGAATATGTTTTTTTCCAATGAAACTACCCTTTGTTTCTAACAAAGTCAGCAAAACTCATTTTCCACTACCGGTTAACCTTTTATCGATGAGCCCATTTTTAAGAGATTGGGTCCATAAGGCTTTCCTTAAAAAGCTGTCTGTAATGCGGACCGTCTTCTATTTTATATCAGAGGTTGAAAATGTTGCATCGAACAGAAATGTAGAATTTCATCGTTTGTAGTTCAACAGTTTTTGAGTTATGGGCCCCTTAAGTTGGGAGCTAAATTTTGCTTAAATTTCAAATAAATCATAAACCGTTAGGCCGATTGACACAATTTGCATTTTATTAAATTCGTGAAATGGAACACTTTCGAAAATAGAACATTTTATCACTCTGCTTTGCTGCGGTTTCGGAGATAACACGGATTTAAGGGATTGCAATTTGTTTTTCGAATGGCTCTAACTTTCTAACGGTTAAACTACAAACGAAAAAAAAAATCACTACAAACGAATGTCTATCGAACTTCGTTTTCATTCTAGAAAAAATGCGTGCCAACTTCACGTAGGTCATTTGTAACGCCAAGAAGAAGTCACCGGAGGCTTCATAAAGTATATAAATATATTCTAAATCAGGATCAAATTCTGAATCGATCTAGCCATGTCCATCCGTCTGTCTCTCTGTTGAAAGCACGATAGCGCCCAAATGAATTGACATGTCGAATGAAATTTGGTGAAAGGACTTATTTTTATCGTCGTTTGGTTGGTATTAAAAATGGCCTATGTCGGTCAAGTAGTTCTTGTACCTACCTAACAAAACCAATATTAGAAAACATATATTGAACACATGATAGCGTCGATAAGGATCTACCTATGCAAGTGACATTTTGTGAGAGGATTTATTTTTATTGTCTTAAAGTTCGTATTAAAAATGGGCTATGTCGGTCATGTAGTTCTGGTACCTCCCATACAAAATCAATTTTGCATGATTTGTATGCAGTGGGAGGGTATCAAAGAATCGGCCGGGCCGATGATAACACTTTTACTTGTTTTTTTTTTTAATAGTGATGCCAACCCGGATCGAAGTTTCTGTGCCTAAACCCGAACAAATTATGCCTTTTTCAAAAAGATTTTTTTTGTCGGAGATTGTTACTCTCCGATGGAGCACTCAGATACAACTACTGGTCGTACAATGGACCAGTAGTTGTGTTTGAGTGGCAAAACAGACACCTTACTTTTATGTACTTAGTTTTCCCGTCTTTCGAAGAAAGAGGAGAAGGAGCTACAGTGATGAAGAGCTTAGATGTTCGGCACTCACCAAATCGGCTAGAAAGATCCGCCACCTGATGCGAGCAAAGGCAGGACAGCTACAGAGGAAGTGTTCTGCTGCATCGTTGTCCTCTTCGCAAGCAGGACAGATGGTGGTGTCACTTAAGCCCAATACATTCAAGTGTTTGGCAAAAGCTTGGTGGCCCGAAAGGACGCCCACAAGCAGTCTGCAGTCGATTCGCGTAAAAGACAGAAGGAAAGACGCGGACCTTTTACAGATGTCCAGACGCAGTCGTTTGGTCTGTCTACACCCAGCACAGTCACACGAAATCTAAGTACCAATGGAAGACCCAACCACAGGCAGACCCAATGCAGGTTGGATATAAGGATAGCGAAAATCTCCGCTTAGAAGACAGACGCATGGTTACCTAAGGGGTAGTGAAGTCTAATGTTCTCGCTATCCACGAAAACTCCAGAACCAGACCTCTGTCCGGTTCTGGGTCTGGTTCTGGAGCCATCCGGCATATCCATAAGACGAGGGTCAAAAGATAATTCTCGCACAAGTTCTTCAAAATTCCAATGCGAGTGGTACCAACATCCCCCTCTCTTTAACCGTGAGATGGTTTTCAGCGTACCTACACTCAATGATAAAAATATCGAGAGGGGGGCGGTTCATCGTAGCATCTAGAGCAGAGCCCGGCGTGCTAGGGAAAGCCCCTGTGCATCCAAGACACACCGTTCTTTGAAGTTTGGCAAAAGAAGCGAAAGCCTGTTCCTCCATACAACCGATGCATATAAGAGAAGTGGTATTATCATTGCCGTATAGATCCAAAGTAATCTTTTAGGAGATAAGCCTCATTGCATATTTTACAATGGTAGTCCTACGAAATTGTCGTATAAGGTGATTCAAATTTATTAACGAAATGTTTGTATGTCGCGATAGGTAATTGAACTTTTTTTGCTATCTGGCATCCAAGAAGCCAACAAAGGGTTTTGTTACCACTTTTTTGTATTAATTTTATTTGACGTCGAGCAAGTCAATTTGAGAATTGAAAGATAAGCATGACGTACAGTTGTGAATGAAAATGATTGATGCGACTTTGATCAAAGTACCAGATTGCAAAATTTATTTGTATGGGTTGATTATAAAAACATCTCAAAAAAATGTATGCCTCTCTCAAATTTATTACTCAACGCGTCAGAATGATGCCTAAATTGGCATTACCGAGCACAATGGACAAAGCTTGGACCTTGGAGTCTGAGTGTCCCAGGACTATTTAAAAAAACTCATTTAATGAATTGCTTCAATACGAAATTATTGTCCGAGAGTGTCATGCGAAGTCAATATATAACCGTTGATGTGTAGATAACTGAAACCTCTACAATATTACAAAATAAATTCCCCAACGCCCATGAACTAAAAAAAAAATAATGTGTCAGCTTGCGCACCTGCCCTGTGCTCTACATATACAATACACATTGCAAATTACTGATAAGGTTAGGTAAAAAAACAAAACTTACCGAACTTAACCACGTTATCATATCAATTGTTAGTCATCGACTTATCAAAAAGTAAACACAAAACCTTTTCGTGGAATACTAGAAAAATTTACAATGTTGGGTTGTTACATTTATAAATATTTAAGTGTGTATACGTTATTATATAAATGTATAATTGTATATCTAGGCTCTTTAGGGAGTGACTATTTCGTTTGACACCTAACATAAGAATTTAGTAGTTTGTTGTAAAAATATTAGGTAGATACAGAGCAAAATACTATCCATGTCTGGCTTGACCGCAAAATCATTAGGTTTGATTCTTATCTTTAAATAAAACCAAAAGAAGAAACAAATTGGTACCAGCAAACTTGCTATATTTAGAAATGTTCTTGTTGATTTCAGGTATTCTTCGTCATAGATATCTTCGTAATGAATCATTTTCGGCAGTATAATTTCCAGAACATTTTGTATAACATAATAAATAATTTAAATTTGTTTATATTTTTCTTGATATAGAATAGTGTTTGGAGTATTAACCTATTTCTACCAAAAGCAAACCTGTAAAGCAATTAATTATAAAACAAACTTGACTTTTCTATACTAAGGCATTGGGGTTCGAGTATTTAGTTTAGTAAGTCTGACAGCTCTCTCACTAAGTGAATCTCGGTTTTGATTGGTCGAAATCGGTCATGGCTCTCATGACTGTTTCAGTTGACGTTTATGGAGGGGTAGCCGACGAATCTAGTCAAGAAATTCGTGACTGAGTACTAGTTTTTGCGTTCAGGTTGCATCTCATCCAGACCAATCTAGTCGACTTAAGATAACTAGATTCTTGAATGCGGCCATGCTACTGGCCAAAACGAGCATCATTTTATGAAAGAAAATCATTAGTTTATTCAAATTCATCATACTTCATACATCAAACCTATGAAATATAATGACATTTGCAATAGTAGTGGGGAAAAATGAGTGGTACAATTTAATGCCATTGTTGTTTGCTACTTTTGATATGAATATGAGAACGAACTATTCGAACTATAGTATTATGTATATGCATAGTTTAATTTTTTTTTTCGGGTGAAATATCACATTACAAAATAGCAAATATTCCAGTCTGACATTCAGCAACTGTGTTGTTGGTTGAGGACAATTCTTTCAAAATATTATGCTTAGGTATGTGTAAATTTAAAATAAGCTGGGGTAGTCTCTTCCATCCATGAATATACAAATCGCTCAGAATAAACTTTGGTTTACGATGTACCAATGTTTTTCTTTGTTCACTGACTTTTACACAGGTAGCTATATCTATAAATTATTATTGATAAACCATACTATCATTCAGTTTTCTTCGATATCATTCACAATGTCTGGCAAAAGTGTTCTTTCACTGAAGCCGCGTATATCCCCATAAACCTATTTCGACATAATCAGTTCTTAACATTTCACAACGTTTAATTTCTGCTCCATTGCAGGCGAGAACACAATACATACATACCTACATACATAAAAAATTAAATCCCTTTTCAGAGAGTAAGCAAATATGTATGTAAATTTTTTGGCAATTGCCAGTTTTTTGTTTCATATATAAGAAATTTCATCTCCATTCTATTTATGTCTCAAGTTATAAATTCGGCAACTCCATTCAAACGCTACTCGCGTATATTAAACATGGTCAAAAGGTGGCAATAGTTGCTGATCCCATTAATGAACACACACTCTCAAATGCACTTAAACACAAACATATATGCATGTATGGCAAAATTAATCCCGGTTATCTCTTCAATAATGTTCGATAACACCATTTCCACGACCGTGTTTGAATCATATAGTGAATCAACGGAGTTAAGATTTTTTTTACAAACACAACCGGAACACCAACATTTCTTAATTTTTAAATTACAAACATAGTTTGAACTCACTTTTTTATTAAATTTTCAGTTTTTTAGTTCATAAGCAAAAAAAAATCCTTAAACAAAATTACTGTACATGCTATTTTACCAACTTATTCGACTCGCCGTTGTTATCGTAATGAGTCTTAACAGACCGCACCTTACTGCGTAAAGTTGTTGCCTGTAATTATAAGCGAACGCTTTATCTAATCGATAAAAGATAAGATTAGATAAATGGGTTTTAGCTATTGAGAGTCAGGTACTTGGCCAATATAGTGAAATAATATATGACGCGTTGGATTTTTGTAATAAAATGTTCTTACATTTTGAAACTGCATAGTCTAAGAATTATGCATATTTAGAACCACGAGTTTCGGTGAAACTGGCGAATTCTTTCTTTAATACTCGTAACTTGAACTTTGAACTTGAAGATCGGATAAGCAGAATTGACGCGCCCGCAGAAAATTAAAATAAATTTTGGCATATTTCGTGACATATATATTTTAACTAAAGTAAGAGAAGCGATTATCTGCATTATTTGGATAAACAGAATAATTAGGATTTTCGAATTTTATTTGAACTTTTTTTTTCTGGTAAATTGGTTGGTTGAAATGTTAATACAATAATTGTTGTACATATATAGTTATTACATCCACTACATTAAAAAAAAAAAAACAAATAGATATATCCACGATCGACGTCGCAATTAAAGCCCTGTTAGATGCACTAAAAATGCGCATACATTTCTAATTTTTAAATGATCTTTCACATATTTTCAGTTCAGTAGTTGGTCCCATCGACTACTGCCCACACCACCTGCACTTCTTAGACGGGCTGTTTGTGGATTGCAATCGAGGGGGAAACTGCTTCGGTTATCCTTCGTTTAACCGAAAAAACCCGTCACTCAGTCAGACTCACCTTTTGATCAAATTGAGACGGGATTCGGAAAAAAAAAAAATAAAAAATAAAGATGTAATACGAAATTATATAAAACAAAATTGAAGCAGTCAGAAATTACAACTTTTATTTATTATAATTTCATTTGTTTGCCGAAATGTTGTTTAATCAAAATTCCTTCGACTCGGTAGGATCTTCGAATACTCTAAGACCATTTTCCTAGGATGTTCGTTGTAATTACTGTTGTACTGCGATTGATGGTTTGGTGGACATACAATTACTTTTCCTCAGTCTTCCTAAACAAATCAATTACAGTGTCGCTTCTTTTGTTAACTTTCGTTTTTCTATAACACAAATAAAATAAAATCGTATTTTTTAAAAATACCCACGACATCTTTTATATTCCTCCCATTGGGAAATGTAAGGGTACAACAAAAAATTAGAAAAGTGGAGTTAAAAAAAGAACAAATTAAAAAAGAAAATATTCTCTCCAGCTCGCGCTTTTGGACATTTTCCAAATTTGCAGAATTTTGTAGAACAGAATTTTGAAAGCAGAGTTTTGTAAGAAGAATTTTGAACCCAACCCAATTGAGACACCTAACAATTTGCGCAGTAAACAGACCGATTGATTCAATCACCACTACAACTACGCCTGGCTTTATCTCCTCTATCCGATAAGCTGCCAGAGGATACAGGCGAGGGTTCAATCGTTTCGGTTACCTTACCACCCGCCTATCCCAAGGGAAAATTGTCGGCCGGTCACCTCCTCCTTGACCAACGTATAGTTAGGCTACGCAACGAAAGGGACGATCTTCTTATCACCGATTCTGACGTAACTGGTAAACGTCACTTCGGTCGAGATGTCGGATGATTATAATAGCTATCCCCAGTGTCCTCTTTTCAAGGGTCGTCCGAGGTTCACGCAAGGGATACACTGTATCGGTACCCTTCCCCCGAGACGCAGGAGGATTGAAGCCGTGGACAAAATGTCATAAGCATTTTAGCAGCAAAAATAAGCCTGTGTAGCGAGCGGTCATAATTACAGCTTGAATAATTAGAATGCTGTCAAAAATTCAATGGAATAGACCGAACATTTTTTTTTGGTTTCTAGTTTTCATATGCATATCGAATATTATATCAATTATAAACTTTTTTTGCAAATGACAACTGGCAACAAGATTATACGTTTGAAACTACAAAGTAATCCCAAATTTGTACACGATCACGTACGTTGAGCTAGCCGTCCAAACCACGTTATTTTCACTTGCAGATAATATCAGTTTTTCTCATATTTATGCAAACGCATTTGGAAATAATTGAATTTAAATCAAGTAAAAGTGTTATCATCGGCCTGTGCCTCCACTGCACACAAGTCATGCAAAGTTGGTTTTGTATGGGAGGAACCAGAACCTGATGACGATAAAAGTAAGTCCTCTCACAAAATTTCACTTGCCTAGGTGCAAGGCCCATGTGTCTCTTCCTGTTTTCAACAGACAGAGAGACACATGGGCCTAATACTGATTTTGTATGGGAGGTACCTGAACTACTTGACCGATATAGCCCATTTTTAATACCAACTTGACGACAATAAAAATAAGTGCTCTCACAAAATTTCACTTGCCTAGGTAGATTCATTTTCGAGGCTTTTGTTTTTTCAACATCTGTTTTCTAATATTGGTTTTGTATGGGAGGTACCAAAACTACTTGACCGACATAGGCCATTTTTAACAGCAATCTAACGATAAAACGAAGTTCTTTTAACAAACTCCATTCGCCTAGGTTGATTTCTTTGGTCGCTATCGTGTTTTCAACAGACAGACAAAAAGACGGACATAGCTAAATCGATTCAGAATGTGATCCTGATTCAGAATATATATACTTTATTAGGTCTCCGGTGACTCCTTCTTGGTGTTACAAATGTAATGATAAAGTGAAATTACCTTCCTGTGGAGGGTATAAAAACGAAATCTAAACGCAAATTTGGTAAAAGGACTTCTTTTTAACGTCGTCAGGTTTGTATTGAAAATGGGCTATGTCGGTCAAGTAGTTCTGGTACCTCCCATACAAAATCAATATTAGACCCATGTGTCTGTTTCTCTGTCTGTTGGAAAGACGATAGCGTCCAAACAAATCAACCTATGCGAATGAAGTTTTGTGAAAGGACTTCTTTTTATCGTTGGTAGGTTGGTATTAAAAATGGGCTATGTCGGTCAAGTAGTTCTGGTACCTCCAGAACTACTTTCAAAACGTTTTATGTCCCTTAAATTTTTACTGATATTGGACAGCAAGTCCAAGTATAGTTTTATAGTTTACCTATAACCTAATTTTATTTGTATCACGTACTTGCTAACCACATTTTATTATATGAAGACCCCTTTCATGTCCCATGTCGCACAGTCTCATGTCACAAGACAAAAGCCTGCGGCCCAGACAGTGAGTATGATTAGTGACTATGATTACCTATCTTTATTCTCATCAAGATCCCATATCCAACTTTAGTTTGACCACAGCCGCATTATAATCTTCTAAATT
Organism: Cheilosia impressa; assembly: GCA_948293265.1. Classification (NCBI taxonomy): domain Eukaryota; kingdom Metazoa; phylum Arthropoda; class Insecta; order Diptera; family Syrphidae; genus Cheilosia; species Cheilosia impressa. The sequence continues at coordinate 37,448,360 of OX411884.1, read as the reverse complement.
CTTCCTTTGGCAATATACCTACCCAAAATTCACCAACTAAATGCTCAAACCATACTTCACTTCATCCCTTATAAATATACCTATATCACGATGTGCTGATTTAGTGCGATTGTTTTCAACAAAGTCTCAAGATTGCATTGTTCCTTTTTCATCCACCTCCCCAGGGTAATATTGATATGCAAAACCTCTGTGCCATTTTACATGTAAGCAATGCGTGGAATTTCTCCTGGTTCGTCTGGTCGAAATCCGATATGAAGAGGACGCCAATGACTAATTGCTTAATTAGCATATGGTTTTGAAAATTAGAGAAGCAGTCGGCAATCCTCCTTGTCAAGGTGACTAAAGTTTACCGGTATCCAGCGGTATATATTGACAGACACATCCTACTTATGATATGGGGAACGCATTCGTTGTAACCATAAACTAAGTATTAAATAGTACAAGCTGTTTTCAATGCTACTATGTGGGAAAGCATGTGTGCGTTGTCAAAATAAATTAGCCGCACACACACACTTACATTATAGTAACATCGACAGTTCATTCTGTGGTACCATTGAAATAATACAAATATTTCCAATAATTTGCCGTTTGCTACTTCATGCGCAACTGGATCCCAGAAATAACATTTGAAATGTTATTTTTTTGTATGGGAATCGACCTATCTACTACATCTTCTTAAGACCTTCAAAGACCAAACGAGTGTTACCACGGGAGAGTGCCGGACCAGCTTTGGAAATGGTCGTGAGGTTGGTGTATTGTAAATCAATTTCGCGATTTGACGTTTCTAGACTGTTTAATATTTGACGCGGTCACAATTTCTTATTGTACTTCATGACACTCGACTATGTTGGCACACTCGCGTATAACCGTTAGATAATTTAGGTAATGTATGTACTGTATACCTTTCGTATTATGTATGTAAATTAGACGGAGTGTTGTCGACGTCCGTTTTACTTTCTTGATTGGCTCATCTGTTACTGACACACGTTCGTGATGTTAGGCTGCTATGTCCCAGTATAGGACTTGACTCTGATGAGTTTTCGACGACCGTGCTCCAACGAGGGAAAGGAAAACCTCCAACCACTGCTAACTCGTAAATGATCCTATGGGATTGAAGGGGAGATGTTGTATATGTTTATTATGTACCTAATTACATAGTTGTTTGTGCTAATGAACCGATTCTCTCTTCAATATTCCTTGTATGTTGTATAATATGCTAATATTTAGTATGAGTAAAGACAGTTGCATATATACCCTCGACTGGTGCGTTTCATTTGAGCTCATAATTCTATACACAACAGAGATAAGTGATTGCCTCCGCACTACGCACACTTCCTATTATATACAGGTAAATGTTTTAAAATTTCAATTGCTAGACTCGTTTTTGTTTGTTTTTTTTTTTCTTTGTACTATCTACGTATCTCTATCACTGAACTTGACCGACTACCCACTCTGACTGCCAAACCTTTTCTGATACCCCTATCTGAATAATTTGCACATCGGACCATTTGCCCATCAAAATGTTCTTTTGTTGACTAGAATGCACAGCTATGAGCATCGCGCGATTGCTAGTTCAGCTACGCTTAGCGCTATCTCGTAGCGTCACCCAAATATTAAGAAAAAAAAAGTACCATTAGTACCATCCCTCGCAGAGATTTGAGCCATGGACTTAGGATTCTTAGCCACCCGCCTAACCCCTAAAACTTCTTTGGTTTTTCCATTCCGGTGACAAAATCGCATCTCATTTATTCTCAACGAAAACCTTTACCATGTTTATGTCGCCCATAATACGAGGCAAATCTCGATCTTCTTCTTCTCATAAATACCCATTTCCGATTTAAAACAAAAACAGTATTTTGCGCAGTACCTATACATTTTATTCAATAAAAAATGACAAAGATAGAAAATTAACCACCGAGCAATTCATTTCCATCATCTGAATCGTTTTCCATTTTTATACGAGTATCTCTTTCTGTGATTGTTGTTTTGTATTTGGCTTTTGAAGCAATTTTTGACGAAGCAAATGTATGAATATCTTAAGTTGCATTACGTAGTATTTTGAAAAAAAAAGCCGTTTTCAGTTTTGAATTGTAAAAACAATGACAACTCGCGAGTAGGTACCATCGAAAAATCGCTTTCAAACAAGGATGCTGTCTTTTCTAATGTCGTTTTCCATTGGACAAAAAGAATCGTCCGGGAGAGTCCGGAATAAAAAAAAAACACTTCTGAAACCGTTCCATTGGCACAAAAAATACTCTTCTGGTGATTCTGAGAAGAGAATTTCGCTTCTCGATTTGAAGTCAGAATCCACACAAGAGGCTTTCACACAAGTGCATTTTATGTATTTATTACAAGCCAGTTGACAGCAGCAGAGTGATTCTATCTGGGGTGCAAAGTTATAGACTACGCAGATAACATCGACGGTGACAGGAGATTCAAATACATATATTTTTTCAGTATAGGTATTTAGGGGCAAAAATAATTTTTTTTCAAGAGGTTTAGCGTTAAAATAAAGTTTTCAGGGGCTTCAGCAGCAATATAATATGTTTCGTCTCGGGGCAGATACCGATCTGCTTTTGATTGATATTTTAATTAAAAAAAAAAATAAGTTGAACAGTGGCGAAATGCGGAACTACATATTTACTACCTGGCAATGCCACATTTTCTGTTGAACTCGGCGTTATTAGCTTATCACTGTTGCCATAAAGTCACTAACAACGCCCTCATTTACTCTCTAAATTTGTTTCTCAAGGTGTATCTACTAAAATGGAACTGAGCACAAGTGATATTGACATTCGGGGCTTCCCGAATTGGTATTTTATCTGGTTGCCCAACAAAAACTATAGGCGTTGATGCGGTTTCAGAGGCATTTGTCTGTATGTTTCTTTTTGTTTTATTGAGAAATTCTGTGAAGTGATCAGTTTTCAAAAGTTCCCGTTTAATAAAAGTAAAAACAAATGTCAGAATTTTTTTTTTATGATAACTTTTTTATCACAGCCGTTTCAATAGTGAAGAATTGTAAAAAGCATAGACAAAGCAAATGAGATCAAAAAAGAAACCCTTAAGGTCGCAAAATAGTCAATTTATTTAAAGAAAAACAAAAAAAAAAGAGACTATGCATCGATAAATCACAATTCTTCAATATGACAATAATAGTTACTCGTATTATTATTTTTGGTATTAAAAGACTAAAGAAAAGAATTCTGTAAAGTGTCAAAGAAAAGGACTGACGAGAGAAAAAAATGTCATTTCTGAAGCTACTTGCTCTTCGATATTTAACAAGCATTGGCTATCCTAACACTTTAATATTGTTTATAGGCAGTTGCATTTAAACATATTTATTTTGGAATAACAGTTTTTGAACAATTTTCGAGGTGCCTCTTCCAAATAATAAAGGGCTGGCTTTCGAAAAAAGACCCACATTGCGACTTTAGCCGCACAATGGTCACGCTGGGTGAAAAGATTTATAGTTTAATACATTTTACTACACATTTGACAAAAGTTTATCATCATGAGTTCAAGAATCGCATAATCAGCTGTGAAAAGTGAAATGATAAATTATTTATCACTTCTTCACATCGATTTGGGGCCGTAGACAAGAATTGCAAATCTCAAGAAGCTCTTTACAACGTATACTCCTAAAAGATCTGTGTCACCATTAGTGTTATCATAATAGATATTATCTACGTACCCTTTTGGGACAGTCGACCTATTAAGTCTCAAAAATGATTTTGTACCTCAGAATTCAAAATAAAAGGGGTAAACAGAAAAGTCCAATTTTTCATATCTTTTCACTAAAAAAAATATGTAAAGTGAACGACTGGGTCGCTCGAAAGTTTCTCGTTCATATAAACAGTTTTGTTGGTGCTTTCTGTTTCGGTATGTAGGTAAGAAACTCAGAAGCGATTCTAAAATCTTCATAAACAAACCGTACAGAAAACATAAGAATATACTTAAATAAAGTGCACTTTTGGCACAGACAATATAATATACAGATGTCGCAGTCCCATGTTAGCTGATGTCCGCATTTCTTGCGATCGTGCAACACCAACAACGATAGTCCAACAAAAAGCTCTTCTCATCGTCCAACAAGGATTATCCAACAAAATAAAAGCTTTTTCCTGAGTGTCAATTGAACATATCGCAATCGTTTGCGTGTGTGCATAAACGTATAGTGCGTGAAAATGCAGAGACAGGAAATCTCTATGGAAAAATAAGAGCGCGCAATGTTTATGAAAGTAGGTAGTCCGAACGTTTATGAATTCGTTTCGAATTGCAAATGAGTTCTCCATTGGAACATGATAGATTTATATCAATGCAATTGAGAGTAGTAGTTCAGTTATTGTGTGGTTATTGGGGTAAGGTTTGATCCCTAGAACGCAAATTACCTCTTTAGGTTTTACCCACTAGGCCACCTTTGGCATGAGCCTATATGGACCTGTTGATCCAAAGTATTTATTTATTTTTTAATCACTGCTCTTAGCACAACCGAAATAAAAAAAAAATATAGAAACATTTTTTTTAGGTACATTTTTTTTACGTTTTTGTTTTTTATTTAGTTTTTTTTTTTTATACTTATATACGTACCTACCTATTTACAAATTAAAGAAATATACATATACTAGCTGACTGGGCAAACTTCGTACCGCCTAAAATCGATTAAATTATTAACATCCCTTTTGATAGTTAAACCTCTCTATTGAACGAATGGAACTTCCTTGGAATTAAATTAAGTTCAAAGCATAGATATAGTTTTCAGGGTCAGCTTCTTGATCATCTTTTTCCGCGCTAATGATTGAATCGAGTTGGTCCTGTCAGATTTTCTCAATCAGTTTGTTTGAAACGGTATTGGACAACTGGACCAACTGGTTGTGATTCTGTAAAAACGGTTCTAAAATACGCACAATTTTTCGCTCCTCCATCTGCTCGATATGGTTGTACTGGCAGCGTGCGTTTATTTGCTGCTCCTCATCACCCATGAAGTAGATTTGCAGAAATTTTGAATTGGTATCAGGCATCGGTATTAAAGACCCAATTTGATGATACATTTGCCCCTGAATCTTAAAGGTTGATTGAAAATGATGTCATTTGAAGCACGAATTGAATTTGCGAATTTTACGCAAAAACAATTTAGATTGAGAATACCTCCAGCCAATAATGCTTTCAATGGTTCTGGTGGCGAATTCAATGGTGGCAATACAACTTTTCCAGACGCGCCGCAGAAACCGGCCGATTCACCTTTGTATTTGAGTGCATGACAGTGTTGGCATTGTTTGCTCATAGCACCTATTAGAATTTGTGAATGTGACGAATAGTCGATGTCCGACTTATATTCAAACGCAAGGCGAAGAAGTGATGCACGTGGCAATGTGCGATACACTTGCAAACGCTGTTTTTCGCGTGTTCTGAATGTGTCGGTGACTCGTTGACGGGCCAGGCTTTGTGTCAATGCATTAGCTCGAAGGCGTTCATTGCGGTGCTCTTGACTTTCATTAGTCAATTGATCTTGTGCCGATGTATTTAACCGATGGTTGTGCTGTAATTGTAATTGTGAATGGACGAAGACGTGGCATTGTTCCAGTTACGTAACTTATATGTGAATGTAATACACTTAATATTCACTGAAAATGCGACACCAAAAATATCCAAAGATACAAAAAAATTTAAATATGAAAATAACGAAACGCACTTAATGCAATACACTTAAATTAGAATACCTACGTGTGGCCGTAGTTGTTGCTTGATTTAAGTTTGTGTTGTTTTCAATGACACCACACTCGTTGTCTTGCAATTCGAAATAAAACAAACCACTATTGCGTAAATTAAAATTTACTTTTGTTTGAACGATTGAGAACGAATTTGTGAGATGTCAAAAAAATAAAAGAAAACAAATAAGCTCGATGACCAAAAAAAATTTATTCAGTGACATACACACGTACAGTAGAATTATATATAGAAGATATTTTTCATTTCATTGTTTTTTTTTAGTTTTTGTATTTAATTTTTTTTCTGCGTACTTTATATAATTATATCTAGGTTAGGTTAGGTTAGGTAAGGTGGCTGTCTGGAAAGACACACTTAGACCAAAAAGAAGTAGGTCCTTTGTGATACCACATGATGAGGGGGGAAGAAATAGAAGGCCAGGGTAATATACTACACCGGGACATGCTGGTGGGTTCGTTGTTGCTGCCGAGTACTTATGGCGATTTACCTACGGCTGTGAGGGAGCCGGGGTGGTTTGTCTTTGGATCTGGAGAAGGGTGCCGATACAGTCTACCCCTTGCCCGTGAACCTCAGACGACCCCGAGTTAGACGATATGTCTTCGGATAAGCGATGGGTGACCGAAACAGTGTACCCTCCGCTAGTAATCCTCCGACCTCTCGTCCGAAAATTGACCAATAACTGTGAACTAGATCGGCCATTTTCTTTGCGATAACTAGCTAGGTGTTTAGTAAGCTTGGTCAAAGAGGGAGTGACCGGTCGACAGCTAGCCTACGGATAGGCGGGTGGTAACCGAAACGGTTGTACCCTCGCCTGTGTCCTCTGGTAACTTATCGAATAGAGTATAATTAAAAAGAGTTGTAGTGGTGGTTGGTGTAAGATAGGATCGAAGGGGAGACCGATGCAGTTACCCCTTCGCTGCCATCCATAAGCAAACCATCCAAATAGTAACTGATGGGGCCAGCTGCTAAGTTATTAAGATTATTGCAACCATTTGGTCTTGCTGATATATTTGCTGATTTTGCGTGTGTCTATGAGAGACAAGTCATTAAGGTCTACGAAAAAGTATTTTCCTAGGTGTGTTTTGCGCATATTTGCGAGAGCCGGGCAGGTACACAGAAGATGGAGAACGGTTTCCTCTTCCTCCTCATCCATGCAGCTCCTGCAGAAATCGTTGTAGGGGGCTCCTAATCTACGAGCGTGCCTACCTATCAGGCAATGTCCTGTTAATGCTCCCACTACGGAGCTGATTTTGTTTCTATTAATGGAGAGAAGTTTCTGAGTCCTTTTAGCATCCAGGTTTGGCCAGATTTGTTTGGATGTGGCGCAGGTGTCAATGCTGTTCCACCTGTTATTTGCGACCCTTATTGCCTCTTTAGATAGAAGGAATTTGATGGATTGTATGGGAGCGTACGGTTCACTATTGTTGTTCGAGTGAAGGCCGCTTCCTTGTCTGGCTAATTCGTCCGCTTTGCAGTTGCCAGGAATGTCACTGTGCCCTGGAACCCAACACAGGGTTAATGAACATCTGTCCGCAATCTCGTTCAGAGATTCCCGGCATTGTCTTACCAACTTGGATCTAGTTGTTGGTGAAATCAGGGCTTTTATTGCTGCCTGGCTGTCTATGTATAGAACGATAGCTTTTTCATCTATCGCAAACAAGGCAAGTCTGCAGGCTGCCTCACGTATAGCCATTAATTCAGCCTGAAAGACGCTACAGTGGTCTGGAAGGCGTAGGGCAACGTTGATATCTGGTGATGGAGAATAGACTCCCGCACCCGTGCCCGTCGCCATTTTGGATCCATCTGTGTATACTTCAATTGCAAAGTTGTTACCTATTGTGCAATTCACCCATTCGGAACGTTCTGGGATTATTGCTCTGTATTTAATGTTAAAGTCCTCAAAAGGAATAGTATAATCCGTTATATTTGGGATTGTATCAGGAAGAATATCAGTATGGCCCATATGATAGTTGGTCCATTTCTGAGATTCTCTGAGTCTTAAGGCCGCCCTAGACGCGACCAGTTTCCCGTAGATGTCAACAGGAAGAAGGTGTAGTATTGTGTCTAAGGCGGCCGAAGGGGTAGATCTGAGAGCCCCCGTGATGCATATGCTGGCTGATCTTTGTATTCGTTCCATAGATCTAGAATTGTATTTTTTCTTTAGTGCGGGCCACCAAACCAAGATTCCGTAAAAGAGAATTGGTCTGACTACTGCAGTGTAGAGCCAATTTGTTACTCTAGGCTGAAGGCCCCATTTTGGTCCTAGGGCCCTCCTACAAGTATGGATAGCAACCGCAGCTTTCCTTGTGCGGTCCTGAATATTAAGCTTCCAGTTAAGCTTACTGTCTAGAATAATGCCTAAATATTTAGCATGATTGCTGAATTTTAGCTCCTTGTTTTTGAGTTTTGGAGGAGTTAAATTGGGAACTTTGTACCTGTTTGTGAACAGGATTAGATCTGTTTTAGATGGGTTAACATCTAGTCCGACTGAATCCGTCCATTTAGCTAACTTATGGAGAGCGGATTCCATGAGGTCTCTAATTGTGTTAGGGAATTTACCTGATATAGCGATAGCGATGTCATCTGCGTAGGCTATTACTTTGCAACCCATGTTGCTCAGGATGGTGAGTGCATCATTAACTACTAAGATCCAAAGCAGTGGCGACAACACTCCCCCCTGGGGTGTTCCCCTGCACACTGACCGTTTGGATTGGCAGCTCCCTAGTTCCGATAGGATCACTCTGCTGCTAAGCATGTTTTCTATCCAGACGCGTAGGCTGCTGTCAACCCCTAGTCTATGGAGTGCGTTGGAGATTCCTTCTGTTTTGACATTATTGAAGGCGCCTTCAATATCTAGGAAGGATACCATCACAAACTCTTTTATTGAGAGCGATTTTTCAATGGTAGCTACTAGTGAGTGTAAAGCTGTCTCCACAGAAAAACCCTTGCGATAGGCGTGTTGGGAATCTGATAGAGAGTTTGCTGTTAGATTCTTACGAATGTGAGCATCAATGAGTCTTTCTAGTGTCTTCAAGAAGAAGGAGGAGAGACTGATTGGCCTAAGGTCCTTAGGCGAAACATGTGAGGCCTTGCAACACTTAGGTATAAAGATTACTTTAACCCTTCTCCATGAAGCAGGAGTGTAACCGAATTTGAGGCAGGTTCGGAAGATCACTACAAGCCAGGGGGTTAGAATTTCTATAGATTTCTGTATTTCTACTGGTGTTATATTATCTGGTCCAGGAGATTTATACGGAAGGAAGCTGTTGACGGCCCAATAGATATTGCGGCTGTTTACAATCTCGACCGGTGATTCCTGGGCCGAGTAGTTGGGTAATGCTGATGGAGTATCATCTATTGTATTACCAGGGAAGTGTGTGTTCAGGAGAAGATCCAGAGTCTCCTCGTTGGACGATGTCCAATCCCCGCAGGGTTTTTGGATAAAGCTAGGCATAGGTGGAGATTTGGAAATTATTTTCCTTAGCCTGCTCGAGTCGGTAGTGCTCTCTATGTTACCACAGAAGAGTCTCCATGACTGCCTTTGGGCTTTTATAATCTCTGCCTTATATTGCCTCAGACTGATTTTGTACGTGTCCCAGTCTATTTGTAGTCGAGAGGACTTGGCTAAATTGAAGCATTTCCTACTTGCTTTACGCAACATTGATAAATGAGCATTCCACCACGGTGGTTTGCTCCCTTTTCTGTGTCTACTGATCGGACAAGCTCTTTTAAAGGCTTCATTCATCGAATTGGTGACACTGTCAACCATAAGATCAATGTCCGATGGTGAGTTTGGTTGATTATCTAGGTTACCGAGCTTCTGCTGTAGAAGGGAATTATAAACCTGCCAATTAGTTCTCTTGGGATTCCGGAAAGTTTCAAGTGGAGGTTTAATGAGGTCAATGTTAAATTGGATATAACGGTGGTCCGAGAAAGAAACATCCCTAGAGACCTGCCAGTTGCTTATTATTAGTTTAGGAGAGTTAGTAGCCAGAGTGATATCTAAGACTTCCTGCCTAATCCTATTGATAAAGGTAGGTTCTGAACCTTTGTTACATACTACGAGATTGGTTGTCATAATGTAATCAAAAAGACACTCACCCCTGTTATTTATGCCGCTGCTGCCCCAGAGGGTGTGATGAGCGTTGGCATCCGCGCCCACCACGAGGGGAGTGTTGTCTTTCTCAGCTGCTTCTGCCATTCTACGCACATTTGTTGCTGGGATGGGCCCTGTATCATCGTAGGGCATGTAAGCGGCTGATAATCTTAGCTTGTTGCTGCACGTGTCTATCTCCACACAGACAAAATCCGGATCACTGAAATTGGGTATAAGGCGAGCTTTTAGACTGTTCTTTGCCAATATACAGGATCTAGGTTTACCTTCGTTTTTTATGTAAAATAACGTATAGTTCTTTGCCCTTAGTCCAAGTATGGTATTCTTACCATCCACCCAAGGTTCTTGGATGAGGACCACGTCTTCTCCGCCCGTTAGCAGGCGAAGCAGTAAGTTAGCTGATGCTATTTTGGAGTGATGGAGGTTAATCTGTAGCAGTCTTAGCATTATTGCTGACTGATACGGACGCCTCTATCACTGTCCTGTTGCTTTCCTCCGAATCAGAAGAAAGCTCGTCGCTGAGGTTGATCAAGGGTGTGCCGTCGCTGGTCTTGCTGCCATCCGTAGCAGCTGGCTGCATTGCAACAACCCGATATCCTTCCTCTACAGAGGCGGGAGAGGGACCGTCTAGTTCGGCATCCAGGCCGAGGTTAGTCAGCGTGGATACCACACCTGACAAAAGTCTCTCTTCCTTCTCCTGAACTCTGAGAACAAGCTCGTCCATGCCGTAGGAGAATTTATATCCCCTACTGCTAAGCAGATCGAGTGATTCCTTGTTCATGAGGAACGATACCAGCCTGCCTCTTTCTTCCGGTTCCCCGGCTTTAATAATCTTCCAATTGCTCGTTGGTAGATCGGGGTTTTGTAGACGAATCAGCCTAAGGATATCCGCTTCCGTTGATGGTCCTGGTGGTAGCCAGACACGACCTTTGGGGCGGACGGGTATATCGCTCCAGTGCATCACTTGGAGCCCTGCGTTGGTCCACAACGGTTTGATTTTCGGTACGGTTGATTTGAGAAAATCTACCGCACTGCTATTCTTGCATTTGACAAGTTTAACGCCACTGGAGAACCAGCCACCATCCACGAAGGACGGCGGTTCTGCCGAAGAATTTCCGTCCAGGAATTTTAAGACTTCTCCGGCTAGAATAGCTTTGAGCATCAACCAGTTCTCCCCGCTCATTTTCCCTTCGTCATTGCCGTTGTCGTAAATGTATAAATAATTATATCTACCTAAAAAATAAAAAAAAAATTATGTATTTTTTTTCATTTATGCTTTTTATAGAAGGAATACCTAGGTACCTATTAATTGAGCCTTTTTTCCTAAAACAATATTCAAGATGATACGAGATCGACACGAAAAGCAGATATTAATAAATTACAAGAAATAACTCTACATTTTTATTCCATCGAAGGCGATATTTTTTTTCCTTTAAGCAGGAGGACATTCAATTTATATTGAGAAGAAGAAGCATAGGATAGGACAAAAGAAAGAAAATCAGTCATGCACGATAACGATATACATAAAAATAATAAGCTTACATTCGAATGAGTTCAATATGCATCTAACAGCCGACTTCGCCGAAGGACAAAAATGACGAATAATGAAATGGAGACAGAATAGTGATCTTTCTGGACTATGCATGCAGTGCAATATACCTATATTATATGAACATGCTCTATACTGTTGTGTAGTAATAAGATGTTAACTTTGGCGTTGGTTATCTACGCTTTCTCTCTGCAAAAGCTTTTTGGAAAAGCTTCTAATGTTTCGAATTTCGGTTTCATATGACAACAGTTCCCTTTGGACTGCGTCATCTTGGTAATTATAGGTGTTTTTTTTATTATCAGCGTGATCTGATCCGGATCAGATCACGAAAATAAAACAATACGGATCATTGAAAAGTTTAATTTTGGAATTGTGGCAACAGTTGCTTTCAAAAACAAAACAGATAATACTGGGGTATTACTTTGCCACCAGCAATATTGCAAATATTCTGCTCAACGTGAAGGCACTTGTCATTTCACTTGAAATGTCGTCAGGTGTTACCATATTTGAATCAAATTTGCAAAATTCTTCTTTTCCATATTTTTTTAAAAACAAATTTATTTTATATACAATTATGCAACACATGAACAATATTTTGCTGCTAGCTCTTGAGTTTACATATATTGTCATATTAAGGTGTGCCCAGACAAGCCAAATATTTCAGAAATGTTTTTGAAGCAAACCGGACACATTTCATAAACATTTCTAAAAGGTTTCTGAAATTTATTTATTAAATGTGTATGAAATATTTCAATTTCATCTTTTTTGGATTAGAAGAAAAAATGTGGTATGCTTATAATTAGCAGCGAGTAAATTTTTAACTTTTGTAAGTTTAGTCTCGAGAATCACGCGACACGCGATTTAATTCAAATAATTGTATTAAATGAATCACTTTCTCATAAGGTATTCCAAGCTTTTTTGACATTTTTTATTATATTTACAAAAAAAAAATAATCGAAAAACAGCACTCACTCACTGCAGGGAAACTTGTAAAACAAAAATGATTTCCCATCACGATTGAAAAACTGTGAAACATTTTATAAGTTTATTTGGTGTCCAGACGCAAACCAGCAATTTAATTGTTTGTCAAGTGTTTGGTTGGTCTGGACATAAGTACCATTAAAGAACACAACAAAATAACTAACTAACTCAGAATTGTAATGCGAAAAAATGAATTGATTTTTTGTGTTCCATTTTTTAGTCTGGCAACGTGATTGTGTGGCTATCGTTTACAGGCACACCAAGCCTTAAAAATAAAACAAGCCATCTAATGGCAAATAGTGGAAATAATTTTCAGATCATGATTTGTTATCTCGATGAGAAGCAGGATCATGTGGTGTTGTTGTAATTGCATATAAATCGATGATCTATATCGATCATAGCTCATAATAAAAAACAGCTTATATTATCTTTGCTTTTGGCTTAAGCATATTCATTTCAGATGGCAGTGTACAAATAATAATGTGAGGCTTAACCTCTCAGTTCCACCACCCAGTATAGAAGAAGTTGGCTTAGCAATAAAAAAGGTAAAGAACAACAAGGCCGACGGCTCTGATGGTTTACCAGCGGAGTTCTTCAAATACGGTGTGATGTTTTGGTAGGGCACATGCACCAAATCATTAACCAAGTATTGGTGGAAGAAAGTATGCCCGATGACTGGACTATCACCTCCATCTACAAAAAAGGCGATCCTATGTCTTGCAAGAACTATCGAGGCATATCCCTGCTTAATGTCGCATACAGGATCCTATCCAACGTACTGTGTGAACTTCTCAAACCGTTCTGCAACACACTATAGACTATAGACCAAATTTTCACACTGAGGCAAATCCTGGAAAAGACCAATGAATTTCAAGTCGAGACTCACCACCTATTCATTGACTTTAAAGCGGCATATGATAGTATTCGTCGTCAGAAGCTTTATGTGGCGATGGCCGAATTCGGGATCCCGGCAAAACTGATCCAGCTATGTAGCGTGACGCTGGAGAACACACGCTGCAATGTGCAATTTGGAAGTAGTTCCTTCGAGCTATTCCAAACATGCACCGGATTTCGGCAAGGAGACGCATTATCATGTGACTTCTTCAATCTCGTGCTAGAGCAGATAGTGCGCAGGGCAGGTGTCAACACGGAAGGCACTATCTTCAACAGATCCGTCCAGCTACTGGGGTATGCAGACGATATTGACATCATCGGTCGCTCCCAGCTTGCCGTGATTGAGGCTTTTACGGCGATTGAAGAACATGCAAAATTCGTTGGTCTTGTAGTAAATGAGGACAAGACTAAGTACATGCTATCAACAAACAAACAAGCATCTGTCCACCGCCTAGGACAGAACGTCACTATTGATAGCAACAATTTCTAGGTAGTTAAGGAGTTTATCTACCTCGGAGTAAACATGAACATGAACTCCACAAATGACATCCGGCGAAGAATTACCCTAGGAAACCGCTGCTACTTCGGTTTGGCCAAGCAATTGGGTTCAAAACTCCTACTCGAAGGCCAAAATGTATGCTTTACAGAACCCTTATCCAGCCAGTTCTGCTTTATGGCGTCGAGTGCTGGACGATAAGCAGGAAGGGAGAGCTGATACTGGGATCCTTCGAAAGAAAAATTCTTCGGCGGATTTTTGGAGGGCGAATGGAGGAGAAGATACAACCGCGAACTCTATGAGCTGTACCAAGGTGTGGATGTAGTCCAAAAGGCCAAAATACGTCGACTACATTGGCTCGGCCACATCGAGCGAATGGAAAATAATGCTCCAGCTAAGAGGATCTTCGAATCCCAACCGCCAGGTTCGAGACGATAAGGAAGATCGAACCTCCGTTTCAAAGACCAAGCCATCGCGGATGACAGAGCGCTGGTGATGTCTGGTGAGGCATATCTGTCAGATCAGGTGGACATAAAATTTAGACTTAAATACAACACCGAACACGTGCCGGCCAGTTCGATACGATAATTAACTTACGAATTGGAGAACCTATCGCGAAAAGCTACCGATCAAATCTGACTTGCTTTCATCACCGCCACTATAGGAACAAATGAGGCGGACGATGCACTTAGTCAGTTAACGACACTATTTTCTAATCTTTTGCTTATAGCTGAAAGAAAAACGCACTGTGGTAAATAGGTGCGTACTATGGTGGAATTCCAAACGCACCGGTAAGTGGGATTAGTAAAGAGCACTTCTAACCCAAAAGGACCAAGAGTTGCGGAGATCCAAAAGAGCTTCTACGGAGCTACCAAGTTTGAAGCGTTTCCTGCAGTGGTACGCCTATCAACAACACTCTCGAGAGGTCAATCTAATTGCATAGGATTGCTTGTCAAATCTGATGGAGCAATCACACGCGACCGTTAGGAAACTTTGATTACCCTACTACACCTTCATTTCCCTGATTCGAATTTGAATTGAATTGAATATTTTTTTTAACTAATCAAGAAACTAAACAAAATAAGTTTAACAAAAATCATGAAACATGGCTATGCGGTCCGCCAGATTGACATTTCTGTTACAATTTTTTTTTCATTTTAGTTTTAAATCAGATCGATTCTACTTATAAAAAAATGGTGATTAAGTAAATAGTATATGGTTCCTCTATAAACAGTATTAGTAAGCTTCGTGGAAAATGAGATATTGCAGCACTATAGAAATAGAGAACTCGTTTAAATCTCTCTCACACTTAAGGATCTCCAAAAATTCCGCTTCCGACTTCGAATCACTGGCGATAAAGGTTCTTCTTATCTCCTTCAGGTTCGGGCATTTCCTGGAAAAATGTAAGACGTCTTCCCGTTCAGACAAGTATCATAAATTGCAGAGTTTTAGGTGAATATGCAAAGAGGACAACATCGTCTGGGAGAATAAGAGCTTTGAAGAAGATTCCGGCATATTCTATCCAGAAAGAAGATGAAAAAGATGATTTTGTTAAATGCCTTTGTAAGTACAGGGTGGGTCAAAAGAAGTCATCCGATGTTGTTTGGCTCTTGTTTTTTTTTCTAAATAAAAAACTTTATCTGATCTGACCATCTACGATAAATTCACAGTAAAGACCAGTCAGATCGATTGTATCGGAAATAGCATCCACCACTCTCTCTTCCCCTACCTTGAGTCTGGAATCATAAATAAAAATTACGAGCGCATTACCGAGGATTTACCCAGAAAAGGCGTTGGAAGAAATAACAGTTTATCCGGGAAGCTTTTCACGCCAAACCAGGCAGGCCTAAATTCGTTTTTCTTGAAAACGATTGAAAGAATAATTGACGCACATCAGAGAATGCCTAAAAAACGGCACTTCTCTACACCCTATCAATATGCTTACCAAAAAGGCAAGTCCACTGAAGACGCTTTGTTAAATACAGTCGAACTTCGATAACTCGAACCACCACTTGCCACAAAAAAAATTCGAGTTATCAAGACTTCGAGTTATCAAGTAAAATACAAAATTGATATAAATATGTACATATATGTATTTATTTGCGAATATATAAGACAAAAAAAGTACAGGAAAGGAACATAAATGTATTTATTATTTAAAATAGTCTGTTATACATGACTGAAAAGCATTTTTATTTTGGTGTTCAAAAAAATATAGCAACCTGGAAGAAATTTGAAAATGTTTACTCACACATACGAAAATTACGATTTTCTACACGGTATGTATAAGGAACATTCAAACTCAGTGCCACCGAAAGCGATGCATTATAAAACGAACTTGTTAAAACACGCAGAATTAGGGAATTCCCCTTCAGAATTTGGGATTTCCCCCTTTAGAATTCGACTTATCGAAGGTGACGCCAAATAATCTCTTCGAGTTATCAAGACATTCGAGTTATAGAAGTTCGAGTTATCAAATACAAATTACATGCAAATTTTAGTGTTGGCGCTATTGCCAACCAATTTTATTCGAGTTATTAAATATTCGAGTTATCGAAGTTCGACTTATCTAAGTTCGACTGTATTACAAAACAAATAAAACTAAAACTATATAACGAAATAATGAGGTTGCACTATGCACCGTCCTTGATAAAGAGGGAGCTTTTAATAAGACCAGCTACTAATCCATAACAAGTGCTCTACCGCGAGATCATCCGTCAATGAAATGGATCGAAGCGATGATTGGAATATAACTGCATCATCAGTAATAGCCGTAAAGGGCTGCCCGAAGGGAGTGGTACTTTCGCTCCTACTGTGGTCTTTAGTAATCGATAATCTGATAAAAATACAGTGAAACCCTGATAACTACATCTTCACAATTTTTGCTTTCTTTGGGTACTAAAGCAGGTGAGTCAGCTAAACGAAATCGGAAGCAGACTTCCTAATCAAGTTATCTATACCCCAAGAAGGTCGTGAGGAGATTTTCTTACCTACGGAGAGATTTTTGTAAATTCAATTAGAAAACACATGGATATATTCATATGGAGCAGATATTAATGACTTTAGCTCACACACCATTGACTCCAAATCAGTCTTTCACGTTACACTGCTTCAATACCCCTCAAACACTTCAAAATATGGTGGGTTCCTGACGGTGGGAGAATTGAAAGAAACGAAAAAGCCGACTAACTGGCCAGAAGAGGTTCGGAAACACCTTTAACAGGTCCTGAGCTGTACTACGCAATCTCTAAACCAGCGGCAAACCTTATGTTATAAAAAGCTGGGAATACAATAACTGTATTTTACATTGGGAGAGTATCCCATAGGCCTAAGACAGGCCAAGAGAGTAATTAAACCTTTCAAAGTTATGCCTTGATGATTTTTAAATCCACACAGCCACGATATTAAAAATGGCTCCATGGTTTGGGATAACTCCTGGCCAAAATACATTCAGCCGACTGTGTCTTGAAGAAGACGAAACAAGTGGGAATATTATATACAGCTCTTTGCTCTTTGTGGGATTAGAAGGAGTTTCTTCGTCAGGGAAACAATAGGTCTAGAAGATGTATCACCAGCTACATTAGGAAAGTAGAAACTCTAATAGCCTAAACAACACAATATATTATCTTTTCTTGTCGACGTGCGTCTTATCGCAATCGCAACGGCGAGCCAGAATTAAAAAATATAGTATGTGTCGAAGAAGAGCAGAAATAGTTGCCAAAATTATATATTTATAATTTTAAAAAAAAATTTTTAAAAAAAATATTGTTAATGCTGCTTTATTTGCATTTCTTAAAAAAAAAAAATTATTTAGAATTTTTTTTCTATCCCAAATATGTATTTCGATGAAAATCGATAGAGCTGTTTTTGGTAAATTATTCTGCATAATAGTAAAAGGTATTGCAATGCTTAGTTCGAAATATACTACATATGTATTTAGCTAAAAACTGTTTACAAGATATTTAAACCAAACTTTCTTAAGCTCAATTTGTAGCCGTTTTGGTTAAAATCGTTCACCCGTTTTTAAAAAAACCCAAGACCGTTATATAGGGCTAACGTGCAAAAAAATAAGTGGCCCAGATCTGTAAGCCCACAGCTCCAAATCCGAAGCTTAGAAAAAGTACGTGCAGCCGTTTAGGCTGTAGACCTCAGATGCCGACGGATGGACGGACAGAATTACGAGACCCACTTTTTTAAGTTTCTCCATCATCGTACTGTCAAAAATAATTCGAG
This sequence comes from Cheilosia impressa, assembly GCA_948293265.1. Classification (NCBI taxonomy): domain Eukaryota; kingdom Metazoa; phylum Arthropoda; class Insecta; order Diptera; family Syrphidae; genus Cheilosia; species Cheilosia impressa. Next base: position 37,430,369 of record OX411884.1, on the reverse strand, counting down.
AACCGTAATGGCTCCAATTCGAAATTTTGTAGGGATACAATCACCCCTATCGGGAATAAAATTTCTCCGGGAATGTTTCCTATTCAGCAATCTGATTTACATTGCTGACAAGGGAAACATTTCCATCGGAATTTATTGCCGATAACCCTGAATATGTGTATTGTAATATATGTAGAGTCGGTTGGGGTAAATGGGGACAATTTTTGCATATTTCAAAGACACGTTTATTTCAAAAATATATAAAACTAGCTGGTACCCGCGACTTCGTCTGCGTAGAATTAGCACTTCGAGTAAACTCAATTAAAATATTTATATCAACAACAGCGCCACTTATCGGGTCCAAAACTATCCTATTTTTCAAGCCAACCAATTAGCCCTACACATTTAAGTTCATTGGTAAAATACACAACAGATGTATTATTTCTTACCAAATATAGATACCTATGATGAATTCTATAATCCCTAGCTTGAAAAATAATTGGTTCGTCATTTAATCGTGAATCCCCTACTTCATCCCCTTCACGTTTTGTGAAGTAGCCTATGTCATTCTCAGTGGTCCCATCTATCCCTATACCCAAAATTCATAAAAATTGGTTTTGCGGTCGTTAAAAGGTAATAATCTTATTTTCGCATTTATAATAGTTGGATTATATCAAGGCTATCTTGAAAATGACAACTGACAACAAAACTATGTTTTGAAATAACATAACAGCAGACAGCACTTCTTCGCCTTCCTGCTCCTTCCCGATTCCACAACAAATTTTGAAAATTCTCTCTTAGATTTCCTATGACTGTAACTCTCTTCGGCCGTCGACTCTCTTTCGTGGCGTCATTTGTGGGCATGAATGAAAGAAAATTTGTACACAACTATTGTGTAGTTGAAATTGAATGTAGTAAAATTCAGCTTTATCAATATTTAAAAAAAGTAAAATGCAAAGATAAGAACCTAGAAAATATTTGTTAAGATTGGTTGAGCGTGTGAAACGCAAGAGGCCGTATGGCAACCAATTGTGACGGCGCCCATTTGTCCGATATCATCTGCTCGACTTGACCAAAAAAATTCCAAAGGTTCAAATAAACGTAATCAAAAAACAGAATCGAAGTTTTTTATTAAGAAAAAAATGAGAGCCAAACAACATCGGATGACTTCTTTTGGCCCACCTTGTACATTACATTGTACTTTGTCAGTGCTTAGGCAAGAAAATTGTAAGAAATAACAAGCTGAAATTCTGAATATGTGAAGTTTACTATTGCAACCACTGGTGCTACCAGTTTTCTTTTTATTACCTGTCAAGGATACAGATATGTATAGTCATAAATATGTAAGACTTGGTCGTAGCGAAAATTATCTATCTGATATCAGCAGTTAGTAGACTGGGAATCTGAACATTTCGGATGGGTTCAACTTTCAAATTCATCTGCACGTGCTCCAAAAGTTATCGTCAAACTTCATTTCTCTTCGTAATTGACACCGGGCATATGTACGTCATGTTTACTCATGTCGCTTTTATTATGAGGGTTGTTTGCATTCACTGCCCTCCGCCATACACTAAGGCTTTCGTGCGGTAAAGTAGAAATGGGACTAATTGATAGCGTTTACCGCACAAATAACAAATAACAATCGATGTCGAATTCGCGGGGGATAGCAATAGCACCCTTCGCCAAACGTTTAATTAACCCCTTTTTTTGGGACGTTCGTGCATTACCTTTATATTTTTATTAGCTACTCATGTTTGCTCATCGTGTCCAATTTAACATGACATCATAAATTATCATGTTCGTCTCTTAAGTGAAAGCGTTTGTAATAGTAGATACACTTTTTTTTTTGTCAGAAAGGATGTCCCGCTAGCCTTAGTAATTGAAAATTAATATCGTAATTAAATATGTTGTCGGAATATTCTTAAAAGATAAGTAAGCGTCGGGCAATAAAAATGGTTTTCAATGATTCTTAAGTAATTACACTTGTGTTGAATTTGTTTTTATTTTTACCGCAAACCGTTTAGTTTATTTATGTGTTGAAACTACACACAATTTTAGGTTCGTGATCAAAACTTAGTGTGTTTCCTTCTATTTAATAAAGTACAAGCTGCTTTTTAAAAATGTTGCATGACTATGACGGATTTTAAAAATCTGTTAGGTACATGAACACACATGCAGGTGACGAAATGGTTCATTCAAAATGTCCTCTCTCTATGCTATGAAACTGACCGTTTGCCTGCATACGGCAGCGTTGCCGTTGTCTAAATTTAAGCCTCTACAATAATATATTGTTTTTTTCCAAAAAAAATATTTATTAAAAAGGAAACAAACAAAAATACAAAATAACAAAGGACCTTACTAAATAATCATTTTTAACCTTCATACTAAATAGTTACGCTACTGTGAGTAAGGAATATTTTGCCTGGACACTAAAAATGATTATTAGTATCCGAAGGCGGAATATCTTTAAAGCCCGTATGACACTGCATTTTTTATAACGGTTTTAAAACAAAGATCACATTTCACATCACCTGATTATCAGTCACTTCATTTAAGCTAATATTATTAGACTGTATGCCAATTATGCATACGAATGCCAACAGGCAAATGACCAGCTTAGCTGTCAAATGACCAAATGTCGGGATAATCAAAACTTTACATTAGACTATATTACCAAAATTATCATATTATGGTCATATTTGCCTTGATGTTTATTAAAGGCATTTGTTATTTATTACCACATGTTAAAGTAGGATAATGCTGTAGAGAAAACAATGCAAAAAGTTGAAGTTGGAACAACGATGACAACAAAACAGGACGAGAGGCCATAACGAGATTTCAATGTAGTGCATATGGGCATATAGGGTTTTATGCTGGTATTCGTGCTTATGTCCGATTACACTAGGTATATGCTATTTTGGCATTTTTATCTGTCAAAATCAGCCTGGCCATAATGTGGCATTTAGGTCATTAGAGCATATGAGATATGTATATAAGACCGAGACAATAGGTTTTCTGTTTTCGAATGAAAATTAGATATCTAGAGAAAACTGTATCGATTGTTGTTACATTTTTTGTGGCAAACTACTGACACGGTTATATCCTAAATATCCTTTTTATCCCTCTCCAAAATATAAAAAATCACACATTTATCTCACGCAATTTTAAGTAAAAAAAAACATTTCTTTTATTTAATTCTGTCTTTTTTAATATTAACTATGCAAGCTAAAAAAAATTAATACGTATTAAGATACGTTTTTATATAATACAAAAATAGAAATGTAGGTACATCTTACACATTTTTAATAGGTTACAAAAAGGAACATAAAATTGCATTCGGCATAAAAATGAAAAAAAAATTCAACATAAAATAAATACCTATCTTATGAATTATTTAAAACTTTATTTCGGTTTCAAGTGTCATTATTCTTGATTTTTCATGCAAAAAATTTGATCGTAGGTGACTTTTTTTTTTTGTTCTTAATGAAAGAGAGAACGAAAATGTGTGCTCGCATCTCTCTCTCTTGCGAACGAACTGGCTATGAGTGCAAGAGAAAAGAAAATATACGAGCGCACTGCTCTCTCTTGCTCCTACAGTGTGAGTGTGATACAGACAATAGGCCACGGTTGCATATTGACACATAAACTAAGAAGTATGAAATAGACTGACAGCTTTACTACGTCTCACCGATTCCCCCCGCAATTTTTTTTTAATATAAGCTCCTCCCTCCCGCTCGCAATTTTACTGTCTGTGAATACGTGTGAATTCAGCGTGTTCCTACATCATTGTATCTCTACCTTTTTGAGGGAATTTAATATTTTCGAAAAACTTTTTGTTGACCATGAATATAAGCGCACTAAATGCACATAAAAAGAAAAAGAAGATTATATATATATACCAACAATTTCTAGTACCAAAAAATAATCATTAAAGTGTTAGCAAACTGCGATTTTTATACTGAAGATTAATTAAGTGTGATTTTTTGTCCGAACAATACAAATTTTACTTTTATTTAATATAAGTTTAGTGAAAAAGGAAAATGAACACACTTCGTGGGAAAAATAAAGAGAGACGTCTAAGAACACTGACTGATAGTTTGTGTGTTTGGTGATTTCTGTCTGCTGATGGATGCGTTCTGAGAGTTCAAATTCGTTGTTTTATTTCACAACGAATACACGCTCATATTCTAAAAATTGTATAATAACGAATGTAATCAATATAAATAATAATGCCGCATTTACACAGTCACGCATTCCTATCACGGAAGATTAAAGGGATGCTAAATACTAAATAGCCGTGTGAATGAAAGGGACGGCATTACCTAACACGCAAAAAAACGTGACACGTTTTTTCGTCGCCCATCTAGTTTACGTGGTAGGAATTATGGGAAAGCTATGCATGTTGATATTTTTATAGCGACGGCTCACGAAATTTTGCTTTTCTATAAAACAAAATGCCTTCCGGAAGTGATGAGCGGACAATTATTTATATATTTCGTATAACTGAATGATGCATTTTTGGTTTAATTTACTGGAACTCAAAATCGCTCTCATTTCAGATGTTTTAAATCAGAAATAGAAATATTTTCAAGTGATTACAGAAATTATATTCTCCGGAAATTGGGTTTATATCCGTTTTACGTACCTATAATTATGGGCAGCACATCCATGACACTTTAGGCGTCTGATTTGTGATCTCATTCTTACTCCTTTACTAGCATTGACTGGGAAAAAACGGATTTCTCTCTCACGTCTCGTGCAAAAATGCGCGTGCGTGATCGTGTAAATGCAGTTTAAAGGAAAAAATTCATTCGCTCAAATAAAATATTTTTGTTCCTATAATTATAATTGAGTCTGTTTTCGTTTGTTGTTTTTGGCGAAAAATTACTCCGCAGTAATGTCCGAAGAATTTAAAAAGAAGAATTGATTACGAATATTAAGATTTGAAATATTTTTTAGTAATGATCTTTTCGTAAAAATTCCGTTTAATTGCGGAAAACAAAAAAAAAAATCATACGAATTACCTACATCACATTCAAAATGTCTGATTACTAGATGTTCCATTATTAATAAAGCCCGTATGACACTCATTTTTTTTTTCATTTTTTCTGCTTTTAAAATGAAACTAGAGCAGTACGAAAAATTAAAACTAAAATTCCCAATGGGAGTGAGTGCGTACACACGAATTTTATTAATGTAGACACATCAAAAAATGCATTCAAATTATATTTTCCAGCTTATTTTTGACATTTCAAGATTATATGAAAATAAAGGTTTGAAAATTTGCGGCTTTCTTAATACACATTTAGTCTCTTTTACACAGCGCTGACTTTTCAAAACATTTAAATAGGAATCACTAGCGAATATTCAAGAAAAAATGTGAGGGAAAAATTAATAGAAAAAGTGATGGCTAAATTCAAATATCAATAATGATAACATTAAAAAGAAATCGGACGGTGATAAATTAATTGCAATAAGTATTTATTTAGTATATAAGTAAGTTCGCCGGAAAAGGTCTCAAGAACAAACAAAAATTGGCATTGAATTGAAATTTTATCTTTTGACTAATATAGTTTCGTTGTTTACAACAATTGTTTATATCATGGTGTTCTAAAATAATATAATAACTTGATACCAACGAACAAATAAGCAAGTCGAATATTTTTATATAGTTAATTATGCTTTAATGACGTTCAAAATATAACTAACGAATTAGAACAGGAACTAAGAACAACTTTAATTTGCCCAACACAGCCGCAACACACGATAATGAAATGACCCCCCACCTCAGGTTATCGACATCCGGTCTAAACCGGAAGAGTGTAGGCTGTTTTTTTTTCAAGTATGAGTGAGTCCCTTTTATTAACATTGGCACTAATACATGAATTCAAACTGGGCTACATCAAGGTCAAATTCAGCTTGTAGGCAATTTCTCTTTTTTGGCTGAAGCTGTCAGTCTATTTAATAGTATTTAATAGTTAGTTTATGATATTGACTGATGCGTAGCGCCATCTTATTCATAGCACGATCTAGTGTACCACATCCCAATCGGATCTTAGCATATAAAGCTTGGGACTACTAGCGACATCTGGTGGTGGCTAGCATGAGATGGGTCTTGTCTAGAATAATATAACTATACTACTTACTTAACGGGCTCCCGACCCGTGGAGAGTCTCTGCCTGAGACACTGCAGCCTTCCATCCTCTGCGATCCCGGGCACGCTGCTTCCAGTTATCCAGACCAAGCGCTCTGGCATCCGCGATGGCTTGGTCTTTGAAACGGAGGTTCGGTCTTCCTTGTCGTCTCGAACCTGGCGGCTGGGATTCGAAGATCCTCTTAGCTGGAGCATTATTGTCCATTCGCTCGATGTGGCCGAGCCAATGTAGTCGACGTATTTTGGCCTTTTGGACTACATCCACATCTTGGTACAGCTCATAGAGTTCGCGGTTGTATCTTCTCCTCCATTCGCCCTCCTCGCACACAGGACCAAAAATCCGTCGAAGAATTTTTCTTTCGAAGGAGCCCAGTATCAGCTCTCCCTTCCTGCTTATCGTCCAGCACTCGGCGCCATAAAGCAGAACTGGCAGGATAAGGGTTCTGTAAAGCATACATTTTGTCCTTCGAGTTAGGAGTTTTGAACCCAATTGTTTTGCCAAACCGAAGTAGCAGCGGTTTCCTAGGGTAATTCTTCGCCGGATCTCCACTAGCATGTCATTTGTGGAGTTCATGTTTACTCCGAGGTAGATAAACTCCTTAACTACCTCGAAATTGTTGCTATCAATAGTGACGTTCTGTCCTAGGCGGTGGACAGATGCTTGTTTGTTTGTTGATAGCATGTAAAGGGTGATTTTTTAGCTGGTTTGGTTTTGGCAACACTGGTTTTGACAGCTGACGTGTGTTTAGTACCTTGTGTCACTGTCAAACAGCTTCAGTTTGGTTTGCAATTTAACCATGGATCGTCTTACAAATGAACAATGCTTGCAAATTATTGAATTTTACTATCAAAATTCGTGCTCGGTTCGAAATGTTCATCGCGCGCTGCTTCCATTTTATGATCGGCATTCTCGACCTTCTGAGCAGTCTATTCGGAAGATTGTGACCAAATTTCGCACCAAATTTACTTTGTTGGACATTAAACCACCAACACGTTTACGTACTGTGCGTAGTGAAGAAAATATTGCGGCCGTATCAGCTAGTGTGACAGAAGACCGCGAAATGTCGATTCGGCGCCGTTCCCAGCAGTTAGGCCTTTGTTACAGCACTACGTGGAAAATTTTGCGGAAGGATTTGGGCGTAAAGCCTTTTAAGATACAGCTGGTGCAAGAACTAAAGCCAGCCGACCTACCACAACGCCGAATTTTTGGTGAATGGGCTCTTGGAAAGCTGGCCGAGGATCCGCTTTTTTATCGAAAAATTGTGTTCAGCGATGAGGCTCATTTTTGGTTGAATGGGTACGTAAATAAGCAAAATTGCCGCATTTGGAGTGAAGATCAGCCAGAAGCATTGCAACAGCTACCAATGCATCCCGAAAAAGCCACTGTTTGGTGCGGTTTATGGGCCGGCGGCATTATTGGGCCATATTTCTTCAAAGATGATGCGAATCGCAGCGTTACTGTCAATGGTGAACGCTACCGAGCGATGATAACAAACTTTTTTTGCCCGAAATGGAAGTTCTTGACTTGCATGATATGTGGTTTCAACAAGACGGTGCCACATGCCACACAGCACGAGAAACAATGGCGCAATTGCGAGGCGAGTTTGGTGAACAGTTAATTTCACGTTTCGGGCCGGTCAATTGGCCGCCTAGATCGTGCGATTTGACACCATTAGATTATTTTTTGTGGGGGTATGCCAAGGCTAATGTGTATAGGGACAAGCCCGCTTCGATTGACGCACTGGAAGCCAACATCCATGCATTCATTCGTGAGATACCGGCCGATATGTGTGAAAGAGTATGCCAAAATTGGACTCAGCGGATGGGCTACCTGAGACGCAGCCGCGGTCAACATTTGCATGAAATTATCTTTAAACATTAAATTGCAAGGTTCAAACTATCGATTCAAATAAATATTTCATTAATTTTTTCGAATTTTTTGTGTTTTTTTTTTTTAAAAAGATCTAAACCTCTTAAAAAATCACCCTTTACTTAGTCTTGTCCTCATTTACTACAAGACCAACGAATTTCGCCTGTTCTTCAATCGCCGTAAAAGCCTCTATCACGGCACGCTGGGAGCGACCGATGATGTCAATATCGTCTGCATACCCCAGTAGCTGGACGGATTTGTTGAAGATAGTGCCTTCCGTGTTGACACCTGCCCTGCGCACTATCTGCTCTAGCACGAGATTGAAGAAGTCGCATGATAGTGCGTCTCCTTGCCGAAATCCGGTGCATGTTTGGAATAGTTCGGAGGAACTACTTCCAAATTGCACGTTGCAGCGTGTGTTCTCCAGCGTCACGCTACATAGCTGGATCAGTTTTGCCGGGATCCCGAATTCGGCCATCGCCACATAAAGCTCCTGACGATGAATGCTATCATATGCGGCTTTAAAGTCGATGAAAAGGTGGTGAGTCTCGACTTGAAATTCATTGGTCTTTTCCAGGATTTGCCTCAGTGTGAAAATTTGGTCTATAGTCGATCTGCCGGGCCGGAAGCCACACTGGTACGTGCCGATTAGTGTGTTGCAGAACGGTTTGAGACGTTCACACAGTACGTTGGATAGGATCTTGTATGCGACATTAAGCAGGGATATGCCTCGATAGTTCTTGCAAGACATAGGATCGCCTTTTTTGTAGATGGGGCATATGGAGCTGATAGTCCAGTCATCGGGCATACTTTCTTCCACCCATACTTGGTTGATGATTTGGTGCATGCGCCCTACCAAAACATCACCACCGTATTTGAAGAGCTCCGCTGGTAAACCATCAGAGCCGGCGGCCTTGTTGTTCTTTAGCTTTTTTATTGCTAAGCCAACTTCTTCCATACTGGGCGGTGGAACTGGATCTTCATTGACTGGACGTGGGTTCTCTTCTTGCCCTATCACTCTCTCTACATGATGCCCATTTAGCAGCTGCTGGAAGTGCTGCTTAAACACATCTACTATTCCCTGCGCTTCGGTGACTAGGTTTCCATCACTGTTTCGAAGAGCCTGCGTTCCGGTCTTGAAGCCAGCAGCCAGTTGCTTGGCTTTCTTGTAGAACTTCCGGATGTTGCTTCGATCGCGGGACTCTTCGATCTCCTTGAGCTGGGAGACTGCGTAGGCCCTCTTCTTTCTACGCAGGATTTTCTTCTCCTCCCTCCTCCTGGCTCGATACTCTTCCCTCGCTGCCCTTGTTTTGCGCTGCAGCGCCTTCATATGTGCATCTTCTGTCACCTTCTTCCTGCGTACGCATTCATCATCATACCACGGGCTCTTTCTCTGGGGTGGCTGGTACCCTAAGGTGGTTTCGGCTACCTCTTTGATGATGTCGCGATACTGGGACCACTGGGTGTTGGCATTTGTGGTAGGTGAATGCACTGCGGAGAGTTTCTCACTCAGGCGCTCTTTGTAGACTCTGGCTACTCCAGGTGTGCTAAGGCGTCCAACGTTGAATTTCTTCTTCTGGGCGGAACGCAGCTTCTTCTCGTTGGATAGTCGAGCTCTGAACTTAGCCGCAACAAGAAAATGGTCAGAGTCGACGTTTGCCCCGCGGAATGTGTGCACGTTGAGGATGTTGGATGCGTGCCTCGCGTCGATTAGCACATGGTCGATTTGGTTGGCGGTTCGACCGTCTGGAGAGCGCCAGGTTGCTGTGTGGATCCTTAGCCTTGGAAACCTAGTGCTACTTATCACCGTATTACGAGCTGCCGCGAAGTCAGTTAGTCGGTAACCGTTGTCTGTGGTCGTTTCGTGGATTCTGTGTTTACCAACTAACCCGCCAAAGATGTTTTCCTTTCCGATTTTAGCATTGAAGTCCCCGAGCACAACTTTGACATCGTACTCCGGACAGGCTCCGTAGGCTCCATCCAGGAGGTCATAAAACTCCTCCTTGATAGGGTCTTCAGCCTCGTCGGTAGGGGCGTGTGCACATATTAGGCTTATGTTTTGGAAAGTAGCTTTGATGCGGATCACAGCTAGGCGATCACTTATCGGCTTAAAGTCAATGACTTTTGTCCTAAGCCGGTTTCCCACGACGAATCCGCATCCTAATACATGCAATCTTTTATGGCAGCTGTAATAAATATCGCAATTTTTCCTTTTCATCATACCTGATCCTATCCATCGTATCTCCTGGATCGCGGTAATATCTGCCTTGTACCGCGTGAGGACAGACTCAAGTTTTTGAGTAGCACCTGGGGTGTACAGCGTTCGCACGTTCCAGGTACATACTCTCAAATCGTTGTCCGTTGACGTTCCGGGTCTAGTTGCCGTTTGAGGGAAATCGTTATCCGAGGCTTCACGTGTCTCTCCCATAACTAGTGTTTTTTTAAATGGTCGGGAAGTTACCCCGACGGCACAACCCCCAACCTGGAGGGCCAGGCCCTTGACCTTAGGACAGCAGGCCGGTTATTCCGGTGCCAGTAACCCACTCTGGGATGTGAGCGCTGCCGTTGGCCCATTAAGGGTTCATCCGCCACCAACTCTTCTCCAACACCCTGGCTCGGTATTGGAAATCCCTATAGACCTGGTATCCGAATATGTCAGAGCAGCTCTATAGGGATTACACTAAATAGTTCGGCCTGACTGGAACTGTAGACGCCACCGTTGGCTCCATCTAGGGAAATCCTCCGCTGCCGTCTGGTACCAGAGGAGGTGTCTTAGTGAGAAAACAACACTCCTCCCCCCTCTCTCGTCTGCTGCCACCAACGACCTTCCAAAGGGGTTGGTTACCCAATCTCCAGTCGAGGTACTAGGCACCCACCAGTCACCCCGTGGAGGTGAGAGTAGGAGTTGATAGTGAGAGGCTAGGTGAGAACGCTTGTGTTCTCATGACATCGCATCACTACCCTTCAACACCGGCATAATATAACTATACACAAACCATATTCCCAATATTCCCACCGGAAGTTCAGTGTATTCTGCACCATTTCTCCCTTTCTACTTCCACTCGTGTTTCCGTTACGCTTTCGTGACGCATTCACCAGTTTACCCCTCAAGTCAAGTGTGCCTACTAAAAAAGTTATATATACATACATACTTAAAAAAAAAAAAATAGTAAATAATTTTTAAAAACAAACTTAAAAAAATATCATTTGAAATTTATTCGTACATATTTTAAATAAATTTTTAGAGCTTTTTAAACATTTTAGGCATATTCACCATATAATTGTTTGGAAAACGCAGAAGCTGAAAATAATTAATGCAGAGATTATTGACATTTAGCACCTGTAGAGAGTAGATTAATTTGAGTTGAATAACTCACACACTCTCATAAATTGGGAGAAGTTTACGAATGCAAATAATGTGCTCAGGTCAGGAAACGTACATGTGCAGTACAGTATCAGTATAGGTGGGAACATCAGTTCAATATGAGCAATAGTTAAATACCATAGTCAGTTTAAAAAAAAAAAAACAAATTAATGTTTCTAGCTAAAATTATTTGAAAACTAATTGTACGTATATGAGAAAGGGAGATTGTGGAGAATTTTAATTGAAAATTGAAAAATGTATCTAATTGAACCAAAATCAAAAAAAAATATCTCAGTATCAATTTTTTCACGAAAGCAAAAATTTTATTAATTTGATACAATTGTATCATTCTGGCAACGCTTTATACAAGTCAGACAGTTCGGCTTTCGACGGATTCAAACAGTAGGGCGTACACAAACACATCACTCGCATCATTGGCAACTCTAATCTGGTATCGTCATACGAACCAACTCGTACTCTGAAGTCTGAACCAGTGTTGTTAGCACTCTCTCTTCATTTATCCCACGAAGCGTGGTCATTTTTCTCTTTTTTCCCTTTTCACCATACTCAAATTCCCTTTTTAAATCCCACGACACTTTTTGCATTAAAATCCAGTTTTCAAAAGTAAAATTTGTATTGCACGGAAAGAAAATCAAGTTAAATTACCCTTTAGTATAAAAACCGCAGTTTGTAACACTGCTATTATTATTTTTTGGTACTAGAAAATTTTGATAAAAGACGATTTACATGAGCTGTTTTTTATGGACATTCAGTTCGTTGATAATCATGGTGAAACACAGGTGTTTTAGTAGAATTTCACCAAAAATTTATAGTTTGAAAGTGTTTTTGTTAGATTTCTGAAAATCCCACGATTTGGTGCATTATCCCTTTATCCCACGGAAGGCTTTTCGGACATCGAAATTCCCACAAAAAGGGATAAATCCCACGATATAACAACACTGGTCTGAACTCATTGCTCTTTCACTGCCCTAAACACAACATGTTCGCTTGATCTTTTTCTGTTGGGAAGGTAGTGCAGAGATGTAATGCTGTGTGTAATTGTGTGTTTTTGTTTTCCAATAAATCGCGCTGTACTAATAACAAATTTTTGTCTCGACTTTAAATTTACGGAACGGAATATATAACTATGAGTACCTACCTATTTTGAATTACGAATATTTATTTTTTTATTTATTTGTATAGATAAAGCCCATTGTATATAAGCCAGGTTACAATAATAGGCGAACTATATATATCTTAGTTTTTGAACTTTAGCTGCGAGAAATAACCATATACATAAAACACACCAATCTATGCAGTGCAAAAAAAGTGTACACAACAAATCTACTCACGCGAGCATATTAAGAACATGACAATTCTCACCAAACAGCTTAGGCTCCTGCATATATATCTACATATTTTTGTTAGTCTGGTTGTTTAAAGGACAACAAGAAGTTAAGAAATGTGAAGTACTGGCATCCTTTCGGTTGCGTCCTAAAAATGAAATGTTCATGCAATCTCGGAAATTCATCTCCGGGCGGGAATTATATTCCGTTTCCTTTTATTTGCACGAAAATAAATAAATCTCAAAATCCTGCACTCATACGTAAAATCTCCCCAATCCCCAATAAAATATTGTGAATCCCGAAGGCTTTTCATTATGTCTGAATGCGTCTCACCGTACCTCAATAACTCACATCATCGTCACATACGACAGTCGTGGCTCGTGGGTCGTGGTTGCTAGGATGAAATGAAACATAATATAAAAAATATACCTACCTACCTATAAAGAAATGTAAAAAAAAACACAAACAAAGAAGACCAAAACCAAGCAAATATATCTGAGAAAGAAAATTGGAAATATACATATAGGGTATATTATGGCACCCAAGCGCAGATGAAGATTTATACATTGTGCGTTTATGTTTTTTGGGTTGCTATTACCTATGCAGAACAAGGGACAAACAAAATTAAATAACGTAAATTTGCTTATGAAGAGGAGTGGTAGGAATGACTCACATGACTCATATCAGTAATCATACTCCTTCATTCTGCCTGCATGAAGACACATATTACGGAAATTAACGGCTCTACGTAAAGTCCTCATCCTGATATGAGAAATATCATTCTGCTTTCTGTATTAATTCACGCTCAGCTAGATTTTCATAATTTATTAACAAGGTATCCATACTTAATTTATTTTGGAGTCTTTCTTCGTGGGGTAAAGAATTTGCTTGCTTTGTGTTTGAGTATTCGTATTTCAATGTGGCTTTTTTAAACGAATGTCGCTGTATAATAAGTTTAAGTGACTACAGTACAGTGTGGTCAGCGTGAATAGTTCGGCACATTCTATTTCTACATATCAAATAAGGATAGTTGGTCTTCGACAGTAGATAAACTTGCATAATTACATTAAGAATTGAAATGAAATTGTTATTGATTCGGCAAGACTGGCATCAGGCACAATCAGCGATAGGGTTATTAATTTGACGGTGGGGACAAAAACGTTAATGAAAATCAAATCTGTTTTGTTTTCAGTTTACAAATTTAAATCAAAAACCAAAATCTTGTTAAATAAATTCTTTCTTCTATAAGCTTGTATAACGCTTCATACACACATGTTCGCAAAAGCTATCCGATGGCAACACCATGGCTTGGAGTGCAAGAGAAAGGTGCTGGCTCCTGAATAACTGCTCTTTGGAATATCAGCATCAGCAAAGACGGTCGGAACAGTCTAAGTTATTGTTTTAAGCCAGTAGATTGTACTTGGGGGTACAAAAAGCAAGTTTTGCCACTCACACATTACAATTTGGATGAGGGTCCTTCAAACGCACACGATACAAGTTGGTTCTACTTATGACCGTTATATTCCCATAAATTATAACTTTGAAGGTCGAAATTTAGGACATTACCATCGTCGTTATTTTTGTTACTGACCACTGCCTCCTAACTCCCGCTCACATCACTATTGCATTGCAGTGAAAAGGGTTACCATTTGGTCTGCTTCTCTGGTCAACACTCCATTAATCACCACGCAAATGAAGCAAGAGACTTCTGGCACACACACGAACAGTTTGTTTTGAGGAATTGTGTTAAATTTGGACAACAGCCGGTATGTTACTTATCAACTTGGGGATGAAAAATGAAACTATTAGGATACACAATTCTTTCCGGCATAGGAGAGACCATTTACAATCTTGAAATAGAGTTCCACATACTTAACCAGTCTAATTTCTGCTTGTCAACCTATTACAATTACGGTTCTGTAACAAAGTTCTTTATGAAAAAGACAAAACTCAAATGAAAGCTATGAAACTTGAAATTAAACACTTTTTTTTTAAATCCAGTAACCTGGTCGCAACACTTAAATTCTTGATTGAAAGGCACTGCATTATTATTATTCAATCATGTTTTGTCACTATGTTTTGCAAAGTTTCAGAACTCTAGGAATGGGAAATGACAAATGAGTGAAACAAATAGATCTAAAAAAAAACAAAAAAAACAAGTAAAAGTGTTATCATCGGTCTGGCCGATGCTTTGATACCCTCCACTGCATACAAGTCATGCAAAATTGGTTTTGTATGGGAGGTACTAGAACAACTTGACCGACACAGCCCATTTTTAATACTGGCCTAACGAAGATAAAAAGAAGTCCTATCACCAAACTTCATTCCCTTATGTTGTTTTCTATGGACGCTATTGGATTTTCAATAGACGGAGTTTTGTATGGGAGGTACCAGAGCTACTTGACCGACACAGCTCATTTTTAATACCAACCTGACGCTGATAAAAAGAAGCCCTTTCACAGAATTTCATTCGTCTACGTCAATTTTTTAAGGCGCTATCGTGCTTTCAACAGACAGACAGACAGACCGACAGACAGACAGACAGACAGACGGACATGGCTAAATCGATTCAGAATGTGATCCTGATTCAGAATATATATACTTTATGAGGTCTCCGGTGACTCCTTCTTGGCGTTACAAATGTATTGGCAAAGTGAATATACCTTCCTGTGGAGGGTATAAAAACAGAAAGTCAAGTTAGGTTAAAGCTTGTAAAAATACTGAAAATGGTACTACTCTGAGTTCTGTTCACGTATCATAAAATATACGCTCAATTGAAAAACGATATGTAATATTTTATGTAATATGTACCTATTATAGGTAGTACAAATTGGCGGACGGAAGTTTTCAAAGTGATTTCGTTTATTTGCTGGAAGATATCAAGATAAAAAGATATACACTCGTATCTAAATATCTGTGACATACTACCTTTCAAATAATATATAGGTAAGTTGAAATTCCCTCCTTTTACATCTTTAAAAATATGTACTGCATGTATGTCTCTGAGCATAAGCGAAAACAATTTTCAGAGCCCCAACCATACTGACAGATACCCAGCGCCGGCTCCAGCTAAACTAGCGCCCTGTGCAAGATTTACAGAAAGCGCCCTTTTTTCATATTTGCACACAGCCCAAAAAAAAAAAAAAAAAAAAAAAAAAATCCATTAGTCAGAGCCAAAGAAATTCATTATGCAGAAGGCAGAATCGCCTGTGTAAAAACGATTCCACTATGCGTTCATCCCTCGCAGGTCGCAGCTTTTTTTCAGTGGAAGCGAATGCTATATTTTCATAAAATACAAAGTGTACAATCCAGCGTTGCCACTAAAGTCTTTAGCAAATGTAGTACGTTAGCTAACAAAATGTAGCATTTTCAAACAAAATGTAGTACCTGTTTTTTTTTTTTTTTATTGACACTTAAATTAAGTAACAAACAAATAAATAGTAATGACATAACAAAATTATAATTTTAATTCACAAAAAAATAACGAAAAAGAAAAAAAATTACTTAATAAAAATCCAGTCCGAGTCCGAATCTGAAACTACTTTTAAAAACCGATCCATATTTATTATTTGCAGTTGTTGTAGGTGCAACACAATAACCAAACAAATTTAAATTGGCTGTCAGCTCTTAATTCAGCTGATAGACAGAGACAGACACTTCATGTTGTACCTACGGAAATGACGGAATTCAGCTGAAGATTTGCACATACTTTAGAGTGATGTCAAGTTTTTTTAAATCGATTTATTTAGTTATAAAAGCACAAGGGGGAAATTTGAAATGTTGTTCGTAAAAAGGAAATAGGTTAGACGGATTTTAAGAAATGTAGTACTTTGGGGTAACGATGTAGTATGTAGTACAGCGTTAAAAAAACCGCCAAATATGTAGCATAGTACTACATATGTAGTACAAGTGGCAACGCTGGTACAATCCAAGTATCCAACCAAACCAAAGCTGCTTGCTCTCTTTGTAGCTCTCTTTGTTTCTCTTTCGTAGATGAGAAATCCCATTTCATTATTCATATCGATCCCATTCCCATATGTGCAAAGTAAAAAACCTGCACATTCAGGCACATACGATTCCGTAAGAATGATTTTTTTTGTTCGATTTTTTTCATATGAAAATTTTGCGAGTGAATGTGCAAGAAATAAAACCTGCACAGTGCACAGTGCACATACGACATACGAACGAGGTGAAACTTTTTTGTTTTGAGATTTTTGAACTGGACTCTTTTGCAAAATGTAAGAGGATGTGAAGAGAAATATACCTACACGAACAGGGTGGAATATTTTCAGATTAGGTAGGTAAGAAATGAACTTCCATAGGCATATTGGAATTTTTTACGTTGCGATATTTTGAGTTAGATTCTCCTTGAGTTGCAACATTGTAAGTGATGTGAAATAATGTGCAAGAAATAATTAAGCACACCTATGCTGGATGTTGTTATTTTGGGCTTATTTGAACAAGCTTTTTGTTTAAAATGCAAATGGTAGTAGGTATTTGTTCCCGCAAGATAAAATATATTTTTCTTTCTTAACAATGCGCCCCTAGAATTTGGCGCCCTGTGCATCTGCACATCTTGCACATATGCTTGGTCCGGCCCTGCAGATACCAATAATATACTCGTACTTACTTACTTATTGTTGGCTTTGATAGGAAGATGATGGTAAAACAAAAAGTTTCGGTATTTTATTAGGAACGTGACATGTTCTAAGTCCCATGTCGCGTTGATTCCGATTCCGGTAGAAGCAATTTTTTTGAATTTATTACACATTGAGGGTAGGACATTCACTTCTATAGGTAGAAGTAAATATACGACGACGTTTGTTCAACGGCTAGGATAAAACGTGTTAAATGTTTATCTCTGACGAAAATGACGTTGATGATGATTCAGGGAAGACAGAAGCTGTACGCATACCTACATACTATACTACACCATTCCCTTTTGTCGATAGCAAAACACCGATTCAAATTCGCAATCGTTTGAAAGTATGCAAATGAAGCGTAATGGGTGAACGGCAATTTATCTTTTTGCTGGATGTGGGGAGCAAGTACCCAACTCGCATGGATATTAATGAGCTGCGGTTGCTATCGCAATCACTGTTAAATACCCGAACACGTACTGGCAATCCATCATCACTTTTATGCCACCGCGATACCTTTTTTGATATGCTCAACACTGTAGCGGTAACGGACAGTATGGAGAAGCATATACCAGCAAATTTGTCCGTATAAAATAAAACAACTCATATGTGTTTGTTGAAACCTACCGAATCAACGATAAAGTACATTGCAGCTGTGGACTAACTGATGATCCAGTCTGATATTATGGCGGTCTAATCATTTATCATTGACGATGATCGTTCGTCGCTTCGTTGTTGTTCTTTCATTTTGTGCACCCGATCACAATCGCCCCTTCCGTTGTAGCCATATGAGATCTTAGGCATCCATGCACCAGTGGCAGCATTGGATTGCCTGAAATGTAAGATAATGTGGCACTATAAAAGGATTGCCTGGTAGGTGGCTTTTTGTGTTAACACCAGATTAATGGTCTGCTTTCAATACTCCTAAAGATGGATTTGATACCACCGCTCCGTATGCTTAAGACTGCTTGTCTTAGAAATATGCGGCTAGTTTGTATGTGTAAGCTGTATTAATAAGAAAATGTATTTTCATTGCGAAAATAAGGAACGTGTTGTAAATATTTCTGTGTAGACGAATGATATGACGAATTTGAGGTCCCATGGTGAAGTTGATAAACAAAAACTACAAAAGCAGTGTGTTTTACAATAATTGGTTAGAATTAAGGACAACGAACCAAGATAGTTATGAAAGAGAATTAAAGCCTAAAAGTACTCGCAACAAAACTTCGTTTATTGTTTATTGATTGTGCAGAATCTCAAAACAAATGTCATTCAAGAGACGATTTTGCTGCAGAAAATTGAAAGGCTAAGATGCTCTCATTCCGCGAATTTCGCTTATACAGTACCTACCTACGATTTGATATTCTTATTTAAGCGTTTTCAATTTCCCATTTGTCTCGATTTCGCTATGACAATTTATAAATCAGATCGTAAGGACAATCGGTGGATGTTTGTGGCATCAATCTTGAGTTCTCATGTTTCTCACTGGTCAATTGTATATGGCTTGCTCACGTGTCGGCAAATATCCCTCTTAGTAGGTACATGTACGCACGCAAGAATAGAACAAAAAATGTGCCATAAAGCAATTCGATGAGAAAGCGGAACGTCAATCATTGCGGTTTAATTGAAAAGCATCGACATTGTTAAACCTCAGTTTATCTTTTGAATAATGAATTGACCGAATAACAGCAGAACGTGCATGCTCGGAATTACTATTTTGATTACAATAACGAATTAAATTAAACTGAAAGTTTAAGAGTTTTATAAAACAAAAAAGCTGGCGGTATTTCTGACAATGAGAAAGACAAACCGTTATTACCGAAAACAAAGAAATGCTCCCATCAACTTCTGTTCTTAGTACGAAAGGTAGACTTTATCCTCGCATGCAACTTGTCAAGAATGCGATAATACGAGGGAGAATGAAATGCAAAGTCCATCGCCAGTTGCAAGCGACGAAGAAAGACGCGCATTGTCAAAAGTGAAGCAATCCAACGTGTTTAGAGCCTACTAACCCAGCACCAATCAATTTGTAAGGACTGCAATCTATTTTCTATGGATCATATCTACAAAAATACATTCTCAAATAGGCATTTCACGTTTCTAGTAATAGAGGTTGCCCATCAGTGGTACAAATTCTACGATTATAGTGACTTGGCTTATACGCAACATATTGACAAACAAATTACAAACATCAATGCATCTTTGCACAATCTTTTTAGCAAAAAAAAAATGTTGTGTTAAAGGCAGTTAAAATGGTTCTAAGTAGGTACGAATATCTCCCTTCGCCTATTAATATAAAAGACTAGCTGAACCGGCGATCTTCGTACCGCCTAAAATCGATTAAATTATTAATATCCTTTTTGAAAGTTGAACCTCTCTATTGAACGAATGAAACTCATTTGGAATTAAATTGAGTTCATTGCATAGTTACGACTTCTTAGATTTCCGGGTCGGCTTCCGCGCTTAAGATTAAACCGATTTGGTCCGGTAAGATTTTCTCAATCAACCAAAGCAGAATATGGGTACTCGGCAATCCTCACTTTTGCCATTCGACAGAGTACATCCAGAAACCGGATAGTCCAAAAACATCCACTCTATATTAGGGGTATTCACGATTCGGTGCAAGAGACCTAATAAAATTGCGAAATTTTATTTATTTTTTACAGATCGTGAACACCCTTTTTCTCATCTCTTGCAAAACTGAAAAAAATGACAGATTTTTCCATGCTGTTCTGAAAAAAAACTTCTAAACTTTGCTGAAACTGAACGATTTGCTTTTTATTGTTTATTATGCCGAAAAAAGGCGAAAAGAAAAAATATCTTAGATAATTGAGAGAGTAAAGACGAAGATGTTTCGTGAAAACCCCCCTTTTCTGACCATTTTTCAACTGGATTTTCCCTTCGGTGGGACGGTGGCACTTACTTTTGTTTTTCATTCTCTTTTCTTCCGATACACAGAAATTAAAAATTTAGCGAATTGTCAATTTGACAATGCTACACTTTACTCTCTTGTATTTTTCGATTACAATAGGGTCAGGGTATAGCTAAAGTGCAAAAGTGTAGCGAAATTTCAGTCAGTATATTTTGTTGTTGTAGTGCGAAAAAAAGTTACACTTTCGCACTTTCGCAATGATACAAGGCCAGTTGCACCGGATCGTGAATCCACTCCATATTATTTCTGTAGTTTTATAGTCGTATATTTATGTACCTCTTGCGTTTCACAAGCTCAACCAATCTTAACAAATTAAGTGTCAGGTAAAAGATATTCTCTAGGTGCTTATATTTGCATTTTTACTTTTTTTAAATATTAACAATTGAAAAAGTTGAATTTGACTACATTCAATTTCAACTACGCAATAGTTGTGTACAAAATTTCTTTCATTCATCATGCCCACAAACAGTGTTGCCAGATGAAAAATCTAAAAATCTTATTTCCCGAAATAAAAAATCTTTTTTTCAAGATATTTTCAAAATAGAAAAACAACGAAATATAAAATACAATTTTGAAGTACTTAAAACAAACTGTTATACATATCTTTTTCGAAAAAATTGCAGTAATGTCATTTTTTTTTTTTTTTAGTTTTCGAAAATATTTGAATTAAAATGACTCAGAACTTCATTGCTTATAAAGGGTGATTTTTTAAGAGGTTTAGAACTTTTTAAAAAAAATAACACAAAAAATTCGAAAAAATTAATGAAATATTTATTTGAATCGATAGTTTGAACCTTGCAATTTAATGTTTAAAGATAATTTCATGCAAATGTTGACCGCGGCTGCGTCTCAGGTAGCCCATCCGCTGAGTCCAATTTTGGCATACTCTTTCACACATATCGGCCGGTATCTCACGAATGAATGCATGGATGTTGGCTTCCAGTGCGTCAATCGAAGCGGGCTTGTCCCTATACACATTAGCCTTGGCATACCCCCACAAAAAATAATCTAATGGTGTCAAATCGCACGATCTAGGCGGCCAATTGACCGGCCCGAATATTCTTCCGAATAGACTGCTCAGAAGGTAGAGAATGCCGATCATAAAATGGAAGCAGAGCGCGGTGAACATTTCGAACCGAACACGAATTTTGATAGTAAAATTCAATAATTTGCAAGCGTTGTTCATTTGTAAGACGATCCATGGTTAAATTGCAAACCAAACTGAAGCTGTTTGACAGTGACACAAGGTACTAAACACACGTCAGCTGTCAAAACCAGTGTTGCCAAAACCCAACCAGCTAAAATATCACCCTTTATTAGAATCATAGCAACTTACTCCATTAAAGAGCAACAAATCCTTTGTAAAGGTTAAACTTTCAACTGTTTCAGTACTCAAACGATTACGAATTTTGCTTTTATTTAAATTTACAGCAGAAAAAATATTCTGCAGAGCGAAGGAATGTGGAAGCGACAATATATTGAGAATAAAATCTTTAAAAATTGGATATGCGAAGTTTCCATTGGCTGTTTCTACTATCATTTTTTTCCAAAAACATATTACATCGGTTATTTTATCAAATTCGTTGAAATTTATGTTTCTTTAGAGTTGATGGAAACGTTAGTAAAACAGAAATTGTACATGGGCTCTGTTCGACTCATATTACTCAAATATGAGTCGAACGAGTTTATAGAAAACGGTTTTCTCCAATAGAAAAGGTTGTTTCAATGTAAAAAAAATTCGAAAATTCTTGATATCAAATGTCTTGAAATTTGATGAATTTGAGGGAAAAAGTTTTGCACCTATTTTGGAGCTCAAAAATCTTGAAAAAAAAGATATATCTTGAAATCTGGCATCACTGCCCACAAATGACGCCACGAAAGAGTGTCGATGGTCGAAGAGAGTACAGTCGTAAGAATCACAGAGGACTAATAAGAAATTTAAGAGAAAATTTTATTTTAAGTAATGCGACTTAAGTTACAATTTGGCACTTTTTTCGAGACTTTTTTTTGCTATTTTGGCCCTTTTTTTGTTGGAGAAGGCTCCGTAGCCCGTACAAACGACGCCACAAAAGAGAGTTACAGTCATAGGAAATCTAAGAGAGAATTTTTAAAATTTGCGGGGAATCGGGTAGGAGTAGGAAGGAGTGCTGTCTGCTATTATGTTATTTCAAAACATAGTCTTGTTGTCAGTTGGCATTTTCAAGATAGCCTTGATATAATCCAAATACTATACATAAATGCGAAAAAATATTACCTTTTAACGACCGCAAAACCAACTTTTATGAATTTTGGTATAGGGATAGATGGGACCTCTAAGAATGACACAGGCGAAAACAAAACGTGAAGGGGGTGAAGTAGGGGATTCAAGTTTAAATGACGAACCAATTATTTCTCAAGTTCTCAGGATTATAAAATTTATCATAGGTATCTATATTTGGTAAGAAATAAATACATTTGCTGCGTATTTTACCAATGAACTTAAATGTGTAGGGCTAATTGGTTGGCTTGAAAGATAGGATAGTTTTGGACCCGATAAGTGGCGCTGTTGTTGATATAAATATTTTAATTGAATTTACTCGAAGTGCTAATTCTACGCAGACGAAGTCGCGGGTACCAGCTAGTTGTTCTTAACGCCCATGATCGTCCTGTGGTGATATCATGGCGGTCGCTCTAAAATTGCCACGGCATTTTGTATTCCTATCGGTGTTATGTCAATTGGGAATCCGTGTGACATGCAAAAACATACAAAAAATACAAAAATAAATGCTACCAACCTCGGCAACCGTGGGGAAATGTGAAAGAGTTCGGGAATACCACATTTTAGAATAACTGAATGCCATTGGTTAGTAATTATAAATTTTTTGAAGGTGAATAATTTGATTTGTGTGGTTAATAAAACTATCTAAAGGAAATGTTTTACATACTAGAAATATATTAGGACAAATATGGTTGTGCATTTCCCGCTTTTGGAAATAATTAACTTCGGTTTCGTGTGTAATTTTTTCTTAAATAATAAAGTAAATTTGGTCAAAATGTTTTTATTTTCCCTCAACCAACATACATTCTTAATTTTTCGCAAATATTTTAAGCAGATGTACACTTTTTCCTAAAACAAAATATTATTCACACGTAACGAACAATTTAAAAATTAACGGATAAAATTCTATGAACGCTGCAATTCACTTTGCCCAAAGCGGAAGTGGCAGATGCAAGGTGCGAGTGTATTTGTGAGCCGGAATTTCTGAAGTTACGTGACATTTGTCAATACGAATTTCTATGTAAAAATACAAGCGCACTTAGCATTTGCCACCCCATAGAAATATAGCTTGTAGGCTAAGTAACGGGAAATCGGCCGAAGTTGGTGGTCTCAGAATTGTCTCTGGGTTCTATAGAACATTAAATATAATTAGTTGCGACTTGTTAATACGGTGGCTCAGTTATTAGTATGCGGGACTACTTCAGGAGTGGTCAAATTGTAAAAATTATAGTAGGTATACGAATAACGAACACCTCCCCTTATTTCTACAAAGCGATATGCACTGTACGGCTTACGCGCCATATGCCTCATCACATATTTTTTAATGCCATACCCATCCACAAAAATTTCATTGAAATTGGTTGAGTGGTTTTGGAGATTGACAACATTAATTCCCATATCCCATCCACAAAAGTGGATTGAAATCAGTTGGGGGTTTTGCGGAGGTCGAAAACACTATAATACATACTCCATTATACGAGCAAATACAGGTATGTATCAACCAATACACATACAAAGACCGTCAATACGTGAAAACCTTGGTATCGACATCACATTTTACCTGAAATTTCCAGAAACGCAATCGGTGCACGCATTACAAAGAACATTAATATCAAACACAATGCGACTTGTTTTTATATACCTATAACTATAGATAGATGAAATACGAAAAGTGCCTACAGCTCCACCTGTTGAGAATTTTCTTTTTTCCTTAATCATCCCTAAACAAAAAGAAAAAAAAATCAGCTGTTCTCGACTTTTTTCCAGACTAACGCACAGCAATTTATTTTTGTACATAAATGTATAGATTTTCCATTTAAACAAAAATTGATTTGCATGGCAGAGCAGCCCCTGACAATTTATACTGAGACATTTTAGTTGAAAAGATTGTTTGTAATACACGAAGTCTAATGTCTAATAAGTATAGGTACTTAACAGAAAATATTCACCAGCTGAGTCAGAGCTTTATATCTCCACCGTTCCTAAAAAAATGTGCCTTATATTAAAAATAAAAAAACCAGTCCTCCAGGCTCACGCTAATGTACCCAAATTTGTTTTATCTAAATTACGTCTATTTTCACTTTTCAACTCCAAACTGCTATAACTACATAAGAAGTGACAAACCACTTATAAAAGTTTTCAGTTCATCTTTGTATAGGAAGTATGCATAACCAAACATTGAAAAGCACCTCAACCCTAGAAAGTATCACTTTACTTCAGCAACATCACCATATGTGACGTGACAATAAATCCTTATTTATGTATGGCAAATAATTTAGAAATTGTATCCCTTAAGGTATTTCCTCGTCAGTATCGGTATCGAACACCAAGTTTCGTACCCATATCACTGTGACCAAATTTCCATTACTCCAACAGACTGACCCCTCAGAGAAAATCCATCCCCATCCCATATCCAAGATCAACTTTACTAGTCATTGACCGAGGTTAGATTGGTTTAGTTGCAAAAGCTGATAACGTCTCCATACGGGACAGTTTCTACTAGAAGGGTCGACAATTTGAGAAAACGGTTCGGGTGTTCTTAATGTGTTGTTAACCATATATATCACAGCATTTGACTTTCATATTCTGGGGATTGAGAAATGTTTTTCATCAGAATTTGCACACAACATTTCTTAGTGATAAAAGCTTTGACCGCAAAAGGATGCTAAAGGGTTAACTATGGATGGCCTCCTCCATAAGTAGAGAACTTTAAATTATTCAACAATTGACAAATGACCAGAATGCCAACGAGTGTTTCGCATATTGATTTTATTTAATTTCTTCCTTGTAGTCCCGTTAATGGATATCGTGTTCGTGTGGGACTAGTCTAGTGGGTAACACAATCAATACAATTTTAACAAAGGCCTGCTGTTGTTGGTTTTTATGTCCCTTTTTGTGAAGTTCGGTTTTAAAGAATGCTAACGGATGTGTTCTGTGTTTTGGACAACGTTCCTTTTAAACTTTAATTGTTTGTAAGAGCCCTTATGCACATATCCTACATAATTAAAAGATTTCTTATAATTTGCACAAAAAAAAAATAATAATAATGACATTGTACATTGAAGGTCACTTTTCAATTAGATGACTTAATTTCAAAAATGTGATTTTGCATAATTACTTCTTCTAGTTTAAAGTTTTACATAATACTTCAGGCAAATAAAAATGGAAGAATTGGTAACCGATATAGCCTAGGGGTATATTATTCCACTACAAGTGGCCACCCTATCGTTTCGTCCCTCTAGGACGTTGATGTGGAGGTGTAGGATTCAATGAATAAACGGGCTGTGCTGTCGGCGGCTTAGTCGCCTGAAGGAACACTCATGACAGATAGGCTGTTGATGAGCAATCAAGCAAGATCCGCTCAAAGCTCTTAGTTAGAGTGCATATAACTAATTCAAGTGGTGATGTGAGCGAATAGTAAACCGTGCACGAGGATGAAAGTCTGGGGTAAAACCAGTCGTGTACGAGCTCCTTCAGACGCCTTTTGGTGTGTGTCTATTGTATATAGCCTTATTTAGGTATAGCGGCTCAAAGAAAGTATACTTTTGGCTAGCGATAGTTCGTAGTCTGACGAAACCCTTATATTAGCATTCTCATCAGTGAGAAGGCTTGTACTCAGACTGATCTTTAGAATAATAAGACGGCAGATGAGAAAGCTGGAACATCCGCTGTCGATGAAGCTAGATCCATTTTGGCCGATCCATTGCTCAACCACTGCGCAGACACGAGTGAAAGCCGGGGAGACACCCTCAACATCCAGCTGGGAAGGTTTCGGCAATAAGAGAGGTCGCACGAGTCCCAAAGACGGGACCAAGAAGTTACTGAACAGTTATTTTATCAAATCTGTAGCGAGAGTAAAACTCTAAAATGATTTAAAAGTGGTAAAATCAAGTTAACAATTCCCCATACAAAATGCTTATCAGCATAAACCAAGTATTAAATAGAGAAATTGCCTACAACCTGAATTTGACCAGCCTACACATTTCGTAATCGAGTGTTGCGGCTGTGTTGGGCAAATAAAAGTTGTTCTTAGTTCCCGTTTGAAGTCGTTCTCTACATTTTGGTATCAAGTTATTATATTATAATCAAAACACCATGATCATAAACAAGGGATTAAATAGACTGACAGGTTCAGCCAAAAAGAGGGGTTGTCTACAAGCTTTGTATGATTTTCTTATTTTTTTTTTTTTTGATATATGAATTTGCGGTGTTTAGAACTGATTTTGTATTGCATTGTGTTTAGCTACATAATTCGTTTCACTTGATACCCTAGTGAAACGAATTATGTATCAAAAAAAAAAGAATTTCATAGAAACAAACAAACGAAGTAATTTGTTTGTTTATTTACTTACTTACTTAACGGGCTCCCGACCCGTGGAGAGTCTCTGCCTGAGACACTGCAGCCTTTCATCCTCTGCGATCCCGGGCAGGCTGCTTCCAGTTATGCAGACCAAGCGCTCTGGCATCCGCGATGGCTTGGTTTTTGAAACGGAGGTTCGGTCTTCCTTGTCGTCTCGAACCTGGCGGCTGGGATTCGAAGATCCTCTTAGCTGGAGCATTATTATCCATTCGCACGATGTGGCCGAGCCAATGTAGTCGACGTATTTTGGCCTTGGACTACATCCACACCTTGGTACAGCTCATAGAGTTCGCGGTTGTATCTTCTCCTCCATTCGCTTCCTCGCACACAGGACCAAAAATCCGCCGAAGAATTTTTCTTTCGAAGGAGCCCAGTATCAGCTCTCCCTTCCTGCTTATCGTCCAGCACTCGGCGCCATAAAGCAGAACTGACTGGATAAGGGTTCTGTAAAGCATACATTTTGTCCTTCGAGTTAGGAGTTTTGAACCCAATTGTTTTGCCAAACCGAAGTAGCAGCGGTTTCCTAGGGTAATTCTTCGCCGGATCTCCACTAGGATGTCATTTGTGGAGTTCATGTTTACTCCGAGGTAGATAAACTCCTTAACTAACTCGAAATTGTTGCTATCAATAGTGACGTTCTGTCCTAGGCGGTGGACAGATGATTGTTTGTTTGTTAATAGCATGTACTTAGTCTTGTCCTCATTTACTACAAGACCAACAAATATCGCCTGTTCTTCAATCGCCGTAAGCCACACTGGTACGTGCCGATTTGTGTGTTGCAGAACGGTTTGAGACGTTCACACAGTACGTTGGATAGGATCTTGTATGCGACATTAAGAAGGGATATGCCTCGATAGTTTTTGCAAGACATAGGATCGCCGTTTTTGTAGATGGAGCATATGGAGCTGATAGTCCAGGTTGCTGTGTGGATCCTTAGCCTTGGAAACCTAGTGCTACTTATCACCGCATTACGAGCTGCCGCGAAGTCAGTTAGTCGGTAACCGTTGTCTATGGTCGTTTCGTGGATTCTGTGCTTATCAACTAACCCGCCAAAGATGTTTTCCTTTCCGATTTTAGCACTGAAGTCCCCGAGCACAACTTTGACATCGTACTCCGGACAGGCTCCGTAGGCTCCATCCAGGAGGTCATAAAACTCCTAACTTTTGTCCTAAGACGATCCCCCACGACGAATCCGCATCCTAATACATGCAATCTTTTATGGCAGCTGTAATAAATATCGCAATTTTTCCTTTTCTTCATACCTGATCCAATCCATCGTATCTCCTGGATCGCGGTAATATCTGCCTTGTACCGCGTGAGGACAGACTCAAGTTTTTGAGTAGCACCTGGGGTGTACAGCGTTCGCACGTTCCAGGTACATACTCTTAAATCGTTGTCCGTTGACGTTCCGGGTCTGGTTGCCGTTTGAGGGAAATCGTTATCCGAGGCTTCTCGCGTCTCTCTCATAACTGCCCTTTTTAGAAAGGTTTTTCTGTTACTCACGATGGGTTAATCATATAAACTTGAAAATTTGTAAGTTTATAGAAAATAAAAAATCATCGAATACCTATTTCGCCTTTTTTTCAAAATTCGAGTTATAAAGTTTGAAAAAAAGGATGCAAACGTTTTTATTTAACCTTACTTCACTCAACCTGCTATTACATTCATAAGGCTTGGCCAATCCAAAAATTCTCAAAATGCTCTTTAGTCAATACTTCCCCGAGTATTCGAAGCCATCATTTATCTTTCGGCTCCTTCCAGAGGCAGAGCTAGAAGAAATTAAAGACAGATCTATTTGATCAGCAAGAAATTTAAATTGATTTCTCGATTGTAAGCTCTGCTTGGGGGTGAGTGGGTTGAGTATATCGTACCCATGGCAAGCATAACAGATGGATACACATAATTTACATACCCTCAGCCACTGTGCGTTCGGTTATTCTTTACAATCGTTCTTAATATTGTTACGTTTTGCCGTTCCATATTCCATTCCGTATCGGTTTTTGACTTTGGGTTGTGTGCGACGGGCATGCGAGTGAGTCTGAGTATGACTGAAATTAATAATAATCGCAGTGCAGTATACTCTATGTCCAAAACAACCCATGCGTGCGTACATGGCTATTTGCTGTGAGCCTGAGCTGTGCGTTTGGTGTTGGCTGTATTGATTAAGTCTGAGTGAGAATGTGTTGATAAAGCCGTTAACTATCCGGTAGAGTTTTTAAATTCCCTGAAACCATCAGGTATTTCATACCATAGACATAGGCTAACTCTTCGGAAGGGCAATTGAGTAACAATTTTTCTAAAAATGTACATTTTAATAGAGTCCCACGCGGACGAAGTCGCGGGTAACTGCTAGTTAGTAATAAATAATTGAATAGCAATGAATGTTCAAATTATAGGATTTTTTAAGTGATTTTATAATCAACTAGCTGACCCGGCGACCTTTAAATTGATTAAATTATTAACATCCCTTTTGATAGTTGAACCTCTCTATTGAACGACTGAAACTCCCTTGGGATTGAATTGAGTTGAATGCATAGAAACTTCATAGATTTTCGGGCTTCTTGATCGTTTTTTTTTTCGCTAATGATTGAATCGAGTTGTTCCGGTCAGATTTTCTCAATCAACCAAATCAACCAGAGCAGAATGTGGGCAATTGGCAATCGCTTCTGCCTTTGTTTAAAAAATCGTGGGGTGATGTCATAGCGGTCGCTCGAAGTTTGCCCAGGAAGTAAGAATCACCGTTCGGATAATTTTTTTTCCCACTTCACATTCCATAAAATGTCTAGAATATTAATTCTCAGTAGTTGCGACTAGTAAACACGGTGGCTCAGCGGTTAGTATGCTGGACTACTTGGGCGAGTGGTCAACTTGTAAAAATGGTAGTATACAATATAACTCCCCTTCTTTCTACCAAGCGATATGCGCCGTACGGCCTTCGCACACATAGGACACATGTCACATCATATATTCTTTAATGCTTGCAATACAGCGCCACCAATCGGGCCCAAAACTATCCTATCCCTTAAGATGCAACCAACCATACACATCCACAACATTTCATTGAAATTGGTTGACTAGTTTTGGAGATCGACAGAAGCGCCACTTATCGGGTCTAAGACTATTCCATCTTCCTATCTGGAACCAAATATGCCCATCCACAAAATTCCATTGAAATCAGTTGAGTGGTTTCGGAGATTGACAACAGCGCCACCTGTCGGGTGGCCACCAGAACTATCCTTTAAGCTGCAATCAACCATACACATACCAAATTTAATTTAAATAGTTTGAGGGGTTTCGGAGGTCGACACAGGTATGTTCACTAAAATGCAGGTATATAACGGGTTTTTCAATAAGATGGCTACAAAAGTTTTTTTTAAATAAAACAAAAACGGTTTTAGATATCAATGAAATTCTTTATTCCTGTGAAAGTACGTTCGATTCCATTATGTATGGAACTCGATTTCTTTTGCATGGCCACCACGGGCACTTGATTTCCAATAAATTGATTTTGACATTCGCTGTGTGGCTTGTGGCGCCGTCCTGTTGGAACCACATGACCTCCAAGTCCATATCATCCAATTGGATCCAAAAATATTCGGTTATCATTGAACGGTAGCGATTCCCATTCAGAGTAACGTGCCGGTCTTGATCATCACGGAAGAAGTACGGCCCAATGACGCCGCCGGCCTATAAACCACACCAAACCGTAATTTTTTCGGGATGCAATGATGACTCATGGAGTACGTGTGGATTGCTGCCTGACCAATACCTCATATTTTGTTTATTGACGAAGCCATTTAGCCAGAAATGAGCCTCATCGCTGAAGATGCTTTTTCGATGAAAATCCGAATCATTTTCAAGTTGTTGCTCAGCCCAATTCACGAATATACGACGCTTCTGGTGGTCAATCTTGTAAGGATGTAGGCCAAGATCTTTTCGCAAAATTCGCCACAACGACATCACAGAGATGCCCAACGCTTGAGAACGACGTTTGAGAGACACATTTGGGTTTTCTTCAACTGAAGCCTCAGCGGCAGCAATATTCTCGACACTACGGGCACTTCTTTGTCTCACTGGCACGGGAACATTTTGTACTGTGCCTGTGGATTAAAATTTGTCCACTAGACGCTCAATTGTTGATCTGCTAGAACGATTATGACGACCATAAATTGGACGTAGCGCTCTTAACGTTGAGGCCACTGACTCCGAATTTCGGTAGTAAGTTTTAATAATTTCGACTCGTTGTTGGCTCGTATATCTTCCCATCATGAAATGGCAAACCTTACTGAAGAGAAATGTCAAAAGAGCGGCAAGAAATTCGGCGTCGTTTGCTGTCCCTGTCGCTCTACTTTTGTAGCGACCCTGTTTAAAAACCCTTTACATACAAACCTTGGTTTTGACGTCGCCTTTCATTTGAAATTTCCAAACACAAAATCGTCTGACGCACTAAGGGAACATCAGTTCAAACGCAATGCGACTTATTTTGATATACATATATATATACCTATACCTATAGAAGGCGATATATGATAAAACAATATGTGCTAAGTACAGCGTCACCTGTACACATTTTCATTTCTCCTAAACCATCCCCGATTCAAGATAAAAAAAATAAAAAAAAAATATTCAAATCCGTTGAGCCGTTCTTGAGTTTTTACCCGACTAACCCTCAGAAATTGATTTTTATATAAATAATTTGGAAAAACAACAAAATGTACTGAAATTCATATGTTTCTTCACGCACGCACAACACACACATACGTTTTCCAATTTCTACCAAACTTCACAAAAATTATATATAGACCAATACCAAAGATGTGTGACAGTTTGGTTAAAATCGGTAGATGCGTTAAGGCGTGAATCGGCGACAAACGAACACAATTTTAAGGCTCAATTTTTATATACATAGACTAGCTGACCCGGCGGACTTCGTTCCGCCCAAATTCGTTAATGAAATGAATATAGTCATGCTTATTTTCAGATTCGAACGAATAATCTATGTCTCTATTCGTTCGAATGAACTTTGTGTATTTTGAGATTCGAACGAATAATATTCACTATCGAGAATGTCATAAAATGAATTTTAATGAATTCAACTTTCGAAATCAGCGGTTGCACATTTTTATTTTATACGGAGTGAACATACTTTTGTTTTTTTTTTATAGAGGCTCTTTTATCATTGTTTTAATAAAACTATATAAATATTTAAAATATTAACTACTTATTGAGAAATACATGCTACGATCTACAAAAATGTGAAGTAGAAGTCTTTTCTGAAATGGGACCAGGCTTAAGAATATTAAAATGTGTTATAAGTAATATTTTGACATGCTAAAGTCTGAAGTTTAAATATGAGCTTATCTAAAAAAGGTTTTAAATTTTGTTATAAAATTGCGAACCCATATTGTTGAAGTAAAGAATGCAAAAAGAAGGTATTATGTTATATTGAACCTCAAGTTTTTAAGTTACTTATTCAACTCAATTCTGGTCACACTACCTCTTAAATATGGTTATTGTATAAACAAAACAAAAATTTTTTTGATACAGTTTTTCTGTAAACAATCGGTGACAAATACCAGCAGACATGGCGATTGTTTTGTTTATGGATGAAAGAAGAAAACAATTCATACAGGAGGATGCCTCAAATCCATTTCGGAAAAAAAAAATCCCTTAAGAAAATATGGAAAAACAACAATTATCACTGGTTAGCGTTAGGAAAATACAGACGAATAGAAAGTGAAAATATACTCAACATTGGAATGAAAGATGAACTTTCGATTGATAGAATGAACTTCCTTTCTGTTCGAAATTCAAAATACAGATTCTTCAAATTCCTCACACTTTCGAAAGAATCGAATCTCAAAATAAGCATGAAATAATTCCGAGAATGCACATACTATAAATAACTATTGGCGCAACAGATCCGTAGGGACCTAAGGCCTAGTTTCTCACAACTATTAGTTTTGTGAGTTTTTTTTTATTTTTGGGACGGATGGAAGGGAAGGACAATTTTATACCGAGTCCAAACGTTCAATTAAGAAGCTCTTTCACGACAATTATACTCTCGGATGTTTGTCAGACATTTGCGAGATGTGGAGCAGTAGAAAAAAAAATTGTAAGTTGGAATTTTTTTTTTTCGAAATTCGAACCTGGGACCCTTCGCTTAGTAGTCCAACACGCTTACCACTAAGCCACTGCGCCGACATACTGCTTCACGTAATTCGGTCAATTCAATGTTTCATTTGAAATGCCTGATGCCGAAATGTTATTTGGAAGCATGAATTGTACATTTGAATGATATCCAAAAAAAATTTTGATTCTGGTGTTGTGCTAGAAAGTAATGATCGTAATGGTTCAGGTGGATATTTTAATTCTGGTAATAGAACTTTCCCAGAAGCACAACACATTCCAGAAGTTTTATTTAAAAATTTGAATGCATTACAATATTGATATAGCCAATAACCACAAATTTGTGCAAATTATAATCAATGGCACTATTATATCGAAATCCAGCACCATTTAAAACAACATTATCATTGATTTGTTCAGCTCGTTGTTGTCTTTGTTGATTGATTTTGCCTTTCCTTTGATCTATTTTACGTTCTACGTGACCGACTTCCAATATCACTTCTCCGCTGAGGTGGCATTTTTGATACAAACTAAAAGAAAAAATTAAATTATAAGAAATCAATCTTCAATAAGTTAAAGGTACCAGCGTAGGAACCGCAGGACTAAACTTTTTCGAAATGTTGGGAAGACATGAAAAACCTGATTGAAAACTCGAAAAAGTATTTTGACAAAATAAAAATTTATTTCTCATAAAAAGAAAAAACTTATTTCACAGTACAAACACATTTTTTTGCTCCGGTTTTGGTAAACAAATTGTCATAATCTTCCAATTAGTAGTCTTCAGCTTCTCGAACGACATCTTGAGATGTCAAATCACTAAAAAAATCATTCAAAAACCAAAATGTACTGAAATTCATGTGTTTTTCCAAGCACGCACAACACACGCATACGTTTTCCAATTTCAACCAAACTTCACAAAAATGTTATATAGACCAATACCAGAGATGTGTGAAAATTTGGTTAAAATCGGTAGATGCGTTAAGGCGTGAATCGGCGACAAACCAACACAATTTTAGGCTCAATTTTTATATAATAGATTTTGGATATACATAATATTATAAATATTATTTTTATAATATCGATATGAAAACATTTTTCGCATGTTCGCCATATAATTTTCTTTAACTACCTGTTTCTGAAAGCAATTGTTTCCAAATGTAATTTCATTAATTACGTCAATTATTTAAAATTTTCTAATAAATTCAATATTTTTTTTTGTTGTTTTCTGTTACTAAACGAAATCTTCATGAAAATATTATAAGTTAAAAATTATATTTCCAATCTAAATATTTGTAATCGATTCTTCTCTTTAAATTCTTTTCCGATTTTCTGTAAACATTCCCCGCGAAATGATTTTTCGCCAAAAACAACAAACGGAAACCGACAAAATAATTGTAGTTAAAAAATATCTTGTTTTATTTCCGAGTTTTATTTTATTTATTTATGTTGACTGCATTTTGTAGAATACATGTTTTCGTGGTAAATTAAAACAACGAATTAAACTCTCAGAACGCATCCATCAGCTGACAGAAACTCAACAAATACACTAACTCTTAGTCAGTGTTCATAGCACTCTCTCTCTTTATTTATCCCACGAAGCGTGTTAATTTTTTTCCCTTTTGACTAAACTCAAATTCCCTCGTTTTTTTTATGAAAAAAAACATACTTTAAAAGTAAAATTTGTAATGTTCGGAAAGAAAATCACATTAAATTAATCTTCAGTATAAAACTCGCAGTTTGCTAACATTATAATGACTATTTTTGGTACTAGAAATTGTTGCTTAAGACAAATCATGGTGAAATGTAGTTTGGATATTTTTCTGCGAGATTATTGATATTCCAACAATATTGACATTTTTTCCTTTTACGCAAAAGAAAGATTCTTAATAATTGAAATTCTCACAAAACAGTACAGAAACAGATACCACAATGTAGGCCCACTGCTGAGTGTCAGTAGTTTATTACACCTCCCGGCATTTAGAATTTAATTTTTATTGCTGGTTCACAAGTATTCACTAACAGTACAATTGAGAGCGGGAGGGTGGGGCTAATATTGAAAAAATTGAGGGGAAATCGGGGAGACTTAGCTATCGGTCTATTTCATACTTAGTTTATGCTTATCAGTTAAATGACAGCATTTTGGTGATATTCAATTTGTCGCCTCCATATTACTATAGTAACATACTCGAATTAAAATCTTCTCAGATTATTAAAAGTAAGCAGCTGTATATTTTTCTTTCAACGTTGAAAATATTTTTCGACATAAATTTGTTGCTCTTAATTTTCATAGTGACGTATTAAAATGTAAAGATTTTAGCCAAAACTTATGTTTGAGCTTAAGTATGTGAGGTTAACATATCTACATGACTAGATACATATATGAAATTTGGTGTATATAAATAGGCGAAGGCAAATAGTTCAGAATCACTTTCACTGCCTTTAACACATTATATTCGGTAGATTTTTCGTTTGTTGGGAAGATTGTGTAGGGATGCAATGTTGTGTGTAGTGTACTTTGTTTTCGAAAATATTGTGTATAATCCATGTCACTGTAATGGTAGAATTTCAACCACTGGGCGAACTGTAGTACATATTTATAAAAGAGTAGTGTCGATTTTTGATCACAAGCGAGACCAGTTTCTATTATTATACTACGAAATATTAAATTAGATATACATATACATAGTATAGATAGACGTAATCTGTTAGATAAGATTGTTGATGAAATGAATAAATAGAAGCAAGAGTTTGATCATCTAAAATTATTGTGCGTTAGTGTTGCTGTTATATATATATTCTGTTCTTAGCACAATTGACCTAAGAGGATGTCTTGGTCAGTAATTGGTTTATTTAAAATTCACTCTCCTTGTTTTCACGTTATAATTTATTATTATTATATACTCGATTAAACACGGTTAAATGACAAGTGTTTTATAAACGTACATTTCAGTTCCTATGAAACTTCGCCTTCAATCACTACTGTACTTTAGTTTATATATGGTTTTCGTGGTGAATATACCCTTTAAATTTGAATTTGAATTCTTACGTACTATTACATTTCATTTGTATTGGATTTTAAATATTACATTAATGCCCCCTATTTACTTTGGAGGTTACAAGGGGATGGTCCTACAATGCATCTGTTTTTTCTCTTAATAGTTATTTGTTTTCTACCCGCGGTGAGAGTTGTCGAAAGGAATACCGCTGATACGGTTCAATGCTTTTTAGCAAAACATCAAATCGCTTAAAAATTAGTAAAATGATATTCGGGTTTCCCTTAAATTGCGAATAAAAAGTTGTCTGGGATATCTTTTATTTTATATCAGAGTTAAAAAATGGTGCATAGAATAGAAATGTAGAATTTCATCGTTTGTATTTCTACAGTTTTTGAGTTCTAACGGTTAAAGTACAAACAAAAAAAAAAATCACTACAAATAACTACAAATGAATGCCTATCGAACTGCATTTCACGTTTTTCATTCTAGAAAAAGTGCGTGCATGCCAACTTCACATAGCTGCCTCTTGTTAGCGAGAGACAAATGCATTGTAACGATCATCTTTATGTATTATGTTGCACATTTTACACTTCATGTTTTTACTTCTCGTGGTCGGTCCGGTCGTGGTTCTTTCTCCTTATAAATTTCAATCCTCTTAAAAGAAGCAACTTCATCCTTTTTTAGATGATGGCAAATAAATCCGAAACATTTGAACACATCATTTATCACTCTGTTCTGGGCCCTTGTTCTTTAGTTATCACATCGAGATAATTATCACTAAAATGATGTAAATTATAAAAAAGTATTTCCCAAGTTTTTGATGAGTTAAAGAACACTCGCGTCTGTACGGTCTATATTAGAATATGCTTCTATTGTCTGGTGTCCGTATTATAGAGTTCATTTAACTAGAATTGAATCCTTAAAAGAAAAGATGTTTAATATTCGCTGTTAGAAGACTTCATTGGCTTGATTTTAGGAAATAGGAAGCTGATAGAGCAGACCATGATACCTCCAAACTTCTGCTTTTACTCTTGCTCGTATTTGGCCCCTGGACGATGTTTCAAATATGTAACGGACAAGTTTGGTATTTTTATTTTCTAGTTGGACATGACATTTTTTGCTTAATTGTTCCATCACACTTACCACAAAGCACCTTACGTAGCCTTATGTACAGAACTGATTATTAAACAATTTTCTGTTTTCAATTGTAATACAGGACTGGTGTTAAAAAAAACTCGAAAAGGAATTGATTCGGTACCTTAACCAAATCGACATTTTCTTCAATCAAATCCAAATCGTTTTCAAATAACTGAAACTTATAGGTTTACCGGTCCAGTAAGCTTATAAAAGGGGATATTTCTGATTGTTTTTGAGAAATGAACATATCTTACTCCATGACAGCACTATAGGTCTCTGCCTAACGAATAAAATAATTGAATAAAGTATTTAAATGCGCACCTTTTAGTTAATTTTTTTTTCATATACGAGTCGAGTATGTATTCAAAACGATCATAAAAAGTTGGGACTTGCTTTGTGCGTGTGTTTTGCAATATGAGGGATCCTTTCAAAAGGTGAACGACGCCTCTCAATTAATATTCTATTGAGATGCTCATCACAGCATCCCTTTGACATTGATTGTTTGATGTTTTTGGAATTTACTTTTAGTTTAATTTCATCCCCCAGAAATTAATTTTAACCCTTTTCACGGGTATCATCTGTTCCTGGCATGTGTGTGATGCAAGCGCTTTGTTCAATATGCAAAGTAGTGTAGTAGTAAACGTAAATTCTTTATTCTATTTTTAACAAATGTTCCATAGGTATTGGTTCATGATTTTTTTTGCTTGCAAACAGCTGCTTTGCATGTTGCCGAGGATTAATTTCTAAGAAGTGAATTGATCAGAATGGCCTTAATCTGAGTTACTGATCAACCAAATATAATTTTTTATATTGCGGCAGATTCGTTAATGGAATCTACATGAAAAATTCTCGATGTCGTATTGGAATAGAGGTGTCTCCGAGAAAATTGCCATTACGATTTTTGCATTCTCAACACACAATGGGCCTTAGCAATAAACATTTTTAGTCTCGACTCTAATTTTTCGTAGTTCACATTCGGCCTTATCAATAATCAACTTTAGTCTGGAAGTTTACGCAAAGACCCCACACTTTCCAAAATCCCTTTACCAATAAACAAATATATTTGCCATAGAATATCGCTAACTGTAGGGTTAAATGTTAATGTTCAGAAACCCATGTTTATCTCGGGCATCAGCTAAATAAATCCTCCCGAAATGGCATTTTGAAGAGGAGTGTTGCCCAACTATCCTAATGGATGGTATGGAATTTTGTAATAGGAGCAAATTTACATACGCTGTTGTTCAGCCTGAACGTTTATAATTATAAACTAATTTTCATAAATGTTAATGTTTTCTGATTTTATTCGTTGGAATACAACAATGCAAGTGGTTTTTAAGTCTAGCAAACACAAATTTGTACAAATGTATGGACAAAATTGAAAAATAATGCATTTTTGTTTTATTTCTAAACACTTACCACCGTTTTACAATATTTAGCATACAAAAATTTTACGTAACTGCTGAATAACGAGTTGATAACTTTTACGCAGCGTTTATTAATATTTGGGTTAAAATATGTACTTCGAATATTTTGATTAAAAGAAATGGTTAGTGCTTTTCCCTGTGTGGCAGCACTGAAAAATAAAAAGTTAAGGAAAGAATGTATGAGTAAAGAATGAACGAAGAGACGTGGCAGAACAAATATAACCGTCGCGCAATAAAGACGTGCTAATTACGTGTCGGCCTTTTTATTTCATCCAAGTGTCTACTAAAATCTCAGAAGTGGGATAGTCCACAACACACCACAGTGAAAAAAAACAAAAACAAACAAAATAACCAAAATCGAGTGTGCTACGAAAGTATATATATATATAATTAAAAAAAAAAAAAAAAAAAGTGTAATTAAAGCGTGCAGTAATGTCCGAAATCGAGGACTATAAAAAATATACTGCGTCTCAGCTAAAGGTGTGGCTGGAAAAACTAGGGAAAAAGAAATCGGGTAATAAAAGTGAGCTATTACTGCGGTTGTTGTCAATCCCTGAAGGAGATCGGGGAGAATTTCCAGAGGTACCGGATGACGCCGTTGAAACACAGACGGCAGATGGAGACAACGATGACGACGATGGTGGCGACGAGGCAGCTGCATCGCATACATCGAGCAAAACAAGCGACCTTGATTGTCGACACATGATAAGGGAGATGAAACTGTTGAGAAAGGAAATGGAATTGCAACAAAAAGAGATCGAACTATTAAAACGAGAAAATGAGTGTCTAAAAGCAAAAGAAAATTACGGGCGCTTAATACAAAAAGAAAAAGAGAAAATGATAGAGAAAAAGTGTGATGAAAAAGAGAGCCACGAAACGAACGACGAAGTAGAGCAAAGTGACAAGATAAATACGGTAGAGCAAAGTGACAAGATAAATACAGTGGAGCAATGTGACGAAATGAAAACGATGGGACAAAGTGAAGAAAAAGATGGTCAAAATACAAACTACAAAACAACAATAAATGACTGTTATGAAAATAGTGTCAGTGTGGTGAAAGAACTGGTGTCTGAGTACTCCGGAGAGGAGGACAATTATTCGTTATGGGAGGCTCAGATAATGAATATACGATCATCGTATAAGCTAGATGACCATAAAATGAGAGCATTAATTGCTCTCAAACTTAAAGGAAAAGCCCTCAAATGGTTGCATTCTCGGGCCGACATTGTGGCGATTCCGATAGATACCATTCTTGACGAGATGCGTATGCTCTTTGACAATCGCATCAGTAGGTTGAGAATGCGCCGAGCGTTCGAAACACGAAAGTGGTCACCAGGAGAAGGATTCCAAAGCTACTTCCACGACAAATTGATCCTGGCCAGCAAAGTTGACCTTACCAACGAGGAGCTAGTGGAATATATGATTGAGGGAATATCAGACCAGCAGTTGAGAACGCAAGCAAAAATGCACCGCTTCACTAATAAATGTCAGCTATTGGACGCATTTTCGAACGTATCGTTGCCGAAACAACCGAACACCTGGTCGCGGCCGATAAGCGCTGCGAATGCTGGAAGCAACGAGCAGCGAAATTCCACCAGATGCTTTAATTGCGGCTCATTGGGGCATGTGGCTGCCGAATGCCGTAAACCAAAGAGGGAATTTGGAGCCTGCCACGCATGTGGCCAAGTCGGACACTACGCAGTTGATTGCGTAAATTACAAGAAGAGGAATACAACAGTGCATCACGTGGACGACAAGGACGACGATTCGTTTGTAAGGAATTTATATGTATATTTTAATTCAAATAACTTTAATAATTTAACTTTGTTAGAATGCCTAATTGACACGGGAAGCCCCATCACTCTCATCCGTCGGAAGTTTGTACCGGATACTATAAGAATTAAAGATGTAAATGTAATGAATTACTATGGTTTAAATAAATCGAAACTGACTATTTTTGGTTCAGTTGAAATAAAAGTTAATTTTGAAAAAGAGGATGTTTTTTTAAATGCGATGATAGTATCGGATGAGACGATGGCGTTCCCCGTCGTTTTAGGAAGAGATTTTTTGATAAAAACAGAGATGTGCTTGAGGAGAAAAGAAACAAATAGTAAAAATGTCAATGTTATAACAAACAAAGAGAGACAAAATTGTAATATCCAAAATGAGAATGACGGTGTTGATGCCTTTGAAAAAGAAACATGTAGATTTAATTCAATAACAGTTGTGCAAGACAAAGTAGAGTTAAATGTAAATGAAAGTCTAAGCTATGAAGTCAAAGAACAGTTAAAGAGTTTGTTTGAAAGAAGTTATGTAAACTGTAAGCGTCCACGATTGCACAACGTTAAGTACGAAATGAAATTAGTACTGAACCACGAAAAGCCCTTCCATTATACCCCGAGGAGATTGTCATATTTTGAGAGAGGTAGATTACAAGAAATAATAGAGGATCTGTTAGCTAAAGAGGTCATAAGAACTAGCGATTCGGAGTACGCGTCACCAATTGTGTTCGTGAAAAAAAAGACAGGTGAATTACGTTTTTGTGTCGACTATAGATCTCTAAACAATCTTACGATGAGGGACAATTATCCTTTACCTTTAATAGATGATCTGTTAGATAGACTGGCGAATAAAAGTATATTTACGTTGCTGGATCTAAAAAATGCTTTTTACCATGTATATATGAATGAAGATTCGATCAAGTACACTTCATTTGTGACACCAACGGGTCAATACGAATTTTTGAGAATGCCATTTGGCCTAAAAAATGCTCCGTCGACCTTTCAACGGTACATAAATAAAATCTTTAGCGATCTTATCGATGCTGGTAAAATGACAGTTTATATGGATGATATAATGGTGGCGACGTCCACTGTGGGTGAACATTTAAACATACTCGAAGAAGTGTTAGGTAGATTAGCCGAAAACAACCTTGAGCTAAGATTGGATAAGTGCAAATTCATGCAATCCGAGGTTAAGTATTTAGGATATACGGTATCAGGGAGTGGCATCCGTCCAGATGACAAGGGGATTAAATCCATAATTGACTTTCCAGTGCCACAGAATGCTAAGTCCGTTCATAGTTTCTTAGGACTGTGTTCCTACTTTAGAAGATTTGTTAAAGACTTCTCGCTCATTGCTCAGCCACTTTACAATTTGATTAGGAAAACTACGGAATTTTGCTTCGGTGAGAAAGAATTGAGCTGCTTCCAAAATCTCAAGCAGAAACTGGTGGAAGCTCCTATCTTATCGATTTACGACCCGCGAGACGAGACCGAATTACATTGCGATGCGAGTTCCATAGGTTACGGGGCAATATTAATGCAGCGAAAAGCAGATGGAAGGTTCCATCCAATATTCTATTTTTCCAAACGTACGACTGAGTGTGAGTCAAAATACCATAGCTTTGAGCTAGAAACACTCGCGATTATATACGCCTTGGAGAGATTCAGGATATATTTACAAGGGTTACGATTCAAAATTGTAACTGACTGCAATTCGTTAACGTTAACAATGAATAAGAAGGAGATAAATCCTCGAATTGCTCGTTGGGTTTTGCAATTGCAGAATTATGACTATGTTCTTGAACATCGAAATGGGGAGAAAATGCAACACGTCGATGCGCTAAGTCGTGCTACCAACGTATTGGTGTTAGAGGAAAATACTTTCGAGCAAAATCTTTCGATTTGTCAGAATAGGGATCAAGGTATACGTACCATTCGAAAGCAATTAGAAGAGTCAGAATGTAAGCTTTATGAGATGCGCAATGGATTGGTTTATAGAAAAGCGAAGGGGAGCATTCTTTTCTACGTACCAGCAGACATGGAATCTCGAGTGCTGAGTAAGTATCACGACGAGTTAGGGCACATAGGGCGCGACAAGATGGTGGAAGCGATAACAAAAACGTATTGGTTCCCGAAGATGAGGAAAAAAATAGGTAATTATATTGAAAACTGCTTCAGGTGTATAGCGTTCTCTCCAAAAAGTGGCAAGAGGGAAGGGATGTTGAACAGCATACCAAAGGGAGAAGCACCGTTTGAGACGATCCATATAGACCATTACGGCCCTCTTTCCATGCCTAACTCAAAAAAGAAGCATGTTTTATTAGTAGTTGACGCGTTTACAAAATTCGTGAAATTATACCCAGTGCAAACCACAAGCACTCGTGAGGCGATAATTCATTTGAAATCATATTTTCACACGTATAGCCGGCCGAAGGTTTTAGTGTCCGATAGAGGTAGCTGTTTTACCTCCAGCGACTTCCAAATATTTCTCGAAGCAAATAATATACGACATGTTAAGATAGCGACTGGATCGCCGCAAGCAAACGGGCAAGTCGAAAGGATCAATAGAAGTATCGGTCCGATGTTGGCTAAATTGAGCAGCGGGGATCCCGCCGCGAGTTTGGATAAGGCGATGCCCCAAATAGAATTTTCCATGAATAACACGATTCACCGTGCCACGGGTACGACGCCAAGCCAGCTTCTTTTCGGGGTAGATCAACGGGGAAAAGTCGTTGATTTTCTCGGTGAACGACTAAAAACGGAGGAGGAAAAGCCGGGGGAAAGAGACGTCTACAATCTAAGGACTAGGGCCGTTGAGAAGCAGCGGGAATTACAGAGATACAATAAAGAGCTTGTCGACAGAGGTCGCAGGGTAGCCAGGAATTATGTTATAGGAGACTACGTTATGGTTAAGAACTTTGTCACCACCCCCGGAGCTTCGAGGAAGCTCGCGCCAAAGTTTAAGGGACCCTATAGAGTAGAAAAAGTGTTAGGCAATGACCGCTACCTAGTAAGGGATGTCGAGGGGCATCAGGTGACTCAGATTCCCTACGAGGGTATATGGGAAGTGGCTAATATGAAACCGTGGTATAGTTCAGGTGCAACCGGGTAATCGGGACGATTACGGGTCAGGCTGGCCGAGTTGTGGCAGCACTGAAAAATAAAAAGTTAACGAAAGAATGTATGAGTAAAGAATGAACGAAGAGACGTGGCAGAACAAATATAACCGTCGCGCAATAAAGACGTGCTAATTACGTGTCGGCCTTTTTATTTCATCCAAGTGTCTACTAAACCTGCTTTATCTTGTTTAACCGCTAGTGCTTGCTTTATGATTGATTTTCATTTTAGTTTGTAACGAATGCATGCTAAGTAAAAAATAAATAGGATATAAGTTTGGGATCTTTCCAAGAATTTCTTGAGAGTAGTCGCTAAGAGAATAAGATATCTGTTCATTTAATATTGGACAGCTCATACCTGAATAATTTTTTTTTACAAATCTCAGTACCTTAGGCGGCAAGTAGATTTTGGATGAAGATCTCAAATATTGGTGTGGAAATGGTTGTTGTGAAAAGGTTGACTTCGCGGAAAATATAGATAGAAGAATTGTCAGCATTCAGCAAAATCCATGCGAAATAATAAATTTGGGAACTGCTGGAGGAATATCAGGTAGTATGTGCGAATTTAAGACAAAGTTCTGTATTACTTGGTGCGAATTCATCTACGAGAAAACATGACAGTTTATGTAAAGGGTGATTTTTTAAGAGGTTTAGAACTTTTTTTAAAAAAAAACACAAAAAATTCGAAAAAATGAATGAAATATTTATTTGAATCGATAGTTTGAACCTTGCAATTTAATGTTTAAAGATAATTTCATGCAAATGTTGACCGCGGCTGCGTCTCAGGTAGCCCATCCGCTGAGTCCAATTTTGGCATACTCTTTCACACATATCGGCCGGTATCTCACGAATGAATGCATGGATGTTGGCTTCCAGTGCGTCAATCGAAGCAGGCTTGTCCCTATACACATTAGCCTTGGCATACCCCCACAAAAAATAATCTAATGGTGTCAAATCGCACGATCTAGGCGGCCAATTGACCGGCCCGAAACGTGAAATTAACTGTTCACCAAACTCGCCTCGCAATTGCGCCATTGTTTCGCGTGCTGTGTGGCATGTGGCACCGTCTTGTTGAAACCACATATCATGCAAGTCAAGAACTTCCATTTCGGGCAAAAAAAAGTTTGTTATCATCGCTCGGT
This sequence comes from Cheilosia impressa, assembly GCA_948293265.1. Lineage (NCBI taxonomy): Eukaryota > Metazoa > Arthropoda > Insecta > Diptera > Syrphidae > Cheilosia > Cheilosia impressa. The sequence continues at coordinate 37,385,739 of OX411884.1, read as the reverse complement.
AGCGTTCACCATTGACAGTAACGCTGCGATTCGCATCATCTTTGAAGAAATATGGCCCAATAATGCCGCCGGCCCATAAACCTCACCAAACAGTGGCTTTTTCGGGATGCATTGGTAGCTGTTGCAATGCTTCTGGCTGATCTTCACTCCAAATGCGGCAATTTTGCTTATTTACGTACCCATTCAACCAAAAATGAGCCTCATCGCTGAACACAATTTTTCGATAAAAAAGCGGATCCTCGGCCAGCTTTCCAAGAGCCCATTCACCAAAAATTCGGCGTTGTGGTAGGTCGGCTGGCTTTAGTTCTTGCACCAGCTGTATCTTAATAGGCTTTACGCCCAAATCCTTCCGCAAAATTTTCCACGTAGTGCTGTAACAAAGGCCTAACTGCTGGGAACGGCGCCGAATCGACATTTCGCGGTCTTCTGTCACACTAGCTGATACGGTCGCAATATTTTCTTCACTACGCACAGTACGTAAACGTGTTGGTGGTTTAATGTCCAACAAAGTAAATTTGGTGCGAAATTTGGTCACAATCTTCCGAATAGACTGCTCAGAAGGTCGAGAATGCCGATCATAAAATGGAAGCAGCGCGCGATGAACATTTCGAACCGAGCACGAATTTTGATAGTAAAATTCAATAATTTGCAAGCGTTGTTCATTTGTAAGACGATTCATGGTTAAATTGCAAACCAAACTGAAGCTGTTTGACAGTGACACAAGGTACTAAACACACGCCAGCTGTCAAAACCAGTATTGCCAAAACCAAACCAGCTAAAAAATCACCCTTTATATGTAGAAGAATGTCCAAGGCTTTATATTTATTTTTTTCCCCAAATGAAGTAATAAAGCTATGCAATTTTTAAAAGATCAAATTTTATTTATTTTCACACCTCCATTATACTTTTGCAAAAAGTATTCTAATAAACTGTGTTCCGTTTATTGTATAACTAGCTGGTACCCGCAACTTCGTCTGCGTAGAATTATAGTACTTCGAGTAACTTAATTAAAATATTCATATCAACAACACCGCCACTTATCGGGTCCAAAACTATCCTATCTTTCAATCCAACCAATCAGCCCTACACATTTAAATTCATTGGTAAAATACGCAGCAATAATATATTTATTTCTTACCAAAAGTATAGATACCCATGATGAATTTTATTATCCCTAACTTGAGAAACTTCATCCTCTTCACGTTTTGTCTTCGCGACAAAAAGTAGCCTATGTCATTCTCAGAGGTCCCATCTATCCCTTTAGGTACCAAAATTGGTACAAAAACAATTGTCACACAAATTTGGTACAAAAATAATTGTCGCAAAAAATTGTAAAGAAAAGAAATTGTCACAACGTAAAGTAAACATAAACGTCATCTATCATGAAAATGGCGTCGTAAAATCGCTCCATACAAAATGTATGGGAAAATGAATTTTCTTCATATTTTTTTTTCGGGAATTTTTCTGGAATTTTTTTGGGTATTCTTCTTGTTTGGCAGGAGACCAGTCCGAATTGATGCGAATCATCGAAATCGGTCCAGGCGTTCTTGAGTTATAAGCGTAGGAACTAACGTTACTTTCTTTTATAAATATACTAGCAGGTACCCGCGACTTCGTCTGCGTAGAATAAGTACCTATTTCGAGTAGCTCAATTAAAATATTCATATCAAAAGCAGCGCCACTTATAGGGTTCAAATCTATCCTATCTTTCAATCCAACCCAACAGCCCTACACATTTAAATTCATTGGTAAAATACGCCGCAAATGTATTTATTTCTTACCAAAAGTACAGATACCCATGATGGATTTTATTATCCCTAACTTGAGAAACTTCCTCCCCTTCACGTTTTGTTTTCGCGACAAAAAGTAGCCTATGTCATGCTCACAGGTCCCATCTATCCTTATAGGTACCAAAATTAATAAAAAAATTGGTTGCAATAATATTACGATAATTATCAAGGCCACCTTGAATTTTCGGTGCAAATGACAACTGACAACAAAACTATGTTTTGAAATAACAAAGTGATGCCAAATTTGTACAGTTATTTTGTGATCACCTTACGTATTTGACTATTACAAAAGTGACTATCACCTATCACCTTAGGTACCTTACACAAAATTTTGTTCATAAACTATGCTCCAGCGCTCCCACTCAATTCCCCCGCAAATTTTGAAAATAAAATTCTCTTTCAGATTTCAGAACTATATATAATACTCTTATGACTGTAACTCTCTTTTGCCGTCGGCTCTCTTTCGTGGCTTCGTTTGTACGGGCATGATGAATGAAATAAAAGTATTACCCTGAATCATATTTTGCACCCAAAAAATCTTTTTATACCCTCCAGAGGAAGGTATATTCACTTTGCCAATACATTTGTAACGCCAAGAAGGAGTCACCGGAGACCTCATAAAGTATATATATTCTGAATCGATTTAGCCATGTCCGTCTGTCTGTCTGTCTGTCTGTCTGTCTGTCTGTCTGTCTGTTGAAAGCACGATAGCGCCCAAAGTAATTGACGTAGGTGAACGAAATTTGGTGAAAGGACTTCTTTTTATCGGCGTCAGGTTGGTATTCAAAATGGGCTATGTCGGTCAAGTAGTTCTGGTACCTCCCATACAAAACCAATATTGGACCCATGTGTCTCTCTGTCTGTTGCAAGCACGATAGCGCCCAAAGTAACTGACGTAGGTGAACGAAATTTGGTAAACGGACTTCTTTTTATCGGCGTCAGGTTGGTATTGAAAATGGGCTATGTCGGTCAAGTAGTTCTGGTACCTCCCATACAAAACCAATATTGGACCCATGTGTCTCTCTGTCTGTTGAAAGCACGATGGCGCCCAAAGTAATTGACGTAGGTGAACGAAGTTTTGTGAGAGCACTTCTTTTTATCGTCGTTTGGTTGGTGTTAAAAATCGGCTATGTCGGTCAAATAGTTCTGGTACCTCCCATACAAAACCAATATAAGACCCATGTGTCCCTCTTTCCGTTGAAAACACGATAGCGTCCAAAGGAATCAACCTAGGTGAATGAAGTTTTGTGAAAGGACTTCTTTTATCGTCGTTAGGTTGGTATTAAAAATGGGCTATGTCGGTCAAGTAGTTCTGGTATTTTGCCTGACTTGTACGCAGTGGAGGGTATCAAAGCATCGGCCAGGCCGATGATAACACTTTTACTTGTTTTTTTTACACTTCATTTGTTAAGATTGGTTGGGCGTGTAAAACGCAAGAGATAGATATACTACAAAAACTACCGAATTAATATAGAGCGGATTTTAAAAGTAACCCACCTAAAAATTAAGTCCACAATCCGAAATTAACCTTTGGATAGATTGTCGATGCGCAAGCAATCACAATGTATTAAAACAAATTAAGTAACAATAGCCCCGTTTTTTGAGCTTCGATCTCAACAAAGCAAAGCAAAGTAGGATTTTCAGCACGCAATTACAACAACTACGCTATACTTGACACGTCGAGACTCACAGTAGTTGTTGTAATAAGTCTGCTGAAAATCCTACTTTACTTTGCTTTGCTGAGATCGAAGCTCAAAAAAACACGCCTAATAACTGTCGAAAGCTGATAAAAATTTGATAAAACTTGAAAAAAATGCTGATTAATCGAATCGCACGCCTGCCACAGCACAATAGTATGCGATGGAAAGACTGTCAAAAGTTGATGCACGCAACGCCATATACTGCGGCAATACCGGAACCAGCAATTGAAATCATGTTAGTTTTTAATTTGTGACAAAAAAAATGCTACAAATACAATTGTCACACAAACTTGATGCAAAAACAATTGTCGCAATAAATTCACAAAAAAAAATTGTCACAACGTAACGTAAACATAAACGTCATCTATCATGAAGATGGCGTCGTAAAATCGCTCCATACAAAATGTATGGGAAAATTAATTTTCTTCATACTTGTTTTTTGGTGATTTTTCGGGAATTTTCTTGGGTATTCTTCTTGTTTGGGCGGAGACCAGTCCGAATTGGTGCGAATCATCGAAATCGGTACAGGCGTTCTTGAGTTATAAGCGTAGTAACTAACGTCACTCTCTTTTATATATTTAGATATAGATGATTTTAAAGAGACCTTATAACGAGACAAATTCACTCATAAATCAATCGTGAAGTATTAGAAAACAATAGGGCATTACTGATTTGCATACCATATTTGACAGATCAGCGGATATTTTGTGCATTTCCTATTTTCTGTATTGTTTTTTGCTTATAATAAGCTTCAAAAAGCATTTAAAAGAAATCTGTTGGGCAAATTAATTTGCAATTTAAATATTCCTTTTTTTAGAATAAAATCCTCGTTGTGAAATAAACCATTGACCTTGTTTTTCACGAAAACAAATTATGAAATTTGAATTCTGCGATGACAAAAAATGTAATAGTTTCTAAGAAAGTTGTCTCACTAGCAAATGTGGAGGTCTAATTGTTTATTGGTACCGTTTCACTAATGCTGTACATTTTTACTAAAGCTGGCAACCAGCTAATCGTCGATATAAGTGTTTGATTATTAGTAAGGCCGATTGGCTATATTTTCTATACAAATTTTGCAATTGTGAGCTTTTATAAATTTAAAGTCGAGACTAAAAATGTTTATTGCTAAGGCCCAATTTTTATATTTTCATAAGAGCCTGTATGGCGAAGCGATATAATTTAATAATTTTTTTTTGATTCATATCCCATCAGTAATTTGCGAGGAAATGGCACACACCGTTCGATCCCAAGCGCACGACTACCCAGGGTGCACAATTTCTTTAAATACGAGACTGTAACTACTATGACAAGTGTTTTTTTTAAGTAAAACTTTCCTTTCCACCAAACGTCTCGCTAATAAAGCTACGGATATACAGAAATCGAATATGAAATTACATTTGAAAACATGTATAAGAAAGATAGAAAAAAGTTAATTTAAAAAAAAAAACAAAAAACCCGACTGACTGTAAAAAAATAATTAAAAAGAACAAGACACATTTAAGTACCTATATACCTAACTAATTGACAATCGAAGACTTATACCTACAGTCCTACACAGCCTAACAAATACATGTATGATATACGTATGAGTATTGAGTACACTCCGACTCCAAATAGTTAGTTAGATACTAAATGTGTGTTGTTCATATCTGTTTAATTCTTTCTCTTCCACCACACATGATTTTATTCTTATGAGGTAATAGAGCAGTTAAAGATGATTGCAAATAATGGGGAAGAAAAGGAAAAGGCAAAGAAAGACAAGCTTTGCCGTTAGTAATGAAAGTGAGTTAATTTTTTTCATCGTGTCTTTCGAGGTATAATAAAGTGTTCTGTTATTATCTTAAGTAGGACTTTAAAGCAAACAAATTATTTGCGAATAATTTGCGGTTCGGTTTAACACCTATTTCAACATTTTTAAATCGGATTTTGTGTGTTAACAAACAAATTATATTTACACAACTGACGAGGGTACATACTTTTCCCTTAAATTCTTCTGCATAAAAATACCTATAAATTAAGGAAACCTTATTAAATGCGGAAGTAATCAACAGGAAAAGTAACTACCTGATCCACTCATCACTAATCAATCATTCCATCAGTACCACAGCAGCCACATTCTGAGAAACTCTTTTCGACAGTGTAGGCCAGACTCTCTCATTTCCTTTTATCCTATACTGGTACTAGTACATCACACAACACCCCACCAGAAGAAATCCCCAGAAATTTTTTTTGATACATGTTTGCAATTCCGAAATCAATCAAATACAAATTTCGTCCATTTGTACCTGATGTCCGGGCAACAATGCTTTAATTGAACAGAGTCTTAAATTGTCATCCTTGAAATAACCCAGAGCACTAAGCCTTATTGAGCTTTTTCGAGAAAGTTGTTAGATATGCAAACCTAATACCACAGATTGATCACACCTATATGTTTCGTTCGATTGCGGTGTTTAACAGCATTTGCTACAATCATCCAGAAGCATTTCCCACCTAGCTATTGGCTGAGACAATTTTGTCTATTTTTGAGGGTCATCATACTGCCGGAGACACTGAATTGTGCTGAATACCCCTTATTTGTCACCCGTCATACCCTGTATGACACATAACAAAGCTTTGATCCATTGCAATATTACTCTCTACTTCTTGCACAGGGCACAAATAATGCTTATAGCTTTCCGCAGAAAGTTTCTTTCGCGCTTGCACTATTTTAGAATGTCTTCTGCAGTTTTCTTTCTCAGCTTTACCTTATTTGGACGCAGTCATAGATACCATCTTCTATCTTCCGTACCATAACACTCATCTCCTTGAGCAGTTAAAATGTCTGAATCAGATGTATATACGCATCTTTGCATAGCAAGTGTTTCCTAAGTTTCTTTTGTGCTTAATTGCTAGAATTGCAAATGCATAGTAGTTGGGCTTTAGAACCATCGAATTTTCTTTTTGGCAGGCATGTTTTTGTACACAATGAACTCCCAAACAAAAATAAGTAATCGCAACAGCGTTTGATTCCAATCAATATATTTTATCATCCGACATGTTAAGTGCAACAGTATATACACAACCAAAATTGTAATACGTGAAAATAATCTTTACACACTTTACACTAGTCAAGTGACAAAAGAAGTTGAGGATATTATTTCTCAGACAATGCACATAACATACACTTTAAAACCACGAGGACAACTTTTCCAAAACCCCTTTGGCCGCAGAACAACTTTGGAACTTTGAAACCATTTTAAGTGTGAAACTTGCAACCATTTATCTACAATCGTTTGTAGGCAGTAGGCACAGTTATATGTTCGCTTTTGATGTTTCTGCTTTAGATAAATTATAAAATTGCAAACAATATTGAAATGAAAAATGAAACGCATTCCCACCTAATTTGCATCCTTTTGTATGAAAAGGGCTGCATTTGTCCAGATTAATGTAAGCCTTTTATGAAAATCTAAAAACGATACAACCCGTAGCTGCTAATCTTGTATCGCATTGGGCAATTAGCTGCTGACTGAATATCCCTTTTTGGTATAGGGTAGGGTCCAGTGTCCACTATGCAGAACCTTCTTCTGTCTATAAGGCGATAAAATCCTCTTTGTCTTTGTCACTAGCTTCCATCCATGTTTACGCTTCTATACAGTAACAACCCATGTGTATCTGTATATTAGGTATTCAGTGCGGTGGCAAAAATGTTTAATTGTAACTTGCTAGTCGAAGCGTGTCTTCAATAAAAAAAAAACACACAATTTACATAGGTATACCATTTGATTGATTCATTGATTACAACCCTATTTTTGTAGGTTTTTCTATTTTTGCCTCCTAAACAATAATTAAAGAACATAAATATGCATGCAAATAGTATTTTTTTTAGTCACAACGAATAAAAAGAAAAATTCCATTTTACTTGTTTATCGGTAACTTATTGAATCATTGTATCGTGGGTCGTGTCTTTGTACACCCCAATATGAATATCTAATTACAACTTTTTTACCTGTACGTTTTTTTACTATTCCTTCCTTTTACCGATTTCCATCGAAAACAACTTATCAATCAAGTTAAGTAAATTAATATTCTAACGTTGGCTGTAATGAATTGATTTTAATTTTAGATTAGGAAACCGCATACAAAAGTCATCGCACACTCAGTAAGAAAGAGGAGAAATATTTTTTTTTACGAAAAAGAAGAAAGCCATATAAAATAAGGGAAGGTTGAGGTGGAAGTATGCTTTTTATAATCAAACGTCGTACTCGTATGGTAATGCCTTATATTGGTTGCATGTTACAAGGACATGACAGTGTTTTCTGCTTGTTTTTAAATACCTCCTTTTAATGTTTATGGCATTTCGATCGATCTCGTCCGAGATCTTGATGACAGCCGCTTGTCCTCGAGTTAAAAGTTGCGTGTTTATTCGACGGATCCTTAAGCTGCTTGAAAGCAATGATAGTCCGATAGAGAACAAGGTGAAAACGTTGAAACCATCACACAACCAATCTTCCTAAAAAGTGTAAGTGCAATCCGTTCACCCGTTTGTTATGAAGCTTCCTGCAAAACAATATTCACTTTGTTTTTTATTATTAGGGATACATTGGAATGACAGTGGCACCATCTGTCAAAAATTGGTCATACCAACTCAGAAACCTTCGTGGGCTCATGCACAACAACTTAGCAAAATGTCATCACATGATCAAATGCAGAGTTTACGATTCTATAAAGGACATACAGACAAACATTCATTTTTATATATTTATGTTTTTATGAATAGTAATTTGTATTTTGTAACAATTGTACAGTGAGATGCATATTTAGTAATTGGGTATACATAAATGTGGGAAAGAGATATTTATGTTTATGTTGAAATGTTATGGTGGGTATTGTTGCGATTATGTCAAAGGAGTGTATAGTTGTATTGTGGGAGGATCATCAGCGACTCTACATATTTATCTAAAATGCATACTAACGTGCACAGGGGCACGGGCCTCCCCAGACATAGGCCAGTCGAAAAAACACTATAGCAGTTAGACACCAACTGCATTATTTAATAATTTAATAATCAAAACAACACAGACACTTCGCCTATGGGCGAAAATGAAATCATTTTTCCAACAAATGATGGAAACCAAGAGGAAAAGTTACCCAAATCTATATCTACAAATGCTATAAATATACATGTGAATACCTACATGTTAATCTATAACGACGGTTTATTTGCCATACAAAATAAATTTTAACTAACATTTCGTAATAATTGCTCCTGTCTCTCTCCATTCTCAATTAAAATTTTAGTTCCTTTAATTTTTTCTGGTAAAAGAAACATACAGTTGGCCGTGCATAATAACTGTCTGCTTGACCAACATTTTACATAATTAGAGGTTTTTTTTTTATTTTGCCCGCATCTTCTATATAGATTTATATATAGATTCGAAAACCCGATTGTCAGATGCTGGTAGTCCCCCTACCGCTTTCAAAAACCCTGATAATTTGTTCGAGATCAGTAACACACCAATCTGAATTTCGTGATTTCGAGCGACTTTTACGGCAACTATAGGTACCACGCTATTTATCATTAAGTCACATGCTACAAAACGTAAAAAATTCAATAATTGCGATTTTGACAAACCCAAAACCACGATCCCAAGAAAAATTTTATAATCACACCACGGACTCACCTCAAAGCTCATACGACTTGATTCAAATCAAACTCATTTAGAACAAATTTTATTAGTTAATTACAATACAATAATTAGTAATTTCAAATATGTCCCAGACATAATGTAAATAAAAAAAAATCAAAATCTTTTTTGGATTGGGGACCACTGCAAGTAGAGACGTCTGGGCCACGATAAACCCCTTTGCTCCATGTTTCCCCAATACAATTCAAGAGAAGGATATTATTTCCATGTATAAAAGTGCGTGCCCCAGCTTAAATTATTCTATTTAAAGTAACTTGAAGAATTCTATCACGTAGCATTCAATAAATATAAGTCAATTTGTAATTAACGTATTTAACAGCAAAAGATTTAATTGTGTTCATAATATAAAAAAGAAAATATTTTTTTAAAATTTCATGTTATAATGTAGGTTTGTGTGTTGCTATTTTTAGATCTATTTCCTGCTTGTTCTTGTACTCGTGACCTTAGGCACGAAGCTCCAGGATATAATTATTGTTATTATTGTCAAGTCATACCATAAGGGAGGAAGAACTTTCCTACTTTTATTCGAATAGAACAAACACATCCCAATGCCATCACAGCATCTGCACCTAAGAAATGTAATTTTAAAGTTTGTCGACCCCACGATTACCTGTTACACATCTACAAAATATATCTACTACTGCCGCTCCCGTTGGTATATGTGTAATAGCGTTTGATGCGTATCAGCTTAGCAAAGCCCAAACCAAACGTTATTCTTCCGACAGAGTGACTTGCAACAGACTTCATGTGGAAAAGCAATTAAGTTAGACTACCGATTTTTTAATCTACTCAGGGGATTTTTTTCCACTAAGGTGGGTGGGTTCGCATTGCAAGAGCAATACCAAAACGACTGGCTGTCGAGTTAATATATCAGGACCTAAGCTAGTCAACCGTTAAATTTGGGAATAAAATCGAAATGGAATGAGTCAGACAAAAAAAATCAGACATAATTAAATTGAATCAACTGAAAGCAGGTACATATACGAAGATGACTATGGCAGCGGGGGTGGGAGACTGAATAAACGCAAATTTTTAACGTCTTCTCTGAATAAGTCGTACCCTGATGTTACTTGAGTTCGAAATTCGATGTAACATACTTAACGCTCGTTTCTTTTTTCCACAAAAAATTAAAAAAAAAACAGTATAAATCGATTTAAAATAAAAACAAGTAAAAGTGTTATCATCGGTCTGGCCGATGCTTTGATACCCTCAACTGCATACAAGTCATGCAAAATTGGTTTTGTATGGGAGGTGGCAGAACTACTTGACCGACATAGCCCATTTTTAATACCAACCTAACGACGATAAAAACAAGTCCTTTCACCAAACTTCATTTGCCTAGGTTAATTCTTTGGACGTTATCGTGCTTTCAACAGACAGACGGACATGGCTAAATCGATTCAGAATGTGATCCTGATTTAGAATAGGTATATATACCTTATGATTTCTCCGGTGACTCCTTCTTGGCGTTACAAATGTAATGACAAAGTGAATATACTCGTACCTTCCTGTGGAGGGTATAAAAAACATTATGGGAAAACAATGTGCTTATTTATAGCACATCTAAAATGATCAGATAATTGTAAAAGAAGCAGGCAAGGCCAACAGAAGACTTTGCTTATAGAAGGGCAACCACACAGTCAGTCTTAATTTTTTTTTCATGGTGCGCATCAGAGTACCAGAATGAGAATGAAAAATTATAAATAAAACAACTACAATCAAACTTCTTCATAACGAACCTTCAAGGGAACAAAAAATTCCTTCGTTATTGAAAAGTTTTATTCAAAATTTGTTACCTACATAGAAAATTTTATTTTTTTTAACACTGTAAGTTTGCATTAATGTTTTCAAAAAAATTGCTTCAAAAAAGAACTCATTGTAAAGAAATTTATATCTTTTTATTTTTTCGTTAAAAACATATCAATTTTTGATTGCACATGAACAGTTTTGTTCTTTGTTATGGCAAATTTTTTCAAACCTCCAAGGTTTTGCCATACATTTTTGAGGTATCGAATCATTGGGTTTTCAGCAAAATCAATTTGAAACTCCTGTGAGTTCATCCGTCCGTGAGAGGTTATGAAACTGAACAAGCCTACAGCGTGAATTTTGGTTTATTTTGTGCTCATTTGTGGATGTCAAATATTAAACTCCAAAACAATTGTGACAATCAAAAAAAATAATAAAAGAATCTGAATCAAAAAAGTGGTACGTAATATTTTTAAAAGAAATATTGATAAATGCTGCAATTTTTTCCTTTATTTGTTCAGAACTCAACTTTCCAGCACTATTTTTGAGTCAACAAACAAGTTGTTTTGACATCCACTTCAAAATTGACACCTTATGACTTTTGAACTCACTTCAACTCTGTGGGAAATCCTTAAAAGGGTTCGGTAAAAGTTCATCGAAAGCGATTTCAGTTTGGTGGGAGCTGGGAACATGGCATTAGTTTCTTGTCAAAACGGGGAGTTCCCTTTTAAATTAGGAACAACAAATCATATTAAGCTTTGTTTTCGAATTTGACATTTCGTTATAAAGAAACATTTTTGCTTTTGGGACAACAAAATTAGTTATTTATAAAGATAATTCCGCTATAGAGAATTTCGTTTAAAGAATTAAAGAACCTAATTCATATGGGATATTTTTGAAGGGGAAGGGAAACAAATCTTTTAACCTTTAGATGAATGGAAATTTTTAAGTACCCACAGGAACAGTATCTACCCGGGTATATATTAGATTCTTATAAAGAAGGCAATTTTTCTTTAATATTGTTTTCTTACACGCTATTACAATTAATAGGTAAGGTAATTTCAACTAAAATTTGTAAACGAAGCTGGTCTCTTGTTGCTCAAATGAAGTATGTCATTAAAAATTTCATCCATCGATTTTGTAACTTCAAATGTATTTTTAACGAAAATTTCTTGTATTGTCATTGAAAAATGCTTGTCTACTACGTAATGCAATATGCAATACAAGAAATTTTCGTTAAAAATACGTTTGAAGTTACAAAATCGATGGATGAAATGGGAGCGAATCGCCCCCAAGGTTTAATAGACGGAAGATTATAGAATAACTACAGAACAAATATTGTAATATAACATTTGACAAGCTTGTTTTTTTTTTTTGGAATTCAGGGTAATTGGAATTCTTTAACAAAAATATCCCGTCTTCCGTCGTGTTAAGTTGACTGTCTTTCCAAAACCAGCAACAATATTTTCATGATCTTATGAAGATAATCTGTACTGTACTGACTCTGATGCTGAAATCGGTGGGGAACATGCTCTTCGTCATAATGACAGTACTAATTCCAAAATTCCAAAGCCGATGACGAGGAATCGGAAGAAGAAATTGACAACATCTACTTACTTACTTAACGGGCTCCCGACCCGTGGAGAGTCTCTGCCTGAGACACTGCAGCCTTCCATCCTCATCGATCCAGGGCACGCTGCTTCCAGTTATCCAGACCAAGCGCTCTGGCATCCGCGATGGCTTGGTCTTTGAAACGGAGGTTCGGTCTTCCTTGTCGTCTCGAACCTGGCGGTTGGGATTCGAAGATCCTCTTAGCTGGAGCATTATTGTCCATTCGCTCGATGTGGCCGAGCCAATGTAGTCGACGTTTTTTGGCCTTTTGGACTACATCCACATCTTGGTACAGCTCATAGAGTTCGCGGTTGTATCTTCTCCTCCATTCGCCCTCCTCGCACACAGGACCAAAAATCCGCCGAAGAATTTTTCTTTCGAAGGAGCCCAGTATCAGCTCTCCCTTCCTGCTTATCGTCCAGCACTCGGCGCCATAAAGCAGAACTGGCAGGATAAGGGTTCTGTAAAGCATACATTTTGTCATTCGAGTTAGGAGTTTTGAACCCAATTGTTTTGCCAAACCGAAGTAGCAGCGGTTTCCTAGGGTAATTCTTCGCCGGATCTCCACTAAGATGTCATTTGTGGAGTTCATGTTTACTCCGAGGTAGATAAACTCCTTAACTACCTCGAAATTGTTGCTATCAATAGTGACGTTCTGTCCTAGGCGGTGGACAGATGCTTGCTTGTTTGTTGATAGCATGTACTTAGTCTTGTCCTCATTTACTACGAGACCAACGAATTTCGCCTGTTCTTCAATCGCCGTAAAAGCCTCTATCACGGCACGCTGGGAGCGACCGATGATATCAATATCGTCTGCATACCCCAGTAGCTGGACGGATTTGTTGAAGATAGTGCCTTCCGTGTTGACACCTGCCCTGCGCACTATCTGCTCTAGTACGAGATTGAAGAAGTCACATGATTATGCATCTCCTTGCCGAAATCCGGTGCATGTTTGGAATAGCTCGAAGGAACTACTTCCAAATTGCACATTGCAGCGTGTGTTCTCCAGCGTCACGCTACATAGCTGGATTAGTTTTGCCGGGATCCCGAATTCGGCCATCGCCACATAAAGCTCCTGACGATTAATGCTATCATTGCGGCTTTGAAGTCGATGAATAGGTCGTGAGTCTCAACTTGAAATTCATTGGTCTTTTCCAGGATTTGCCTCAGTGTGAAAATTTGGTCTATAGTCGATCTGCCGGGCCGGAAGCCACACTGGTACGTGCCGATTAGTGTGTTGCAGAATTTTTTGAGACGTTCACACAAGGCGTTGGATAGGATCTTGTATGCGACATTAAGCAGGGATATGGTAAACCATCAGAGCCGGCCTTGTTGTTCTTAAGCTTTCTTATTGCTAAGCCAACTTCTTCTACACTGGGTGGTGAAACTGGTTCTTCATTGACTGGACGTGGGTTCTCTTCATGCCCTATCACACTCTCTACATGATGCCCATTTAGCAGCTGCTGAACTACTTGATACATTTTAGAGTTATGCTAAGACTTGCAATAAACTTGCATCTTACGCAATCAAATTTGTCAGCAAGACATTTAGTGTTACGTAATTTATTTATGAGCGAGGAGTGCTTATTTAAAATCATATTAGTGACATATTTTTCACTGTGCTAAAAGTGTTTTATTTGTTGTCTTTTTTCCCCTATACAATAAATTATGGTTTCTTTAGACTGCTGTGAATCATTTCATAACACATTAATTTTTACCTCTATAGGAGGAAGTACGAGTAAGTGCTTCTATACAGCTTCCAATCGCAAGCGGTTGACTGCAATACTGCATGACAGTTCTTTGCTTCTATAATGCCTTCGATCAGAAGTTTTGAAAAAGCATCTGGAAAGCGCTTCGAACCACAAGCTTTATGGAAGCAATTCACTTTCCACACATCTCCTGACACATTTTTAGAAGTCTAATAGAGATTTAGCCGAAACTTTATTTCATATCCCTCTATAAAACCTTGTATATGCTTTGTACAGGTCTTACTGAAGTTATTATCGAAAAAAATAATTCGAAATGGATCAACTTGGGTTAACAAATACTATAGAAGAAGCTCTATCGATGCTGTTGCCTATATAAATTTTAAATTTGAACCTTACCGAAGTCAAATTGTTACTTGGGCTGATACTGCGCTCCTTCGAAAGAAAAATTCTTCGGCGGATTTTTGGTCCTGTGTGCGAGGAGGGCGAATGGAGGAGAAGATACAACCGCGAACTCTATGAGCTGTACCAAGGTGTGGATGTAGTCCAAAAGGCCAAAATACGTCGACTACATTGGCTCGGCCACATCGAGCGAATGGAAAATAATGCTCCAGCTAAGAGGATCTTCGAATCCCAGCCGCCAGGTTCGAGACGACAAGGAAGACCGAACCTCTGTTTGAAAGACCAAGCCATCGCGGATGCCAGAGCGCTTGGTCTGGATAACAGGAGGCAGCGTGCCCGGGATCGCAGAGGATGGAAGGCTACAGTGTCTCAGGCAGAGACTCTCTACGGGTCGGGAGCCCGTTGTAAAGTAAGTAAGTAAGTCCACCACCGACCAAATATTCACACTACTGCAGATCCTGAAGAAAACCAAAGAGGTCCAAGTCGATACCCACCACCTGTTTACCGATTTGAAGGCCGCATATGACAGCATTTATAGAGACGAGCTATACAGAGCCATGTCTAGTTTTGACATCCCTGCCAAACTTGTCAGATTGTGCAGAATGACGATGGAGAACACTTGCTGCTCCATAAAGGTCGGAAACAATCTTACCGAGACCTTTGGTGTCAAAAACGGATTTAGAAAAGGTGACGCGCTGTCATGTGACTTTTTGAATATAATTCTTGAGAGGATTGTGCGAAACTCACAAGCCAACACTAGAGGCACAATTTTCCAGAAGTCTGTGGAACTACTTGCTTACGCCGATGACATCGACATCATTGGCCGAATATAGCGAGCTGTCACTGGTGCGTTTGCAAGTATCAGCACAGAAGCGGCAAAAATGGGTTTAGTGGTGAATGCGGGCAAAACAAAATATATGTTGTCAACAAGAAGGGACACACAACATCGACGAATCGGACAGAACGTCACGATAGACAGCTTTTACTTTGAGGTAGTTCGGGACTTTGTCTACCTCGGCTCCGCTATTAACTCTGAAAATGACATCACCTCAGAAATCAAGCGAAGAATCACACTTGCCAACCGCTGTTACTTTGGTCTAAGAAGGCAATTGATTTGTAAGGCATTGTCGAGAATTACCAAGGAGACTCTATATAAGACCCTCATCATCCCAGTCCTGCTTTATGGTGCAGAGGCATGGACCCTATCAAAGTCCGATGAAGAGCTCCTTGGTCGTTTCGAACGCAAAATTCTTGGTTTAATTTTTGGTCCCGTTTGCGTTGACGGGCTCTGGAGGCTCTATATTTTATACATATGTATATATATTCACACGCTCAACCAATCTAAACACCTGAAGTGTAAAAAAAAAGTGATTTTCGGGGTGGTTATTTTAGCATTTTTACTTTTTTTTTTAAATATGTATTAACAACTGAAAAAATTTAATTCTACTACATTAAATTTCAACTATGCAGTTGTGTACAACTATTACTCAGGGAAATACTTTTCTTTCATTACCATGCCCGTAGCGCCTTAGCCCGTACAAACGACGCCACGAAAGGGCAGGGCATGATGCCTACACAGATAGCAAATATAAGAGAGAATTTTGTTTTCAAAATTTGCGGGGCAGTTGGGTAGGAGCGTTGGAGCTAACGGCCTATTAATTCTTAGTTTATGAACAAAACATTTGTGATTTTTGCACAATAAATAATAATATCATGCGAAAGTAAGATTGTTACCTCTTAAAGACAGCAAAACCAATATTTGGTATAGGTATAGATGGGACCTCTGAGATTAGCATAGGCTACTTTTTGTCGCGAAAACAAAACTTGA
Organism: Cheilosia impressa; assembly: GCA_948293265.1. Classification (NCBI taxonomy): domain Eukaryota; kingdom Metazoa; phylum Arthropoda; class Insecta; order Diptera; family Syrphidae; genus Cheilosia; species Cheilosia impressa. The sequence continues at coordinate 37,369,273 of OX411884.1, read as the reverse complement.
AGGGAATGAAATAGGGGGTGCAAGTTTAAATAAAGAACCCATTATTTCATAAGTTAGGGTTAATAAAATTCATCATAGGTATCTACGTATTTGTATACTTGTGGTACGAAATAAATACATTTGGTGCGTAAAGATAGGATAGTTTTGGACCTTTGGACTTTTGTGATTATTTTACCTCCCCGTGGTAACCACCGGGTACTCGTTTCGTCCACCCGGACCGGACTTGCTAAACTTATAAGCGCGAGTGTTGTACACAAAGAAAATAGCAACACTATAATGCTCTGTAGAAATTTCTGACTGAACGAGTCTCAGAAGTCTTACATGAGCTCCTCAGAAAGAAGAAGAAGAAGGCAGATGAATTCACTAGATTATATCGGTGACGGAAACAGTCACTTGATTTGGGTAACTGTCCGACTACGGAAAAGACTGTCCAGTTACGAAGCAACACCAAGCCTCGGATACGGATGATTTTACTGTTGACGAACCTGGCAAAGGAAACAAGGACAACGAAATTCGAATCTGTACGTAGAATGTTAGGTCCCTTAAAAGACCGCGTGCAGCCGAACAACTAGCGAAGGCCCTGAACCGGTATAACCGCCATCAAAGAAGTGCGATGGGATGGGCCGGGCAAAAAGAGAGGTTCTACGAGCTCTTGGACAAAACTTACGAGCAGTGAGGTTCGGAAGTTCAACCAAAGGGTAAATAGAACCTCCCATGGCTACAGAGCCCGTATCGAAGCCTGCAACGTAGAACAAGGGAACATCGTAGTAGAATCGCAGTCAATGCTGAGGATATGGAAGAACTACTTCTGCAGACTGGTAACGGCTATGGCGAACTAAATCCCATTGTCACTCAGAATGAACCATTCAGGCAGGCTTCTGTAAAATATAGTTGGAGGAAAGCATGCCCGATAAATGGAACCGCAGCATTCTTTGCCCGATCCTTAAGAAAGGAGACCCTGAAGTGGCCAATTATAGATAAGTCTTCTTAACATTGCCTACAAGATCTTATCTGCCGTGTTTTGTGAACGCCTGAAGCCTCTCGTAAACAACCTGATTGGTCCATATCAGTGCGGCTTCAGGCCAGGAAAGTCCACGGCGCTTTTGTGAGTAGTGAGACTTAGGCGGCGAAGATGGGCTTGGCGGTAAATGAGGGCAAGACAAAGTATATGCTGTCAACTAAAAAGGACACCCAACACCGACGTCTCGGACAGAACGTCACAATAGACAGATACAACTTTGAGGTGGTTAGGGATTTTTTCTACCTAGCCCCGCTATCAACTCAGCCAATGACACCAGCGCCAGCGGTGAGATTAAACGAAGAATAACTCTTGCCAATCGCTGTTTCTCTGGGCAAAGAAGGCAATTGAGTACAAAAGCCCTCTCTCGAACTAATAAAGTGACTCTTTTTAAGACCCTAATCATCCAAGTCCTGCTCTATAGCGCAGAAGCATGGACTCTTTCAAAAGCGAATGAGGGTACTCTTGGCTATTTCAAATAAAAAAATTCTTCGAGTAATTTTTGTTAACGTCTACGTAGACGGTTAAAGAAGGAGGAGATGCAACGAAGAACTGTACGGGCGACATCGACCTAGTCAGAAGCGTAAAGGTCCAACGACTGAGGTGTCTGGGTCATGTAGAACGAACGCTCCGGCCCGGAAGGTCTTCGAATCCACAACCGAGGGACGCCGCAGTAGAGTAAGACCGCGATTCAGCTGGCGCTCGCTAGTGGATGGGAACCTTAATGAACTCAGTGTGGGAAACTGGAGACAGTTGGCTAAAGATCGTGCTGGCTGGAGACGTTTGTTGGTTGAGGCCCAGGTTCACCCCGGACTGTAGCGCCACCGTAAGTAAGTACAGAAAATACAAAAAAAACACAGTACATTCATCTGACAATAGCAAATGACCCTGCAAATATCAGTGATACAGTGATACAATAATTGTGTGCTCAGACGAATGGCAGATACCTAATAATTTCATTATGTGACGGCGGCCTGACAATGGCTTTTCCTTCAAACATTGTTAGACATAATTGTCACTTTATACAGTTTAAAGACAATTGGGACAATTTTTTGAGTGACGGATCTAACAATATTAAGGGCCCAACCCTTAGAATCCGTTGCGGCAACGTATTCGACTGACAGTTTGATAGAATACAGGGGGGTTATTCCCAAATGCGCGGCGGATCGCTTTTGATGGCGGATTTGAATTTTCGTATAAGCGAAAACACTTTCCAACGTCATTTTATGATTGCATTGAAAGCGATAGGTGTTTGGGTGACGGATTGCTGGCGGATTGTTTGCGAAACTAAAAAAATGTGGTCGAATGGAAATACAAAAATTCAAATCCGCCATCAAAAGCGATCCGCCGCGCATTTGGGAATACCCCCCCAGAGCACCTTATGGAAACTGACCCAAAAGCAGCGCACATGCCGGATATGACGCGACGAATAAAGTAGGTTTACTTTCTACTTTTCTGTCCGTTGCATTCGTTGACTGTTCTCACAGCGAGAGAGGCAGATCTTTCATGTCCGAAAAGCCTTCCATAAGAAAAAATAAAAACCGCCAAATCCATTAAATTTTTGCTGAAATTTTATCAAAATTGACATGTGCATTTCACCCAGATTAAAATCACAATGAATGTACATTAAAAGAGCTTCTGTAAATCGCTTTTAAGCAAGATTTTCTGGTATCAAAATTTTGTAGTACAAAAAGGTAATCATTATAAATATTAACAAACTGGGACTTTTATAACACACATAATTTAATATGATTTTTATGTCCGTCATATATAACTTTTACTTTTAAAAGAAAGATTTATTCAAAAAAGGTAGGTACATTTCAAGGTAATTATTTAAAATAATAGGGAAATGTTATTACGTTTCGTGGGAAATATTCACCCTTATTCCGAGTGGCGTTTACGACGATTTATGAATCGCCAATTTGAATTTGGAATTACGAGAGGCGTTTTTGAGTCGTTGAACGCCATTTGTCACTGAACGTCATGTGGAACCTATTGGCGTACGACGAACGTCATGTGAGAAACTTCACTGCCATTCTGTAAGGCGTTGAAAGCCACAAAACGAAAAGAAAAACGACGGTATTTGTCGTTGACAAGATACTGAACGACAAGTAGTGAACAACGGCTGAAAATGTAAGTTTTCTTAAATTGTTAATTTATTCAAATTACTGGACTAAATAAGATTAATTTCTGGAGTAAAAATAACCAACCAGAAATAATTAAAGACCCTTATAGCTTAGGACCACCATCAAGAGATGGAAAAGAGTGGCAATACTTGATTAAATTGATTTATTTAAATCGTCGTCATCACTTTCACCACTCCAAAACATTGCTACACTATGAATTTTTAGGATACAACTTACAAATTTCTTTCAAATATACAAACACCATAAACTGATACCGCCATTTATCTGTCATTTGCACATATCAGCTGGTGTAGATCGTATGTGGAATGTGAACTACTTACCGACGAAGTTTTACCCTGTCGTCGAAGTTAGGGAATAAGTCTTCTAAAATGAAACGCCTCAAAAAACGGCAAACGTCGTGAAAGTAAAACGCCACTCGGAATGAGGGTGATTAGGTCAGAGTAGGTACTTTACCACTGGCTATCACCGTATGCGACGGATTCTATGGGACTGCTCGTTCCGTCTAATATTGACGGATCCGTCGACGCAAAGGATGCGATGGATTCTATGGGCTGGGCCCTTAAGGCGTTTTTCTTTTTTAGTTCAGAGCTGGGCACTGAACTTGCTCGTGCTCAGATTGTTTTGAGGTATTTATTAAACGCACTTGAGCACTTAGTTGTCATAAATGCATAAATTAATATTTATTAATATTTATTTATTAAATTGGTTAATTTTCAGTTCCAAAACAACAAGGTTCGTCCACCATTTCAACTACATATATTGCTTATCCTGTTTTTTTTTCTGTCAAATGTGACTGGAAGTGTGAAATCAGCTATTCACTCAGCCTGCTCAGTCAATTTATTCTGAGCTCATCGAGCGCGCTCTGAAAGAAAAAAGAAACACAAATTCTGAGCTCTGATGTATCTGAGCTAAAAAAGAAACACAAACTTTTTGTACAACAGTTCAGGTTGTGCTCTGAATTAAAAAAGAAAACGCTTATTGTCAAATCAAAAATAAGGTATGGTGCACAAGATATGGAGCTTGATTGGTTAAGATCTTTTTTAACAAATAACAAATTTCGAATGTTAACTAATGAATGGTATTAATAAATAAAACTTAACGAACAGAAAAGAAAGTTAATGAAGAAAAAGAAGGCACAACAAGAATCGAAATTAGATAAAGGAAAAACTACCTATCGTAAATGTAAAAATAATAATAAAAAATAAAATAACTGTTCATGACATTTGATAAGGATCTAAAATTGCATTACCATATACATACATATAGATTAAAATTGGTAAAAATATAGGATTTTTGAAAGGATTCGAAAAAGAACTATTTGACAGCCTTCACAGTCTATTATACTACATATATAGGTAGTTTAACCACATTTCGAGTTTTGTTTAACAATTTTACTGGCTACTTTTTCCAGTAAGATATATGCTAGACGCCCTTTTATAGCTCAACATTGAACAGAATAGTAGAAGCTGATTTTATCCTTTTGACTGTTTTGAAAATAAAATATTATTTTGCGCCTAGATGTCTACTAAATGAGGTCAGGCATGTAAGGGAGTCTCAACAAAATCAAATTCGGAATTGGAATGATTTTAGGTTGCGAGGGCAGAAATCACTGATCGCCCAGAATGTTATCATATTCAAGGGATCTAATTTTTAAAAAGTCACCAAAACCAACGCGTTAAAGTTATTTAGGCTTATTATGAAAATGGTAATTCAAATCAAAATGCATATCTAGAAAATCATCTTCAGTGGTGAGGCACATTTTCACCTCAGTGGATTTGGGCGAATAATAATCCAAGACTGATTGTCGAAAAACCAATGCACCCACAAAGAGTGACTGTTTGGTGCGGTTTATGGGCTGGCGGCATCATCGGGCCATATTTTTTCCAAATTGAGGACTTGTTTCTTTAATGTTATTTGAAAGAAAAGGTGTACGTCGATAAGCCAGCAACAATTCAAGAGCTAAAGGATGAGATATTTCGGCACATTAACGGCCGATATTTTGTTCCATACATAATTGAACCATACCAATATTATCATAATAAAAATAAATGACAATAATTTCCTAAATAATTTGTGTTTTATTCAAAATCAACATCGGCCCTTAAAACTTAACCACCCTTTATAATGTAAGATTTACAAAGAATTACACTACTTCTACTAGTAAATTATTCCAATTCTTGCTGAGAGTACTCTGTTGATGACAGAATATTTTTCAGTTTGTTGTTAATCCGATAAGTCATAATCATCAGATGGTTTTTTATACAAAAAAAGAAAAACTTTGTTCAAGAAAACTACAGTTGGATTAAAAGTGGTTCTTAACTATGCAATTAGTATTTGTATTAGCAGTTGAAATCCTGCAGTCAATTCTCAGGTATACCATAATACCTCAATATGACTCTTTGAAAACGATTTAATTTTTTCTCCCCTGTTAGGAAAAGAAACCGCATTTCGATGCTGCATGAATTGCGACTATTACATGCATCAACTGAGAACTGATCACTACGTCACCAATTATTGAATACAACTACTGTTTATTATTTTGATATTGTTAATAAAGTTTATCAGTTCTCTTCTAATCTTTTTTTGGATTGTTACAAAATGTTATGAAACGATAACTAACGCGTTACCTATTCAAACCATTTTTACGTTGTTTAACTTTACCAGTTTATTAAAAAGAAATTTTTAAAAATTTCCTATTGACACAAAGCCAAGTAGGGGATATAGTTTAACATTATCAACCGTCGATAGAACCGTTCGGAGAAGTAGGTGCTCGACATCATGAGAACATCATGTAATCTCCTGTTTCCGATACGATCTTTGCGAGTAACAACTCTGGTTGTCGCTACTCAAAGATATTTTATTTAGTAACGCTCAGAAGCTACTCTAAGTAAAATAAGCCATAGAGAAAATGGTATGATTATCAATCAGATAATGGTATGATGCAAATGTAGAAGAAGTAGGTGATATTTGCTAAAAATAAGTTTTTCGTATTTTTAATTGCATTTTTATTGGATCGAAATTTGGGAAGTAGAAATATTTATAAAACGGATCTTATTAAGATTACCTATAAATTACATTAAATTTATATTTTGCTAAGAATACGAAACAATTTTTAACAAATAGGTACATAGATATTATATTTTACGGTATTTGAATTCTTAGACAAAAACTGTGTATGCAATCGCATTACCCATGCGTAACACAAACAGAAGTTTTGGTGGTGCAGGGAAATAAATTTACATGGGAAACAACTTCACTTCGAGTGAGACATAGTGAAATACTTTTATTTAAGTTAAGGTATTCCCATTTGAAGTGAGCAACAACTACATTTTTTGTGGGATGAGTAATCAGGGTGACCGTTGCAGAATTCTAAAAGGTGAAATATGTATTTAAGTAAATTCGGAGTTTGCGAAGGGAAAACATGCCCCCTATCCATATTCGACACATCACGCGAATTTACTTCTTTGTTAATACAATAAAATAAAAATAATAAGGTTATATTAAAATATATAATTTTATTTTGTTTTCCCCACTAAGTGAAGTAATTTCCCATGTGAAGTTATTGTTGTTATTTTGCCTGCACCAATTTTGGTTGAAACCCTAAAGATGTTTAAAAAAATTGTTTAAAATATATTCATGGGAAATACGGTTAATATTGGGGCTAATATGCAAAAAAAAGTGACCCCGAGCTGTTAGCCTACAACTTTCAAGTTCGGATAAAAAAATTAATATTTCTTTGACTTTAGGAAGCTAATCTGAAATCAAAATTGTCATCGACCTGCGGAAGACCGTCGCTATCCTTAGCATACAGTTGTTTCTATGTTATTATTATAAGCAAATTGACTTTTTTAGGTTTTAATTACGACTGGCGTTTAAATTCCTTACAAACGATTTCACTTTAAGAAAAGAACAGAATACCAGAAAGCGAAGGGACAGTTGATTCACAAGACATGTTTAAATTTAGTCATCTGTATTGTTATATGCATGTGTATCTATTCCATTCCGACACCCACAATATTATTTAAAAAGTTTGCGGGAAATAAGCACTCTTTCCAAAAATAACCATTATTGATAAGGAAAAAAAGAAATATATGTATAACTAACATTGTGTTTCTTATCAATGAGAATTGATTTTCAATTTCCAGAATGCTACACCAACAACGTTAAAATATACCTACATAAAAAATATAGATACGATCCTTTTATGACCACCCACCCGCTTGCCCTCTTACTGTCATTTACTTTATTTCCTGATTCCTGCAACCAACCCCACCACCCCCTATTCGACTACCATCTATCTTAGTGGCTATAACTTCGAGTAAACATCAGTTCATTTTCAGAAATTGCAGGTTTTCCAGCAATTTTGCCATCTATGTTCGTTTGACTACATATAGCAGTGTTCTGGTGTGCGTGTGTTTTTGTTTTCATCCCCCTGCTGTACCCCAACCTCTTACATTTCTGTCATACACATATACCTAATAAATTTCTGCTCCTAATTAGCATATTTTTCAACTTCCATCTACCACGTTGGCAGTGTTTTCTCCGGTCCAGCAACCTCACCCCTTCTTCCCGCCCATCCGCTTACATGCGTCCAAAATCACTTCAATAATTCTATCGCACTCTAACAGCCAAACACTTAAGGATATTTTAAGGTTGCTGCTTACCCGGCTTCAGATGGTCCACCACCATCGGAAACCGGAAAAAGAATGCGGAAGATTCTTTTTCTTCGTCTTCATAGAGCAGGAAAAATAAGGAAGTACTTCTATGTGCGTTAAATACTCACCCTGTGTGAATTCACATAGCGTAGACATCTATTTGCGCTCAACCTCCTCCCAACCCTTACTTATCCAAGGGACGCTCCTTAGGAAAATGGGTATACGTAAGTCTGCTTATTATAAATGAATGTACGTTTATCAAGGACCAACACAGGACTCTCGCACTACACTCATTTCAGCTGCTTCTTCGCTCATTTCCGACTAGTAACTAGAAGTCGCAGAAAGAGGCATGTTTCATAAAATTTCCAGACGATGGAGTTTTCATTAAGGACGATGGAAAAAAGTATAATCAAAAAATTCACTTCTCCGTGAAGGATTCAGGAGTTGGAGAGATAATGCCGCGGGGAACCTTTTCCCGCGATTTTTTGTTTCTTTTTTTTTTAAAGAAAATACGAATGAAGAAAAAACAAAAAAGCAGTAGAGTTGTAAGGAAAATCATTGTACACACATTCACGATAATACAGATGAAGAAAGAAATTCTGGTAAGAGTTTTTGGATTGCTAAAAGGGTAAGGGTGGATACGAAACGAACGGTAACGATGAAATTGAGGATATGTTATGGATTTTTTCGCCCTTCCCTAGTATGAATATTGCTTGCAGATAAGGAGCGAAGTGTAGCTGTTATGAATTACAGGTTTGAATAGTCGATTACACTTAAAAATATGTTTAATGCCCATCGCTGTCACCCGTCTAAGTGCTGTTAAGAGCTACAAACTAAACTACTTATATGATGGCTAACACGAGAAATTAAGTACCCACACAGCTTGATTAAATCGATGAACCACCACTTGCTTTGTGTGACATTTTGCATTTTGAAAACAAAACTACAATATTAAGATTTGTTATTTTATATTGTATTACAGATTTTTTTTAAATGAAATCTTAAAAAATATGTTTTTTTGTATCTAAAAACTATTTTATTATAAATAGGATATATTAATACTTTATTATAATTATAAAAATATTAATGGAGTACGTTTTATTAGCTTAAATAAATGAATGAATTTTCCCATTGTTTCCCGGTGCTGGGGCAGATGTAGATGTGTAGTGGTTTTTTCATTTTTATAGCAGGGGCCTTTGACTTGGTGGATTCAGGCTAAGGAGGGCTTGTTTTAACTGCGGTCTTTCCTCGGCGTTGAAAAACTTTTTTTTTGCTGATGCTTTAGCAGTTGCTAAATATGCCTAAGATAAGTCGGAAACTATTTTTCTGGAGACAAAATTTCCACTTTAGCTACAACAAATAGTGAAAGGTCGATGTTTATATCGGCTTTTTTCCCTAGGAATCTTTGTAAAGTACTTCCAGGAATTTCTTAGTCAGCTGCAGCTGCTTTACAGCTCATTTTTTTAAGTCTTTATCGAGCGTTTCCTGGTTTGCTTAAGTTCTTACTTTTGAGATATTTGGGACTATTCTAGGAAATCTTTTATTCTATGAATCAGAAAGGATCGCGACCATAAAAGATCTTTTATAAATCATATTTTGGATTTTTTTGTAAAAAGACAACAAAAAACTACGAAATATATTGCTCTTACATTCAGCAAAATCCAATCAGCTGTCAGAAAAAGCATTCCGATGCATCGGTACAATTTTGTTGGCAGGAACTTGCTTTACTTTTAAATGGAGCTGGCGGCGTCTCACACTCTGTAAAAGGAAAAATGGAAAACGTTATGGTTTTTGCTTAATTTTTGTGGTTTTAAAGTTCGGTGGAGAAAAAAGACTGGTGGCGGATCTCCAAAGAAAAATTATCTTGAAAAGTTAGAGGAAAGAACAATGGTATGACTTTACATACATATTAATTAATGATTATAATTATAGATGATGATTTCATTGAAGTGCTGAACAGGAGTGAAGCCAATAGGTAGGAACAAGCCGATGGGGTTAACAAAATTATTTCCAGTATTGCCAGTTTGACTGCTGTACAAATGGCTACTGCTGCTTTAGAAAAGCTTGTGATAGTAATTAATGGAAAAAAGTGAATATTGATTTATGAAGATTTTTTAATTTTGTATGTAATTCTTGTATGTATTATTTTAAATACAGTTGAGACTCGATTAACCGGAATGGCTGGGACCGAGCCCATAACGGATAATCGAAAATCCCGGTTAATAGATTTTTCTCTAAATTTATAAAAAAAACTCTAAATTTGATGACACTTTATTTCTTTACCTTATTAAATCAAAAAAAAATATTAAATTCATCAAAAAATACAACAATTCATATTAAATAAATCACTTTAACGATGAAAGAAACTACATACATACATACATACAACGATATCACGGATAGCAGAGGTAATACCGGATAAATGTGTCTAAAAAACAATTCAAAATTTTCAAAATTCAAAGATACAAAATGGAAATGTATTTGTTTCTTTACGGATAATAGAGTATATGCCGGTTAGTAGAGTTACGAATGGGAAATTATTTGAAAATAAATTTGCATAAAAAATGCCGGTTAATAGAATGTCCCGGTTAAAAGAATCCCGGTTAATCGAGTCTCGACTGTAATTGTTTCTTTATTTTAAATTTAATACAAACGTTCTGGAACCCTAGATCCGACTCCGTGCCATTCATTGCGATTTCTTTGATGGTTTTCTCTATCGTTTTCATTTTCGTTTGCGGTTTCTGTCTTTTGATCTGCATCGTCAAGGAATTGTTCCAAAACCATAGTATATAGAATATATGTGCATCAATGCTATTTTTAGAAATGATTAGTGATCGCTTTAGGTGTTATCCTTATTGCATTTTTAGCTCCGTTTTCAAGGTTTTTGGTTATTTGGATGAACAAAATTTAAAAAATAAAGGCACGATATGGGGATTCTGAAGGTACACATAACGATTGAGATCACTGATTTTCTGCAGTTGTAAAAGCGCCTTTTAGTAATCCTGTCACTGGTGAAACCATCCAAAGATGAGTGGTTTGATCCAAGAAATCGAGCATCGGCATAAATTACTTTCATCATATTAGCAACTGTTGCCAATACTTTTATTATTACTATTTGTGTATAAATGTCCTGGTGCGTCAATGTCATCTTGTGGTGGAACAATTATTGGTATTTGAGTACGTCATTCGGGAATGTGATAGTTTTTTGAAATAAGTGATCAGTAAGTAAGACAGCAACCAACAGAAACGATCTCGATGTACTGGGCTGCGATAAACAAAAAATGTGGTTGCTTCCTATTAATGTCTGATAGAAACCTTATCCGCAAAAATGTAGTGTCGCGAGAAACTTGAAGTAAATGTCCAACTTCACATCGTCATTACATCAATAGAAATACAATTTACCTGAATTTGAAATGAAATGGTAGTATTCGTGGCTTGCGTAGATTTTTCCAATTTGTTCATTAAAATTTTATCATTCACCCTCCAATCTAAAGAGCTGATAATAGAACATACATCAGGAAGATCAAATAGATAACTATTAAATTGTAGTGCCAGCAAAAGTGAACTGTGTTTTCAACTAAACAAACATATAAATTCATATATTATTTTCAATATTATTTCGTTGAGGAAAAATATTTAATACAAATCTTTTATTCTGTTATAATTTTTAACAGAGTTCATAAAAGATTTTTGCACACCGAATACCAATTCTAGAGACAGTAAAGGTTTTTTTTTACAGTTCGAACTTTTGTATGGAAATTCATAATATATGGATAAAAGATTTTGCCGATTTTGATTGATCGTTACGTGCTCTCATGGAGGAGAAAATACAACCGAGAACTCTATGAGCTGTTCCGAGATATATGTAGATGTATTGCATAGTTACCATGAGACCATCCGTTCATTATAATAATATGGAACAGTTCTGCATTTATAGACGATGTTCATTATAATTTAATTTATATACAAAAACGTATATCGACGGTTAAAGTGCAGAACCTCGTAAGTCATAAAATTCAACAAAAATATTAATAATGTAAAAAAATCATAAGAATCAGAGCTATCTTTTGGCGTTTTCAGGGTAACAATGTTGTTCTGAACATTTTACACTAAAGGCAGAATTCAAAACCTCGTATCATAGATTGCATACATTGATCTAAACGTTTTTTTGTTATTTCTGAAGAACATGCAAAAAAGACTTACGAGGTTCTGCACTTTAACCGTCGATATATGTTTTAGTTAAATTTTTAAAAACATTAGCGTAAACATTAAGAAAACAAAATTTCAATGAACAAAATGATAATGTTAAGGTACTTTAACTTTGCTGGACGAGAAAACAAGTAATCTAGCACTAAAAATGTGCTCTATTTAAGCTTTTATTTATGAAAAAATACAAATTTTAATTGAAATTTGTGTTGAATTTTTTTCTTGTTCTATTGATAATTTTTTGGAATTTTTAAATATGGTCACTGTATGTATAGTATAGGTAGTTCACAGAACAAAGGTGCTCCAGCTAAGTGCCTTCCGAATCTCAGTCTGCAGGTTTGAGACAACAAGGAATACGGAATCTCTGTTTCAAGGACCTTGCTATGACAATTTGTGGATTCTGGCTGCTGATTTTTTCTTTGACGCACGCAAAATATTTTTAAATAAAATATTTTCAGTTTTTAAAGCCGTGGAAATACTATATAGACACGAAGAAAATTTAAGGTTGATGTTACAGGCACAAAAATGTAGAAGAAAGAGCGGATATCGAGGATACGAATGTACGTATTCAGAAAAATTACTTCACCATTTTAAAACAACATTTAGCAATAACATAAACGTCAAATGCAAATATTACAATAATACTTGTATTTGCCCTCTTTCCAACCTATTACTCTCCTTCCATTGGAAAGTTGAAAACTGTCATTTAAGGTGGGAACAAAATGCTTTGACAAAAGTCAATTAAAAAGTCAATCAAAAAAAGGACGCAGAATCATTTACTGCATTTTACTCTCATGTATTAAAGTGAAGTCTATTAAATTATTAAAAATTATTTACAATAATAGTAGGTAATTTCATTAAATTAGTTCAACTCTTATAATTTTTTTCAATTCAATTCAATTGTCTCCTCATCATCATCATCATTTGCACCTATGTTGGATATTGTATTGCTGCTTTTGTAAGTAATATTAGTACCAACTTTTTTTGTAACTTCGGACAGTATATCAAAGTTGATATGTTAACTGACCTAACTATTTGGCAGTCGGAGGGTACTCAATACTCATATATTTGTTAGGCTTTGTAGGTATATAGTCTCCGATTGTCAATAAGTTAGGTATACGTACTTGAATGTGTCTTGTCCATATCTTTTTAATTCTTATCTTTACAGTCAGTTTTTTGATTTTTAAATAAAATTTTTTTATTTTTATTTTGTTAACCTATGACACTTCGGAAAGAATATAATGACACCTCACTTTTCAAGCCGTTTAGGCTACAGGGCGTCCCGTAGGAACGTACATAGGATACGCGCGAAACCCATAACACTCCCTGTGTACAGTCGGGTAAAAATCCTTTTCTGTTAAGAAACTATCCGACTATATTGCACAAAATCTTCCAGCTAAATGCGTATTAATCCAGTCAGATCTGTGCAAAACAGTCAAAATGGCAACGCTGCTAAACGAGGTATCCGTCTAAACGGAAAATTCTCCGATTTTATACAATTCGGACTCGGAGGATTTTTGCTGCGGGCGATTCTTTCGAAAAGCTATTGTTTCGATACAAACGTCACGCACTCCACTTCACTTTGTTGAGATCGAAGCCCAAAAAAACACAACCAATGTTCGAAATAATGATTTTGTAAATTATTTTGTTCCACAAATTATTGATCATAAACGCTACCAAAGTTAATGCCTATACCTATTGCATGTTTATTTTATTCAAAGATAATTTTTTTTCAAACGAACCGAATATTCCGTTGTTCTTTTGGAATTGGGTAAAGTCCATTAAAAGTATCTATTGTAGAGTACAGAAACATCCGAAACATCTACTGTATGACATTTATTGGAGAATTAATTCCGTTTATGGATAAAAAAAAAAAGTTGCAAATTACATACAAAATATGGTCAGAATGTTGGTTTAACTTCGTCACAAGAGACTGTTGCTGTGTGCTGATATTGCGACATGATAACCGCGTTATTTCTGCCGAAATTGAATGATATTGATATGGACGAAATTTTTTGTTTCAACAAGGCGGTGCAACATGTCATGCAGCCCGTGGTTTCAATTCAATTCAATTACTGCATGAGACATTTTCTGGTCGTGAATACTCTTGTTTAGGTGATTAATTCGGATTGGATCGTCTCAAAACATTGAATTTCTTTCTATAGGGTTATAAGAACTGAAGTCAAAAGTCTATGTTAACAGGGCCACGTCAACCCGAGCATAAATGGAGCAATGCTGCCTTAACAAAAATCAGCCATATTTATCAAAATCGTCATTAAAATATAAGGTTTTTTGATACATTTGTCTATTTTAGAATATAATGTTCGTCTAGAAGTTTTTTAAGAAGGCGACGAGTGGTCACTGGTCATCTCTTTCACACCAGCAGCCATGTTCAGTAATTTATACGAAATCCTCTGGAAAAAAATATAAGCCTTAGATAAAAGGCTGAAAACCTGACGCATTAGTTGTAGTTCCGGATTTGAATTGAATTGGAAAATTTGTGGAAAACTTTTAAACATATTTTTAACTTTGTCTTATATGTAGATAAAATAATAAAAGAAAGACTACATTCGTGCAAAATTTCGAATTCGAGATGTTGAGCAATTCTGACATTACGAAGGTAAAGAATTAAACAAAGTTAGTATGCTGTCCGTCTGCTTTTATGTAGTAGAGTTCGCCCTGTGGTAGAAATTCTACCATTTTAGAAACTCGGCAAGAGGAAGTGAAAGTGGTTCTTTCGCCCACATGATTAAATTTTCTGGGTTTTTCTAGCACACCGTGCACTTAGTGAGCAAATTCGACAACCAAAGGAAAAACATTTCTTCTCACGTCTTTCTAATCGTGTAATTTATGAAACGATCGTTTTTGAAGCGATTGAAACATATAACGAAATCGGCGAAGTTGGTGGTCTCAGTATTTTCTCTGGTTCCAAGTACGGTATTTGACGGTTGTATTACTAACGTGAAACATCAAAACAAGATGATCGTCCAATCCTTCCGACGATTATCGATTTTTGGTTGCTTTCAGACAAAGAAGCGTTGGATAACGTTGTTAGATCGTTTTGTCCTTACGCGATTAGAGACGATTCAATTCATTTCAAAATATTTCATTCGGTAAGTTTGACAAAGATTGGGAACTGGAGACTTCTACCCATCTACCTCCAATTATTCCTATACTATATGCGGACGATATTGTTATCATAGCAAACACTCCGGAAAGGCTTCGAAACGAAGTGTACCAACAATCTAAAAAGACAGGGAATAGAGGTTAATATAACCAAAAACAAGGTAATGTGGGTCTCTAAAGAGGATAGGTCGACAGAGAATCTGCATATAATGTTCAACGGCAGAGAATTATGGGGAGAGTTGAATCCAAGAAGTGATAGCGTACTATCAGATAAATAACACAGTAGTGGGTAAACGAGAGATAGGCACAAAAACAAAGCTCAACACGGTTATAGTACCAATAGCTATTAGAAAAACATCTGAGTAAATTTCAGGCAATAGAAATGATGTAGGTACAAATGGTCACAGGAAAAACCAGGAGAAATATGGTCAGGAATGAAGAAATACGTACAGAAGTAGGGCAAAAATTTATCGAGCAGAGACAGCTAAAATGGTTCGTACATTTAGGAACATCGGATGGACGAATCAAGAAAAGCTAAGCAGGTACTGGAAATGAGAACGGAGGCAATGCACCGAGAGAAAGACCCCGAAAAACTTGGGAAAATCGCATCCAGGAGTAGGAAGGATGAGGGGCCGAGATGAGAAGAGAGAGAGAGAGAGCTGGGACCGACTTATTTGGATGGATATCTCAAAGCTACCCCGACGCCTAACAGCAAATGGGGGATTGAAGAAGAAGAAGAAGTTAAGGACAGATATTTTCATTCAATCCACAGAATAGGTAGGTACCGTCGAAAAATTGTTCGATTGAAGATACGGAACAAAATTGAAATGTGTATATAATATGTGTATAATTATTCTCGCGAAGATCCAAGTCAATAGTGTGTTTTTTTTTTTAGGTATATGTTTAATTTTACGTTATATACTAGCATATAACAAAAGTGAGCACCGTGGCTCCGAACTTAGTGTGTTGGGCCAGCAGACTCAGGTTTAACTCCCGGAAACACCCAAACTACGCCTTAAGGTTTTTTTCTACAGGCGTTTTATTTCAAGCCGCGCGTCGATTCTGATATTTAATTGTAGATTCTTCTATTCGTCCCAAAAATAAGACTCGCACAACTGTTATGAAAAAGACTCTTTTGTAGACCTGCTGCGCCAACTATTTACTTATTTTACAGACGTTGTCATGTTAGATTATTGATATAGTAAAATTGCGCATTAATTTTTTCAATTGTGTAATTATTGCTTGAATTTGTGTTTCCGGGGCACGACGTAACAAATAAACAAGCACCAAACAGTACGAGCTTCTGGTGAACTTAATGCAGGAAAAACCCGAATGTCGAATCAATGCATAGTCGCATTTTATGCTTTTCTGAAAACGGATATCTCGAATCGAATGTTATTTTAACTTCGAAAGGAGTACCTATGGGTTGCGGAGAATTTATATTTCTGACGTATTCGAGAAGCCTCAACATTTTATTTAAGACCCAAAACTTATTTCCTTCTGAATATGTATATTTGTATGCCTATTTCGAGGATAGGCTATTTGCCTTACTATTATGGATTTTAATAAGCTGTCTCCATTTTAAAGCTCTCACATTTTTGCCATAGTGAGCTTGGCTTGGTTTTTGTTTCAGTGGCAATTATTGTGATTGAGTGCCGTAAGAGTATCTACAGGCACCATTGGTAGAAAAAAGAGCTTCTCATAAGGATCCCATGATCTTTTTTATCATATCACAATAGGTAGGTACCTACAAACAAAATGTTGGTCGGTTTTGTATCTACCTAAGGTACCCGTGCAGTCGGGAATATATTAATAAATTAAAATTTGATATCAGTGCAATACATTTGAGACCCAAGGTGTTAACGATTTTATGCAAATCTGAAATGGTAAATCCATTGAATAAAAAAACTTTCACATATCTCATATCAATGAGTTTATGCGATGGGCTCATTTGCATACGTGGTCCTTGATCCGAAAACAATATTTAATTTATTCCCATCCACGTAGGGGATGTACATTGTACAATAGGTAGGATATAGTTTTGAGTTTAAAGAATTGTATAGAGATTTAGGTAATTCGTTTCACTCTTTCCTTCCACACAGAACAATTATTTTCCTAATGTTTGTATACACATTTTTTCTATTAATCTATGAATACGCAAATTCAAAATGGCATAAATCAATCGCAAAATAACAATAATCTGACACCCCTTTCGAACTCCTGCTTTACTATACATAATGTACACAGAAAATTAATCTTTTCAAACAAAATATGAGATTTTCAAAAACTGTGCTGCAACAGTACTAAAATGGCGTCAACTTGAACTAATCCAATATATATTTCGAGGTACGAATCCTAGTCGCGTGTGGATAAATAAATCAAATCACCCCATCTTACATAATTGTGAAGATGAGTTTCGCTTTTGTTTTCACCCTCGCAGAGTTAGGTTAGTGCACCACGACCACCCCACTACGGCTCGTATATATTGTGCAGCATTCGCTCTCTTATATACCGTGCATTGAAGATATGTGATGTTTTGACGAAGCTATAGCTATCAAGTAACAACCGGCGCATCAGCAGCTTGTTACATGCTATTTATTCCCCCTCCAGGGATTGGCTTTGGCTTTAGCGTTTTTATATCGCATAGTTGTGCTCATATGAGTGCTAGAAGGGATAGATAGATAGATGGCAGATTTTTTTTTTTATATGTTTCACTGTTTTTAGATGCAAATAGAATAATATATTGTGTAATTTCGTGTCGAGTTTTGTATATAATAAAATGTTAAAAGGTCAAGATGTGTTCTATATTGATAGAACGCACCTACTCCGAGTCAGTTAAAAAAAACAAAATGTCAGTGCTGAACCTCAACCAACATTTATGCAGCCAGTTCAATTTATAGCTAACGGCCTCAAGTTACACTGATTTATTTATTGCGCACGCCATCAACTTTCAGGTCATTCGTTTCTATATAGTCCGCAATTCGCATAGATACGCAGCTTTTCAAATAAGTCAATGTCATTGGGCTTTAGCAATAAACACTTTTAGTCTCGACTCAAAATTTTCGTAGTTCACAGTGGCTGTATATTCCATTCAAATTTTGCAATTGTGCGCTTTTGTAAATTTAAAGTCTAGACTAAAAATGTTTATTGCTAAGGCCGATTGTACAGGCAATATGTCTCGCAAAGTTCTTATCTGAAGTTTTTCTCGCAAGAATCCAGGCTTTGTGTTAACAAACACTTCTGAAATAACAACAAACAAAAGTGCAAAACTTTCATACATCATTCATTGATAATGGGCCTTACTAATAATCATTTTTAAACTCAGACTTGATATTTTCTTGGTCATAATGGTTGAACATTATGAGCGCGCTCAGATTGTTCTGAGGTATTTATGAAACACACTTGAGCACATAGTTGTCATAAATGCATAAATTAAAATTTATTAATTGTTATTTATTAAATTGGTTAATTTTCAGTTCCAAAACAACAAGGTTCCTCCACCATTTCAACTATTCTGCTTATCCTGTGTTTTTTTTTTCTGTCAAATGTGACTGGACGTGTCTAATCAGCTATTCACTCAGCCTGCTCAGTCAATTTAATCTGAGCTCATCGAGCGCGCTCTGATAGCGCTCTGAACGAAAAAAGAAACACAAATTCTGAGCTCTGATGTATCTGAGCTAAAAAGAAACACGAACTTTTTGTATAACAGTTCAGGTTGTGCTCTGAACTAAAAAAGAAAAACGCCTATTGTGAGCTCGTCAAATTTATCCTGGTCACTAAATATGGTTATTATATTCGTATCATGGAAAGTCGCTTCAGCCAAAACTTCCAATTGAACTACTGCGCGAACGATGGATGGACGGTCAAAACTTTTATGTTAATTAAGTTTATTTTAGAAAAAGCAGATCATTTCATTCCATATATTGAGTTTTAGTTTACCATAAAAGAGAATAAGTTCGGCTATTTTGTTTAACAGTTACGAGGTGTAATTGTGAACACGAAGTTTTGTTCGAATGCAACTTTTGTCGCCTTTCCAGAAATTAGTAGCTTCTCACAATCATTCCTTTTTGGTGAGTTTTCGTTTTTGGGATTGTATACATAAGTAATATTGTTCATATTGTTCAATATTCACAATTTGCCCGCTCCATCTGAGACTATACAAAATGTCATCAGCTCCGAGTTAACATTTCCTCTGATTTTCAAATTTATAACTAACCCGACCACAGCTCAACATACCTAATTATTGTGTCAAGATTTCGAAAATTTTTTTTCTAGCTCTAAGCCAAAATATTGCAAATATGACAAAGCCCTTTTAGGCCATTTTCGGGCGTTGAACAAAAGAATTATTCGAAAAAAAACTGTATTAAGAAAATGAACGCTTCTCAAATTTCGCAATATTAGAAAAACAACCGCTTTTACTACGTTATAAAACAGACTAATTTATTACCCCAATCAAATATCGTTTATATTTACATTCCTTTATTTACATAGTTTGTTTTTTTTTCTTTTTTTGACAACTGCTTTGAAATATCCGATATGGGAATTTTTCGCTGAGCTGGTGTGTTCGGCGCCTTGGTCACGGAAGATGTCATTTTGTTGTGACGTCAACAGACCATCCCGGGGCAATATTGGAAAGTAAAAAGGCATCGAAAGAAACATTTTTGATGACTGACTGTGTTCAATTGTCATTTTTTAATTACGTTCAAACATTATAATTTTACTAGCTGGTACCCGCGACTTCGTCTGCGTAGAATTAGTACTATGAGTAACCCAATTAAAATATTTATATCAACAACAGCCCCACTTATCGGGTCCAAAGTAAAATATTTTTGTGAAAAGCTGATGGTCATACTGTCTGTGATTCTTATGACTGTACTCTTTTCGGTCGTCGACTCTCTTTCGTGGCGTCATTTGTGGGCATGATGAAGAAAATTTGTACACAACCGCGTAGTTGAAATTAAATGTAGTAAAATTAAACTTTTTTAATTGTTAATATTTAAAAAAAGTAAAAATGCAAAAATAAGCACCCAGAAAATATTTTTTTTACACTTAATTTGTTAATATTGGTTAAGCGTGTGAACCGCAAGAGGTAAATATACAACTATAGACAATGCAGAAATAATATAGAGTGGATTTCGTCTAGTGCAGCGGTTCCCAATCTTTTTTGGTCGAGGAGCACTTTTTAGGTCAAACATTCGTCGCGGAGCACTTCGTTACACTAACGCTATTTTCGCAGTTATGTATGTGTAAAAAATGCAATACCCAAATTTTTTTTTTATATTTTATTAAATTCAAGTAAAACAAGTAACATCGACGAAAAAAACAAGAACAATGTTAATTAAAAAACATAAGGAATTCAATATCTAGTGCGAATAATGTGCCTATTTGTTTTTTTTTTTATTTTACCGCGGAGTACTAGGATATCCTTCGCGGAGCACTTGGTGCTCCGCGGAGCACACTTTGGGAAACGCTGGTCTAGTGGTAAGGGACTCAAATATAAATTTTGTATCTATGATTTCCAAGTGGAGAGTTGCAGTTTAAGTCTTTTAGATTAGGTATATAAAACAGTTTAAACCGATTTTATTGTACCCATTTTCCATCAGTTATTTTGGTTTGTCCAACGTAAGCCCACAAATTTTTGCAGACGTACTAAAAAGTCTTAAAATGAGGGAATTGTTGTTATATTCAATTTTCAATTTGAATAAATTAAAAAAGAAACAAAAAGTAGGACAGAACAGAGAACAAAAAAAGATCCAAGCGAAAAAAGAAAGTATAAAAGAGATCGCTGCCAAAAAAAGGACATGTTCTCTTTAAAAGAGATGGTACTGAATATGACTTATCTTAAACCATAAATGAAGAATTTTCTAATATCTTGACTACAGCACAACCTATCGGATGGTGGCAAAGCCTTAAACTACAATCTCGACAAAAAAAATTGTGAACGAAGTCGGTCAGAATTTACACGAACACTAACTAACTACATAGTAGTTCGTGTATAGAGGCACAAAACTGAATAACTATTTTATAATCTTTATAAAATACGATGCAAGAGCAAGATTCCCGCAAGAAAAGAAAAAACTGTAAAGGACCAACAATTAAATTCTGTGCGAGTGCGTCGCTACCATTTGAATATGATAATGGCAAAATGAAACTAGAGGATGGATAAAGAAAGAATAGAAAAGAGTGCAAAGTAAAAGCAATGAATAAATAATAAATAACAAAAAGAGTGCAATTTCTTTTAATAGACTACCCCATGTGCCTGCGAGTGCCTCTGTGACAAAATGAAGCAACAACAGTTCACAACAAAAGGAAATAGGAAATCCATTTTTTTAAAAGGAGTCATTCCATCTACCTATAAATCGCTACACATTACATCCAACCTGCATTTGTAAATGTTTTGTATTCTCTAAACATTTCATTATCATCAACACAAACTCCAAGCTCTAGCTCTGCTACAAGATTATCCTAAAAAATGTATTTCCATTATTGAAATGAAGAAGCGCCGTGAGGTGGACAAAGAAGATGCGGATACGCAAAGAATTCGTGAAAGGGGAATACAATATATTCTCCAACCTCAGCAATTCAACACATAGGAAAAGTGTAAGTAATAAAAAATAAAACAATGAGTACAAAAAAAGGATGAATATTTCTGAAACCGAGCCAAAGCATCTTAATGATGATTCTTTTTCTTTCGGTCCTAGCTCATTCCATTTGCTTTCGGATGAGTACATTCAAACTTCAAATACCTAGATAGAAATATATTATTTTGCTATACATTTTTTGTTCCGGTGTGTTCTTTACAAGCTATGACGGAATGAGTTATTTGCAAATTCAATTTGAAATTCGTAACACCAAAGAACTCACTCCATTTAGCATGAACGCCATCAACTAGCCTTAAAAATGTTGGCATAGACTATAGATGCATGTCATTTAGTTTATATACACACAATCCTTCGCTCGGTTTCTGAGAAAGGCGAACAAAAGAAATACATACGTAGATATGGCCAAAATATCTATAAAGCTTACACACAAAAATAAAAGTTAAATTATCTTCACACTGTCAGATAGTACTAAGCTCTGCCACATGACCTTCCAAATATACGAAGTCAGTGTCGGATACCATCCACAATATCATCAACAGAGGCATGGTGTACGTATGTATTGCCTCTGATCATCAAGATGCTGCCTGGAGTGAGAATCACTAAAAGAAGGGCTGCCTACAACTTTCCTAAGGATAATAACTCTCCATAAGGTTTCGTGCTAAGGAGGTAGGTATACTTTGTTTTGGTTCAAACATTTTCCTGTATATATGTAACTATCATTGCGTAAGTACATAAGAACACACAATTTTCTAGACGTAGCTTATTTACGTTTTTGCGCAAAACCAAAAAAGGGTTAAAATCAAGCGATGGTTGTTGGATCGCTCGCGCTCCATATACATCCATTCATATATTTCGCGGCCGCTGTGAAAAGTATATAACGCCTCCTGCTGGATTCGTGCGTAAGGATGCGTAATAATATAGAAGGGGGTGGTGAACAGAAATGTGTTTTTCTATTATATAAGTACATTATGTAAGTAGAGGTGGTAGCGAAGGGGTGTTGGTAGTGATGAAACAGTGGTTAACCCTTTCATGTTTGATGATGCTGCGACATCACAGCAGAGCATTATGTGCCCACCATTTTTTATTTTAAATTACACAGTTTTTTTTAATAATTACCAGGGCAAAGAAGGTTTAGATTTTCCCTTTCTCATGTTTGTTGTTTGATTTTCAAATTTTAAATAAATAATGTTTTTAAATGATGACATCTATTCACACGCACCTATACAAAGTATGTTGTCAACTGTTTATGTATTAAAAGTACATAATAATAAAGTTTTTGATTTACTATTGCAGAGTTCTTTACGGGCATCATATAGCACGTATTCTGTTCCCTTTCTACTGTCAATTGGAGTTGGCTTGAACCTTGAATAAGAATAATGTTTGTATTTTGTTTCAGTCAGTAGAAAAAGTCACACAATCACATATCACATATTTCGCAATTATGTTAACTGCCGAAAAACAAAAACTTGAATATGCTCTTAAATAATATACTACGAGTCGCCATTCCAAATCGTTGTATGTAAGATGTCTATGCATGTTGATGACCCTAATACATGCGGAAAACTCGGTCAAAAATCCAAAACAAAGATCGAATTCCGATACGAAATACTTACTTATATTGCTTCACTTTTCGCTAAGTGTTTTTTTTTTGGAACTGGATGTTTATGGCATTTTTTTAACTATCGTATAAGATTGTGACAATGCGACTTTTTTTGTCATCGAAAAGTTATCTATACTTCAATTATTATTGGCAAGTTAAAATACTTATTGAAAAAAATTTAAAAACAGTGCTACTTATTGGATATCATTTAAACTTCGAACTGAATACAGCTAAGTTTTCATCGATCAAAACGGGTACAGTAATTAACGTTACACACATACGAAAATTGTCATTTATTTATATAGATAAGTATAAAATGGGTAGCTAATATATAAAAGCCTCCCACATAAAAACTATTAAACGAAACTATTAAAGTACAATCTATTTGGAAATTGGCTATGGATGGTCTAGCTATATATGTGGATTACTTCAGCGTTATAAGTGGGAGCAACTTCATCTAAAATAATTACCTTTTTAAAAAATTTTATATTTTTTTTATTTCATTGAGTATGTAATATCCCACCACATCCTACAGCAACGGACTTAAGATAGCACATCTTTGCCCCGGGTGGCAGACTAATAGGGGGTGCCATCAGTAACAGAAAAATAACTTTGCACACTACAAAAAATAAAAACACAAATAAAACAATAAATTTGTTTCCCAAATACCTACCTATATATATGTGCGCATGAATTTCGTTACTGGCCTATTCTCTTAATATAAGTAATATGGAAATAAAATATTTATCGCCCAAGAGCAACAACCAAGCATTTACCAAGCGTCGCAGTTCTGTGTTCAGTTCTTTTTTGAAGATTTTGTGAAGATAGTTTCAACTCTTGAACTCCTTTGTGATCCTGAAAAGGAAAATTTAGATACAAGAGGTGCTGCAACCATACTCTTATCTGCTGTATGCGACTTTACGTTTTTATGTTATCTTTCATTCTGGTTCGATATTTTGGAAGAAGTTGATTCAGCACAGAAATACTTGCGAAAATCCGGGCTCACTCTAGAAAAAAGTGTAATAAAACTTAAGGCACTAGCGAGTTTTCTTCGTGAACACCGTGATAAATCCGTGAAAAAGGCCGTAATATACGCAAGAGAACAATGCACCGAGCTAGAAATTTCAATTGAAAGGCGGGGAAGAACAAAAAAGAAGAAAATTATGCCAGGCGAAAAGGCTCAAGATGCTGGTTTGACGTTGGAAGAGGAAACACGAAGAGTCATGTTAGAATATCAGGATACATTTTATACTGAACTTGTGCATCGATCTAAGGCCATGGAAGATATTGCGTCAGTTTTCTCAGCTCTTCAACCGAAAATATTGCTGTATGGAACGGAAGAAGAACTGCGGGCTGTGGTTCCAATGCTTACCTCGACATTTACAGAACTTACAGACAACAGTATCATATTGGAAATCCAGCGAATTCGGCGTCACATGGTAGCTTCAAAGATAAATTTAAAAGATGCAGAAATTTGGACAGCCTTTGAATTTTTAAGCTTCATTGTTAAGTGGGATTTTTCAGACTCTTTACCGAGTCTGTCATTGGCGATGAGAATTTATTTAACAATTTGCGTCTCAGTGGCATCGTGTGAACGAAGCTTTTCCAAATTAAAATTAATAAAGGCTTATCTAAGATCAACGATGAGCCAAAATAGGTTGACTAATTTGGCTATACTGTCAATCGAAACGGAGCACACAAAAAATATAGATTTTAATGATAAATATAATCGAAACATTCAGTACAATAAAAGCTCGTAAACACCTTTAAATAAAATATTTGTTCGTGTTTTTTTCTTAAATTTTTCAAGGGGTGTAAGCTTGCTTTACCGCCCCGGGTGTCACTGCCTCTTAGTCCGCCACTGCCCGCGACATCGACGTAGAATTAGTACTATGAGTAACCCAATTAAAATATTTATATCAACAACAGCGATAAACCACGCAAATTTTGAAAATTCTATCCCGTTCTCGGCCGCCGACTCTCTTTCGTGGCGTCATTTGTGAGCATGATGAATAAAAGAAAATGTGTACACAACTGCGTAGTTGAAATTGAATGTAGTAAATTTATTCAACTTTTTCAATTGTTAATTTTTAAAAAAAAGTAAAAATGCAAAAATATGTATCTATTTTCTGACACTTAATTTGTTAAGATTGGTCAAGCGTGTGAACCGCAAGAGGTAAACATACAACTATAGAAACTATAGAAATAATATAGAGTGGATGATATCTTTAATCATGGAAATCCGTGCAAACCGGGACGTCTGGCAAAGCTTTTTATAATAACGGATGATCAACTATTGGAAAACACAACTATTTCGTTCACGATTGTCATGTGTTGAATCCGGTGGTCGTGGGCAGCAAACAGAACAAAATATATATAGGTACCTATGCTTCTTAGGTTTGCAAAATGCCTATAAAATCATTTTTTTCTGTGACACCGCACTTCAAGGGTCAAATAATGTTAAGCAGGCTATAGTCTATAATCTCATTTTAAATATCCAGAAAGGATATTGTAAGAAAATATAAATAAAATAAAATTGAGAAGATAAGATATTTCCCCTAAACAATTTCTCCCGTTGCAAAAAAAACCTCTAAATCTGAAGGGGAAAACCCCCAAATGTCAACGCTGGCCGAATCACTCAGAAAAGTACTGTAAAAAATTTGCTTGAGTAGGTACAAAGACTCTCACCGATCAGTGTCGGAACCAGTAATCTTCGTAGTCATTATAGTGGCACATCTTGTTTGGCAAGCTGCTTCGCCTAGGCATTCGGCGTTGCCAAATGATCCTGATGATTGTCACCATAAACTAACAGCCCGATTCTGCCGTTGTGAGGCCTCACAAGTCACAACTCCTTGTGAGGTTTGTTGTGATTCGATTACATTTTTTGTATTCTCCGATTATGCTCACAACAAACCTCACAACAAATTCACCTCACAATGGTTAGATTACTTTCACTTCAATTTTGTGGGAACTTAACACGAAATATTAATTTACACCATTAATTGAATAAAGAAAAACATATTTATTAAGAAAATATGCGAAATATTGACACTGAAATGCTTCAGAAACAAATGAAATAAAACATAAAACGACATTTGTTACAAATCAAAATTTCCACATTCCTCAGTTTTTTTTATACAAATATCTATCAATTTTTCCCGAAAAGTTTATAAATATGTATATGACGTAAAAGGGTTTGGGTCCTTAAATGATTGGAAAGAGGAAAACAATGCCATTATATACAAATATTGTCATTTTTGAGCGCTTTTGACTGCTTTTCTATTTTGTGACTTGCTCCATAGGAGATCACAATTTCGATTGTTTTTGTGAGTCTTACAAGTTGTGAGTGTGCTGCCAGAATACGAAAACCTCACAAAATCTATTTCACCTCACGTTGTGATTGTTTTGTGACTTGTGAGGTATCAGTGAGGTTTGCCAGAATCGGGCTGTAAGTAATAAATCATTATATTAATACGTGAACATCAAAATTTTCGCTACACTTTTTAAGTATTTTTAATGAAATGAGGAGAATGAAACTTATATCATTTGAAAGGTACTGTGCAATAGATGTGCACAAACAAGAAATCGTGGGTATATGTCGCCCTTAAGGCTGGTAAAACTAAGTTATGAATTCCCCATACGAAACAGGTAATTGTGAAGATTTTGGTGACAATTTTTCGCCGCCATATTACCATAGCAACGTATTCAAATATAAATCATCTTAGATTTGAACCTACTTCCGATGGACCAGCTCATTTACGTATTTTTCGATATCTAGATGTCGCTCTAATCGTTTGTAAAAAAAAAAAAACATAATACATATACAATAACGAAAATAATTGTGGTAGGTACGTTTTTTAGTATTTCGTACGTATAAAAGGTATGGTCGATTTTCGACCACAAGCGATACTAGTAAGTATTAAATTGTGACAATCATTAGGATCAAGAGTGGCAACGCCGAATGCATAGGCCAAGCAGCTTGCCAAACAAGATGTTCAAGGACACTGGAGATACAAAGAGAGAGGTAAATGGTCTACGCAGCTAATGAGGCCATGAGGGTCATCGAAGCATGAGAGCTGGCTATGGTTTACCAGTTAGCTGCATATATATCAATATTATCGGCGTATGCAAATAATTAATCAAATTTTACAATTCTTTTTAGTATGATGTTAAAGTAGTCGTAGTTATGACAACGCTTCACCTTGTCTAGATCCAATTGATATCAAAGTTCCCGGTTAGCTTGTTACCAGTCTTAACGTACCCAGTGAGCTTCGTCCATCGTCAATTTGCACAGGCATGTCATGTACACCTCCGGCCTTACTAATAATCAAACACTAATGTCGACGATTTGCTGGTTGCCAGCTTTAGTAAAAATGTACAGCATTAGCGAAACGGTACCAATAAACAATTAGACCTCCACATTTGCTAGTGCGACAACTTTCTTAGAAACTATTACATTTTTTGTCATCGCAGAATTCAAATTTCATAATTTGTTTTCGTGAAAAACAAGGTCAATGGTTTATTTCACAACGAGGATTTTATTCTAAAAAATGGAATATTTAAATTGCAAATAAATTTGCCCAACAGATTTCTTTTAAATGCTTTTTGAAGCTTATTATAAGCAAAAAACAAAACAGAAAATAGGAAATGCACAAAATATCCGCTGATCTGTCAAATATCGTATGCAAATCAGTATTGCCCTATTGTTCGATCGGACACAATTTTCGGTACTTTTTATAGTACGCTTTCCTTTGTTTTCTAATACTTCACGATTGATTTATGAGTGAATTTGTGTCGTAGTAAGGTCTCTTTTAAATTATACAATAAACGGAACACAGTTTATTAGAATGCTTTGATTTATTCGTTGGCTGATAATGCAAATCAAAACTTATTGGTAGTCTAACGATCACATTTAGATCGGTAGCAAGTGAATATTTTCGAAAGAAATATTAACCTGCTTATTCATTTCCGTTTGCAAAACAGTACTTGCAAAAGTATATGGAGGTATGAAAATAAATACAATTTGATCTTTTAAAAATTGCATGGCTTATATTACTTAATTCGGGAAAAAAATATAAAGCCGTGGACATTCTTCTACACGAAAGCTGTCATGTTTTTTCCTAGATGAATTCGCACCAAGTAATAAAGAACTTTGCATATCTTAAATTCGCATATACTACCTGATATTCCTCCAGCAGTTCCCAAATTTATTATTTCGCGTGGATTTTGCTGAATGCTGACAATTCTTTTATCTATATTTTCCGCGAAGTCAACCTTTTCACAACAACCATTTCCACACCAATATTTGAGACCTTCATCCAAAATCTACCCGCCGCCTAAGGTACTGAGAATTGTAAAAAAAAAGTATTCAGGTATGAGCTGTCCAATATTAAATGAACAGATATTTTATTCTTTTAGCGACTACCTACTCTCAAGAAATTCTTGGAAAGATCCCAAACTAATATCAAATTTATTTTTTACTCAGCATGCATTCGTTACAAACTAAAATGAAAATCAATCATAAAGCAAGCACTAGCGGTTAAACAAGATAAAGCAGAGAAAAGCACTAACCATTTCTTTTAATCAAAATATTCGAAGTACATATTTTAACCCAAATATTAATAAACGCTGCGTAAAAGTAATGAACTCGTTATTCAGCAGTTACGTAAAATTTTTGTATGCTAAATATTGTAAAACGGGGGTAAGTGTTTAGAAATACATAAAACAAAAATGCATTATTTTTCAATTTTGTCCATACATTTGTACAAATTTGTGTTTGCTAGACTTAAAAACCACTTGCATTGTTGTATTCCAACGAATAAAATCAGAAAACATTTACATTTACTAAAATTAGTTTATAATTATAAACGTTCAGGCTGAACAACAGCGTATGTAAATTTGCTCCTATTACGAAATTCCATACCATCATTTAGGAGGGTTGGGCAACACTCTTCTGCAAAATGACATTTCGGGAGGATTTATTTTGCTAATGCCCGAGATAAACATGGGTTTCTGAACATTAACATTTAACCCTACAGTTAGCGATATTCTGGCAACTATATTTGTTTATTGGTAAAGGGATTTTGGAAAGTGTGGGGTCTTTGCATAAACTGCCAGACTAAAGTTGATTATTGGTAAGGCCGCTCGTTTTTATATTTAGATGATGTAATATATATGTATGTTGGTGGCCTTGAAATCGATGTATGTTTTTTCCAGGATATGTCGAGGTGTAAATTTTTTATCTAACGTGGAATATCCTCGCTAATGTAACGTTTATGAATGCTTTTTTGATGGTTACTCAATATGTGAGATAGGACTTTAAAAGCGATCTTAAGTTGGCAAACTTAAGGGTCTTCAGTCTTGTGGACCAGACGAAAAATACGATTGCTTTGATTCTTAATGCATTTATCAGAGCAAGTCGTGGAAAGGAGTTTGCACATGCTCTCTATCAAGTAAGTACTAGCTGCTCTTAAAACTTCGGCGGGTAAACCGAATACATGTCAACTCAACCCAGCTGTGCTTCAGATGAATAGCTTAACTTGTATTACGATTTTAAATACTTATTAACTTTTCGCTTGAGATCCCATAGATCTTTTTTTTGGGAACGATTTTTTAAAAGTTGGCGCAGTGGTAAAAACCTTAAGGTGTAATTTGTGTTTTTGGTGCAGTAAGCTTAATTTAACTTATTCCTTAAACCTAAACTTTGCATATTTTCTCTCTGCCAAAATAACGTACTTCTCAAACTTTAGATTAACATTTTAGTAAAAAATAAAACGCAGAAAAAAAACGAAGGATAACGCACTGAAAAACGCCATAAAACCTACTGGGCAGAATCAAGGATAGTGTGAGGTGAGGAATGGTGATGACGCTTAGTATATGTACGGATATGTAGGATTCTATAAGCATACGTACTCGTATGTATGTATAATGGAAAAAAACTCTACATCAAGGATGTCACATCCCTCCCACAGACCATAGGCATAGCATAGCAACCCTACTTGAGTCATTCATTTACTTAGAAGGGTGTCCGTTTCCTTTTCGCTTTTTAAGAATTTTTTTCCTAAATAGAAAGCTTCGCAAAGTTCCTCATTACGGTGAGGTGAGGGGGAATTAAGGGCAAGCGTCGATACATATTAAAAAACAGCATTATTTTCTTCTAGAATTTTAAGAATTCACCCTCCGAGTGGTGATTGCCAACGATATAATTATGTATGCGCGTGCTATATATGTACGAGACGAGTAGTATATGCTCAAACTGTCTTAAGAAATTTGTGGGGATAGGTAAGAAGAGCTGTGCACAAGGGTGATTAAAAGTTAAAGAAAGCAAACTAGACAACGTTGTTGTGCGTGTGTGGGTGTGTAAGTGTGCATGTACGTATGATTTTCCCTTATTTCAGAAAAAAATTAAGACGTCTGACAACAACTTTTGTAATTACACGATATATTGGTGTAGGTATATTCCTTGGTAAAATATTTAAATAGCATGTTTAGGGAGTACGCAAAGATATCTATATGTCCGACTGGGAATTTTTCATGCTTTAAAGGATTATTGTTTTATTTCGTTGAACGTATATCTTTAACTTTTGTGAGTGCAAAATTTTGCAGAACTAATGAGAATATAACAATCGGTAGGTATATAAATTTGTTTGGTGGAGTGGTGGAGAAAATGATGTTGTCAATCACTACCAATACGACTCTGGACTTTTGATTGGAATGGTGATAGAGGGCTTTCAACGACACCAAAAATTTGTGGTTTCCAACAATATTTGCATAATGGTCTATCCATAATTACAAGGCTTCGTGTTCATGTTTTGACATTTCCATAGGAGCAATTTGATTCTTCTCTAGACTAGGCTGTGCTGGCCAATGTAACAAATACTTCAAGTAATGATGAGAATACAACCGCAACCAAGATAATTAAGTAAGACAATACGCTACGGCTTGGGTTGTGTTCCCGGGCAATCACCAAATATCTTTCATCAACTTCTATATGATGTGTTTACTACATGAACCGTTACCAGTCAACAGTCAAAACAGTTCCTAGCGCAAACTTAATTGAAGGTATGAAATTATTAATTTTTAAACTTTTATATAATACTCAATGGTCATTATAATATATCTAATTATTTATATAAATATTAGGATAACAAACTCTGCTCCTGATTTGATGACTTGAGGACTTCCAATTCTTTACATATTTTCACAAGGTGGAACAAAAGTCATTACCCTATCGGAAGGTGCTATAATTTTTTTTCTACGATTTTGCTTGTAATGGCATCTCAAAAACTATTAAAAAATCGGCATGCTCAACTGGTTTGCATTTAAAGCCATAAAGTCATATGGACGTAAAGAAATTAATGATTTTATCGATTTTTAATGCTGTCCTTCTTTTAATTATGAGTAAAAACACACCGCGCTATACTTATAAAGTTCAGGATAGATTTAACAATCTCACGATGGCGAAATTTTCCATGTAAAGTGACCCACTGAACATACGTCCTACGCAAAAAAAAAACACCCTACTGATCATGTACGCACTTGAAGTTAATTTACCAGAACAAACAATCAAATCAATCCCTCCCTTGACCAATTACTAACAACACCCAATAACCTTGTTATCAGACAACAACTTTATTATCCCATAAAATGACCAGTTAGTGCTGGTCATCACCCCTCTATAAAGTAGCTACTCTCATTGGTTTCTTTAAATTACTTACACAGTTTGATTGCATTAAATCGCTTTTTGAAAACAGATAACGTATGATTTCCTCTCATCAATAGACAACCCTCCAAATGAGAGCAAAAAATTGCTTACCCTTTAGGCAGTGGTCAAGAGGATTATGACTTTAGCAACCCTAATAATTCTCCTTTCTTCTCGCTGACCAAAGCGTAGTTTTTTTGCTCACCCTTAATACGGGACCAGATAAAGCGACCATAACAACGGTCAGTTAAGCCAATTATCTACACCCTTGAAATATGGAAAAAAAAGGAGAAACAGCGTTTCGATGAACCCCCTAATTTAAATTTGTAATAAATTTCCCGGTAACTTGTTGAACTTCCAACCCCTAATGCAGCTTGACCATTGTCCTTTTTTCAGTTTTGGTTAGCATCCTCTCAATTGGCTACCATTATCGTTTGATATACATGAAGGCTATTAAAAAGTCATTTGGCAGCCCAAGGGCTTGATTTGTTGCTTGTTTTTTTTTTCGGTAGTTGTGTTCGTACTATAAGAGACATGTGAAAATGCTATGGGGATGGTAGATGTTTTAAAAACGAATCGATTGGGGGTGTGTGGTTATGGTGTGGTGTGGTGTTGTGTGCTAGTCCATTCTAATTGTTGCTTTAGTCATAACCGATATTAAAGCCAACTTATGAGTCCAAGTCATCCAGAACTGGACATAGTCGATGGTCATCGTCAATCAAAGCCGTGCAGAGAATATCAACAATATTATTTTTTTTAACATATTTCTATCAAATGCACTTAAACCTGAAATAAAAAGTAACCCCAAGATAGAGGTAATTGTTTAACTTAAATTCAAAGACGTAATGGTGTTTGGAACAAGAGCTGGAATTTGGGTCTTAACGCTTTTCGGACCGGAACTAACAAGGACCAAGAAGATTAAATATCTATTTAGATACTATACTTACTTGGAACTACTATGTTGAAGAGAAGGTCCGGAAAACAAAAATGGTTCTATACATTAGTGCAAACGTGTATGTGGACAGAGGTGGGGACGCCTAGGCCAGCATACTGGATGTAAACGATGATAACTAGACCCATTATCACCTACGCATCGGTTGTATGGTGGGCGAAAGCCTCTCAGAAAACTTTGAGGAAGCACCTGGATAGGGTTAGGGTTCAACGTTTAACATGTATAGGAGTTACAGGTGCAATACGTAAAACAACAACATGCGCATTGGAGGTGATCCTGGGGGTAAAATCCCCCAAAAAAAGAAAACAGTGATTTGTGATGGATGACGGAACGGGGGCCAGTATCTATCCTCAATAGCTGAAACTAGCCCGTCATATTAGCCTCGGGAAATACACTTCAGTATACCAGGCCTAGATGATTGCTTTACTGCATGCGTTGGACTACTTGGTGGAAGGAAGAAATATCCTTATTGCACTGGACAATCAGGTGGTGATCAGACGCATGGAATAGACAAATATCACAACATCATTGGAATGTGTGTTCATCTAAAATTTAAGTAGCAGGCGGACTCCCTTGCAAAACAGGGGTCAATTGTTGAACAATGTAAACAGGCTAAAATGGCATTAAGTGGCCGACATGCTCAAAGAAGGGTCCTACGCATGAGTCGAGGAAGGTTGAAATAGTTGGTGGCGTTGACTAAAGAAGAATGAGGAATTTGGGACATCAATGGGTGGACCACTTGGATGAAACCTATTAGATGAAACAGATCTCACATAAACAGATGCTAGATGCATACACTAGGAATCGAACCCAAGAAAGAACTTTGGAGAAATCCAGAGTGTTTCTCTGGGTGAGCTGAGGCTCATAGTGGTAGAGAGACGAAAAGAGACCCGAAAATGGTGGTCTGATTCAAATATCTCTTCAAATCTACATATACATACGAGTTCATTGCATTAAATAAAACCCAAAAATATGTGTCACAATGCAAATTCTGTTTTGAAATATTCCTAACATTTTGTACATACCTCTTATTAAATTATTGGCTGCATCACTTCACCTGGTAAAAAAATATTGCACTGACTTGTGGAATATTTTTAGAACACTAAGGAAGAATCGCCAAACTAGTTGCACTCGCTGTCGGAAAACTGACTTGAACTGTGCTACAAAAATCGGGAACCGATCTTCACCCTGCTAATTAAAATGTAGGTGAGAAAAAATATAACAGTGAGCGCAGAATACGCGTATATTGCAAGTTGATATTAATATTTATAAAGCAGAGCTGCTATCAGCCACCTAAAAGACTGATTGCATTTTTGTGAATCTTGTTAATATTTTGCATATAGGTATTATTCTGAAACATTCATCTCAAGTTACGACTTTACTTCAGAGATGTTCGTATAAAATGACATTAATCTAGTTGATTCATAATATCTTTTGTTCTTTCTTCTTATTTCTGGATTTTCGGAGATTTTAGGGGTGGTAATAACACGGGAATAAGATCGAGCGCAATAAACTTTGTAACTTTCTATGTCCGTTATTGTTCGTTGAACGATTATCGTTAGCGCGATAGTAGTTAACGAATAACGATCTCGTCACCAATTTACTTTCTGTAACTCAACATTATCGTCTTGTAGGTATATCGTTTATTTTATATGAGGTATAATTATAGATACGTAAAAAGGGAAATAAATACAAGTTCCGGGGAACATAATTTCTGTAATCACTTGAAAACATTTCTATTTCTGATTTAAAATATCAGAAATGAGAGGGGTTTTAAGTTTCAGTAAATTAAACCAAAAATGCATCAATCAGTTATACGAAATTAACAAAATAATTGTCCGTTTATCACTTCCCGAAGGCATTTTGTTTTATGGGAAACCGGAATTTCGTAAGCCATCGCTATAAAAATATCAACATGCATAGCTTTCCCATAATTCCTACCACGAAAACAAGATGTCCGACCAAAAAACGTGACACATTTTTTTGCGTGTTAGGTAATGCCGTCTCTTTTAGTCACACGGCTATTTAGTATTAAGCATCCCTTTTATCTTCCGTGTTAGGAATGTGTGACCGTGTAAATGCGGCATTAAGCTCGTATGATTCTACATTTTTTTGCATTTTTTCTGCTTTTAAAATGAAACTAGAGCAGTACGAAAAATTATAACAAAAATTTCCGATAACACTCCAACTTTAATAATGTAGAAACATGAAAAATTTTTTTTTGGACATTTCAAGATTATTTGAAAATAAAAGTTTGAAAATTTGCGGTTGCTTAGCAAACGATTGCTACCCCTTTCGTAATACACTTTTAGTCTCTTTTACTCACCGCTGACTTTTCAACATTAAAAAAATGAGGTAAAAATTAGGTATATCGCGGAAGGTAAATCTTCTATGGAATTGAAATTAGTGCTGTAGTCAATTGCACCGAAGTATTTCTTTTCACTTAATGTGTTTTCTTATATCTGTTTTATCCATCATTGATATGCAACTAGTTTCTTTTTTTTTCTCATGATGTAGTTTAAAGAAATAATGCTTCCAATGGCTTTTTAGTGAACCCCAATTATGGAGTACCATGATGCAAGCGTTTTTGTATTTAAGTAGAAAAGTGCTTCACAAAGATAATAAATAAATAAATATTTAGCGCAACAAATTCATGTAGGTCGGCACCCGAGGCCTTAGCTTCTTACACCATTCGTTTTGTGTGTTTTTAATTTTGTAAAGAACGGAAGGAACCTATAATTATTTTATTACGGAACTATGTAAATACTAATACTTAGTAGAAGATACAAATATCTATAGGTAAATAAATAAATGAAAGACACAAACAAATCCTTTATTAGTTCTCACTCTCTCAGCGCTTATCTATATGTTATACCACTTACAAATTAGTACCAAATGAAAGTAAACTTGCTCTTTTGAAGATTTCTTTGTTTGCCGCCTTAAAACATTAGCGCGTCAGTATTTGGAACATGCGTGAAGTTGGCTACTTGCAGTCCTCGTTCAATAAGTCAACGTAATATTCCTTACGGAAAAGTGCCTACCTACACAGTTCTCAAATGTTGTTCATATACCTACTACCGAATAAATGCCTTTAATCACTTTGCCAGAAAATCCCCTCATTATCGCAGATCATCGTCTGAAAACCTACCTAACATTTCCTAAAAGGATGTGCCTAAATATTCTTCAATGTATTTTTCTAATTATTTTATTTACTTTGGTTCAAATTTCAATTTCCTTATCTATCTCCATGAATTTGGAAAATAAACTCTTCAAAATATGATGACAATAATATTTTGCGGTTTGAAAGCCCTTCACTAGAATAATATGCATTGCAAATAAACACAAAAGGATAAATTCAAAGACATTTATTCTTGTTTGAAACCAGATATTCATTACCATTTCGATATTCGGAAAGGAAGTTCAACACCACATACAAGAATATACTGATTTTCTTGGAGGCAAATTCTCACCCTCAGAGGACCACCTTGGTTGTGAAAAGGAGATAGGAAATTATAGAGCAACACCAACTGCAGGAAATTTATTCGTCTCGACCACCTTTTGACGCAAGAAAGCACATTAATCCTGACATTTCAATAAAACAAAATCAAAAAGGGAGTGCATTCCTTTCTCTTCCTTGATGCGATATGCGAATACAGAAAAGGTTACCTACTCGAATGCATGCCATGCTAAAATAAATACTCAGCAGAAAATACCAAGATAACGAAAGTGGTCAGTTGAAGAATGTTTTGTGTTTTTGTTCCCTTTAAGAATAAATAAATTGAAATATTTGTGAACATCTCTGCGGTGGCTTTTGGATGTGGGTAAAAAGGCACACCGGGGAAATTTAACCGGTCACAGGAATGCCTCTGTAACACAAAAACAAATAATTTACATATTGATAGTTAATAGTTGACGTAACTGCTGCCTAATTAAGAGGGTCTGATTTTTGATGTTAAAAGAAAAAAGTGAGGAACATCTTTTGATCATAGCTAACATTATGTTAAAGCGAATAGACGAGCATGTAGAAAATACACTGGCTGCCGTTTCCTGTGTAGATCACTTTTGTTCATTATTGAACATTTCGCCAAATTCACATAATTTGTGCTTCCAGAGACAGAGTTTAAAATTAATTCATGCTTAAATAGTGAAAATCTTAAATGCGAGTGATAGTTAATAAAAAATTATGAATTTTAAAAAGTTTGTGGAAAAAATTAAAAATAAAAATCAATACGGTTTGCGCGCACAAAATTGTTGTTTTTGTCAATAGAGGTAGACCCTCCTGATGTGGCTGCATTCGGTGTCGTTGGTATAATGGGTCCATGTTTACTTTTCTTTATTATCGTAGTAAATCGGCTTTTCATTCAAGGTTTTCAGTTCCCTGCATTCTCGTATATATCTTCGGCAATCGGTTTGATTCGAGTAGATGCATTGAGTTGTTGAAAATATGTGCCTGGGATAATAAAAATACAGTAGAGCACCGTCACAACTTATGGTTCCAAGGATTTAGCACTTTATATGCCAGGTTCTACGCTATAGGGTTTGTTTCATGACGACTTTTGATTTTGTGCTTGTATGTAGTTCGTATAACCCGATAGTTTTGTATCTACTTATATATTGCGATGCCGCCTCCCATTCTGAATGACATTTAATTTGGCGATTAGCTGCACGTGCGTGTTTAAAATTGTACATCAAAATTAAAGTGGTTATGAGCAGCTCATTTATATCCACCTTCGTAAGTTCTTTCAAAAATTGTACTCATAGCAGAGTACTACGTCGAGTACCGGAAATAGAAATGTCTCCTTATAAGAAATCAGTATTCAGATGTCCTTTTGTAGCAGAAATATCCATGCAACTCCCGAATAGTTGTAGCCTACCTCACACCTTCACCGCGTCTCCACGAATCCGAATTATGTCTGACTTTAAAGTCAGCCCTCTTGTCCGCCATATTTGCATGCCTTTGGTTGGGCAAATTGTGTTATGTCTATGATATTTAATTTCACAATAAGTCATCAAATAAAAATCAAGAGACGGTGGCTCTAGCTTTAAGAGCATAGCAAAGATTAAAAAAAAAAAAACAGATTTAACCCGAAAACAAGAGAGAAATCACGAAATGACGATTGAAGCACGACTATGGTCGCACGGTTATTAGATTTAAAGTATCACTTCACGAAACCCGAAAATCTGAATTCCCGAGAATGATCAAATGAGTTTTTGCTGTCAAACACTTGTCTTGTCTTCATATGTCGAATTTCAGTCAGAAGATATGTCCGCAGCGAAGGCAGGAAAAATGTCAGACTGAAATGTTTAGATTTGTGTCATGTTCCCAAAATCGCGGTCTACACTAATATTGATATCATGACTTGAGTCTGGACTGAAATTATATCTCATGGAGACTGGGCGTTATGAAACTTTGCTCTAGGATGACAAAAGCGAACGACATAATTTCGATAAACCCAATGCATTGGCTCAGAAAGTTAGGATGTTATTTAAATTGTCAACAATACATTCGTAATAAGCGAACCTGTTTGCAAATTATCTATACTCATTTGCCCGATTCTGGCAATCCTCACTCACAAGTCATAAAACCTTCACAACGTGAGGTGAAATTGATTTTGTGAGCTTTCTGTATTCTGGCAGCAAACTCACAACTTGTGAGGTTCACCAAAACAATCGAAATTGTGATGTCCTATGGAACAGGTCACAGCACAAAATTCAAAATCACTCATAATTCATAAAGGCTTGCAAAAAGTGTTATTTAATGCGTTTATTTCGGAAAAAAATGATAATTCTGTAAGAAAAACTAGGGAACGTGGGAGTTTCATTTCAGTCAGATATCGTTAATACTACAAAAATTATTAATTTTGCCATGACAACATAATAGATTCTAAAAAAGTTGTCGGACTAGAAAATGTGGAGGTCCAATTGTTTATTGGTACCGTTTCACTAATGCTGTACATTTTTACTAAAGCTGGCAACCAAATAATCGTGGACACTATACTCTGTCCAAGAAAAATTGTCAGTAGGTACCTACAGGGAAGATAGGATGTTTGTCTCTCAGTCTGGTAGCAATGACTTACATAAATCGGTCTCTCTTTGAAGCTCTCACAGGGTTACCGTAGTTTGTATTATAATTCGCCATAACTCAGGGAGCAATACTATTAGGGTTACCATCTTCCAATTTAAAATAAAAATATTGCTGAACGAAATAAATTCCGTTTAAACAGGCAATTAGAATACAAAATTATATAACCACGACGCAATGTCAAATACCTACAGAGATGGTAAAATTCATTATCTTTACTGGGGACGAGTGACCCGATGTGGTAAAACCCAACGACCGACAAGAAGCAGTATAGGTTTACCTGATTCGTAATTTTGATATTTAAGTGTGGTAAGCTATTTGATGAAAAATTTGTTAAATATTGAAATTTACATATAGCAAAAATGCTAAAATATGACAAGAAATGGTTTAACTGAATATTATTGGATCCTTTAGATATACAAATAAATTAGAATGGCAACACCCCACATACAAATTCGTTCTCGAAAGCACTAAAACCGAAAGTTCTTTGACGAAATCCATAGAAAAACCCGTAATGATGCTTTCACACAAGACGATCATGCTCATTCTGCCAGTGGTTTCGTAGCAGACTTGTCGTGGTGGGGTGCATGCGAATTTTAGAAAAATTACAACAACAACTGCTTGGTATGCCAGTGGTTTGGTTTTTATTTCAGAGGCAATTCTTGTGTTTGAATGCCGTGAGAGTATCTACAGGCACCATTGGTAGAAAAAAAGCTCCTCCATAAGGCCTGTACTAACCTTTCTTATACTTTTTTATCCGTTTATTTTGTATTATGTATGTTTTGTTTGTATCTTGAAGGTATAAGAATAAATATTATCTATCTATCTACTGACAATTTTTGTTGGACAGAGTATAGTGGACAATCGGTTGTGCGCTTTTTTCGTCTGCCATTCTTGCTGCTAACACATTGACCGTTGCCTGTGCGACTTAAATCTATAACGTTTTGGAACTTACTCCCGTGTTCAGCTACTCCAATTCCCGCTTGAACATTTTCTTAACTTTTCTGTTTCGCATTAAAGATTTTTCATTAGACTTCGTTTGCAAGCACACAGGATTTATTGTTTCCTTTTTCTTGTAATGACTGTGTTGGCTCTCAAAAACAAAACCATACATTTTTCACATCGTGCTACTGTCAAATACCCATTCATGCACAGCATTTCGATGTTTCTTCATTTATCAAAGACAGATAAACACAAAATCCGCATTTATTCAAATTGTTCGTTTTGCACTGTTCTAAACACCATTAGGAGGGATACACCGGGAAATAAGTCTCATTTATTTTTTCATTTATTTTCCAGCTGCTGCTATAGAAAACCCTCGAATTTACACGTGTAAATCACGCATAACTTCATTTGAATATATGATACGAGTATATGTACACACACATACGCCACTGAAGAAAAAAAAATGGAAACAAAGCCAGCGATAAGAAATAATGACGAGAATAAAAAAAAGTAAAACGAATTAAACTACTCTGCATACAAATGTGGGGAAGCATAGTCTATGTGTGATGTGGTATACATACATTTGTGTGTGCAAGGATAAGCATGTTACGTAGTACAAAACACATTTTCCCCCTCGTCGTCACATTCACATAATTATGCAAATTACTTAGAATTTCATCGGATCAGAGCTAGAAATCGCCCTTCTTCCATCAATATAAGCCTGAGCGAGTCCTTGCTGTATTGAGTGATATTTTCTCAAAAATTTAAATACAATAATTTTCCTATTGGTGTACATAATATAATGTGAATAGTTTTAGTTGTTTAATACACTTATTTTAATAAGTATCTAACACTCTCTAACGATTTACTTGAAGATAACTATCAACGGCCTTTGGTAAAGAGCATTCTTTAATTTGTAAACTTATGCTGATATTTTTCACGAATTTCACCTGCAATTGCTGGTAGATATTGGGATGTGATTTTTGATTTATGATTATGTATGCATAATACACAGTATAAAATAAAAATTAATTACAGTTTTATGCCCTATTGAGAAGGTTTCTCAGAATGTTTGTCAGAAGTTCGCAAGAGGTAAGACCGTTAAAAAATCGTCGGATCTAATTTGTGATCGAATATGTGACCCATCTTCAAGTACACTAACCACTGAAGGACTGAGAACAGCATGCTTACCCTTAAATTGCTTAAATGCTTACTCTCAATATTTGATTAATTATCTATAGTATATTGCAGCTGTAGGTTATATAGGCGAACCTCGTTATTCAAGCCAAAGAGCGGAATAGGTAGTGTGTGCTTCGAGGGCATTTTTTGGGATCTAATAAGCAAATGCATTCAGGCAGAAATTATAAAAAAAACTTTTGGCGGAACGGTTATTTTCAAGGTGGAGGTAAAACAAAATTGGCATTTACTATTTCTTATTTCTATCTTAGAAACACAAACTTTTCATTTCTACAGACTTTAAATGATACATTATCTAAAAATAAAAATCTCGTGTCACAGTTTTAGTGTTTATACTAATCCGAAACGGCTCGATCGATATAGCTGATCAATTAACACTACTTGATAAACTATCAACGCCAGGGGTCTACGGTCTACCGGTGTCACTTCTCATCCCGTAAACAGCACGAAGTAGGGATGGGAGCGTTCTCCTTTCTCTCTTGGAATAAGCTGTATTTCACTTCTTATTGTTTTGTACATCGATCGCAGT
Organism: Cheilosia impressa; assembly: GCA_948293265.1. Classification (NCBI taxonomy): domain Eukaryota; kingdom Metazoa; phylum Arthropoda; class Insecta; order Diptera; family Syrphidae; genus Cheilosia; species Cheilosia impressa. The sequence goes on along the minus strand of OX411884.1, from coordinate 37,327,513 downwards.
AGTGACGTTTACAATTATCATTTTATCATTTCCGTGTAATTTTCAACTACTTAAATGTATTATAAATTTGCAGTGCTGTAATTATTACTAATAATTGTTAATATTAAGAGTATTTCTACTGTAGGAAAATTATTGTGAAAGTTAGGTTAAATAAACACATTAATACTATACTGTTTTTTATCATACGTTTACAAATATCATTAAGTGTAATTCTCAAGTAAAAGGTTGGTAAAATAGGGTGTCAATGGAATTCAAACGCGCTCAATTTCCTATTAGATTGGCATTCACAGTGGCAATCAATATGTCGCAAGGACGAACAATGTCCGTTTGCGGCCTAAATTTGGGCACACCATGTTCTTCACACTGACAATTATTATACGTGGCATGTTCCCACATGGGCAAACCAGTTAGCTTATTTGTGTTGGCTAAAGACGGACTGATAAAAAATATCTCTTCGAAATTAATATTGACTTTCTTTATTTCATTTTTCTAATTTGCGATAAAAAATATATTACGTTTTTCAATTCAAATTTAACTTTTAAGAGATCAAAAAATGAATATGTCAGTTATACTTTAATGAAATACATTGAATTGAGAAAATTAATGGTTGGTGTTTTGTTTTTAGCTCTCCATTCCACTTTGTGTCATAGATCCCATCCCCACATATTCGTTTGTTCTGCAACAAAGAATGGACCGTCAACATACTATGGCTTGGGAAGACCTTTATCCCAGGGCGCAACGCGAAAAACGGTCAAACCTTCAAGTGTTAAGCAATATATCCTCAACGGCGAATAAGTGGTGTCCACTGTCGTCGTACTTGAAATAACCGACAGTGGACACAACTTTTAATAATATTATACTTTGGATTTATATATATCATTTGATTTCTTTGAAATCTCTGCCTGGGTGTCCAAACGACTCGACGAGAGAGGACATGAAATGCTTGATAGCAGCGATATAGCAATGCGACATTTTGCTGATCAATAGAACACAAGATTTACGAACGTTTTACGGTTGATTATCGAATGACAATGAGCACCATCTTTGCCGGCAGCATAAACGTCAAACACATTTTCGGTTAAATCGTTTCATCGTTCTATTTCATCGATCACATTCGATAATTTTTATGGATCGTTAAAACATTTAAACACACTTACAATACATTCACTTACTTTTTATTTAACAACCAAAATATTCATAAGAAACAATTCATATGCCAAAACAACGTTTGCCGGGTCAGCTAATTAAGCATATTATAGTTTTTGACCCATAACTAATTCATATCGAGCTAGGTAATAGAAACTTGTACTTTCAAGAATTATAACTCGCTTGGAGCTGATAGTAGCTAATTCAGTTATGTTTACAATGAAGTGTATCTTAAGTGGATGAACCTATTGCAAATATAAACCAAACAAATTGGCAGTTGTTGTAATATTAGATATTTGAAACTACTGTTTCTATGTTGGTCATTGAACATCCTATACTTTCCCTTCCGGACGGGAAAAGGTGTATAGCGTTCTATCACAAAACCCAAACATTTCCGTAGGAATCTCGTCTAGCTCAGAATAGGAGGATAATGCTTTCGTAAACGACTTACCCATCTTCACATATGATTAAAAAAGGAACAGTGGAGTTGGAGCGGGTGCCTTTTGCCTTTATTCAAGCAGATGTACTGGCGTGTACTTCTGCTTGAATGTCAATGTTACAGAGTATTCTTATTGCATTCGCACACAAAAATAACTGTGCTCTCGGTGGAAATGAAGAAGTGACTGACTTTGACTTTTTTTTTTTTGGGTCGAAAACACTTTTAGAATCAGTTGGCCGGAGAGCCCCATCCAAGTGGTTTTGTTGGGTCGTATGCAGATGTAGATGTTCGTTTTTCATGTGAAATTATGAAATTTTTCAAGAAAATTCTTGTTTTTTGTTAAAAATATATAGTCTTAAAAATATTCATATACATTGATATATCTGTGAAAGATTATAGCAACTAGTTTTAACAACTATTTCGAAATATGTTTTTTTTAGACATTAAAAAACATCAATATCGGGCAGGCTGATAGGTGCGTTCAAAATATCTGGAACCTGCATAATTCTTATCACCGATGGATTTTCTATCTTTTTATTTATATCATTCTATATAATAAAACTTACATTCATTGGTTATATCAATTATCTCAGTTTTAGAAAAAAACATGAATTTTGAGCATAGTATTACTCACTAAAACTACGTCGTCCCTCTGGGTTGGAATCAAACACTCTTCGGCACGGAGCGTTGGTGTCCATTTGCTCTTTATGTCCCAGTTATCTTAGACGACTGATGCATACTTTTCTGACCAAGTCGATGTCGCTGTAGTCCTTAAGATATCCTCAATCGTATACCTTGGCAACAACGAGGTAGTGGTTCAATTCTATATTGGCCGCTCGAAAGTTCGGATCGCAACATGGTCAATTTGATAATCTGGTCAGTGTTGTACTAAAAAAATTAATCCGGTGAAATCTGACCGAATGACCAATTTTAATTTTTTTAAATTCGGTCGGAAAATCCGCTCAAAAGATAAGATAAGAATTTTTGACCAGAAGTCCGGTCAAAAATGGAATAAAGTAATATATTTTAGCTAAAAAAATATATATATTTTATTATAATATTATGTATAGTTTCTTCTTAACTAATCTTACATTTAGTAAAACAAAAAACAAACAATTCATTGAAAATCTTTGCATCACAATGTGTTGCAGAAAAAGCAACTTTACACTTCACTTCGGCGTTTAAAATTCGTAAAACCAACACTTCGGTCTTGTTTGAATGCACATACGCAGTCACAGTTGGTGGGAGCATTCAAATGAGACTGGTTTCTGTATGTATTTGTGAGCGTGTTCGTTAATTATGGCCAAGTATCATTCAAATAATAGAAATCTATCCTTTATATCTTGTTATAGAGCAATATTATTTTTCAGGTCAAAAAAGGTTTTTCCGGTTAAAGAATTTTTTCGTTCCGGTAAGAAATCGGTTAGATCGGATTTCAAAATTTTCTCCGGTCAGAGTGAAAAGATTTCGGTTGAATATGACCGGAATCAGGTCAGAATGGCAACACTGAATGTTACCACAGCCACAGACTTCTTGACTGGCCCCTACAACGAATCGACATCCAAAAAGGGGCTGCTTCTGTTCCCTATAGCAAGCACTATAGCACTTTCTGGAAGGCGGTGATATCTGCATTATATCAGTCCAAGGCCTAAACGAATTGTTCGCTTCACGTGGTCTGTTCAGGATCAGGACTCGAACATTCCACGTGCAGATCCGAAAGTTGCTTCGTAACCATTTCTTTTCCGTGCGGGCATATATCTTACAAAATATTAAATGTTTTTTTCTGTATTTACATTTTCTACACCAGCGTCATTTCTTGGCATGTTGAATGAAAGAAAAGTTTGTACACAACTGCGTATGCGTAGATGAAATTGAATGTAGCAAAATGCTACTTTTTCAATTGTTAATATTTTACTAGTATCGCTTGTGGTCGAAAATCGACCATACCTTTTATTATAAGTAAGTAATAGTGAAAAACATAGGTACCACAATAATTTTCGTTACCTATATAGCTACCTATATGTATTTTTTTTCACAAACGAAAAGAGCGACATCTACATAGTTTTAAAAAAAAATACGTAAATCAGCTGCTCCGTCGAAAAAGGGTTCTAATCTAAGATGATTTCTATTTGAATACGTTGCTATGGTAATATTGCGGCGAAAAATTGATTGTCACCAAAATCCTTTCAATTACCTTTTTTTATGGGGAATTCATAACTTAATTTTACCATTCTTAATGGCGGCATATACGTACGATTTTTTGTTTGTGCACATCTATGGCACAGTACCTTTCAAATAACATAAGTTTCATTCTCTTGTTAAGATTGGTTGACCGCAAGAGGTAACAGACTGGCGCCGTTACGCGTTACGTAACGAAGCGGTTCACCCTCCCATAAGAAGTTATCACTTCAAAAAGGTAACATTTTATAATTATGGAGTAAAATAAAGACGCCTTTTGTTGCTTTTGATCGTTGAATGACAGATTCTCGTCTACATCAACCATAGTAGGTGATTGATTTTTTTTTGACTTTGTTGATTCGGGTAAAGCACCTATTAGTTTTCGTTTGCCGTAGAATAGTCCCAGTATTCGGTGGAAGAATCGTAACATTTGCTGTTATACCTGTAAGTTGAAGCAAGTGCTTGAATATTAAAAAAAAAAAACAGCAGGCTTTATTACAATGTCAATTTCGTTAATTTTATTTCCTATATGAACATAGTTTAAAAAGCTTGTTCTGACAATAAAAGTCATTTAAGTATGGCTTGTGAAGCCGAATGACCACCAACAACCTCATACCACAAAGAGAAACAGGAGAAATGGGGAGTGGGGTTTGCTGTAACGAAGCGTTGCAAACGCACATCACGCCCAATATCGGTATAATTTCATCAGCCAGAGAAACTTTAAGAATGGAACTCAAAATTTAAAAGGATAATCTTGGCTGAATTTCTGTAATGAATTAACGGGTACAAAAAGAAAATCCTAAAACAGGGAAACAAATTATGTGCTAATGCAGCTAAGAAAGAACGGCGTCAGAGCCACTGATTATAAATATTTATGACGTTGGTCTGCTATAGCAACGTGTAATTTCTTCCCAAAAAAATTATGGAGTCTTTAAAAACGTTAGGGTATCACTGTTAATTTTCACAAATAAAAGAAGGATACCTTTAGGATTTATGTCAGAACAAAAAATTAACTCTAGGTGCACAATGCTATACACTAATGATCTATTACAGTCTCGTTACATTTTACATACTCTGAACTAAACACGGCTAGTATTTTTATGGGAGATCTTAAATCTGTGGTGAGGCGTATATCACTATTTAATTTAATTTTTTTTTATGTCCGGCATCTATATATGAACAACAGAAATCGATCGAAAATCGAAGCCTGTGTATAGCTCAATATTCTTTTAACAGAGCACAAGGTATCGCTCTATTGAGCAGTCAGTAACTGGGGAAAGATACAAAATCATTTCTTATTCTTATTATAGGCAAAAACCTCTAACTAAGCTCAGAAATTTAGAATTCGTGACTATTATCCAAATTTAATTTAAATTATAGTCACCACACACCATGACTCTATTTTGTGTCGATAAAAGTATTCCAATAAGATGGTAACTATTTGACATTTTTGTTACCATTACACGAGGTACAAATGTCATTTACTGTAACATATCAAAACACACACACTGTGTAGTGGCCATTTAATGTTACCACTGTTTTTCAACAGCCCGTACTGGCTAGTGGCCCGATGCAGTGTCCGTTGTGGGAAGTGGACGACGTAACCGTGGACGTCGTAATCGTTGATGAGGTCAGCATTTTCCATGGATTGTCCTTGCCTATCTGATGGGGATTAGCGTATGTTTTACCTGCAAGAGTAGCCCCTGTCGGTGTACAAGCAAGTAACTTATTCTCCGTTAGTGCGAATGTATAGCTCAATATCAAGTCTTGCAGATATAGTCACGTGCGTTATGTAGACGTCTTCGTTATGGGGCGAACTCAACGACATATTATTTATAACTAGGGTTATACTTACAGTGAACACTTTCCAAACGTACCACGGAAACATTCCGAGTATTATAGTGGGTGTCAAAGGTATCTTACAAATTGTATGTATTGGTATCGAAATTTGTATCTTTAGTTTTGATAACATATGTAAGTGATAGCTGATAATAGAAAATGAAACGCTTTTTTTTCGATGGGAAAAATGTTTTAGTTTATAGAAGAATGTTTTAGTATGTTAGATCACTCCCACCGTGGAAGAATGTGGGTGACCTTTGCACTACTTTCCGAGGTCTTAAATCTTAATTTAAGATCTTTTGAAATCCAGCTTCCTCATGCCAGTTATGAATTACTTCCATGATCTAATTCATAAGAGAAATGAAAATCAAATACAATTACATGTTTTCAATGAAGCGATCCGTCATTTCCATTGTTGTGCAAATCTTCTGACGACCGCAATGCGGTGTTTTCGCAACCATCCACCCTACACACTTCCTGACTAAATAACCTGTCTTGAATGTGCAGTTGAGTGCATTTTCGGGTAATTAATTGTAAGCATACAAGGTAATCATGAATTTGAAAGTCTAAAAGAAACAAAATTTGTCAAGTGGCCCTAGAGGCAGGACTCAACTGAACGGCACAGGTGAGTCAAAGGAAATATTTTCGGTAGCCAAATAAGGAATGGGAAGAAACTGTCGAAAAAGCATTTCATATTGTGTGACTACAATGTGAAACCGCATGCAGGAAAAAAAGGCAAATGAAATGGCATGGCAGTGGCAATCACAAGCGCCAACTGAAGTGCAACGTCATGATTTTTATTTTAAGGAAAATGTGTTTTTTTTAGATAATTTAAGCCCGAAAATCCGCACATTACCCGACTTCCTCCGTTTCAAAAGGAGAGAAATATAGACTGGTTCTACCTCCACAACATACACATATCCTTTTTGTTTTTGGTCGTTGATTTTTTTTTCGCTGTTGTCAGGAAAAGGAAAAGAAAACGAATCCCCTTTGTTGGCTCGTCTCCTTGAGTGTTTATTTCGAAGGTAGAAATGCACCTGAACTGTGCGCAGCAGTGTGTAGTGTGATGGTAAATTTTGTAAGGGGTAGCATTTAGCTGTAGAAAAAGAACCATGACCAAATGAGCATCCTTATTCATTTTGTTATGTATGATGATACTTCTACGCTGTAGTACAACAAAGACGACCGACCTGGCCGACGACGACGGTTGCTTAATTAACACACGAGAATTCTTTCTACATGCTGGGATTTTTTGTGTTGTTGCAGTGGTGATGCAGCAGTCTCCTCTTGCAATATTTCTTTTTTCTTATTTTTGGGGCGAAAACAGCTAAAGAAAATAAATATCAAGCATGCACGTAGAAGCTGGATTATAAAACAAACAAAAAAAAAAAACAATTGCAAAATTGGGAGAAAAATTATAATAGGCAAAAGGAGTTGTTTTTTATAACAAGAATAAATAGGTAGCTGTTCTTTTCAGGCAAATTATGAAAGGAACAAACAACTTTTAGAAGGGAAGATATGAATATTCTATTTCATTGCCTTTGGCTAAATTGCATTTTTAATAAGAGAATACAAAAGTACAGAAAGTCATACAACTGGGTTTCTGGTAATTAGCTCTTTCATCATCTTTGTAAATTTTTAACAGAATCTAAATGTGTATTGGAAAAACGCGTTTAAGCATCATAGCCATCGCTGTCACTACCGAAGTAGATAATTAACACCAAGTGCTAAATAAATGACAGCCAAACTGTAGATTGAAACCATGATTTAGCAATAGCAAAAGTAAACGATTCGCAGAGCTATTTGTTGAAAGTAATAGTAACTACATCAAGGAATAAAAATACAAAGACTCGGATGAAAAGTGGAAACAGTTACTTAGGCATCCTTCCTAATGTTTATTACAATACTGAAGATCTATAATGAAAGGTATACTATAGCAATAGCTGATGTAAAAAAAAAAACAAAATTGATATTTGAACTCAACTAAATGATAATTCAAGTTGGAATGAAATCAAATAAGTATTGTGATTTATACCATCTGACATATTCTGATTCGAAAGTTATCTTTATACCTACCTACGCTTAATGATGTCCTACATTTTTCCTATTAGAATTCGGAGCAGTGATCCCACTTGCATATTATGTAGCTCTTATTCATTTATAAGTAGTAAGTAGCACTGTACTTGGCCGTTAGGGTTCAATTATTGTGTCCATTTTGTGAATTTTGTGAGCATGAAGAGAGTTCACAGATCTTTAGTGAGCATTACAGTGTATGCTTCTTAAGATTTTCAATTACTTCGCTGTATCGAACTGTGGCAACAATGAAAACACCTTGTTCTTTTGTATAGTTCTCCATATAGTTGGGACCGCAGACCCAATTTATGCCGCCCCTAGTCATTTTTCCACACACTAAAAAAAACGTTTGTCTGCGGTTTTAGCCATTAATACCTACACATAAAATGTATATGTCATTAAACTTGGTAAAATTTCCCTTCCAAATTTTGTCGACTGTTGTTCGTACTACTCAAGCAAGTGAAGCAAAAATGAAGCCGCAAATTTAAAAATGCTAACATTATGTGAGAAAACACTGTATGATTATTTTACGCTCTTTGAATATGAATATTTTTTTATGAATTCATTGTTTATTTCTTATCTTTCTATGATAATACACATATGTATGTTAATGTTATGTTTTTTTGTTTTTCTTTGTATTACTTAAAAAAGTATTTAATAAAAATACCAACTCAAATGATGCAATTTTGAGACAAATATAACTGTACCCATATGACTGAAATAAATGTTCCTTTTGTTCTTTTATACCCTCCACAGGAAGGAATATTCACTTTGCCAGTACATTTGTAACGCTAAGAAGGAGTAACCGGAGACCTCATAAAGTATATATATTCTGAATCAGTATCACATTCTGAATCGATTTAGCCATGTCCGTCTGTCTGTCTGTCTGTCTGTTGAAAGCACGATAGCGCCCAAAGTAATTGACGTAGCTGAATGAAATTTGGTGAAAGGACTTCTTTTATCGTCGCGTCGTTAGGTTGGTATTAAAAATGGGCTATGTCGGTCAAGTAGTTCTGGTATTTTGCATGACTTGTATGCAGTGGAGGGTATCAAAGCATCGGCCAGGCCGATGATAACACTTTTACTTGATGAAAATGTAGAAATGGTAATTGGGGCTGACTACTCTAATTATATTAGATACCTCTAATCCATAAGCAAAAACAAAGTAACAAAGTAAAGTAACGAACTCCAGTCACCAGCTATACATCGCTTTCGACACAACTTCTAGCGAGAAAAAGAAAAAGATTTGTTTTGAATATTGTGTACTGTGTTATCTTATAAGGTTTGTTAGACGTGGATAGCACTAGTGCCCACTAGTGCGCACTGAGAAATGTCAGCTAAAAACCCTTCTATATCGAACACAAAATCTTGTCCTGAATCTGTCAGTTTTGACATTGACAAATATTTATCTTTTGGTAAGACTTCTTTCCGTTTATTGTTAAAAATGAGTGAACTCAATTCTGAACTTGGATTTGGCATAATGCAAATAGTTGATAAAAGTGTTCACAATAAAGATGATGAGTTTGAAAATTAATGACAGCAAAACTCAACACTGAGTTCTTGTCCAGACAAATTAACTGCGGTTAGTTCAGGGCACAACTAGGGTGCCCTAGAAGTCATATCAAGCACAGGTTTTCAGTACTAGGGCGAGTTCAGTGTCATAATTTGGAGCGCATTAGGGTTAACCCAGTGCGCACTAGGGCGCACATCAATCAAACTTATAATTTGTGTGTGCTGTACAGGGTTGCCATTTCTGATAAAATGTACATAGTTGCACACTAGGGATCAGCGTTCATTGGATTTTGTTGTTAAGCAACACAAGGAATGTTTGATGTTTCATTACTTAGGTACTGTGAAGGAGTGTTAATTTTGTAAAAATAAATTCATTTGACGCCCCTAGCAAAGTGCCGCCCGGGGCCTGTGTCCCCTTTGCACCCTCCTCGCTACGTTACTGTACACACAAATGGCGGCAATTGCATGATTTTTGGATAACCTTTTTTTTAAAGGAAAATTGGGTTATGGTACCGATAAGAAAAATAAATAATATCTTAGTTTTTCGTGCAGTTCAAAACAAACTACAAGTTGAGATCTTTTCCATTCCCTCTTTAAGAAAATTTGATAAATATTCGAGGGCAGAACTATCTGAAAAAATCTTCTTAACTCGGCCAATGGTATTCATGGTGATTCGCTTTGGTTTAGCACAAAGGAGTGGGGTTGTAAACCTAGACCGAGAGCCATAGCCCTGTTTCTGTATGATCCGTTGCGAGAATTTTTTATTTATTTAATTGTTTTAATGTATTTTTAAATACAAATACTATATTTCAGAATGATTACCCTCGTTCAGTCTCCATTGTGTATCTGGCATAGATCGATATATTCTTTAGCACCTTCATGTATATTTTTGCGGAATGCTTAATAGTTATTTGCTTTACTAGTACTAGTACTTCTTATCATTATTTTTACCGTACTTAATAGTTACGGACTACCTTCTTTTAGTTAAATTTATGCCGTCGAAACCGTATTCGTAACAATCTAACAAGATAAATAAAGAGAGGGAGCAAGAGGGAAAAGAGAGTGCAACTTAATTCGCTTTATACAATCATTAATTTTTAGAGCTTAACCAGATGACACACACAGCACCATATAGTATGTAAAAGAAACAACAACAATAAGAAGAGACAGCACTCGCAAAACAAAAGACAAGAATAATGTTCATTTGATTTCGGCGATGCAAGGGGAAGTCATGTTCATGTTGTGTTGTGTGTACATAAGGGCGCTCCCGTTCCATTAACCATTACCCATAATCATTCTCATCATTTTCCCTGGTTTGTTTCTGGTCGACTAGATGTCTTTTAAGGATTTCATCCTCAAAGCAAACGACGAATAAAAGAAAGCAAAGCATCAAGAAACAGAAACGCGCGCAAAAATGAAAAATCATTAATATTCATCCCCCGCGTATACAGAATGAATTTTGGAGCAAGGCGCATTCCTGTCCCCCTTCATCCTCTCAAAGAATCCTTCTCTTCATATGTCCTAATCCAATTAGAAAAAAAAAACTGTTTATCCATTGGGTTGATGAGGTAATAGTAGCCGTGCTACTGGTCCATGGGGGTTGATTGTCAATTGTCTCATCTGCTAGAGAGGATGTATATGTATGTATGGGTAACTGAAAGCGCGACGGGTGTCACAGGCACCATCAAACTCCATTAGTGGACGCGAAAAAGCTCACGGAATGATAACACACTGCGTAAACTCAAGCGGAGATGAGTTTTGTATATATGTTTGTATTATGCTTGAACTTCCTTTTCGCCCTTTCAACTCTTATTCCATTTCCAAGTATTTATGTGTTTATGTTTATTTTCGCTTTGGATGCCAGGTAATGGCAGGGGATACTAACACTTCGGTTTATGCTAATACCCTTCCCTTACACTCAAAAGGGATCAACTATACATACCTACCCATGGGTACAAATTTTGTGGAAATAGACGGCGGACTAAAAAAAAAAACAGTTCTTTCCCCTTCTGTGCCGGGAAAACGAATTTGACAAAAATGAAACAAAAATAAAATCTCGTAAAATTCATCGAACAGCTAGACATGTCCGAGTTGATGAAGGTCTTCTATGCTGTCCTATGCTGCTGGTGAAGTTATGATATTTTAACTTTCGTGCTCTGTCGGCTGAGTAATGCAATTATTCATCTCCTCATTATTTAGGCGAATCAGCGAGAAAATCTTTTAATTCATTATTCTTTGCCAAGGTACTTTTTTGCTCATAGTAAATATTAAGAAATACATGCAATCTTTTTCTTTCTGTTCTTGGCTACTTTTTCCAATACGAAGCTTTTTGGGAGTTTTCATATCAGAAAGAAAACTTATTTTGAAATCGAATATATTTTGAAATCGAATAAAGTGGAAACCACCACATACTTCCTAAATTTGACCCAACAGGTGTGCAAAAGCTACAATGCAAATACGACTGTAAATATAGTTAAATTCAACGGGTATTCAGCCACTGCGAAGGGTGTTCATTTAATAGTATGCGTTGGAAATGTAATTTCTTTGGCCTAATTGCTGCATTTTCTTTCATTGCAATCGCGGAGGTATCGAACCGATTCCCTCTATCGCCCAATAAATGAACTGCTGCTATATAAATAACTTGTAATAATTTTTGGCTTAGTTTATGTAAAGATTTCCAGGTATAAGGCATCAGATCACGACTCTTGCTTGTTAAGTAGTTTCCCTGGTGTTTGGTACGAATATTCGTTAATTTAGCAGCAGCAATACAATTGCTGATTGGTTTTTGTTTATGTTTAGGTAGGCATATGAAAAAGAAGTAGTACCTGGGGGTAGAACTAACTTTACCGATCGAAAAATGAGGACAATATGCTTACGTAATTATTGAACTTTGATAAAAGTGTGTCATGATAAAAATTTGCATCACAAAAAGATATACACACTTTCAATAGAGCATAAAACATGGTTTTTCTCAATAGCTTAACGCTAGTTTTAAAAGGAGCAGTGCACCTCCTCGAGTTTTTCAAAATGCGAAATGGTACAGTACAATAAGATGTTCTAATTATAGAAGCTGTGTTCTAAAAAATTACGCTCCCGCGCCCAAAAGCCAGCTTATACTTATGAGATGAACCTTTTACTGGTCCCAGCACCAGTGGTAGGTATTTGGCTGTATTGGATAAATCTACCATTGACTACGCATATGCGGGCAAAAAAAGAGAATGACATCGGCGTGCCATTTATGCCTTTTAAAAAATAGGTCAATTCTACAGACAACGGAAGTTAGGGTTTGAATTGCAACAAGTAAAAGTGTTATCATCCTGGCCTGGCCGATGTTTTGATGCCCTCCACTGCAAAACAAGTCATGCCAAATTGGTTTTGTATGGGAGGTTCCAGAACTACTTGACCGACATTTTTTACATTTATAACAAACTTGACGACAATTAAAAGTAAGTCCTCTCACAAAATTTTACTTGACTAAGTAGATTCTTTTCGTGTTTTCAACATGTGTTTTTTCTAATATTGGTTTTGTATGACAGGTACCAGAAGAAGAAGAAGAAAGAATGTTAAGATGCAATTTTTCACTCCCAAATCAAGTCCAGACTTAGGGTCAGTTGGGGTAAATGGAAACACTTTCTGCTTTTCTTATAACCAACATTTTGAAAAATTAAAAAAAAAGGTTTTTTGTATGCCTTTTGAACTTTCGAAAATTAGCATTGTCATTAAAAAACACCAAGAACTGCACTGCTGATCATTGTACTGCTGATCGGTAACCATAAAGGGCAAAAGAGTGGTGTTTACATTTACCCCGTCGTTGTTTACATTTCCCCCAATTTTTTTGAAAATCCAGGGTAAATGGAAACAGTGCGTTTGATTGCTGTAGGCACTACGGACCTCGGTATGGGGTGAATGTAAACAAGTAATAATGACACACGTTTTCTTTACGACTAAAATTTTCATTGATATTCGAAAATCACCGGCGAGTAAGTCCGGCGACAGTATGGCGGCAATTCAAATTGACTTTTTGGTTGTTATTGGACTAAATTAATTTTGAAAGGATAGAATAACCGCCGTTTACAATCACCCCATGTTCACATTTACCCCAACTGACCCTAATGAATTTTAAGTATACTGCGAATAACATTTTGTGTTTGCATGATAGCAACCTAAGTATACCGATCAGATGCCAGTTCAAGAAAAAAACACAGTTAAAAAAATCGCTTCGTCCGACAACGATGTGGTGATTCGGCTCCTGGTCGTTGGTGAAATCCAATGATTTAGCTCCAATTCAAGTTATTACTTTTTCGAGATGTATCTCTTAAATGTATTAATTGTACAGCTTTAGGATAACGAAAGAAGATGATTTATGCCTTCTAAAAATATTTTTACATATTTGAATTTTATAATAAAAGAAAATATATTGACATCTTGAAATACACTCTTATCTGTTTCTGGACAGCAAATAAAACATCGCTAATCGCTACATTTTGAACGCCGACCGGTGCATTCAGGACCATTATCTCGATAATTAAAATACATAATGGTTTAAAACATTGTGGTTAAGGGTTATCAACAATTTCTAATAGCATACACTCAAAGAAAAGTTCTGTACAAAATTGCTTTAACCGTATGGGGCAAAGTTTTTTGTTTGGTTGTTAAGACCTGACAATTTATGTACTAAATTATGTAATTTATGTAAAAAATAGGCTAAATAAAACGATGTAGCAATTCTCAATAATACATAACATAGGTATGTATTATCAATAATATTCTTCTAAATATATAAAAGAGGGTGACGTTTTTTACTACTCTTATAACTCAAGAACGTCTGGACCGATTTCGATCATTCGCACCAATTCGGACTGGTCTCCGACCAAACAAAAAGAATATCAAAGAAAAATCCCTGAAAAAAATTGTGAAGAAAATTCATTTTCCCATACATTTTGTATGGAGCGATTTTTCGACTCCATCTTCATGATGGATGGCGTGTATGTTACCGTTATGTTGTGACAATTTTTGGGAATTGGCGACGATTCATTTGCGCAGTCTTACCATCGCATACTTTTGTGCTGTGCAGACGTGCGTTGCGATTTATCACAATTTTTTCAAGTTTTATCAAATTTTTATCAGCTTTCGACAGTTATTATAATTCAATTTGATTTAATACATTGTTTTAAAACATTTTTTTTGCGAAAATTACCAGCGAAAACTGATTTATTAGAGTTGAGTTCCGTCTGATGAAGTGCACATTGTGAATAGTTATATGTTCTTTGTGATTGTGTGCGTATCGACAATCAATCCCAAAACATTTGGGATCCACTTAACTTCATTTTGTGTGTGTGTATTACCTATTAGACCAGGGGTGGAATTCCGAAATGTGATAGTCAAATCATTCTCCCTCTACATAAGGTGATGGTAATAAATTTTGTTGTCAGTTTTAATTTTTGCACAGTAAATTCACAAATATGGGATATCGACTTGAAAAATGTTTCCACTTTTGTAGATACAAATGGAATAGTTTCCGTAATTCGTAGTCTTCAGATGATGAATAAGACGATGAAGATAATAATTCATCCAATAAGTTATATTCATTACTATTTTTATTTTTCTTTATTTTGGTTCTCACGAAAACTGCTGTGCAAAGTATATTGGTTTTTGTGGCAGTATATGTAAATCTGAAAAATATATCGAGATCTGCAAAAAGTGGTCCGAATAAAAAAATTTAATATATATATTTTTCTCCCCGATGGAACACGAATGGTTAATAAGATTAATTTTTCGTCCCAATGGAAAACCTCCTAAGATTGTTACATTTTAACGACCGCAAAGCGAATATTTTTTAGTTTTGGTATAGATGGGGATGCAAGTTTAAATAACGAACCAATTACTTCTCAAGTTAGGGATAACAAAATTAATCACTGGTATCTATAAATACATTTTGGTGCGCATTTTACCAATGAATTTAAATGTGTTGATTGGCTTGAAAGAAAGGATAGTTTTGGACCCGATAGGTGGTGCTGTTGTGGATATATAAATATTTTAATTGAGTTACTCGAAGTACTAATTCTACGCAGACGAAGTCTTGGGTATCAGCTAGTATCTGATAAACTTAGAATTTTGCTAATAACCTAACAAGATTAGTTGATTCATCGAGAGATGAAAGTGATTCGGAATTAATCGAAATTCTTTTTGAAGAATCGGAGTATGTGGAAGAGGTTGTACTACAAGCATTCGAGAAGAGGAAAAAGCGACACGGCATTAAAAATTAAAAAATTACATGGATGAAATTGTCCTTTCTTAATCCTCACTGCGAATAAGAATTGCGTTCCCACTTTCGAAAGGAATCTAATTAGAACATTCAATTTTATTTTCCCGCCTGTTTATACCATTTTAATACGTATACGAAATCAAAACAAATGCGCTCATTATGTCAAATAAACAAATTTTAAATCAACTGTTGTATTTGTAATTGTAAGGTGACTTACAGGTTACAGCTTTTTCAATTCTTACACCTTTTTTTGTGTAAAAATTCATAAGATTCTCAGTTTATAGGTAATATCTTACTCTCTCGATGACGCTCTCTCTTAAAAATTTGTCGAGTTAAGGAACGGCATTCAGTAAAAATTTATAAAAATTCGTAAGAATTTGTGAAAATTCGTAAGATTTAAAAGTAAAGGAACAGACCTATATGCATAATATGTCAATATGAATTAAAACATAAAAATAAATCATATACAAAAGTCACTGAAACAAAGAAGTCAAAGGATACAACATGGCTAAATAACCTAAAAATAGTTAGCAGTTTTAATTTTGGAAACCTGAAATAAGTAACTTTTCATTAGCCTTGAAATTTTCCCTTGCAAATTTGGCGATGCAAATGTCAAACTATCTTTGTCTTAAGTATTTTTTTTTTCCAAATGTAGGTGCTATACACATGTTTCCCTCCAATTTTCCCAAACTGTGCAACTTTATCTTAGACCATTGTATAATATTGCCTTAAGCCTTGTGTAAGTTTAATTGTGTGTTGACACACAAAAGGATAATATGTGTATCATTTAGTTTTAAAGATTAACGTTCAAATTAATCCTCAGAGTCTGCTTCTTTTTCCACAGCGATCCAGCAGTTATATATTTCTAGTAGAAAAATTCGGGTCAATTTGTTTCTATTAAAGAAAGAAAATAATAGTAGAAAATTCGCGCATTTTCATTGATATCATATTATAGAAACACGGATCGACCACAAAAATACGGTCGCCCAAAAGTGATGACCTATAACAGCGAACAATACACAAGTCGTCGAAACATATCCTATACCCTTCCATGCCACAATATTTTATTTAGGATATAAATATTTTCCATCGATTTATTTTTACTTTAAACTTAAACACCCTATTACTTCTGGCATATTATTATGAAACAGGCAAATTATGAGTAGGTGGTAGGTACATACATAGGTACATACATTACAATTTCCGTTCTCATTTCTTGGCGATGCTTCATCTCCGATTCTCTATACTTTTCAGCTTTCTTTGTTCAAAGGACTAAGTTAGTGTATGTAATTACAAATTAACACATATACAACATAATGTGAAAACAGCTTTAAAGTTAAACATTTTTAATCAATAATTGGGAGATTTATGCTTACACGGTGTTGCTATGGCTGAAAATTCGTTTTCTAGGATTTTTTTTTCGGTTTTTTTTATTTTTTAAATATGAACGACGTACCTAAAGGAAGTAAAGAAACATTTTGAGCATTAATATGTGTGAGTAGGAAAGGAAATTATGATGAGGGAGATTTATCATTTCGGAAGATAGTCTACGCTAGTTCACGCGACTTCAGGATAACTGACTGATATTTAAAGTGAGATTCTTCATTCATGGGGAGAAATAAGTTATCAAATTATTTTTTATCCCAAGCATTGGCGGTTGGAGTTGGGCTTCTTGCCCGCACACACACTCACATAATATGTGCGGGCGAGCAGCTTTCGCCACCCATTTGAATTAAAATTTACGAAAGCTCATAATTGCGAAATTTGTATGAACAAAATAGCCACTATGAATTGCTTAAATTTGAAGTCGAAACTAAAAATGTTTATTGGTACATTATCGAGTTACCAAGTAAATTCCCCATTGTGAACTACAAAATATTTAGGTAATGTAAAGATAAAAAATTATTACAGGTAAGTCCCTATGTCTTTAGTGAAAAATCTTATAAATTAGATACTGGTTGTGTACTGGTGCATCTTATTCCCGTCTGCAAATAATATTAAGAACCGTGATCTTCACTTTATTTTTGACGGAGAGGAGAAAAAAAAAGAGCAGCATACTTGGATGTATGACACAGAACATGGTGCTGTTTGTTTTGCTAAAATATATCATAAGTACCTATATAATTTCGGTATGTTCAATGCGTTGTTGCGTAAATAATATTGAGTGTAACTGAATGGCCGATTCTGAAAATCTGGGCAAGTTCCGTGTATTGTGCGATAAAAATATAGTCAAGCAAAAATGTCTGCCTGATGCGGATATAGTCCCTATAAATGCTATACTACATCCACTTCAAATTATATTCTTGACTCACAATATGAGAGTTCTAAAACTTAATTTTACACGAATAAAACATGGTTACATGGGTGGTGCATTTATGCAATTTCACTCAAAAAGTAAGGCAGCATTTACATAAGTTCGTCTTTTTGGTGCTTTTGTTCAAAAAATTGTCAAAACCAGAAAAAAATTACCAAAAAACCGTAATCGCAATGAAGAGGTTGCACGCTCTCTCGCTGCTTATTCAAGAGTCAAGACTCAAAAGCCAAGAAAAGATAGAGTCAGATGAAAAACTGTTATTTTTTCTTTATTAAAATAACAATAACAAAAAGAAAAGAACTGAATACGAAAATGATAGCATACAGCAAAAGCAAGTGTGCAAAAAATGTTGAAATTATGTTGAGAACAATGTTGTTATGAGAACAAATATATTATTTCGAATGCAGACAAAATCGGAAGTGCAGATTTCTGGTTGTTAAAAGTCTGCAGATAGGTTGAAAATCTTCAAAATACAGACAAATCTGCGCACTTATAGCAAAGCTGACCATATGACCACTTTTTTAATCTAAGGTTCTGCTTTCACTCTTTTTACGATATTGGTGACTTTATGGCGTAACACAAACCTTTTGCTATATCTTAAGTAGTCATCCAGGCTTGGTTTCCCATATAAATCTGAACACCTTATGATGAATTTCAATAGAATCAGCATACTGCGAACTCATACCTCTTCATTTCATTATTAGTATTGATTACTAGCGCGCAGGTGAATTGCTAGTTATTTGACAGTGATGGGATATCACTTACATTAGAGTAAAAACATCTGTGCCATTTTACTTCTGTTCAATTTACCAGAAGGTACATTTTCAGCATCATCACCATCATCATCATCAATATCGCCTTCGTCATCTTTTCCCTTGTGCAAAAGGTGTACATAATTATATTTTGCCATGTGTACGTGTTCGTTCAGATTTGTGTTGCTCTCTGGAACAGCAACTTTTTGTTCCCAATGCCACATAATTTGCTACACACTCATCACGTATGTGAATTTGATTTTGAAACAAGAGTGCTCCCTTACTTCTGAATAAACGTGAGATGATCAGAGGTGAATCCAAAAGCTCTTGTCATTGATTGCAACTACTTCAGCATAATCCTACTGCTCTGGTAGTTTCGAACCATTCCTATTGTGGGTTAAACTATACACATCGTGGGATAGTAGGTATGCATCCGATGGTATTAGAACCGATCGATGGGTGGACGAACGAAAGACTCCGCTCAAACAACAACGACGACGACAACGACTGACTTAAGATGGATTGTTGTAACATTTGCTACCCGCCACGATGGCGAAACCTAATTTTGTTATTATCGTTCTATTGGGTATATAATTTAGACCAGAATTGAGGAGCTACTTGCTGCACAGAGTTCATTTTTTTCAGG
This sequence comes from Cheilosia impressa, assembly GCA_948293265.1. Classification (NCBI taxonomy): domain Eukaryota; kingdom Metazoa; phylum Arthropoda; class Insecta; order Diptera; family Syrphidae; genus Cheilosia; species Cheilosia impressa. The sequence continues at coordinate 37,308,349 of OX411884.1, read as the reverse complement.
TTTACTTTTTACCTTACTCTTTCGCCTCCTCGCTCACATCCTGAGCAGCGATGTTTGTCTAATTCAATGTTTGATAAAGAAAAGTTAATGCATGTGAATTATGAAAGATGGGTCTTACTTTGCCCCCCTACAATGAATACCAGTGCCGCTGCAGTATAGTACTGCTGCACAACCAAGTCATGGGAATTGTATCGATTTCGGTATGATGAAGTTGTAGTGCATCCACTTTGGGGGTCAGCCGCAGTGAATAGGTACATGAATTAGAGCCATAGCAAAGGAAACCCCAATGATGTAACCATACGAAGTAGTCGCGTCTCAAAAGGGACAGAAGGGGAATCTCTCACTATGGACTGTGCAATCTGCAGGGTTAGTAATTGATTTATGTCGTGAGCAAATAGTCGAACACACGTTTTTTATTATCAGTGTTAAAGGTTATTTCGATGAAAAATTGGCGCACGTCGTTATGCATCTGCAGAAATAAGAAGTTAGAACGGTATTTTGTTGCGCCTGTTATCTTTATGAGTTATAGGCAATAGGCCGCCGCCAGTTATTTGGAGTTTTGATAAGAAAATTATAAATAAAGTTTCCGGATATTGGTGACGTCAAGTAAAAACGTTCAGCTGCCTTTACTTTTTTTTAATGTGCGGTAGGAAAAAAATCGCGTCCGGCTAAGGAGTTCAAAGATTTACATTTATAGTATGCGAAATCGGATCGTATTAGTATTCACCAGTAAGCTTACGTATACCGTTAAAATAAAATAATTTCTCCAATCTTCGGTGTTTATCTAACAATTTATATTTTCAACGAGGCGAAGGCGACCGTTTGGTGGTTTTTGAGCCAATCTGGGTTTTCGCCGATCATTCGCTCGGCTTTCTTGATTTTTTTTGTTATAGGGAAAACCCCACTATAGCACTCTGACACATTGTATACCAGAGAGAAAATCCAGTAGTAAAATCCTATCACCAATTTTATTGGAATTTTCTTGACTTTCTTAGAAAGCTGAGAATGCACTTCAGCGATGAGGAGGTTACAGTATCAGCACTCACCACATCAGCAGGTAAGATCTGCCACCTGATGCGAGCAAAAGCAGGACAATAAAGTGACCCGAGGTATCGTTGCCCTCTGCACAATCATCGCAGACAGTAGTATCACCTAAACCTAGTACATTAAGATGCTTGGGAAAGTGTACCGTAAGAACGCCAATAAGTTGAACAGCCAGAATGCCGTCGGGAGCATACGCTTAGTCTGCCCGCATCCTGAGGAGTCGTACCACACACAATTCTGTTCGAGGGAGATCCAATCGATCAAGGTTCGAGTTCTGGAAAAACATCATCTGCGCCTTGTTTATTAATCTCATCGGAGATCTTATTTCACACAATCCCAGTGTGACTTGGAATCCATACAAGAATAAAAGAGCTCGTTTTGCATCAGAATTCAGAGAGGTACCTACTGCAATCCCCAACTATTCTGGAAAGGATTAGAGGGTTGGTCAAGGCCGTAAGCGCCAACCTTACTGTCGCTACAGACGCAGACACTCATACCCTACCATCTACTCGTAACTATAGGTATAGTCGGCAGCTATTAGAACAGCATATATCTCCGCTTGAAAAACGGAGGCATGCTTGCCTAACGAAAAGTGGAGTCGAGTGTTGTCTATTTCCACGAAGACTACAGCACCAGACTCTAGACCAGTTTCGAAGCTATCCGTAAAGGTTGTACTACATCCCAATCCAAGCTCAGACTGAAGCCAGTCCTGAACGGATGGATTTGAACATCAGCCGAAGTTCCGGAGTTATTGCATCAGAGGACATACCCATGGTACCAGGGTCTTAGGATAAGTTTCACGGAAGGTCATCGAGACTCCTGTGTGGATGACACCGAAAACCACGGTAGATTGCCTGAGCGTAAACTTTGAACTATTGAGGGTATGCAGCAGAGAGTCAACTATCTTGCACCAAAGCAGGGAAGACAGAAAGCCATTGCGGATAGCCTTACCTCTGACATAACATCGCGCCCACAGTCCGCATCTACAACCAAAGTTCTATTCATCAGCATTGCCCTGATTGACAATACCATCAATGTCTCATCTACCCACTGTTGTCTGGCAGAATTACACATGCAGTCAAAAGTTGCGTTATCGAAAGCGCCCTCTATATCGATAGCAACTAGATTACATTCTAGCAACTAAACAGGGTACACCTCACCGGTACCAGGCGATTTGAAGCCATCAGTAGATACTTAACGGGCTCACGACCCGTGGAGAGTCTCTGCCTGAGACACTACAGCCTTCCATCCTATGCGATCCCGGGCACGCTGCTTCCAGTTATCTAGACCAAGCGCTCTGGCATCCGCGATGGCTTGGTCTTTGAAACGGAAGTTCGGTCTTTCTTGTCGTCTCGAACCTCGCGGCTGGGATTCGAAGATTCTCTTAGCTGGAGCATTATTGTCCATTCGCTCGATGTGGCCGAGCCAATGTAGTCGACGTATTTTGGCCTTTTGGACTACATCCACATCTTGGTACAGCTCATAGAGTTCGTGGTTGTATCTTCTCCTCCATTCGCCCTCCTCGCACACAGGACCAAGAATCCGCCGAAGAATTTTTCTTTCGAAGGAGCCCAGTATCAGCTCTCCCTTCCTGCTTATCGCCCAGCACTCGGCGCCATAAAACAGAACTGGCAGGATAAGGGTTCTGTAAAGCATACATTTTGTCCTTCGAGTTAGGAGTTTTGAACCCAATTGCTTTGCCAAACCGAAGTAGCAGCGGTTTCCTAGGGTAATTCTTCGCCGGATCTCCTCTAGGATGCCATTTGTGGAGTTCAAGTTTACTCCGAGGTAGATAAACTCCTTAACTACCTCGAAATTGTTGCTATCAATAGTGACGTTCTGTCCTAGGCGGTGGACAGATGCTTGTTTGTTTCTTAATAGCATGTACTTAGTCTTGTCCTCATTTACTACAATACCAACGAATTTCGCCTGTTCTTCAATCGCCGTAAAAGCCTCTATCACGGCACGCTGGGAGCGACCGATGATGTCAATATCATCTGCATACCCCTGTAGCTGGACGGATTTGTTGAAGATAGTGCCTTCCGTGTTGACACCTGCCCTGCGCACTATCTGCTCTAGCACGAGATTGAAGAAGTCACATGATAATGCGTCTCCTTGCCGAAATCCGGTGCATGTTTCGAATAGCTCGGAGGAACTACTTCCAAATTGCACGTTGCAGCGTGTGTTCTCCAGCGTCACGCTACATAGCTGGATCAGTTTTGCCGGGATCCCGAATTCGGCCATCGCCACATAAAGCTCCTGACGATGAATGCTATCATATGCGGCTTTGAAGTCGATGAATAGGTGGTGAGTCTCGACTTGAAATTCATTGGTCTTTTCCAGGATTTGCCTCAGTGTGAAAATTTGGTCTATAGTCGATCTGCCGGGCCGGAAGCCACACTGGTACGTGCCGATTAGTGTGTTGCAGAACGGTTTGAGACGTTCACACAGTACGTTGGATAGGATGTTGTATGCGACATTAAGTAGGGATATGCCTCGACAGTTCTTGCAAGATCGCCTTTTTTGTAGATGGGGCATATGGAGCTGATAGTCCAGTCATCGGGCATACTTTCTTCCACCCATACTTGGTTGATGATTTGGTGCATGCGCCCTACCAAAACATCACAACCGTATTTGAAGAGCTCCGCTGGTAAACCATCAGAGCCGGCCTTGTTGTTCTTAAGCTTTTTTATTGCTAAGCCAACTTCTTCTATCCTGGGTGGTGAAACAGGTTATTCATTGACTGGACGTGGGTTCTGTTATTGCCCTATCACACTCTCTACACTATGCCCATTTAGCAGCTGCTGGAAGTGCTGCTTAAACACATCTACTATTCCCTGCGCTTCGGTGACTATGTTTCCATCACTGTTTCGAAGAGCCTGCGTTCCGGTCTTGAAGCCAGCAGCCAGTTGCTTCTCTTTTTTGTAGAACTTCCGAATGTTGCTTCGATCGCGGGACTCTTCGATCTCCTTGAGCTGGGAGACTGCGTAGGCCCTCTTCTTTCTCCGCAGGATTTTCTTCTCCTCCCTCCTCCTTTCTCGATACTCTTCCCTCGCTGCCCTTGTTTTGCGCTGCAGCGCCTTCATATGTGCATCTTCTGTCACCTTTTTCCTGCGTACGCATTCATCATCATACCACGAGCTCTTTCTCTGGGTGGCTGGTACCCTAAGCTGGTTTCGGCTACCTCTTTGATGATGTCGCGGTACCGCGACCACTGGGTGTTGGCATTTGTGGTAGGTGAATGAACTGCGGAGAGTTTCTCACTCAGGCGCTCTTTGTAAACTCTGGCTACTCCAGGTGTGCTAAGGCGTCCAACGTCGAATTTCTTCTTCTGGGCGGAATGCAGCTTCTTCTCGTTAGATAGTCGAGCTCTGAACTTAGCCGCAACAAGAAAATGGTCAGAGTCGACGTTTGCCCCCCGCGGAATGTGTGCACGTTGAGGATGTTGGATGCGTGCCTAGCGTCGATTAGAACATGGTCGATTTGGTTGGCGGTTCGACCGTCTGAAAAAAAACGCCAGGTTGCTGTGTGGATCCTTAGCCTCGGAAACCTAGTGCTACTTATCACCGTATTACGAGCTGCCGCGAAGTCAGTTAGTCGGTAACCGTTGTTTGTGGTCGTTTCGTGGATTCTGTGCTTACCAACTAACCCGCCAAAGATGTTTTCCTTTCCGATTTTAGCATTGAAGTCCCCGAGCACAACTTTGACATCGTACTCCTCCTTGATAGGGTCTTCAGCCTCGTCGGTAGGGGCGTGTGCACATATTAGGCTTATGTTTTGGAAAGTAGCTTTGATGCGGATCACAGCTAGGCGATCACTTATCGGCTTAAAGTCAATGACTTTTGTCCTAAGCCGATTTCCCACGACGAATCCTCATCCTAATACATGCAATCTTTTATGGCAGCTGTAATAAATATCGCAATTTTTCCTTTTCATCATACCTGATCCTATCCATCGTATCTCCTGGATCGCGGTAATATCTGCCTTGTACCGCGTGAGGACAGACTCAAGTTTTTGAGTAGCACCTGGGGTGTACAGCGTTCGCACGTTCCATGTACATACTCTCAAATCGTTGTCCGTTGACGTTCCGGGTCTGGTTGCCGTTTGAGGGAAATCGTTATCCGAGGCTTCACGTGTCTCTCCCATAAGTAGTGTTTTTTTACATGGTCGGGAAGTTACCCCGACGGCACAACCCCCAACCTGGAGGGCCAGGCCCTCGACCTTAGGACAGCAGGCCGGTTATTCCGGTGCCAGTAACCCACTTTGGGATGTGAGCGCTGCCGTTGGCCCATTAAGGGTTCATCCGCCACCACCTCTTCTCCAACACCCTGGCTCGGTACTGGAAATCCCTTTAGAGCTGGTATCCGAATATGTCAGAGCAGCTCTATAGGGATTACGTTTGCTCCATCAATGGAACTCCTCCGCTGCCGTCTGGTACCAGAGGAGGTGTCTTAGTGAGAAAACAACACTCCTCCCCCCCTCTTTCGTCTGCTGCCACCAACGACCTTCCAAAGGGGTTGGTTACCTAATCTCCAGTCGAGGTACTAGGCACCCACCAGTCACCACGTGGAGGTGAGAGTAGGAGTTGATAGTGAGAGACTAGGTGAGAACGCTTGTGTTCTCATGACATCGCATCACTACTCTTCAAAACCGGCCATCAGTAGATGCTACGGCTTATTTATTTACCATGGCCGATGTAGTTTACCAGCTACGCCAAGTTCTGCGACTTAGATGAACGTCATCATCTGGATGGTTACCCGGAGAATGAGTCTCCGCTTTCGTCGTGGTGTAGGTACCGTCAGAATTTCCAAAAGTCTCTGGTTTGATTGGGTTGCCCTTATTGAGAAGCTTTAACCTGCTGGTTTCACTTAAGGCCATTCAATGGTAGCACCGAGGCGCACTTTAACACAAGGATTCCGTACTTCAGCCCACAGCTCTCCACTTGAATGCAAGCATTGGCTGCCGCAGACAACTCCCATAGATGACTTTCACATTTCATCTTGTTATCATTGCCAGCTTTTCTATATAATAAATATATCTTCAAAGCGGAAAAAGATACTTCTTTTTAAGAAGCATTTTCTTTTCTCCCCTCGCAGTCGAAGGGACCGCTAGCGTATTTGCATTTTCTTGAGCCCCACTTGGAGTAACATAATCCTTTGAATTTTCCGACACAGTTTTTGTCGACGTCAAAGTTAAGACATGGATTTCAGTCGCCTTTTACGACAGACATGCCCTACCTCAACTCTTTTAACTATTTTCTAACGGCTAACCAGTATCCTCAGGGGGCTTTCTTTCTCACTCACTCCGATTGATGAATTCTCGCCGTTAAGGCTGTAGGCGGAAGGCAGACAGACACAAATGGCGGCGCGTCTATAATCGACCACTAAATGACTAATCGCATACCAAACCTCATCTAGATTGATTGACGTTTTTTTATTTGCGCTGCAGCCCTAGTCCAAATTGTGAAATTTCCCTTTGAGTGAGATAATTGTAGAAAGGTAACAGTGAGTAATTAACAATATTTGAACTAAACACTATATGATGGCCTTTACAAATTTTTGGACCAAAATAGCGCATCTGTAAAAGGATGGGCTTCGCGAAACACTCTATGGAGAGCCGCCACTACGTATCTAGTATCAGAATTGATTAGTCGAGTTCGATATTTTGTACAAAAAAAAATCATACTAAAGGAGGTGTAGGAGTGTCAGTACATCCGGGGATTGGAGTCTTATTAACGACCAATGGAAGGAACAAGTTTTCCTCTAGGATTGATTCGACTGCGTCGATTTTGGGACAGCTGGTTGATTCGGCTATAAACTATATAGTATACTCTATGTTTAGGCTAAGTCATTGGTCCTCAATTCAGTTTTTGCTGACCGAAAGCTTAAGATCGCGGATACAAGCAGCTGAAATGAGATTCATTTATTGTATTGCTAGTGTGAGGTATGTTGTCATCAGAAATCAAAATAGTTTTATCAAATCTCTCCCTTAACTATAAGGGTATGGCCTTTGATGATTTCGAGTCTGTGTAAAAAAAGAGAGTTGTGGAAGTTTCATATAAGAATCATATATTTGTTGTTACCCTTTGTAACGGAAAGACAGGACAAATGAATGAATGGAAAATATCTTTCTCCTACTACGTATTTGAGGAAGATAAATGTTAAGAGATCCTGTTTTAATACACATATATGTGTCTATATAGACAGAATATTTTAACCTCACAATAATAAACTTCATCGATATCATTTTCAATGCCAATCTTTCGATTATAAGGTAACGGGAGTTGGATGTTCATTTGGACCACCCAAAACTCTCGCTTTTTCGCCAATGACTTTTACATCGATAGGTACAAACCTCGTACGGGTAGAGGTCCGATGTTGGAGTTGAAGACATTCATTTAAGAATATCAAACCACCAAAAAAGACCTAAAATAGCAAAGTTTTATTGTCGAAGAATATTTCTTGTTCATATATCCATGACATTGCAATACAATTATAAACGAAGTTCTTGTTGTCCGAATGGACAGTTTTTTAAACCCCGTTTTTGGTGCAGTAGTTGTGGGAGACGAACTTTAAGGGGTCGTTGCTGGTCATAAAGCTTAAAGTTTAACATGTGAAGGGACTAGGTCATGTAAGCGTATGAACACGATCGCACCAGTCTTTGAGGGGTACGCAATTTGGGTCACAAGATATCACTGCCAATTTTAAATCCACTTTTCTTAACTTCTCCAAGATTACTAGATATAGGGAAACATTTAGACAAATGTTTGAAAAAATATTCCTAATGTACAAGCATCACGACTGTAAGGGTGGCTTGGGGATAAAGTATATTCTTATTAAAACTCAGTCAATATTTATTATAATCACTCTTTATTACTTCACCCATACCACTCCTCATGAACGTCACTACTGTTCCGCGGTCAGACTACAACTGACTTCAAATTATTCTACAGCCGGCAATCCTATCGCAGTCGGGGGAAAATACGTTCGATCATGTTGGCTTTATTTTTCGCCTCTCTTCTTAACATTTTATACAAATACATAAATAACTACAATGCTTTTGTGTTTGTGCTACTACACGACTTAGTGTGCAGACAAAATAAATACGAAATAAAAATATTTTCCCCAAAAGCATAACAATTATATCGCTGGCAAAGATCTTTATCCAAAAATTATTGAAATAATTCCCCGCCCCCACCAATGTTAAAGAAAAACTTGACGATTATTGGTAAGGTAAACCATATATGTATATGTATTTCATTTGAAAAACATGTCCTCAATCACGTACCACCAAATTGAAAGATTTTGAATTCGGATAACAATAAATATTGTATTGATTGAAGAGGAAATGGAAGATGAATACCTTTGATTGACCATCGTTTCGAGAGCAATATTAAAACATCCCTTATTCGAAGTAGGTATATCGTCCTACAGAAACTGGTCACATTGATCAAATATTCATGAAATCAAAATGTATATTTAACCAGCAAACTATCGAGATATTAGGGAATTTATTTTCGCTGATAAAAAAAAAATGTTTGATGTAACAGTAGTTAGCACGCTAACGAGAAGCCCGGTCAGAAATAATGAATAAGTTTTATATTAATATTCATTTCAGGTTATACATGCAGCATGAATGACTACGTCATTAGGCTACGTCGGTTGCCACGGGACAAACCGCAATCGGCATGTGTCGCATGTTGAACCACTCAAATACGCACATTAAGCTGAAAGGTCATTTTGATACCGATCGAAGTGTGTGAGCTAAATATATCCTTCACCCTGTAGACCAATCATTTGTTAGTCAGTTCCGTAGACATGGGTGTACACACACCGGCCACTGATTGATATGTCGATAAGGACAGAGGCCGGAGGATTAATCAAGTTATGGACATGGGTTTTACGTCTTGTGCGTAATACAAACTCCATGTGAATGTGTGCACCGCATCCGGTCTGCGGCGGAGCAAATTCAGATTTAACACGGGCAAAAACTACACAAAAGGTTTTGTTTATAAGAGTCAAAGAGTTCGGGCAATATTACGCCAAGGGATATTAAAAGTAAAGTTTTAGTGTGTTCACAGGAAGTGCGTGTCAATGGGAATAAGCTAGTCACATAAAGAACGTGGGCGCGCATATCAGTGACATTCTGGTAATTTGGACTAAATTCTTGTCTTTCGGCATTTTGTGCATGGTCATACAATTATCGGATTTAATTATTACCATTTCACAAAACAATATACGGCCTTGGGGTGTGGCAGATTTTTAACCAGGGGTTTAAAAACGTACAGGGGTATGACCATGAGGTATTTGGAAGACTTCTACAGGCGTTATTGAGCAGGCACAACAAATTTTCTCGATATAAACGAAATTGTATTGATTGTCATCCTTTAAAAATAAAGGTGTGAATTCAGGGTCGGCATTCTGATAGGCGAAATATGCTTGTGTATAGGGCAAATTATTTGTGCGCACGAAAACGTTTGATCGAACTGAAGTTGAAGTTTATCGTTGGTTCGTAAAAAATGTATAAGGTCTGGATAGACTTTGCAACTAACGGTAGGTGTATATATTGAAAAACTCTTCTCATTACCAATCGAGAACTTATCTAAACGAAAAAATGTTCGTTGTCCCTAATTAGGAATGTTGAAGAATTTGGGTATATTATTTCTAACAGAAAACTCGCATTTGCCAAGAGGGTTTAAGAAGCGTCGAAAATAAGAGATACCTACTAAACAAAAGTCGTTTATCCATGTCTCACTAGACGATCACAACGAAAGCCCTGTTGCAATGAAAAGTACGCATGCAGTCAAGAACGAAGCATTACTGTAGACAAGAACCAGTAACCACAGCTGCGGAGAGAGTTTGCCCACGAGCAAAATCAAAGTAGCGGTGGAAATGACCAAAAACCCCCTCTCAGACAAAGCGATCTTTCTGTCTAGAAGATGAGGCCCAAGGCCCAACATTTCCGTCCATTCGACCTTTACTATAAGCGAACCTTCCGCCAACAATCTGATCGGACCATATACATTAGTGCGCTTTTTGGTCAGGAAATTCAACAATCGATGAAATTGTCACATTCCTACAGGTCTTGGAAGAAACCAGATTTATACACATCATATCGACTATTACTTCGCAATATAACATCAGCGCAAAAACAAAGAATCACTTTCGCCAATCACTGCTTCTTTTTAAATGTATCCTCCCTCATAGAACCAAGGAGATATTATGTAAACCCCTAATCAGTTCAGTCCTGCTATGTGGTGCAGAACCATGGACTCTGTCAAAAGCGGATAGAAACCTCATTTAAAAAAAAAATAAAAATCTGGACAACCGCAAAAACGCAGCTAAAAAAATTCATTTGTTTCTACTTTTGTGTTGATTCGTGATCTGCACAACAAATGCCTTTATAACATTTCTATTCCAAAATATTCAAATGGTAGTCATTAATCGAGGTATCTATGGATGATGGTTTCTATTTTTTTCCTCACATTTAAAAAAATATTAGCATCAGACTGCATTTATTAGTGACAAGATCTTTACTATATACGCATCAGCCCCCATAAATATTAAACTCAGCTTGAATATCATTCCTCTTGAAACATTCTACCGTAATCTCATCAAAAACACTCCCAATTATTTAAGTATCCACTTTAGAACATCCTTCATATCAAGACTCGCCTTCAGGCATCCGGACCATTCCAACCAGTCTCCCTCTTTCCATCTATCGCTTACATCTAAGGATATCCAAACAAATTACCACATTCAATCAGGCATCATATACCACTTGTTGCATCAAGTGGTGGCGCCTTAGCTCAGCTATATTACAACATCCTTTCCAAAATTAGGGCTGAAAAAATTGCATCCTCTCCTGCAATTGCACTCAAATGCACTTGTCACCACCTTGGGGTACCGCGCTTATAGCACTCACTTCATATCTGGCATATGAAAATGCCGCCCACTTAACACAGGCTTAAAAAGTTGTGCATACATGTATTTATATGCAGTCATTCATTGCTTCTGATGCTTGCTGTAAGGACGCTTAAACTCAAAGGAGGCTACTTACAATATCGCGTGTGTGGGTAAATGTATGCAGCAACAATAAACGACCGTGGTCTACTGGCAGTACCGGTTGTAAAGAGCTCCACTTAAAACGATCCTTTTTTCATGTGCAGGCAAATGCAGACACCGGCTCCTGCAACATATTATGTATGTTAACTCTCGTGCATTTGTTGCACTCCGTTAGTCGACTAAACTCTATTCATATCCATCCAACGAAGAAGTCTTATTCAGAAGGACGTTAAGGATGCAGATGACATACTGCAGTGCTGCGACTAGACATGTATAAATATATGCACGGGGATGCGATGCAATGGAAACATGATAAAAGTATACAGCCCTTTGGGCTATAGCTTAGGGTGCGAAAAACCAAAATTGCAATGTTAAACGATGATTTTTTTTTAAAAATGTAGGGAAAGGGGACTTGTGTAGGAAGGATGTCTTTCATGAGATGCAACTTGCATGTATTGGATGGGAAAGCTGGTTAATGCAAGGATTCCTGCTGCTGTGACTTGATATGTCTATTTGCGAGTTCACAACCCTCTCAAGAGACTCAAACCTCATTTGCAATCTTTTTTCGATTGCATTGTCTTGCTGCTTAACAGGGAAGCTGTGTGGTTTTGTATAATATCGCTGCATTAATGCGAAAAGGGTTCCGTTTTGTGCAAGGCGGTTTGTTTCGTGTTCATTTGTTTTGCAAATTTTAAATTTCCATTTAGAGCCGGCTTTGTACTTCTCGCATTGTTGCACATTTTTGTGTGCCGGTTCAAATTCAATGTGCTGTTCTTAATGGATTGTTGCACAATTTTATAGTATTGATGGGTGTAATTTCGCGATTACCTGGAAAAGGATAGAAACAATGTAAGTGATGCACCCTTTCAAAACATTGTAGTCGATTTTACAAAAGGGTTTGCCGGTTCAGATATTTTTCAATATTATTGTTCCTCGGCGAGCGTGTGAAAGTTGATTGAGTATTGTGTTTTCGCAAATGCTTTATCGATGTTTGTCTATAAAGGTAAATTTTAAAAGGCCCCATATGTGTAAAATTGATTAATGAAAGAAACAAAGTTGCTTGTTGCGAGTTGCTCTCGAAGTCGAAGAGAAATAGGCAACTAGATGATCTGCAAACAGTAAAATAGTAGAACTGACTTTCTACCTGAAAGCAGGTTGTGGTGTCATTTAAGGCGCCTTAAATGACAATTCAGAGGGTTAAACTAAATTCTGCGTGATTACTATTTTGAATATCAAGAGCCCATTAAGCTCAACGGATTGAAAACTTGTCCAGCATCCCAAAGATTTTTTTATACCTACCTAGTTAAAAGTTATACCAAGCATCACTGAATTTTGATGGAATTCCGAGTATAAGAAACAAGGTAGTCATCTCTTTCTGAGAAAAAGAGAGTAGATGATTGACAACCTTGTTTTTCAAATCAAATGAAAAAGGCAAGTGCACTTTCTGTAAAAAGAGAAACTGCAATTTTGCCGCCATTAGCCGTTTTAAGAATTCACTCGTGCAATCTTGTGATAGGAGTTTTTTTTTTTATTTTTTTAACTTGAAGTGAGTCTTATAAAGAGTTCACCTACCAATTTTCAAAGTGTTTTTTTAATTAACGTAAAAGTCTACTTTTTTGGCTTGTGTCCCACCTCCTGTATTTTGAAACTGATTTTTTTTCCCATACACATGGAACACAACAAAATGGATATTGCACAAAGCAATTCTCATCCAAATTATCTAAAGGCAAGAAAGCATGGGAGTTGGATGCTGAAATTTGAAAAGAAAAATCGATTTCATCTTTTTCATTAACAAAGTTTTTATTCAAAAATTACAATAAAATAAGAAAAATTATTCAAAGTGTGTAGCATAGAAAATTTTTCTTAAAAAAAAACAAACAAAATTAGAGCAGCTCTAGTGCTATCACAATGGACCTTAGCAATAAACATTTTTAGTCTCGACTCTAAATTTTCGTAGTTCACAGTGGTTATATTTTGCATAGAAGTTTTGCAATTGTGAGCTTTTGTTTGCTAAGGCGCAATAAGTTTGTTCTATTATATTATTTATAAACAGAAGCTTTTAGTTTCTAAGGACTTAGCAATGTTTTAAAATATTGCTTATCGATATTAGGAATAAACAGAAGCAAGTCTTGTAAATCTTTTTTCTTTTCTTTTGATATCGGTTTTGATCTTCAACTAGGTATTGTGTTTGCAGCCCTATTGTGTTCAGCCAGTAACTGAATTCATATCTTCATAATATAGAATATCTGCACAACTGTATTGGAGGTAGAACAAACCAATTTAACACAAGTACATGTGGAACAAAACAATTCTAATACAAAAAATTGCAAGATTTATATGGAAAATTTGCCCCAAACTCAAAAAAATGGTTTATAGCACACAAAAAATCTACAAACTGTTGATTTTGGTGGATATGGCATAAAGTCGATGCTCGATATATCGGGATTGGAAAGACATAGAGCAAATCTAATCACAAATTTTAAAAGAGCATACAAAATTACCATAGAATCACAATTCTCAGGCGACATGCAGTCAATAAAATCGCATAAGATCCAAGGGTCGATCTTGTTTCAATTGATTTTCTTGGGCGATAATTATACGGACTACAAAACAAACAGCTGCAGAACAGAAGTAGTCAAGGGATACTGAAAACGCTTCAGAAAGGTTCTTCCCTCCGAAATCTCAAAGCTCAGACAATTGGTGAAGACTTGGAGTATGTCAAAATTGAGACCAACAAACTCCACAATTAAACCGCACTTCTTGCCCTAATATAATTTCCTAAGGATTCATACAAGTAGATTGAATCACTTTATTTATTTTGAACTATATGTCCTGGTGTATATCGTACAGCACCTTAAATCGATTTGGCTACAACACTTCATAAGCAACTATGAATCCATCTTCCAACTACAATTCATTGAGATCGGAAATATTGGAGTTACCCATGCGCAAAACTTGTATAGTCGATGTTGATCCATGTTGCGCACACCATGATGATGACTGACTGAGTCTACTTTCAATTATAATAATAAAGCGAATTCAAGAATTCTGTGGAGTAGTTGACTACTCCATTTGTGTCAATCGACTTTAAGGCTTGAAGGAAAATTACTGTTCCGGATTGAAATAAAATTGTATATGGTCTCGTTGAGGTCTTCGAAAACTTTGTGTTTCGCCGTCAATGTGGCTCGCTCCCTCGGCCAATTATTGATTTGTAGTGTTGTTGTTTGGGGGTGTCCCGAGTTGGTGTCTCGTTGATTTGCATGTTCAGTGCGGAATTTGTAGCTCATGCTGCAATCGAATCCAGTGATGCTATCGTTGCCCTCATGATAACTTTAACCGATATACTAATAATCAATGTGCTGGCTAATTTTTCCAACTTACAAAAGCGAAATTTTGTATACAATGTTATTAGTTTTATTAAAAAAGAAAATTTTCATTTTACTGGTTGTAAGTACCTAAAGAATTCCATTTAAACTAAATATGCCGATATTTTTTTTTTTGGACACAATTATAAGGTACCTGATTCCATTAACTCTTAATCCTTAATCCTAACTTAAAAATGTATATTCTGATTCCCTCCTATAAGGAACACATGAAGTACCTCCCAAGCCGAAATAAAGTAATATAACACTCGGTTTCCACTCAACCGCACGGAAAAATTAAAATCATTGGAACGTCTACAGCACAGCACATGGCTGTACTCCTTTACAGGGTGTGACTGTCCAAAAACATATTTTTTTACAAACGATTATTTATTACATTTTGCTTATGGGAACTAATATTTTTTAAATATTTTGTGAGTCTAATCTTTGCAAAATGTTATTTTGAAGTCTAATGGTGAAGTATACAACATTACATTTGATCTTTGGTGACAAATAAATAAATAAATAAACAAAGTCTATAATGGAGGTAGAAAGAATGAACGTAAAGCAAACGAATTTTCACTTGACATTAGAAAATTGCAAATATGGTTTATTGTTATTGCCAGTATTACTTGCATATTGCAGTCCAATCTCGAAAAAAATATTTAGGTGATGAGCTGATCATCGTAACACAATGAGTGTAAATAAAACATCACGGGAATCTTTTGGTTTTTCCATTTTGTTTCATTCTAAAGAAACATCTTAAATTACAAAAAAAAATATTGGTACTTCTTTAGTGGACGTTATAACTTATGACTTGTTATAATTTATAACTTTAACCAGCTGCAAGTGACCCACGGCTCCTAAAGATATCTAGGATATCCTATACCATTTAATATTATAGTCCTGATCAACGTGCACTGGAAGGTTAGAATAATCTACCCTAACCTCCTTTTGGTCGGACAGCCCGCTAGCCATGGCGTGAGGTTATTCAACAATCTTTTTGACTTTATAATCATCTTAGAAACTAAGTACAAGACTATCATTTAAAATTCAGCATTATAACCTTCCTTGCCAGCGCACTCAGCAAAACTACGACAGTTTTCGGGGCCAAAGATGAAAAAATTTTCGATAACTCTTTTTTGCAAGCACAATGGCTTAGTGGTTTGTGTGTTGGACTTCTAAATGACGGGTCCCAGGTTCGATTCCCGAAAAATACCAAATCCCGTCTTAAGGTTTTTTTCCACTGCACCACCTCTTGCGGGCGTCTAAAAAAATACGAAAGCATAACTGTCATGAGTGAGTTTCTCAATTAGCCATTTTGACGCGGCATAAAATTGTGGATCCCTTCCATTCGTCCTAAAAATTAAAACTTACATTAAACGAATGGTCGTGAAAGATAGCACTAGGGTCTCTTCGGACCAGTTGCGCCAACTATTTACTTATTAATACCCTCCACAGGAAGGTATATTCAGTTTGTCATTACATATTTAATGCCAAGAAGGAATCATCAGAGACCTCATAAAATGTATATATTCTGAATCAGGATCACATTCTGAATCGATTTAGTTATGTCCGTCTGTCTGTCTGTCCGTCTGTATGTCTGTTGTAAGCAGTGCCGGCTCTAGCCAAACTAGCGCCCTGTGCAAGATTTTCCGAAAGCGCCCTTTTTTCATATTTGCATAAGTCTTTTCCACATCATCCCGAAGGTAGACTTTCAATGGGTTTTTTTTATTGAGGTAGTTTTTGTTTTGAGATTTTTTAACTAGATTCAGGGTGGAATATTTTGAGATTATGTAGGTAAGAATTGAACTTGCGTAGGTCTAGTGTCATTTTTAATTTTGCTATATTTTGTTTCAGATTCTCCTTGAAGTTGCAAAATTGCAAGTAATATGAGTTAATGCACAAGAAATAATTCAGCACAGGTGTGGTGGATGTTGTTATTTTGCGCTTATTTGAACAAGATTTTTAAAATGCAGATGGTGGTATCTGCTAGCGCCCTGGTTGTAAGCACTATAGCGCCCAAAGGAATCAACCTAGGCGAATGAAGTTTGGTGAAAAGACTCTTAAAATACGTCATTTGTCAGGAGAGATAGTTAAAAAAAATATTTAAAAATTGTACTGTTTTTGAGAAAATGTATGTTTATTATTTGTATGGGCTTAGTGCAAAAATATTATTCAACCCAGGTATGGTTTTGCTGGCAATTACAAGTGGCAATTGCACTATTGAGCGAAGGATCTAACAAACGCCCGAGAGTAGGTATAATTGTCCCTTCTGACCGGATTCTGGTCTTATCTGACCGAAATCTCTCCACATTGGCCGAAGAAAATTTTTAAATCTCGTTAGACCGATTTTTATCCGAAAAAAAGTTCTTTAACCGGAAAAACCTTTTTTGATCTGACAAATAATATTGTTTTATGACTAGACATAAAGGATAGATTTCTATAATTTGTATGATAACTGGCTCACTATTTCATGAAATCAATTTATTGTGAAAAATCCTTGAATACAGCGGCTCCTCGCTGCAGTCTCATTTGAATTCTCATTTGAACTCTCCCACCAATTGTTGGTGGTGAGTGCATTCAAACAAGTCTGAAGTGAAGTGATAAGTAAGTATGACATGCAAGATTGATAGGAATTCTAATAATTACAAATAATCTCTCCCACATAATTTTTGTTGCTGCAATAGCCTTATTCCTGATAAAATCATAACAAAAAATAGGGACAAACGAGGTATATAAAAATTATAATTCAAGCGATTCTGAGAACGATGAAGATGAAGAATTTTTTTAATAATTATATATTTAATTTTCGTTAAAGGAAAATGTGTTTATTAAAAACAAATAAAACACTTTCCTTTTACGTTTTACAATATTTTTTATTCTAAAGCTTCAGATCCCTTATAGTTAGTCGGGGGAAATCTTAGGCTATACGTTGTGATAGAATTCTTAGAACTAAACTTAATGAGATCAACCGATCCCTTTTTATACTCTTCGTATGACTATGGATGATGAAATGACACTTGTGTTTGGATTCGTATGCTGAAGGCTAAAGTGTTACTTTGTTAATGTTGTGATTCTTTTTTTGTGAAGGCTAAAAGTTCTGGTGATCAGTTTATGGCATTTTAATGGCCGCATCATTGTTTTTTTTATTTTTTTCCCATTTGATTTTTCGTTATAGTATTTCACAATCGCATCATTGTATTAAATGTATTTTCTCTCATTGTATTCAATTGACTTTAGTTAATTGAATTTGAAATCGAGCGTTTGTTCACAAGTTTGCTCTGAAATAACATTTATGTACACCTATTTTTTTTTTCATTGACATGTATGCCTACATGAAGCAATATTTTGGAAGACTAAATAAGATTGAAAGTTCCTTTTTCTGCAAACCGTTGTGATGCAAAGCTTTTCAATGAATTGGGTAGCCCTATTACCCCACGGTAACACTTTCAATGAAGAAACGCTGTTCAATTCAACTTCAACCATTAAAGTAGTCAAGTATCAATTCATAAACTTATATCGTTGATAGAATTTGAGTAGAATAGACGTCAGATTTACTTCGAGTACAAATTTACCTTGAAATAAAAAATACAAAAAACAATTTTGTGTTTATTTCTTTGATTAGAAAGAAAGTGAAAAGAATAGTAAATATATACCTAATAAAAATATCCGTAAGTTTAAAAATACATAATAATAATTATTTGTGTTGTGCGTGGTTGAAAGGGTGCTAAGCTCAAGGCGCAGATTAAGTTCACGTCGGCTGTTGTTATTGTTAGCCTGGTATAAAAAAAATATAAATAGATTATGCAGTAGGCATGGAAACTAGGAAACGGGAGATAGATATATATGTATATGAATATATTTTTATATAAAAGGTGTGTATTGTAGATAAATACTGAATGCGCACTGCGCAGTTGTTAATATTACAAAAATTATTGTTACAATTGTTATTCAAATATTCTTTCGTATGACTGCAAAGCTATATAGATGTGTGTAAGTGGTCTGCTGCGCATAGTTATAACGCATAAAAAAAGAGTCGTGGAAGATGATAGTATATAATAATGTTATATATAAATATAACAAACAAAAATCGTCACGATATCCACAGTGCACGTAGGGTCAGTTGGGGTAAATGTGAACATAGGGTAATTGTAAACGGCGGTTATTCTATCCTTTCAAAATTAATTGAGTAGTCCAATAACAACCAAAAAGTCAATTTGAATTGCCGCCATACTGTCGCCGGACTTACTCGCCGGTGATTTTCGAATATCAATGAAAATTTTAGTCGTAAAGAAAACGTGTGTCATTATTACTTGTTTACATTCACCCCATACCGAGGTCCCTAGTGCCTACAGCAATCAAACGCACTGTTTCCATTTACCCCTGGATTTTCAAAAAAATTGGGGTAAATGTAAACACCACTCTTTTGCCCTTTATGGTTACCGATCAGCAGTGCAATGATCAGCAGTGCAGTTCTTGGTGTTTTTTAATGACAATGCTAATTTTCAAAAGTGGAAAAGGCATACCAAAAAAAACCTTTTTTTTTAATTTTTCAAAATGTTGGTTATAAGAAAAGCAGAAAGTGTTTCCATTTACCCCAAATGACTATAGTTTTTGATCCTTTTGATAGTTAAAAGTACATGGAACTAGTTGACATAATTATTGTCGAGTACGAGTAAAAAAGGAAAAAAAATATTTTAGAAATATCGTTTTAATACATAAAGGGCAATCAATCATTTTGTTGATATGTACCGTCTACGTACAAGTTAACTGATTTTTCCTGTTGTTATAGAAATTGAAATAGAGTGAAAGAGGACATGTTGTTGGATAGACGGATATAGGGTGTCTATCCTACACGCAAATTATTTACCTATTTATTAAAAAATAAATTAGATGGGAGAAATGTTATACAGCTAAAACAAGTTAATTTTGTATCTAAATATGTCTTATGATTTTTTTACCTTAGATATTGAATAATGGAAAATTTTAATGTTAAACAGCTCCAAGCCGAGCTTTTCTTGAAAATAATCTTCGAATAAGTGGAACGAAGAGAGTTTTTACTTTACGGGTTATTACATGACGATGAGCAGCATCCAACCAATAGGACAATAAAGAGGTAGCCGAGTGTGTTGGTCCACAAAGGGAAGTGCAGAACATTATCTGCAAACTCTGATGTATCGTCTATAAACGACTCGTTGCGAGCTAGATAATGGGACCTAATCAAGAGGGAAAAAGATTTGATCGCAAAGGAGCAAGCCTTGATTATTCAAGAGCGACAATTAGGAGAAAAACTTAAGCTTCTTGAAATAAGGCAGAACACGGACGGCAATTCTAATAGGCTCACCGTAAATTGCAGTAGGTATAACAAGGAAAATTTCAGATGCGTTGCCGATGTTTCAATTACGCTCCAAAGAAACAGAAATGAAGTTAGTTGCTATAACTGTGATAAGCCCAGCCACTATGCAAGGCAGTGTACCAGTGTCCCCTGACAAGAAGGAGATCGTTTCAAAATATTCGTGATAGTAATCAAGCATCTGCAAGAGAAGAAGGCAAGACCAAAAATGTAAAGTGAATATCATAACTAACAAGGTCGAAGATGATTGTTACTACAAATGGTTGAATATTTTGCGGAAACAGTATATGGCGGTCTTTGAATCGGGAAGTGAGCAAACAATTATTACTCAAAATGTAGCAAAAGACATTGAAGCTATCAAAGAAGACAATAACGCCACATTGCATAGATTTGGAGGGGGAAGTTCCAAGGTAGATGCACCATTCAAATATATTTTAAATAATCATGCTTGTGGCATGCGCAAAAGGAGTAAAATTCTTACCGTTAAACGGACAGATCTTAAAACAGTAGATGTACAGGGAATTGAAAAACACCAAAGCAAACCGAAAATAACACCCGACGATCTTCAAGTGAACTCGAATATCGATTCAATAAAATTGTTGTAACTTCTGAATGAGTTTCGGGGTTGTATTGCAATGAACCGGATAGAAATACAACTCGAAAAGAATGAAGTAGTATAAGGCACCTTACGCCAAGAGAGAGGTACATACTAACATTATTAAGGAATCCCAATTGAATTTTGCTTCTCCTGTAATTCTGGTGAAGAAAAAGCATCTGGATATTACCAAATTCCAATAAAACTAGAACATACACACTTTACAGCCTTTTTTACTCCTGATGGTCTCTTTGAGTTTGGCCTTGTTAATGCTCCTGCAGTCTTCCAGAAAATGATGAATACAATTAATATTATGGGACATATTATTACAAATAATGCAATTAAACCTGGAAATATGAAGACCCTATCAGTAGAAAACTTCCCAGAACCAAAGAATGAACGTGAAGTCCGACAATTTATCGGGTTAACGATCGCAAATGGGCAGGTCGAGTGTTACAATCGAACATTCTTCATGCCTTACTAGCGACTGTAGAAGGCGAGAATAAGTGGGACCAGCAAATTAAAACCTTTCAATGGGGCATAAAAATACTCACAATGAAGTCACTGGAAAAACAGCACATCAAATGAGGGGTATATTCCTCGAGATCCCTTAAAAGACGGTCTTGCCCAAAGTTTGGATCTTAATCAAACTGAAACTCAGATCGACCAAATACGAAGGGTAGGATCTGATGTCATTTTAAAAACACAAAAACTACAAAAAATGAACCGTGATTTACGACATAAAAAAGGCAAAGAAATACAAAATTGGAGAATTGGTGAAGATTTTGAATGATAATCCAAGCAGCACAGGAACATCACGTGAACTGATGGCGAAGTATCGGGGACCTTACATTCAGTGTTGCCACTAAAAGAAAAAAAAATCCGCTGTTCACAACGTAAAATCTGCTAGAAATGTTAGTTTTTGCATCGCAAAAATCCGCTAGAATTCTCTAAAATATCAAGCTGAAAGTATAGATAAGTTCAAAAAATACGTACATAATATTTAAATGTAAATTATTATTGAATAAAATAAATTCAAAACAAAACAATCAACAAATTCAAGTAAAGAAAAAAAAAAACATTTTGTAAAAAAGAAGAAAGTTAAAAATTACAAATTAATTTTCAACTCAAAGACATATGCATTTTTGCTGGTGGATAAGTTGAAATATTTTCAAACAGGCAGCTTGGTAGTAAAAAATCGCTAGAATTCACTAGATTTTTATTTTAGCGATAACATTTTATTAAAAATCGTCAGGAGTCTTAAAAATCCACTAGATCAAGAACGGCAACACTGCTTACATTATAACCACAATGTTGCCACATGATAGATATCAATTATCAGACATTCCGTTCGCTCCACGGAGTCAGAAACCGATCGAATTAAGATTCGGTATGGCCAAACCTGTAACCCCACGTTAAATCTGTTCAATGAAGAAACGCTGTTCAATTCAACTTCAGCATGTTGTTGTCATATGTCATATCTCATATCGAAGTCAGTTGTCCCATACAATTTGAGCAGAATAGTCGTGGGACTTACTTCGAGTACATACTTACCTTAATAATAAAAACTGAAAAAAGAAAAAAAAAAAAAACAAATTTGGGTTTATTTCTTTGATTATTTTAATTGTTAGGTTTTATTTCTTTTATTAGATTTAAGATTAGTTTGAAAAAATAAAAATAAAAATATCAGTTTTGTTTTCAATTAGTCAAAATAATTTATTAATATATTCTGTATTCTATTTTTGACCGAATTTTAAAAATAAAAAACTGGTCATTCGTTCATAATTGACCGGATTAATTTTTTTTAGTGGCAACACTGATCCCAATTCAGCAAAAAATAACAGATCCCGTTCCTTTCTATCATATATTAAAACTTACACAAACAAAAAAATTGTTGTCGAGGTATTTGGCCTACCGTTCATTTTTGTTCTGGTCTTAAAATGTTTAATTCTACTAAGGGCAGCATTGCAAAAAGATTTTGTATTTCAGAGACATTTTGGTTTATATTTTATCTTTAATTTAAATCCCCAACACCTATAGCTAGGTAGACTAACATTTGAATCACCCTGTTAATCCAGGAAATAAGCATAAGAGTGAGTCTCAACTTGAAATATGTTCTTCTTCCTTTTAAGAGGAAGAAAGGAAAAGTAAAAAAAGCCGCAACCATCTAGAGATGCAATCGTACGTTCAACGAATAAAATTTAGAAGCCAGACCCGTAAAGTCTGCAGCTGAAGTGATGATAAGCGACGACTTCTGGAGTTGCTTCTGCTACTTCATTCCATATCCGGGGCGCACAGGATATATGAAATTATATAAATAATTGCCGTCGAGACAGTGGTTTGGTTAGGTAAACATTTTTAATTTTTTGCGGCTTTTTTTTAGTCATGCATATCCTGGGCATACAACGGACCCATTATGATTTCAAAGAAGTGGAAGATCCATTCGATGGGCGGATGCACTTTTGTTTCATCATTTTTTTTGCCTTCTTTTTGGGAGAAATGAAATAAATTAAAAATGTATGGGGAGAAAGTGTTGGTGGTTCAGGCGAGAACATATCCATCGCGTGAGACTCATTGACGACGACGAGCAGTGCGAGATTCTTTGTTTTTCTTCAAATTCCAGGTAAATATATATTTGCATACACAGTCTGTATATTTTCGACGTTATTATGCTTTTGTTTCTTTTGCTGTGGCAGACGTTTTTACTTAATTATTTACCAAAGCTTGCTAAATTGAACCAGTGTAATGAGTAGATATCATTGTCAAGGTTGAATGATGTAACAAATGTAGCTCGGCAGTTTTTTTAAAATTATTTCCGGAAGATTTAAAATTATTTAAGATCACCTTGCATTTAGTTTTATATTTTCGGTTTGGCAGTGTGACACTTCTAAAATTATAACCCCGACAAGTAACATTGTACATCAACGTTACTTGTTGGAGTTTTAACCGTTAAGTCTTAAAAAAAAAAAAAATATTTCAAAATAATAAAATAATTTATGATCCAAGGGCAAAAGGAAGTGAGTTCTGCTTCATTGCTTTTTTCTTGCGAAATGCAAAGTGAAAGCAAATTGATGAGAGCTTCCACATATCGCCTCACAATGTGAATTGAGACACCAAGAACGTACTTCCATTTTTCTCTGTATCGACTATACCTATTTGCTTAGTAACACAATAATCGAATAATCAACCGTGGGTACATGGGCAAATATAGTGACAAATGACTACATGAGCGCACCACAAGAACACACGTCGTATTGCGGGAAAAGAGTTTGTTCGATGTTTTCCCTTATGATGACGATTTGTAACACCGTCGGTACGTGAATGCTAGACATCCTGCCAAGCGAACACAACGAAAACATAAATGCACATGTTTGGTTTGCCTAGGTTAGTGGGCCGGCGCATACGATACAGGCCCATGTTGGTGATCATTAGACCCGTTGTGTATTTTAACATTCAGCAATTATGAGTAGTGTTGCCAAATAAAACCAAGAAAATACATACGCAAGTTATGAAAATACCAAATTTGAATTTACCATCTCATTTATCATTTTTATTGTCTACCTAGCCGCCGAAAATAATTAAATAAATAAATATAATCTAGTCCAGGAAGTACCTGCCGAGTCCGAGGATATTTCATTTCGGTGAACTAAATACATCATTTAATAGCACAGCACCCTATGCTGGGCGAACGAATTGAAATCACCAAAACTATTCCCTTGCTTAATTTCCGCATCGTCCCAGTTCCTCCATCTTAGAAGGAAAATTCTTAAAAAAATCTTAGAGAACTGCAAAGAAACATTAAAACAAAGCAAATCAAGAGACATGGACCCATGATAACGTTGACTCACGACCCTATTTAGATATAAAGCAGGTTCCTTCTAGCTGAGCTTATAATCTAGTATAATACCTACGACCAAACTTAATTGAAGTTTTTACTCGGAGGTCTCTTTACGACACAAAAAAGAGTCTTGCAACAACAAATCAAGTTTCAATCCCCAAAACCCCTATACCTGCGTTCGCCCCTACTTCCTAAGATAAGAACTCCATGTTATAAGCTTGAACAATTTCTCTCCACCTTTTTTTGATAAGATCTTTGTACTGTATGAATTCTTAAACTTACAATTCACGAAAAAAAAACTAAAATACGCAACACAGAAAATTGTGTTTTCCAATTGAAACTCTTTGCATTTTGCAGCTACATACTTCTTAGTACAGAAATTCGTTCTCTATTGCTCGTGTAAAAATAACGTAAAACCTTCAATTGATATATTTTCGTAGTTTTTCATATCAGCTTTTTTGGAAACCAAGTGCATTGGGTAAATAACCTCGGTGCGCTGAAATCTCTGATTAAAATCTGGAATATCCAATCAAAACCTGCATTAATAAAACTTGTTTATAAATTAAAATTTAGTTTTCTTTAAAAACTTACTTAAGTTGTGCTAAGCCCTATGCTATAATAGACCTTGGTGGATCTGGTCCTCCACCAATAAACCTCTTTAGTAAGCTCGATCTTTGGCGAACTGCCTCATATTTTCCCACTCCAAGTTGGCGAGTTCCCTTTCCACAAACGACTGATGTGCAATTGTTTGACGAATATTTGTAATGATACGTAGACCGTTATATGGTATGCACGTCATGTCTTCTTAAAAAATGTAACAGGTAAGTGATTTAAAACAAGTTGGAATGCAACGTTATGGACAATTTTATGTTAAAAATTACCACTGACAACTCAATGCTCCTTTGCTACCACCGTCCAATAGAAATGTGTAGTATAATGTGGAGATATAAAGTGTTCGAACTTTGCTCCTGAATCATATCTTCATTTTATCGGTAGGATGCTTGTCGTTGTATCTGTTTTCTCTGGAAAAGTTAATCGCCTTCTGTCCTATTACTAAGGGTGATTTTTTAGCTGGTTTGGTTTTGGCAACACTGGTTTTGACAGCTGACGTGTGTTTAGTACCTTGTGTCACTGTCAAACAGCTTCAGTTTGGTTTGCAATTTAACCATGGATCGTCTTACAAATGAACAACGCTTGCAAATTATTGAATTTTACTATCAAAATTCGTGCTCGGTTCGAAATGTTCATCCGAGCCGAGGATCCGCTTTTTTATCGAAAAATTGTGTTCAGCGATGAGGTTCATTTTTGGTTGAATGGGTACGTAAATAAGCAAAATTGCCGCATTTGGAGTGAAGATCAGCCAGAAGCATTGCAACAGCTACCAATGCATCCCGAAAAAGCCACTGTTTGGTGCGGTTTATGGGCCGGCGGCATTATTGGGCCATATTTCTTCAAAGATAATGCGAATCGCAGCGTTACTGTCAATGGTGAACGCTACCGAGCGATGATAACAAACTTTTTTTTGCCCGAAATGGAAGTTCTTGACTTGCATGATATGTGGTTTCAACAAGACGGTGCCACATGCCACACAGCACGCGAAACAATGGCGCAATTGCGAGGCGAGTTTGGTGAACAGTTAATTTCACGTTTCGGGCCGGTCAATTGGCCGCCTAGATCGTGCGATTTGACACCATTAGATTATTTTTTATGGGGGTATGCCCAGGCTAATGTGTATAGGGACAAGCCCGCTTCGATTGACGCACTGGAAGCCAACATCCATGCATTCATTCGTGAGATACCGGCCGATATGTGTGAAAGAGTATGCCAAAATTGGACTCAGCGGATGGGCTACCTGAGACGCAGCCGCGGTCAACATTTGCATGAAATCATCTTTAAACATTAAATTGCAAGGTTCAAACTATCGATTCAAATAAATATTTCATTCATTTTTTCGAATTTTTTGTGTTTTTTTTTTTAAAAAAGTTCTAAACCTCTTAAAAAATCACCTTTTATGTATGCTAGAAACTAAAAATTTGTATTTCTATTCGTTAAAATAGTTGTGTCCTAATAGTTTTAAGTTATTAAAGGGATTTTCGCATTCACCTTTCACCTCACCTTTAAGCCCTATTACCACTAGTTCTCGCCATGTGGGAAAGTTTGTTATGTTTGTTGCTTTGCTACGAAAGCAAATTTCTTGTTGGCAGCACTGAAGCAGTACCATTTACAAAACGAAACCGCACTCAATTCAAAATATATCACACACACAAGTGATGATAACCGTGGGGTCTCTGCTGGAGATTGTGCGGTCTTCAGTTTAATTGAAATATTTTCAAACAGCCTGAAAACTAATATACAATATGGTCAAGCGATCAGAGTACTTCAGGCTCTTTGGGCCCTTTCAGTGTTCGGTGGCGACGGCATACTCGCAAAATCTATGTATGCACAAGTTCGTGATCGACCGACACGCTCAATTGTTTATTCATCAGCGTACAGTACAGAATCATCATCAAAATCGGTATCAGCATGATGATAATCTTCATTTGGCCGCACAACATCATTGCGTCGGTGAGTGCCGCAACATGTTTTCAATTGAATCTCTCTCACTACAATAAATCGTGGTAATCGCTTGCGTACTCGTTGGCTGCCTATGTTTCTGTTGGGAGAAATCATTTAGTCGACAGGATATATCGATTGAAGGCACATAAATTGGTTGAAGTTGTTTGTCATTAAACTGTCGGCTAAAGGGAGTTCGCAATATAGTAATAATGAGTTACGCGAGTATTCGAAATGTTCTTATTAAACAGATATTTTAACTAAATACTTAGACAAGGTAAGGATAGGTACATAAATATAGTATTTTATGTGTTATGCACCCCACCGCTCAATTTTTTATCACAAATACGCTTAGCAAACAATTAAGACTGATTCTTGACATTGTTTTAACAATTTAAAAAAAGTCGAAAGACGTCAGGTGTTGCATGATAAAAAAGTAAAAAGAGGGCACAGCTCCTTTGTTGAATTGTTTTTATATGCAAAAAGGTTTCCACTATTTATATGTTGCATGATGTCGGCTGATCTTTTCTCCGTTCAATTAAAGTAGTTTCGGATGGTTTCAAGCCTGAAACTCCCCATATAAATGGTGGTATTCCCCAAGGCTCTGTTTTGTCTCCAACTCTCTTTCTTATTTTCGTAAATGATCTTCTATCTACAACTTCTAATCCAATTCACTGATGGCAGTACCCTCAGCTTTTCATACTCCTTTCATGGCAACGGCAAATTCCGACCTTGACAGCATTATAAAAAATGCGGTTCAGCAAATACAGTGGGACTTAATGCTTCTAAAACGCAATGCTGTCTGCTGTCTCTAAAGCGAAATCTGAATCTACTCACAACACCGAAACTGAAAGACTCTCCATTCTCGATATGTGTGCTCATAAAGACCTTCGTTGGAAGGTCAATTGGACTTTCTATCAATTCGATTGAACATTGTACACGTTGACGTGTTTCTCATTTTCCTATCGTTATTTAACAAACAGTGTTCAAATGAAATTGTCAGCTGCATTCCTCCACCTCAACAATTCAACCGCAATATTCGCCATGTTAGGAATGCACATCTGTTCACCCTTAAGCCCATTTTCGGTCGTACTACGAAATATAGAGACTCATTCATAAGCCAAACAACACGAATGTGGAATATTTTTCACCAAGCTTTGCTTTTCTCACTTGCTGCAGTTTACAATCATTCAAAATCAATGTATCTCCTGTCTAATATGTCTCCATTTCCCTAATGAACGTGCTTATTATAAAAAAAATCCTTGAGCACTCGTTTCTATTAGGAATGTGGTAAATTAAGCTGCCCATAAAGTAGATACGTACTTGTATTTGTTCCAAGGCTAATTAAGGCCGTTGGATCCTCTCAGTATTATTCACGGTATATAAATATAATCAGAGAGATTAGATGTTATTGAAGGATGTTCTCCATTTAAAAGAAAAACTATCAACATTTGCATTTAAAAAAAAAGCATTTTGTTAAACATGGTCACAGTAACAAAAAGTTACCTCCAATATTAGGTATATAAATAGGTGAAGGCAAATAGTAAAGAACCAGTGAAAGTGGCCTTAAACACAACATATTCGCTTAATTTTTTTACTGGGAAGGTTTGGCAGAGATGTTATGCTGTGTACTTTTTTCCAATATTTTACTCATATAAAATCGGTCACTACACTGATAGAATTTCTTCCACTGGGGGAACTTAAGTGTATGTATTTATTGGCATTTTAATTCTTCCGTTGTGAGCTCTTACAAGCCACAAGCTCTTGTGATGTTGACTTCTTGCGAGGTTTGTTGTAATTCGATAATTTTTTTTAGATACGATTTTCCTAAAAAAAATTCACCTCAGCATAGTTACTGGTTAGTTTCCAATTTGGAAAAATTTTTTTTTGTTAAAGACCGAACTCGTACAAGTAGATATAGTTTATAAAAGTATAAAAAATAATATTTGTTTAGTATTGGCACAGAATAGTTTAAGAGCTAAAGAAAATTAATTATAATTAACGATGTTTTTGTAAAAAAAAAATCAAAATTCCTCAGCTTCCTTAGTTTTTTTTATACAAATATTTATTGCTCCTAAAATGAAATGAAATAATAGCATAAAATATGATGATCGAATCAATAACCAGTTCCATTAAATACAAATATTGCTACTTGTGAGCCGTTATGACTGGCTTTGAATTTTATGATCTGCCCCATAAGAGATCACAATTCGATTGTTTTTGTGGGTCTCGGAAGTTCTAAGTATGAATATGATAATCACACATAATAGAATTCATCTCACTTTATGAGAGTTTTGAGACTTCTGACTTGTGATTGTTCAGTGAGGTTCGCAAGAACCGGGCTGTAATAATCATATTTATATTGTCTAGGCTGGATTTTAGAACTCATAATTTTCCATATAAAATAACCCAATGTGATATACAAAATATTTAGTGTGTAGGTTAAAAACAATTATTTGTAAGGCTAAATGATGCCCTTTCGAAAATTTAAGACAACGCAAAAATTCGAATAAGTGCACTTTAATTCATTAATTGTCTATATCTCACATTAAAGGAGAACAAATTTGGATTGGAAAAAATCTAGTGAAACCGGTGGGCGCATATAAACAGTGCATCTTGAACATTAATTTTGAATGGGCCTTCCCATCCATTGTTTTTATTCTATCGTAATTTTAATGCAAACAAAGCAAAGTGGTATTGTTACTCTTCCAACTGTCCCTAATGACCCCACTGTTGAACAGTCCTGACCTTTGAATAAAACTTTTTCACTCGGAAAGGGGTGTGAGTTCATTTGGCCTCCGTTTTCAAATTTAAATTCAATCGTGGAAAGGAAGTTTTCCTAGCGTACCAACATCTTCGCATTTTGTTGTTCTTTCTCGTTGTTCAAGTCACGAAGTTAAACCAACAGATGCGAGCGACAGAGAATGCCAAATAAGGAAGATGAAGAACGAGTGAAGAGCGGAAGAGAAAGACGAGAGCATTTTTAAGTGGATTTTGTTTTCCTGACTAGCGAAGGAATACTTTGAGGAATATCAGACCGTTTCCTATACGATGCTGGTCCCTTAAGCCGCCCCCATTCACAGTAAAATGTTATTTACATGCACAACACATACGAATGTAGGTATACCTACACTTAACCTGTCAATGTGTATCTGAAGAAAGTTAACAGGAAAAAAGCTACAAAAATAAAATTGATTTTTTTTGGTGAAAATTAAAATCATCATCAGCATGCGCCCCTACATTCATCTGCTAATACACTCCCACACTACTATATCATTTTAGTCACACACAATACAATCTGGTACATATACCCAAGCGCCAAGCCTTTCTCCTTCGTGTATAGATACATAAATATGTATAGATACAGAGCAAATGAAAATTCTAAATGAAATAAAATTCGATTCGGAATGAGAAATGGGATCTGTACACAAAAAATTGGAAAATATAATATACATGCTCCCACATCCTTGCAGACGACTTACCTCCTACCCCTGAACATTTGTAGCCCGACTGTAAGAATGGAACTGATATGTATATTGATTATAATCGATGGATAAGACAAAGGCACCGCTTTTAGGCGTGCGGTTCGTCGATCTAGAAATCTTCAATTAAAGTGCAATCACGACTTTTCCAACGCTTGCGGGATATATTTAACCCTATGGGAGAAGAGACGGAACAGGACGGGAAGTATAGGAGCAAGTGTCTAATCCAAACGTTTGCCGTTTTGTACAAAATAAAAGTCTGCGCATAGGGGTGAGGAGAGAAAATCAATCAGTTTGTGTGACTTGTGAACCTTATGGAAATCGCAGCAAAAAGAAGGAGACATTTTCATTCGGGATGATGAGGAAGCAGCAGTTGTTTTGGTATGATAGACGCACTGGGGCGCAATTACGTGCTGTAATTAATTACGAGAATTTTTCTGTGTACCTTCGAGAATATCAGAGGCATTTGTAGGTATAGTTATTCCAGAGGACCTTTTATGTCGACTTTTGTGTTATATTTCACAGCATAAATGTGTTTATAAGCATGTTTTGCTTAAGTGGGCAGACGTAGGTTAGATAGGCCTTTACTCCAGCACAGTTTTAGATATTGTAATAATTAATCATTTTCATGGGAATTCAGTTTACTTGTCCACACGTTCTCGGTTATCTACAGAACAACACTGTGTGTGCAAAAGTGTGTCGTTCTTTTCGAATTTTATTTCGCAAATATTACTTCTAATCAAAATATCAAAATAAATTTTATTTGGTTCGCAAATCTTCGCAATGTGATCATTTCGCAATAGTATTTGTCTCGCGTTCTTGAATTCCGCTTATGATTGGGCAGGAAAGGTAATTATTTTGCTAGCTGTTAGTTCCCGTTTTGGAAAGAGTTGCATTGTAGTATATGTAATTTGGCAAAATGACTTTTAGCAGTGGCAATTACTAAGAAAACAGGGGTGATGATAGATATGTTTTAGAACAAAAAGGTGAATATTCCAATATTGAAAAGACTTACCTCCAACATAAGATTATATGCGATTGATGTATTATCTATGTTTTTTTATGTAAATATGAATATGTATTGTTTATTTTTGTATGTAACATAAATCTGAATTGAAATAAAAAAATTAATATGTAGATACCTATCTACCTTTTTTAGAGAATATGTTGTTGCCCTTTTCATTATTTTCTATAGTATTATTAAACTTTTAAACTTTTGGGTTAGAATCGCGAAAAATTTATTAACATGTAATGACAGTATTACAGTTTAAAAGCCTAATATGTAATGCTATACCTACAAAACAATAAAAAGCGAAATATGGCTTCGCAAATCCAAAACGTTGAAAATAAAAAGAAATTGGGAATGTGATAGCTACTATTTTTAAATGAATGTATGAAAAGTTTGTACTTTTCGGTCACTTTTTTATCTTGAATTTTGCGATACAAAAGTGTGGCTGTCCCCTAATGGGGCACGTATTAATGAACTAATAAAATTAAATTACTTGAGCGGTTAATATTCCCAAGTAGCATTCGAATACACATTTTAGGCCTAGCGACGTTCTGGTGTCAATTCGTGATCCCATTTAGGAACATATGTTTCGAAACAACGAAGTAACAGTTCCTTTTTTGTTTCGGAAGTGGCGCAACACAAAGTCGGA
Organism: Cheilosia impressa; assembly: GCA_948293265.1. Taxonomy (NCBI): domain Eukaryota; kingdom Metazoa; phylum Arthropoda; class Insecta; order Diptera; family Syrphidae; genus Cheilosia; species Cheilosia impressa. The sequence continues at coordinate 37,276,397 of OX411884.1, read as the reverse complement.
ATTGTTTTTTGACGCAAATCCTATATATACACAAATTGGGAAGAATTCCATACCATATAATTTGTGACGTTATGATACGTCATTCATTTTATGTACCTATGTTATGAACCAAAATTATATTCTGACTGCATCAAACATTTTATTATTTAACACAAAACAACTACTGAAATTTTATGGGTAACATCATTTTGCTTTGAAATGTTACTAATGTACTTCGAAAAAAACCATGATCCTTACAAAATATGCTTTATTTAATGAAAACTTTCTTTTAAAATGTTTTATGGTATTTTAAATGCTGATAAGGAGCATTATAAAATCAGTATAAAATAAATCTACGACGTCTATATACACATAATAGTAACATTTTAATCTATTTAATTACACCATATCCACCTAAACTGCAAACTTAAAATATCTTATTTCCCATACACATTTTTTTTTTCAATGCAAAATGGATACCAAATGGATGGATACAAAATATTCCCAATTAGGAATTCGTTCTTATTTGTGTGGTAAATAATCTATTGGGAATTGTGTTTATTCTGTGTGCCACAAACTTCCCAATCGGGAATCGCGTTTAATCTGTGTTGACAGTAAGTTTTTAGGAATTGTGTGTATGAACGCACATCGCCACACATTTTACACGCTGCGGACATAATGTTTAATTGAAGAAACAATTTTGACACAATAAAGAACCTGTGTAGACATAAAATCCCTAGATAAGAATATTCCTAAATGGGAAATGTTACCTAGCATGTGTCGAAAATGTTACTCATTGGGAATATTTTCTGGTAACAAAACCGTCTTAACAACGTCGCTCAAGACACATGACACATGAAGTCGCAAAATGCTCCTTGGGTTTTGTTGAAATTTGGCCATATCTCAAAAAGATATGTGTTTGAATCAATTTAAGTTTTTCAGCAACTGTCAATGGTGACGTTCTGTCCGATTCGCCTATGTTGTATGTCCCTTCTCGCTGACAGCATATATTTTGTGTTCCCCTTATTCACCACTAGTCCCATTTTTGCCGCATCCGTATTAAGAGCTACATGAAAATTCAGTTGGCTGTGTTCTGCCAAGTAGTCTCACAGACTTTTGGAAATTGGGACTCTGCCCTTGTCCCAAATGGCAGCGCATCACCTTGTCGCCTAAACCTTTTTTTGCCAGCAAAGTTCTCGGTAAGATTGTTTTCCACCTTTATGGAGCAGTTGGACATGGATGTTAAAACTAAATGTGGTATAGCTCACATGTTAATGTTACGATCGGATGCACCGTACTATTTTCTATATGCCGTATTTTTTTTATTGAAAAATATCTCCTACGGTTGCTGTGCTATGGATCAGGAAAAAACGCATAGGTAAGTCGTCTTCCCATATCTAAAATCAAACCTTTAGCAAAGTGGCTAAAAATTACTTATGCTGTTTTTCCCTGTTGCGACAGATGTATGTAAGCTAGTAACTAATATTTTACATGAAAAAGTCCTTCACGGTCAGCATTTCAAATCCCTCGTAATGTATAATGCCCAAGCTGTTTAAGAAAAATTATTTTAATTATGCTCTATTGACTTTATTCACTTTATATACATACATAACTACCTACCTACATAAATACACACACACAAGTAGGTATACGAATAAAAGAATGTGAACACCTCTTTCAATACAAATCACCCCATTAATGCTCCCCAATACCGTCTGCATTATTCCACCCTGGCATCATTTTGTCCATTCTCTTCTCTGTTCATTCAACCCCGTATTCGTATAAAAATTAACGAAAAGAAGGAATACGCTCAAAATACCGCGTGTCCTTCTCATATATTAACATTCCCTGGCGAGTTTTAAAAAATTACTCAATACAAGGGGATGATTAAGTGGATGGTAGTAAGGTTGAGGTTGATTTGAGATTATATTCTAACATACATAATTTCTCCTCGACACCACCCCCCTGATGCTGCTCTTCTTTGACGGGACATTAAAACTTTTCTAACTAAATACACCACACGCACAACTCCGCAGCGCTCGACGGCAACAGTACCTACCACCAATTGAAAAAAAAAAAAATCAACCCTCTCCTTTGGTGTTTAAGCTCGTCGATGTAGATAAAGCTACCACACAAATATACACAATGCCTCACTAAAAAAATGTACAGGCAACTTATAAGAAGAGAGGGTGACTAAGATGGTATAAAGTCCGTGAACTAATTTGGAGATGAAGAAGACGAAAAAAAATCACATCAACCACCCCAGTCGAAGACATTTTTCTTCTTTGCGTGTCCTTTTTTTCTTAAGAATTTTCTTTTGTTTTCTTTTTTTTCCAGCCTTTGTCCTTTATTTTGAACGCATTCAAATGTGGATATGAAGAGAATCACCCATTCTCCTCAAACTCTCCGTTTTGTTCTAAGTAGTCAGCTAAATCCTTCAAGAGGCAAAATTTACATGTTGCTATGGGATTGTATATTCGGTGTGCTTTGTTTTCAGCTGTGGTATGGTGCGATATTGGAATGGGTGGCGTTGGATGGCAAAGCAACTCCTATACCTTCCTACCTTACAACCATATTAATTTTTATTTTCTTTCTTTTCTTTATTTCTCTCTGGTTTTGGACAAATACTTGTGAAGCCCGTTGTCAGTCATATATATGCACACTCTAGTGTACACTCTATACAGGGTGGATTCGTTCAAAGGAATGACAATATAAATATTATTGCTGGTTAATGAAATCAAGGGTAACTCTACGAAACGATTTAAATAAATCTCTTAAAATATTAATAGAGGTAGGTAAAATATAATTTTAAATTAATTGGTGTTTTTCGATATTAATCGAAGACGAACATTTTCGATTTATCATCATAGTTTAGACTTATAGCTAATTAAAGCGTCCTTTTTTTGTAAAATAGAGTGCTTATAGTTGGTAAATGTTTTCATAGAAATACATAATCCACATTTCGTTCGGATCAATGTCGCCGATATTTTTTAAAAATTGACTTGTAAATTTGGCCTTTAACTGTATGACAAGATATCCGACAATCATTCTTGAAAGCATATTAGATCTGTAGTGTAGACCTCGTCGTATACTTCTGTGGGTATAACTATTTATAAGAAGTCTCACAGCACTCTTCTTGAATTGCCTCATTCAAGAAATTGCTTATGTATACAAACAATAGCAAGTGACCGTGTCCTCACTAAACCCTCATTTACTAATATGGTAAATATAATACAGCTGCTTGGAAAATGTATTTATACACTTTGTAGATTTATCTGGATGACTCGGCTCACATCTTAATGTGAATTAGAAAGAATTAAATTTGTAAGTCCACCGTTCGTTTAGCACTCATAATAAGAGTGGTTTTTCCTACTTAATATAGCAAACGAAGTTATTATTAGTTAGTATTTAAACGAAAAACAATAATTCAAATTGAACCTTAAACGGTTTTAAGACATATTTTTAAATGACTTCATTTTTAAAAACAGTATAAAAAAATCGATCTATATAACGAATGCGCTCCATATAGTGAATGACATTATATAATTCGTTATACTGGACGTCCACTGTATTCGTAAAAGATAAATACAAAAAAAATCACTAGGACCTGCGACCATTTAAATCCTATACAAGAACACCCTGTATACAATAAGAAATTGCATGAGTGATGTACAGTAGGTACATACGCTGGAAAAGAAACTGTTATCTGGAATGGGAATTGGGATACGCTTTGAGATTCTTTTTAATTTTAAAAAAGAAATCTTTCTGTGCAGTTAATGAGTAGAGAAGGCATTCGTTTTCTTTTTTCTTTCCTTTGACTGTCCATTGCTATTCCGTTAAAAACACATTTTTAAATGAGAATAATAAGTGTCCGCCGGAATGATTGCCGAAGGACTTTGTCTTAGAAGGAGAATGATTACAATTTGGATCATATATTTAAATTACAAAAAAAAAAAAAATACAAAAAATGAGTTTTTGTGTAGGTATTTAAAATAATACTATTTATATAAAAATACCACGAATTTCTGAACATGTATTTGGGAATAATTTGAATATGTTTGTCTGTTAGGCTAAAATGATTTTTAGGAAACAGCGAAGAGTAACTAACTATTATATAACCAGTTTAAACTTAGAGTGAGGCTTCAGGGACTTCCAAGGCCTGTATTTGCTAAACCATCTAGTTCGTAATAGTACAGTCTTTCTAATGTGTAATAATTGAATAACTGCTTCGCCATTCACTTAAAATGTGACCGACAGTCTAGGTCTAGGGAAACTAAAGAACTAATTTACTGCAGGGTATTTATCGAATATCTCTTTTTTTCAGCCAATATTAGAAAAATAGAAGGAAGTCAAAGATTTCCGTTGTGCATCGACAACGCAGCCTAAGCCTACCCGACCCGTCCATAGATCAATATGCAGAAGACGTGATATGGGTGGCATCAATGTGCGCCAAATGAAAAATAATGTGCTGTGGAGGGAGTAGCCCACATTGATGTACTATAACAACCTTTTCTTTAGACTTAGCTTAGCTTATCAAGTTTTATTTAAGCTTTAGGTATACAAAATTGTGCTTACAAACATTTAAAATATGCTCTAGGCCCCAATATGGAATATTTGTAATGTTTTGTGGCTATTTCTTTTAATTTGTTTTATAAGAAGTTTATATTCTTTTTTACTTTTTAAAATATGATGCTTTCCTTATAATGTCATAATGGACATAAGATGAAACGGACGGATTCAGTTTGTCAGTTTCAATATTTATCTTTCTTTTATTTGGCCTGAAACAACGTGACGGCAGTCCAAGGTGGGAAGCAAGACACCCCCCAAAGCCGGCGAGCTATCGTACGTGCAACCACCAGCAGGCCATACGCTTTCTACATATGATTGGACACCCTTCCTCGCCTCTGCCCGAACTGACGGAAGGATCTGTAGCCCAACCGTTATAGGGGTAGGCCATATGTTGGGGAAGGTCAGTGCGGAGACACAGAGGGTCATACTCGGATGCCATCACAGGGTGCGTCGTAAATTACAGCAGTCGGATCTTCTTGGTAGACACATCGTCAGGGTGAACTACAATTTTATTTTAGTGAAGCCAACAGCAAGTCACTATACCCCCAATTTCGTTACAGGTGGCTCTATGTCCTCACAGTACCTACATGTATTCGTATTAGCTAAGCCTAGCCTCATGGCTTGCTTCCTCAGAAGGCAATGTCCAGAGAGTACCTACTCCTATCGTTAATTTGAACTTTTTTGTGCTGGTATTGATTAATTCCTCAGACTTTATCGGATTTAAAACAAGCCACAGTGCCTTTAAAACCCTCCCCTCTTATGGTTCGGTAGTTTCCTTACAGTCTATCTTCACTTAACATGCTATACTTATGTCCATTTAACACATTCGTCTGTATCCGGAATGTAATGCAATATGACCCTCAAAACGGAGTTCAATATACTATAGGTACCTAGTTCAATCCTTTTTATAATCATAACTACCTATTTAGTTTTACCGTTAATGTGCGCTTTTCGCCCTTTCGTTATTTTAAAACATAGCTATCAGCACAGAATTGAAAGTAAATGTATATAGATGATTGCAGCAACCGCTTTAAAGTGTGAACATCACTTCAAGTATAAGAGCGGATAACTATTTCAATTTTCCCGTTACCGTTTATGGCGCCAAATACAGTTGCAGCCACCAAGTGAACCTGTATACCTACTCCTTCAATAACCGAGTGATTTTCAAAGTGCAATCAACTCGACTATCAGCTGAACGATCTACCAACGGTGCGATATTAACAGGCATATACTGTCCGCCACCAAGCTAGCTCCATTAACTTCTCTGATTTAGTGATAACGATCCATAGATTGAGATGCATTCAACTAGACGCAGCGCCCGCGCAAAGTATACGATGAAAGGAAATTGCCGGTGTCGCGAGCAGGCTGAGTTTGGAAAGTCGCCCGCAACACCTAATTGCCATACTATTAACCTGACTTGCACTCAATAAAAGTTCAATAACAAGGTTGCGATCGTAGACGCCTCGGCTTTGCAATGAGTGGAATATTGGTGTTAAGCAGACAGAAACGCTACAAATCCCTTTGACCGAAATTGCATTGCACCCTATATAAAAATGGAATACAAAATACCACATTTGTATGGCTCGAAATTTAATGCGTTTGCACGAGAAGCGAAAGCGAAAAATGTCTATTAACCATATGGAGCAGCAATGACTCCAGAACGCGTCTACTAAATTTCCCGAAAACGGGCTTAAAGGTTTGAGTAATCGTCACGCAACAAAGGGTTACCTATACTATCTACAGCTGTCATAAACATAAATTTACTCTACAAGAAGTTATTTAAATATTATCTTTCCAAATATTGTAGTCATGTTTCACCTGTGCCAAAAAAGTTGACTTGTGCTTCTAATGGCATAAGTGCGCTCATTCGGACAGTTTGGCTTTTTGTGAGGCGAAGTATATAACTCCTTGTTAATTAAAGGAGGTTTTTACCGTACTTAACCACTGTGATTTAGGCCCACTAAGTGCAAGGTCCATTTTGGAAACTTATAGGCATTTAGCCTGACCAAAGCCTAGAAAAATGGTTGGTAATTGGACTTGAAAAAAACTTACGATCGTCTGAATTGCATTCCTATTGTAAACAGAAGAAAGTATCTGAATTCTCCTTATTTGATAAATTTATATATTTGTTATGTGCACTGTAGATCATAATTTAAAAAAAAACTTGTTATTTGTGTTTTTAAATTTGTATATTTTGTGGACAAAAATATATAGGATTGAGTTATCACCATCTGTAATGCACACCTGCAAAAAAGATATCAACGCGCACAAACCTGTTCCCACTGAGTCAGCAGGTTATTGGCCAGGTCCCACATACAACAACGGTACTAGCTGCGGCATTACTTTCCCACGATATGAAATATGGATGACACCCGATGCAGGCGGATACACGCGCTGCGTGCAATTAAGCGACTCAGCGGATTGGCCATGGGCGATGGGACTACCCATGGCATGGATATAGTTTTAAGTTTTAGTCTTAATTTGGACCCCACTGGAAACGGGCAAGAAAATATACTTTATAACGTTATAAATTCGGTTTTAATTCGGACGAACAAGTTGGACCAACCCAGGTTGGTGTTCGGTTTTTTTTGAGACATCCTCGACAGGATTCTCTAACTGATTGATTTATTAACTTCAAACATTATATTTAATTTTATTTTATTTCAGAAATTAATATTAACGTGAGCTTAACTATATCAACGAAATAAAATTCAAAATTTTGTGTTTGGATTACATTTTTTTGGGTTATATTGCATGAACGAAAAGAGAATAATGAAAGTAATTGTAATTAACCAAATCTATTTTTATTTTGCATCTTTTATTCTTAGGGCGAACTTCAGCAGCTGGTGGGCAGAAGACTTTTCGGAAGATTGTACTCGAAATTTTTTTTCGAAATGCGCTTATACAATTTTATATTTCATAGAGAAGTGATCTAATAAGGAAAATCTCATGTGGTGAATGTTTAAACTAAAGTGTATTACACAGCTTGGCTTCTAAGCAGTTTGCCGTTTTGACTTTAAAAGCTTTAAAATTATAAAAAATGCGAAAATACATAACTTTAAGTTGTTGATAAAAGGGTTTTAGAGCAAAAAACAGAGGAAAAAAGGTAAGTTGAACAAAAAGTAATTGAAATAATCGATTGAGACGAGAAATTAAAAAAGTTAGTTAGTGAATTCTAGCGATTTTTTACTACCAAACCCTGGTACTACACAAAAAAGTGGCAGCTCCGTACCTGTTTGCAAATATTTACCACTGCGTATGCCAAGAACTGATTGTTTAGTAGGCTATTCAACTTAGGTAGGTCATAAGACGTCTTTGAGCTGGAAATTAAATTGCAATTTTTAACTTTCTTTTTTTTCCAAATAACAATAATTTACTTTTAAATATTTTATATGTATTTTTTGAACTTACATATACTTTCAGCGAATTTTTGCTTGTGGTCTGGTGGATTTTTTTTCTCTTAGCGGCAACACTGAATCGCAGACTGTCTACCTATATAGACTAACAAAATATGGGTATCCTCCGACTATGACACTCCGGGGAAGAATACGAATCTAATTACACCTTACTCTTTAAAATCGGTCCTTCTGTGTCCAGTCGCCGATCGGGTAACTTGTATCAGTCCTTGATTGGAGAGTTATAACAAGAATATTGTTTTGTTTTCCGCTTTTAAAGACAAGAATTTTTTAGATCCCAAGTATCACAATAATGCAAGAGTACAAATACAAAGATAGACTGTCACTGTCACAAACGTCAGGAAAGAGAGAAAATTAAAGGACTCAGAACACAGCCTTGGGGATCACCAGATTTTGTACGGAAAGTGAATGACACACCTCAGCAGACGTGTTAGCAAAGAAGTTCCTCATAGATTATAATCATTTCGCATGAAAAGGGGTTCAGAGTTTTGCGTTTTCTTTTATTTATCACGCAAAGGTCTTTAGATAAATATACCTACCTAACAAATTTTTCTACAAATTAACTCGAAAGCAAGCCTGGAGAGTACTTAAGATACTCTTATTTTTGACCCTACTCACTATCACTAGCCTATGGTAGAGAAATTAAGTAAAGAGATCTAAGCATTGAGCTTTCTCTATAGTTTTCGGCAAGAGGGGAATCACTTTTTTAAATGGCGCATTGTCTAGAATTGTTGTGGTAAAGTTGTTATTATATATTTTTCAATGTTTTCGAGTTGTGAAGATTAATTCAGTGAATGCGCACTTATTAGAGGACGTCGTGGTGTGGTCTTTGAACAAGAATTATAAATTTTGTATTTATAGTGAATAACTTTGTTGCAACGAATTAAAAAGACGGTATTTTTACTTGTCGCAAAGACTCTTTATGAACAGCACTTCAATTGTTAGCATGGCACATCAGATACGTATGTCATTTTAAAAGCCACCCACTTTGTGAGATGGTTATACACCATGGACAGTGTTGTAAGAATAGTTTACTTAATTATCTAATAGTTCGTACAGCAGATCCGTAAAGCTATACCTTAGTTTCCCTTGCCGTAAACAACATTTCAGGAGGAGAAACTAACAAATAACATAAAACATCTAAATTGCAGGTCCTTTCGATTATCTAAAAAGATACACACTCACGCATATCCAAAAGTCATGCATTTTGAAGGGGGCAGTATATTATACACAATATTTTAGATGTGACTGAACAAATGGTCTACAACAAGAGTAAATTGGTATTCTTGATATTTTGCTACCTCAGCGTGTAAAACATATAGTACCCTATATATGGAAAGAAAAACTAGTTGAATGGAATAAAGCTAAAGAGTGTAATGTTGCGGATCACGACGTAAACTACGAGTGGCGTTAAACATACAGATTAGGCCACATATATCTGCGGGCCATTGCAGCAGTTTAGTTAACCGAGTGCGTTTTATAAGGTTCTACCACTTGCGAATGAGATGAACGATGTGTACACATGCAGAACACGTTCGAGATTGCCAATCGACACACGATGAGGAGGAGGATGATGTTGTACCTCATGAAGCCACCGATCGCTCTCGAATTCCGAAGTAGTAATTCATTTCAGCTCGATCACCATAATTTGTTGTTGTATGATACTATGGTATATCTATGATGGAGCTTAGACGAACGCGATTCACCGGCGCGTTTTTTTTCGTATCCATCATCATTTGCGGCATTCACACTCTTTCACTTCGCTAAATGATGTATATTTGTTCAAAAAGTTCGTTCCGGTACGGGAAGTTCTTTGGGGTTCACAGTCTACCATCATCATCCCAATAGTCCGCGCATATACCTACTCGTACTGATCCTTGTGTCGGTCAGATGGATGAAATTATCACAATCTCGTTTGGTGTGTAATTTAGCGACCGCTTTTGATCTGGCGAATGCATGCAGGCATCTCAGCAATGGGCTTATATTGCATTTATGAGGATTTGAATTACCCATGCAAGTGGGAGGAATTTGATAAAGTTTCTAAAGTACGAACTGGACAATTGGTTTCGGCCAGGCATTATGGAGTGCACATTTGAAACATGTCTGCTTCTGCGGTTGTGTAGATCATCAGTGCATGTTTGTGATGGTACAGTTGGCCAGGGGCTGCATGCCATTTAGGCTGTCAATTTCCTACTTCTACTGTACATGAATTCTGCTGCTATGGTTGGGTATGGAGAATATACTTCAGCATCTTTCACAGAGTGTATCTTTGGAAATGAACTTTGGGAAGACATATATTTAGAACATAATAATGAAATCACTTCGAGGCATTTGGACCCCTTAAATAACTCACAGTTGATGAAACAAAGTTTTTTATTAAAAAAAAAAAAACAAATATCAGAAACTTAATTTTTTATATGAAATGAATCGATCAATATTCGATCACTGTTGTGGCGTATACATAAAGGTCTCCCCCTGTTGTTGAATATAAGCAATATGTTTTTTTTTTTAATTTCAAGTTTCAAACAAGATAATAAGTGTGTGGTATAAATAAATGTATTTCTCTAATATGCTTTTATGAAAGCGGTTTCGTAATACTTTGAGGTAAAATAAATATAACATTATCCAATACAGATCTTAAACTATTAAAAGGAGTAAAAATAGTCGTTTTTTTTTTAATTTTCTGTGATGATAAATATATAACAATTATTACTTTCAGTACGAGATCCCGTTGGTTTCCTAAACCATTTAAGAACAGTTAAAAATAAATTAGTTTAGTTGGTTGTTTTCTTATCATACCCTCCACAGGAAGGTATATTCAGTTTGTCATTACTCATTACATTTGTAACACCAAGAAGGAGTTACCGGAGACCTCATAAAGTATATAATGTATTCCATATGTCGGCGCAGTGGCTTAGTGGTTATTGTTTTGGTCTACTAAGGGTCCATGGTTCGCATCCCGAGAAAACCAAAATTCCAACTTGAGGTTTTTTCCACTGCGCCACCTCTCGCGAACGTCTGACAAACATGAGAAGCTAGGCCCAGGGTCCCTATTGCCAACAATTTTTTTTTATTTTTTTTTTTATGTAGGTATTCGATTTAGCCATGTCCGTCTGTCTGTCTGCTGAAAGCACGGTACCGCAAAAAGGAAGTGAGATAAACGAATGAAATTAGGTGAAAGGACTTCTTCTTATCGTCGTCAGGTTGGTTTTGAAAATGAACTATGTCGGTCAAGCAGTTCTGGTACCTTCCATACAAAATCAATATTCGACCCATGTGTCTGTGTCTGTTGAAAATACGATAGCGTCCAAAGTAGCTAGGTAGGTATAAAAAATGGGCTACGTCGGTCATGAAATTCTGGTACCTCCCATACAAAACCAATAACCAAAATTGGTTAGCCAGGCCGATGATAACACTTTTACTTGTTTTATTGTGTAGTTAGGTAGGTAAGAATCTGAGATATAATGCTAAATAAAAGAAAAGGTTCATAAAATATAAGAAAACGAAAAAATCCATTTATAGTTCTTCATCTACATATGGCAGAATATATCAATGAACAATGTGAGTTTTAAGAAATTAAAGTTCTCAGAGACAGGCAATCGTCGCAAGTTCTTGTTGGAGAGTTAAACTTAAACTTTACAAAAATGTTTGAGTACATAGCCAAAGGTAATAGAAGTTTCTGTTTTTGATCTGTTAGGGCAGCGGTTCCCAATCTTTTTTGGTCGAGGAGCACTTTTTAGGTCAAATATTCCTCGCGGAGCACTTCGTTACACTTACGCTATTTTCGCAGTTATGTATGTGTAAAAAATGCAATACTCAAATTTTTTTTTATATATTATTAAATTCAAGTAAAACAAGTAACATCAACGAAAGAAACAAGAACAATGTTAATTAAAGAACATAAGGAATTCAATATCTAGTGAGAATAATGTGCCTGTTTGGTTTTTTTTTTATTTTGCCGCGGAGCATCAGGATATCCGCGGTGCACACTTTGGGAAACGCTGTGTTAGGGCATTTTTTTTTTTTGACTGGAATAGACGAGTCACTCTGGTTTAAGGTGTCTATGATTGGAAGCAGGGTTTGTGTTAGACTGATGTCTTTAAATAGATATATAATATGTTAATATTCAGAGATTTTTTAATTTGCATTACCAGTTACAAACTGAATATCCCGATGGACGTGTATGAAGTGGGATTTTACCTGATCTTGTAATAAGTCAAGTGGTAGGTCTTTACAAGATGCATATTTAATATTGATGAAGAAAAAGAGAAATATTTCCCTAAAATAAGTTTTTTTGTAGCTGTTGGTTAAATTTTTTTGGAAGTCGGGCATCATTATATTAATACGTCAACATCAAAAGTTTCGGTACACTTTTTAAGTATTTATTATGAAATGAGTAGAATTAAACTTATGTTACTTGAAAGGTAGGTACTGTGCCATAGATGTGCACAAAAAAAAAAAAAAAAAAAAACATTAAGACTGGTAAAATTAAGTTATGAATTCCCCATACAAAACAGGTAATTGAAAGGATTTTGGTGACAATCAATTTTTCGACGCCATATTACCATAGCAAAGTATTCAAATATAAATCATCTTAGATCAGAACCTGTTTCCGATGGAGCAGCTCATCTACGTATTTTTTTCGATATCTAGATGTCACTGCTTTGGTTGGAAAAAAAAATACATAAAATAATTGTGGTATGTTTTTTAGTATTACGTACTTATAACAGGTATGGTCGATTTTCGACCACAAGCGACACTGGTTAAGATTATTACACAAATATACCGTAGATATGTGAAAATAGATCGGGATTTGTGTAATCATTTTTGAGAAATAGCTGTTTTATTCAAATTTTTTTGGGAAAAACTAAGTACGGGATCTTATTACAAACATGTACTTATATTAACTTTAATATATATTTTGATCTAAATAGTTAAAGCAAACAAAACATAACTATTAAGATGAAAACTCTGTATTAGATATTATTCGGGGTGTAAGTATTACTTGCTTTTTGAAAATTTAATCAAATCGAAATTGGGGTTTTCGAGATATGAACAGTTTTTAATATAAACATTTTCGGTGATTCGAATTGAAAGTTAAGGACGCAATAAATTTGAAAACATAAATTTTACCCTAACTATTCATTTTGGTCAAAATCGTTACTAGAAATGAAATCTTGCTAATTTTGACCGTTTTCGAAATATGTATGTTCAAATTTCAAAAGTACTGATTTTAAATGTTTTTTAGCGAAAAAGTGAGTAGGTAAATAGTAATGTTAACTTCCCAAGCTTAAGCTGAAATATCAATTTTGGTTGAAGTCGTTATATCCTTTTTTGGAACAATTCAAATTGGTATGAACATTTTATATGGGAAGTACCATTCGCATAGAGGTTACTGTGCAAAAGAAAACTGTCCCGAACTGTAGGCCCACAAAATCCGAAGTTTAAACCAAATCAGGCAGCTATTTTGCTTAGGCTGTAGGCCTCAGGAGCATACTGACAGAAAAAATTGACGGTCTAAGCTTTGAGTCTTGTTGCACACTATTTCGAAGTTTCAAGATCAGTACCATTTGCTATTTCATCCAAACCGTATCTGAAAAAGTCATAGATTCAAACCATGGCATTGGTTTCGAATAAAACCATTTCAACTTTTTTCTACAACTTCGGAGGTGCCCTTAATAGATCTCTGGAGTGATTGTAACAGCTATAAGATTATCATGTATCTTGCTTAAGGTAGATGCCCACTGATCATGTTCGTAGGTGAAATCGTTGATTGTCATTTGTCCTGTAGAGAGTAGTCCTACTCTGGTCTTAACAAGTTGAATGGCTTAAACCTGCACCATCCAAATCAGCTCACCGCAATGAAACACTTTACATAATTTTGAGCACATATTTATTACAAATTATTACAGTTAGTTCTAATTTTATTTCACTTCCCGACCTCGAGATATTGCCTGATGTGATGATGTAGGTTTTATTTGAACCTGCACCACCTCTCTATAAATTTAGCTGCGACTAAAATATCTACTTCAATCTTAAACCAGAATTTACTACAAATTTATAACATCTGCATCAATTCCATTTACAATTAAAAACACAATACAATAAGCTTGTACATTAATATAGATTCATACTCTCCACTTGCTCTAATCAAAATGCTGGTAGTAGCTTCCGAGTATTTGTTTCAAATAATTAAGTAATATTTAAACTAGGTGGACTTATCCTGTCCATAAGCAATCAAACGCAATACAGTTACCTACCTTTCTATGTACGTATATAAAGAGGAAACATCTTCCGCACACACCCGAAGGTGCAAGTCAATTCTACTTAGCATCGAAAATATTTCACAAGCAACCTCAAATTAGCAGATTGCATCTCTCTTAAACCCGGAGTCATATTCCACTCGAAAGCTGAAACTACCAATCTACAGTTGAAGATAGGCATTAAAAAAACACAACCTAAACAACGATTCGTGTGTGTAAATTTATATATAAAGGAACCTAACCTACGTGCATTCCCGTGTGCTTAGACTAGGAAAAATACTCCCCCAATAAAATAAATGCCTGCTTGGGCAAGCATCGCAACATTGCAAGTAAGAGAGAGACAAGCTAGCTTATGATTTATTTACTCACGGCGTGTATATTTATCAAACTCTAATTAATCGGTGATAAACTGAGCCAGCCAGCGATCCGACCTAGGTAGGTACACTGCGAGAATCCACGATTATGGGGGCTCGCGTTTCTCACCAGACCGTCTGCGTCGAGTGAGTGCAATCAAACTTGCAATCAATTTATTACACATGAATTATACCCTTTTGAGTGCCATTGAGTCGATAATAACTGCCAAATGGCGCAACGTTTTCCGATTATGTGCAGGGGCAATGTGGACCAATATCATAAGTTAAGAAGAGGAACAAGGAAAATAAAAATACCTTTAGGTACTTTATTAGATCCCAGATAAACGTGGGAATAACTGGCTCTCCCCTAATCGTGTCACAACTCTCTTGACATCGACAAGCATATGACAAATTCGCCGAAATTACACCCAATCACATGGAAAATTGCAATCGTATTATCAAAACAAACAACCCACCAGCACAACCACCACTCACTTAATGTTTGCCCTTTTTTGCACGGAATAGAAAATGACGTACCAGTCAACGGTAACCCTAACCACCCTCATCCATCGATGACATATCAGCACACTTGCAAATTTATTTATTACCCAATTTTCTTGAAAGGATAACAACAACACAACGGAAGGATAAGAAGGACACAGATCAGTGTTCCATCTATACTCCACCCCCCTGGCTCCTGATGTTCAGGGCCGTTGTGCAAAATTGGTACATTCCACCCCTCTCGTACTGTTACTCACACTTCGTCCCCTCGGTTATGGTGGTTGCGGGAGAAAATCGCATTTGGCAATTTGCGGGCTAAACGGAGGAACAATCACCTTTTTGGCGGATCGCTTTCTTTCTTTTGTTCGGAAATTGCGGCACTTCGAATGGGGTGGGTGTTGGCAGATAATCCGCATCGATAGTTCATGTTTTTGCACACTCGTACGCACAAAAGATACTAGATACTTTTGCGAAACCACCAAAACAGCAATAATACCATTTGCAAATAGAGGCAATGGGTGAATACAAAATTTACTAGTGGAGAGGGTTTATTTTCATTGGTTTGGGGTTTGGTTTGCTTGCCAACTTCATTGTGTATACTGTTTTTCTGCATCGTTTGCATCGTGGTGCGTCGTCATGTCCCCGTCCACCGGGTATTTGTTCGATGACAGCAACAGGGAAAATAAAATCCAATGAAAACATTACCACTGACTTGTGGGGGTGGTTTGCCTTGCGGGAGTTTCTGTCGAATCTATGCGTTGAAATTTTCGCACAAAACGATTTCGAGCTCGAAGGGTCGAACGGCGGAGAGTCACGTTTTCTTTCATGCAATTGAAAATTAAGGAAACGAGAAGGTGGACCATTCAGTCGTGGCGTAGTAGGTCCAGGCATCAACTTCAAGTACCTCTGCCATTCACTTTTTCTTTTATCCGGTGACGGTGGATGGCAAGCAGACACTTTGCGTTTTTAGTATATATGTATGTACATATACACAGTTCTGGCAATCGTGCTGACTGCGTGCTGCGTAGATGCTGATGTGTAACAGGTCGGTCTTCCGCATATTTCATACCAAGGATAGGGACGTTGTTCCGGATTTCTCTCCCTTGGTTGCAGGGCGCCGCGCCTCAGCACTAAGAGTAACAAATTGTGAAAATTAGGGCTTTGTTCGCATGAAATACAAAATTTTATAGCCCTGATTTTCCTTCTCTTGTCCTTCGGTCTGTAGCCGGCAGATGCTGTTTTGCGAAAGTGGACGTCATTTTCCGTTCTCTCGCCAATGTGTATGTGTGTCGTATTGGGATTTTATTCCGGCCTTCTTACAGATGCATTTATATATTATTTGCAAATTGTATTCAATTATCCATCAAGGGGATGTGATGGTGCGCTCTGATTCCTGAAGCAACAGGATAAGGTCAGAGAACGACGATTCGGCGGCATGTCCCCCTTTCCCTTACATAACGTTCGTATCCGGCATAAAGAAACCGGAAGAATGCAAACTTTAACATCAAAGGTGGAGTTTTTGTTGCGGTGGTGTCGATGTGCTCGCCTTAGGTCAACGGTGGTGGGTATACGATTGAGTATACCTATGTTTTCTGTCGACGTCCTTGCCGGAATTCGAGGGGCAAACGAATCAAAAATCACCCCTGATTTTCAAGAGGGATTTAATATTTTTATTCCACTTTACAGCTATGGTTCCAGCACTCTCTCACACCCCAAGGGGTGGACATTCAATGACCCTTATCGTGAAACTGTTGTTGTGGTTGTTATTTCTTCACACCCTTGTCTAGGTCATGATCCAGTGTTTTGGTTTATGGACACCAATTACTGCATTTCACGGCTGATAGTTACAAGGGCTGGACAGACTTGCCCTTGTTGATCCTGTGTAGGCATATTTTTCCTTTCATCACTAATAGGGTCAGCAAATTGTTGTGTATACATTACAATACAAAGAGTAATTATTTGCAAATGGACATTTGTAAAAATTTGTATCTTCGGACATAAGTGCGGGCATAACGCGTTAGCCATTGTTTGCAGTAATAGGATTAATATGTTTAATATATATGCATATTTATTTCATAATATTCTTTTAAACAAATCTGCTTTAAGCCAGTCGCTTTTAAGTTTTTTTTGATGTCATAATTGACGATAATCATTGTGTTAACTATGGCGGCGGCAGCACATAGATTTAAACGGATCTCATAAAAAGGATTGGGTTCCTCTTTTGTAGCATGAAATATAAATATAGCATGGGTATGTTTTATTTATCTACTTAAAGAAGAAAGACGTTAGAAAAAAGTGTATTTTATTAGTGAAAAATACTTATAAGTACATACGTTTATCAATCAACAAATATTTTCGAAACATCATCGTTGTCATCCTCTTCAGTCCCACACTCTTAGTAGGATTTTTCTCCTTATAGCAATTTATCGTAGTAAATTTAATTTGGTTTTTAAAAAGTGGCAAAACGCAGAATCGCTTTTAGTTGTTGCTGAAAAAAGAAGGAGGTATCTAGAGAAAAAGGATAGATGTCATAACCCATAAATTATCTGTTAAATGATTTATCACACTCAGTGTGTAATGACAACACACTGTATAAACTCGTCAGTTGCTATTTGTCCTAAAAGTTAAAAACTACTCTTTTAATGAGAACATTTCTTAGCATTGAAGTTATGGTTTACTGAATTAATTTTGATTGGAATGTTTACTATTTTATAATAATTTGGGTATAAAGCTATCAACACATAACGCTATTTGCATTTTATATTTTGAATATATTAAGTTTTAAGAAAAACTAGCACAATTTAATCCACTTGTTAAAGAATAAATTTAAGGTTGTTGTTCCAGATTCAATTCTATTGGAACATCGGTTGCAAAGAGGACACACGCCACCAAAAAATACCAAAACTCTCTTTCGGAATAAAATGAATTACAAAGCCTATAAAACACTAATTTTGCATTTGAGTTAAAAAAAGAGAAAAAGAAAGTTTCTTTAGTTAATTTTTAAAACAGTCTGTTAAAATTGCAAATCTTCGATTTCATGCATAATTATAATGAAACATATGCGAACAAAAAAAATATTTTCTAAACTGTTAGTAGAAGTTTTTTTCAAACAAGAATAAAAAGTGCGGTTGTGGTTCAAGCTAACTATTTCTTATTTTTAACATTTTCTTTACAGGGTCAAGAATGAGAATAAAATACCTACCTCAGTTCGAAATATTTTCTTGATTTAAGAGAAGAGTAAGATTCTTCCAATTGCTTGCTTAATAGTGAAATCCAAACCAATTTTCTAAAATCAATAGCTTATTCCTGAAAACAAGAAAAATTATTTTTAATCAAAGAAATGATATATTGAATACGAAATGCGAACTTTTCCTTTATTTCAATAACTTTTTTTCAATCGTTCATTTATTGTTCTGATTTATGCGAACCAAAATGTTCTTGAAATACAAATACTAAGTTAATTTTTGTATATCAAGTACTTACTTTATTCGATTAGAACTAAATGGAAATAAATGAAGAAGGACTGACTGTTTTTTTTTTTGTAATTATTATCTATTATTTAGAAAAGCAAGTTATGGATAATTTTCAGGTTGAACTTCCAAGTTTTCGTTGTCTTCAACCTTTAAGCCGATTCAGGAAATTGTTTCTTTTGAAAATTCATCTGTTTTTTCTATGTTAATTGGAAAAAAATTAAATTTTGATAAACGATAACAAAATAAATATGTACCTAAATACTTAATTAAAGCCGAATACTGGAAACACTGCTTCTCGCAACAATTCGTGCGGCAAAATAAAAAAAAAACACTAACACTCGAATCAAGGCAACAAAATATGCGCTTGCGCGACTCCTTCGAAACAGACAATATTGCATATAAGATCTTGGTTCTTATTTGTAGTTAATATGAATCGAGTAGACGGGGTATATTTATGGACTCAGTCCCTGTTTTTTTGGATACTAGAATTTGTTGTATGTATGTAGCGTATAAGAATGTGAACCAAAATAAGAAGTGAATTTCATCTGTGGTGGATTTTTTTTCTTCATATAAAAATCATGTCTTGTTAGCAGTTATTATACTTCCTCTCCCACTCTTCCCCATCCACTTCTCACCAATGATATCAATTTAAGCAAAAGACGATCATCTTATACACATTCGACCTGAAATATATTTGAATTAAAACCTATTTTCTCAATAAGTCTTAAAAAATTCTTCTAAGCCGCTGCAAAATCAGTACTAGTTAAAAATTCATAGTATCAAATAGGTAACTACTTCCTGCATTCAGAATAAATTTCTTATTATTTTCTTTACAAAATTCGTTTCTTAAATCAAGAAATATTTTTTTACCAATAAAAATATTTCTTTTGATTCAAGGACTGAATTAAATTAATTCAAATAAAGATGAATTTGATAATTTTCAATTTTCTCGGTTCAAGAAACAAAATTTGTAGAAAATAATTTCCTTTCCGTGTATTTTTCACTTGAAATAATTCCAGAAACATTAAGAACCTGCGGCAAAGATGTTACAACTGTGCAATTAACCGTCTTTCGTTTAACAGCTGCAGCTATAGATAATATTGACACAATACTTGATTCTGAATATTCAAAATATTTCCTATATACTTTATTTTTTTGAAATTCGATCTCAAACTTTAATTTTTTTAAACTACCTCAATACACCGCAATACCACTTCAGACGGGTATTTCCGAAGTACATTTTATAATCAAGCACACTAGGCTGTATTATTTTAAATCTCGCAAATGTCTTTCTTTAGTCCACTTTTTGTATCCATTTCTGGAAAAAATGTTTACTCGGC
This sequence comes from Cheilosia impressa, assembly GCA_948293265.1. Lineage (NCBI taxonomy): Eukaryota > Metazoa > Arthropoda > Insecta > Diptera > Syrphidae > Cheilosia > Cheilosia impressa. The sequence goes on along the minus strand of OX411884.1, from coordinate 37,256,503 downwards.
TACGTATATTTTCCTTCAAAAATTTAAGTATAGCTTGAGACGGTTTTTGTTCTGTGGAGCACATGTGCCAGATCAAGGAATTGTGAGTTGTCCTGGACCACTTACTGAAGTACTTTTATTATTTCACTTGCCAAATAATTGCCAGTTCTGCCAATCTGGGTTTTGTAGCAAATGGCTCAGTATGTTATGGCATTAAAATTGCAGTGACCGTTAAAGTTGTGTAGTTCTTTTGTAAATTAAAGAAAAGAAGAAAAATTTCATCATTTTCATTGGATATAGCACATTTAAAAACAAAAATCATATATAATTCAAAAATGGGTATGAGATTTCGAGTTGTCCAACTGCTAGTTGGTCTGTAGGACAAGAAGACTTTATAACCCATCTACAGTAGGCACAATAACATTCGAGGGAAAAGGTGCAGGCAATAGCTATTTGATACCATGAATTTTGAACTTAGCACAGCCTGGCCTAAAAAAGCCTATTATTTCAGCCGTTCGAATATATATTGGGCCCTACTAATTAATAACTTTGAACCTTCACACTAAATATTTCGTAGGTCGCAATATGCAATTAGGTATGGAAAATTTACATGGGAGTTCGAAAAATTTAGCCTGGATACTAAAAATTATTATTTATATCCCGGATTATTTCTAACGATTCTGCTTTTATTCTCTTTCACATGCTTTTCCCTTGCACTCAGCATTATATCATACCCCATAGGTATACCTACCTGCCCTATGCTTTTGAATTAATTCACGTACATACACGGTTAAAACTTTGGGGGTGCTTTTTAATACATCCGCAGCATTACAAGTCTATGCAATACAAGAAAAATTTGTTTTCAACATTTTCAGTTTATTAAACTTTTTTTGTAATATATTCATATTGAAATTTAATAATTTTTACATTAAAATGCCATTTTTAATATGAATGTTATTGAAATTCAATCTCTAAAGATTAAAATCCAGTATTTTTGTTCTACAATCTAACCCGGTCTATATTAAAATAATATTTCAATCAAGAAATTATTACAATTAGGTTATAGTTGACATGAAATATAACATCTACTCTGATTGCATTTTAATACGAACTTATTAAAGCCATCAACTTCAATATATTTGTATTTGGTTTTAATACAGGATCTGAACTAAAGTGATTTAAGTACTTCGGTATTACTTTTGAACCCAAAAATATTTTTTTGTCGCTTGAGTTAGTTTGACCGTCCTCTTCAATGGAGTTGATTATTTGGATAAAATTCTTTAAAGAAAATTGTTTTAAAAATACAAATAAGTGAAAGTCATGCTGGAAATGGGTTTACATTGATATTAAATGAGAATATTCTTCTTACAAGTAAGTAAATTTTATTTTAAAATATTCTTGTAAGAGTATATAATATTTGGATTTGATTTTGAAGATCTAGAGATTCGCGTTCATTGCCTCAGAAAAGCTATTACCTACATTCCAATAAGTAAGTAATTGACTGAATAATTAATAAGATAATTCCGGCATATATGAATTCTCCTTTATTTAAATTCCTAGAAAAATATACCTACTAAAGGAAGCACAGCGGCATTCCATAGGATTATTTTTAAATTGGATAAAATGCCACAGGAGTTTGCCCACGCTTAACATAATTGTAGGTATGTAACATTTAAAACCAATAAAAATTAATATTAAAATAAAATATTTTCGATATTAAAATATATACTATAGATATTTAAATCCAATCCAAAGAAGTATTAAGATATAATAATATAATTTTGATATATTCTCGGCGTTGTCCTATATACTACCCCTTCTTCCTTCTTCCTCTTGGGCATAATTGCTATGTCAATAGCAAAGGTAGGTATCTAAATGTTTGTAATGAAATTTCTTAATACATAACATTTTAAGAAAGTATTGTTACTCGTACTACTACATTAATAGACTTTTTTGCTCGTCAACTTTGTGCGTCAGTGAGGTTGCAATTCAATTTCGCAAAGAGACACTTTAACATTCAACAATCTTTGTAGTGTATACTCAACAAGGGGATTAGTAAGTACATGCAGTGAAATACAATCGTATCACCAAACCGAGCAGTGTCAATCACCAGGTGCACACTACAATCAACCCAAATGAAGGACTTAATGAAGATTTATTATAAGTATACTAATTAGACTTTTACATCGTATGAAATATTTTAATTAAAGAATCTGAGAGCTAACATTTCTAATTGAATCTAGCCTCGACACGAAGTATGATAGTTTACATTTACATCCTAAGGCACTAATGTCGTCGAAACAAATGACTTTCAAGGCAAGCAACTAACTGCAAAATATACAAGTTTAAGATCTTTATCTAGTTTATTCTCCACAAAATGAATGAAAACTGACGACAGTCAAAAAAAAAATCCGATTTTGATTATGGCCATCAAAATTTTTACATACTATACCGTCCAGACGTTCATTCTCTCATAAGTGATTTGCTTCTTGGTCAAAATCCTACATTAAAATTGCAATTTCATATTTCGCGCAAGATTTGAATACTTTTAGGAATCTCCGATTTAACGATTTGAACAAAAAATCTAGCTTGCGTAAAATTAGTTACTTATCTGATTCGAAATTTTTCAGAATAGAAGAACAACTACATACATCAGATATCAATTAAAATCAAGCGTAACTGCAACGCAATTTTCCATGGATCGGTCAAAAGATTTCCTGGTCGGGTCGATTATTGTATTTGAGATTCCATTTATTCTGAATAGTAAATTCTAAAATTAAAATCTCTCTTACGGCGGGACATAAATTGACTTCTATACATAGCACATAGATCTCCCAGTTTAAATATTATGAACTTCTGAACGCGTTTTTGGAATGAAAAAAAAAACAAACCCCTTTTCGTCGACTCTTAACCATAAAACTGTACGATATCACACAACCGTACCCATTGGACTAGGCGGTGTAAATTTGATCACCTCATTTTCGGTCAGTTTTTCTGTTCTCTGCTACACGAATTAGTATGTCTGTTGAAAAATATTCTCCTTAAATGTCGTCAAAGCAAAGGGGACAGAAATTCACTCGAAGAATTTTGCGTTCAAAGCGAGCGAGGCGATCTTTATCTAACCTTTGTTAACATCCATGCTTCGGGCACCATACAGCATCAAGACTGTGATGATGAGGGTCTCAAACATTTTTTTTTTTCTTTTAAACTTCTGTCTCGCTTATGCGAAAAATAGCCACGTCGCCCTAGAAACCCCTATTATGCCGGGATTGACAAAATAAAATAGTATTTAGGTTAGCAGTGTCTCTACCTCCCTAATGTAGCTGGTAATGTTTTCAGCAGAGGACTTCTTCAATTCTTCTGGACTTAGTATTTCCCGAAAGAAGACTTTCCTTCTAATTCTAGATAGAGCTGGACATTCACACATGATGTGTTCAGCTGTTTCGTCTTCTTCAATACATAGTCGGCACTCTAGTGAGTCGGCTATGTGAAGTTTGTGTAGGTGGTATCGCAAACCGTGGTAACCTGTAAGGAAGCATACAAGGTTTTTGATATTGTGCCTTCGTAGATTTACGATTTTTTTTTGTCATTTTTCTTGAATGGCAGGATTGCTTTTTTGGCCTGCCTGAGGCCTGGGATTTCTTGTCACTGTCTGATACACATGTTGTGTTCCAAACTATTGATAGTTGGAATTGATTGCTGATTTAGTGACATCGCATATAAGGGTCTTATATGGAGTCTCCTAAGTAAGTGCTATCAACAAACAAACAAGCATCTGTCCACCGCCTAGGACAGAACGTCACTATTGATAGCAACAATTTCGAGGTAGTTAAGGAGTTTATCTACCTCGGAGTAAACATGAACTCCACAAATGACATCCTAGTGGAGATCCGGCGAAGAATTACCCTAGGAAACCGCTGCTACTTCGGTTTGGCAAAGCAATTGGGTTCAAAACTCCTAACTCGAAGGACAAAATGTATGCTTTACAGAACCCTTATCCTGCCAGTTCTGCTTTATGGCGCCGAGTGCTGGACGATAAGCAGGAAGGGAGAGCTGATACTAGGCTCCTTCGAAAGAAAAATTCTTCGGCGGATTTTTGGTCCTGTGTGCGAGGAGGGCGAATGGAGGAGAAGATACAACCGCGAACTCTATGAGCTGTACCAAGATGTGGATGTAGTCCAAAAGGCCAAAATACGTCGACTACATTGGCTCGGCCACATCGAGCGAATGGACAATAATGCTCCAGCTAAGAGGATCTTCGAATCCCAGCCGCCAGGTTCGAGACGACAAGGAAGACCGAACCTCCGTTTCAAAGACCAAGCCATCGCGGATGCCAGAGCGCTTGGTCTGGACAACTGGAAGCAGCGTGCCCGGGATCGCAGAGGATGGAAGGCTGCAGTGTCTCAGGCAGAGACTCTCCACGGGTCGGGAGCCCGTTAAGTAAGTAAGTATAGAGTCTCCTTAGTGTTTCTCGATTAGGCCTTACTAATTAATTGCCTTTTTAAGTCAATATTGTGTCAAATTTGTACTTATCAACAATTGCTTTTTGAAAATATTGTTTGCGATCAGAGCGACCATCGCCCATCGACCACAGGGGGATACAGTAGCCTTCCTATCTTAATTGCAACATAATGATCTACTTGCGCCTTCCTACCATCAAAAATGTATGCAGTGAATATTATAAAATGATTGAAGCGATCCCTTTGGGGTGTGGTAAAATATTCTTCAATGCGATTTTCACTTTTTTTATGCCGACTGTGAACTGTACACTACAGACCCAAACCTCGTAGCTATGTATATTGTTAGAAAAATAAATGACCTACTTTGTCAAACGAAAAATTAATAAAAGCAAAAATGCTTCGTTTATAAAAGTGCACAAAAGTGGAATAGCCAAAGAGCCCACAAAAACGTCAAATGCAGTAAAAAAGAAAGCAAGGTGCATAAAGAACTCCACGCACTTCAAAGGATTTTATTTCAACGTGATAAAATTGGTAGGTAGATACCCATAAAAGGAATACGAATACCTATTCTATTTAAGTTTGAGACTATTGTAGGTACATACCTACAATTGGAATATTTGATGTGATAGAGCTGTCCGCATAATCTGCATCTATCAAAGGAAACTCTGCAAAGGGTTTTTTAACATAAAAGGCAGAAAGTTGTCCAACAACCAATGACAGAGAACGATTTTAGCAGTGGGGGTACTTGAGAATCGATGTCGGAAAAAATCAATTTAAAGCCGCAACCAATCAACCCTTTACTTACCGTTAAATGTCACAAAAATTATCTTTGTGCTATCCACCCCCCATAATTCATAAGCATGCCTTCTATTTTTATATAATCGAGGTAAATGCATGCATATTTTTGCAAATATAAAGACGCAATTGTGCAACTCTTATAATGTACGGGAATGTACCCTCAGAGAGATATACAATTCCATATATGAATACATATTTTTTTAAGGGATGTAGGTACACACACAATACAAATGAAATTGTTATCTGGCTGCTCCAACCGTTTCTGATTCGTCGTTGTCGTGTGGTGCATTTATGTCGGTGGGTGGAGGTGGAGAATGTTATCAGTTGAACAGAAATATTGAATAAAAATTCGTGTCAGCATTTTTTGTCGATCATATGGACAGAGGTAATATAAACTATTCAGTATTTTATTAGGAGCATACACATTTGCGCATACCTATGATTATACTTATGGAGCTTTTGGTGGGTCGTAACCCCAACCACTTTAGCTGAACATTCATATAGATTAGGAAGGTATGTATTGTACGAGTATGTACCTACCCATGCTTTTTTTATTTTATTTTTTGGCTCGTATATGGTGCCTGTTTGTGCTGTCATATCCTTTGGATGGAGTACACAAGGCCAGGGGATGAACGAGCAATGTGTGGTGGATAGATACAAGTTGGGGAAACATTTTTTTTTTGTCGATGGAGCTTCTATGGGTGTTTCGTAACGAATCAAAAGCGGTTATTCCATGTACTTCAGAATAGGTATTGGGACACATATTATGGGTATGTGAACTGTGTGTGATTCTGTGGATATATGTACATATTGGAAATTCAAGACGGATAATGTAGGAATGCACGTTATTCCATTAACTATTTGGACTGTTACCTATATATTTACTTATTACTCTAATTGCAAAATTAATTGTAACGGCTCTGTTTTAGATTGATTCATGTGGTTACATTTTTTACCTGCATTTTATTGATAGGGGGGGGATTGGTGGACTTGAATGATACATAGCTGCAATTCAAATCTACAAAATGAATAATGCTTAATGAAGATTTGCAATAAAAGGTTTTCAAATTCGATTATTATTTAAACAAATGCTAAGTAGGTACCTACCTATTATAATCTATAAAACTTACCTCTAATTATGTACCCACATATTAACTCTCTAATGTTTTTTTCCTGGCTAGTTTTTATGGGTACCTACCTATTTACCAGTCCCTCTTTTTAGAACTCCAGTATCCAATATTCGAAATTCCCAACTTCTTTATTTATTTTATTTTATATTTCACATAGGAAGGATTTGTGGTAAACAAAATTATTATCACAAACTTTTAAAATTTTAACTGAAATTGTTATTGAACTTTCTTATTCCACAATGAATTAGGAACTTAAATTTATAAGGCTTATTAAGTAGGTATATGCGTAAGGACAAAACTATCGAACGAAATCGTCTCGACGATGTTTCTATTTCGTGTAACAACTTAAAAAGGATAAACGTCGATGCGATTGGACGATCATCGTTTTGTGTTGCTCCACGTTACTAATTACTCATATATGCCAAATACTGTCGTCAAAACGATGGCTTTTTGCAACCGTTTCAAAAAAAAAATTAAATTACATAGAAAATTACATTTATTTATTTTTTTTTACAACTCGTCCTATCTATTTTTTGCATTAAATACAAGAAAAAAAAAACAATTTCCATACATTTTTTAACTTTTTATGTGTCAGAGTTTGTTTACAGTCATGTTCAAAAAGTTTAAAATAAAAACCATGCGACGATGATGATGAAGCGTTTTGTTCAATTGTTTCGACGATCATCGTTTCATAAATTACGCGATTAGAACCCAGTGTTATAATTACTTTGATATTAAAATAAAGTTCGTTAGTAAGTAAGACTTGGAAAATAACTTTACTAATTATTAAATAAGTAGTCACATAGCTTTTTTTCATATATACTAAAAGTGTCATTCAGTATTTATATAGTCCAAATATAAAGTATTAAATAAAAATATTTTATTAACCCTCGATGGGTTCCATCCATTAAGTGCGCGTACCCAGGTGGCGGATGGGGAACGGTCGATAGATATACCCATCGGGTAAGTAGGTGGGAAATAGCATACCACCAAACAGCAACACTAAACCCTCCATTTGAAGCTGGAAAAATGAAAGCATTTTGGCGGTCAACTCCATAACGAGCGGCCTTTTGTATTACCTGCCAAGAGGTTTATATTTAAGACCCAAAACCATACACGAGCTGGAAGTCAGATATAGCGTATAACCTGGTCTTAAGAAATTATAAAATTATTATACTCTATTATTACAGATATTTACTATAACTTATATCCTCAATTTTTAACGAACTAAAGCTGAAGTACAGACTTACAGCCTTATTTATAAACCCACCGTAGAGTCTGCTTAACTTTACGCAATCTCTAAAATGCCCTTACGCAGGGAAATGCGATTTATAAAGATTTTTCGAACTTAAGCAACGTTACTTTAAGGCTGCGTAGTTTAAACGCGAAAATTTGGGTTTAGAGCCTGCGTAGAGCTCGCGTAAATATGTTTTTGCAGCTAATGTCATTTTTGGTAGTGGTCGAATTGGAAACAAATCCAGAAAGTGAAACTAACTTTTGTTTGTGCATTTATTTCGAATGTGGTGTAAATTTGCACCAAACTAATTTCGTCTGCAAATGCAATTTAAAATATAATTTCAGATTTGGTGGTGGTTGATAGATTATTGTAGTTTTCCATTGGTTTCACTCGGGGATCCACTCATTCTGAAATCCAATGGAACAACAAAACTGCTTCTGAAAGAATCCACAAAAGTATTGGTGAAACGCCAAAAAATAATCTACGGCTGCTGTCAACTGACTTGTATAAAAAACATAAATTACACTTGTGTGACTGCTTCTTGAGTGGATTCTGACTTCAAATCGAGAAGCGAAGTTCTCTTCTCAGAATTACCAGAAGAGTATTTTTTGTGCCAATGGAACGGTTTCAGAAGTGATTTTTTTCGATTCCGGACTCTCCCGGACGCTTCTTTTTGCCCAATGGAAAACGACATATGATTGCAGGTAGATATTTCAGCAGTGCCTCCAAAGAAATTTCGGAATTGTCCCAGATAATTTGGCTTTTTGTTTGTATTATGTATGATTTTCTACGAAGCTAATCTCGCAACCACATCTAAGATCAGTTTCAGTTGCAAAAAGTAATCGATTTCAGTGTTTTCTGTAATAGTTTATCGAAATTCTTAGCTATTTAAACACAAACCTCGTTTGGTAAAGTAACCTCGGAAAAATGTTCATAAATCACAATTTCAGGAAAGGCACGTAAAGGGTGCATTTCGCCGGAACAATATTCCACCCGAAAAAAATGATATTTCAGAACAGAAATCTTTTTTTTTCGGGTGGAATATTGTTCGGACGAAACTTACAATAAGGCTGAATATATCAATTTTCAAAGTTCTATAACTTTTTTGTTTATATTCCGAGTTTTTTTTCTTGTGTGGGTAATTCCAGAACTCTTGGTGTTGTGCATTATTTTGATAAAAATATTTTTTTTGAAAATGGGGTGCTGTCATATGCGAAAGAAAAAGAAAAAAAAAATTATTTTCACAAATGGGTTGCTCCGTGAATTTAGCAACCCATATTTAAAAAAATTAAAAAAAAAATACTAAACGAACAGAACTTTTCAAAATTCTTAGCAAGAACTCTAGAACTCTTGCTTAGCCACCCGGAACTCTAAAAAAAAAATAAGAAAAATTAACATTGGGGTGCCAATTTCACGCACCCGCTTGCAGGTCGTTGCAGAATCTGCGAGTGTCAGTGTCTGCCAGTCTAAGTCTTCTTTCGAATTTTCTTGGAAGATTGTATGTCATCATCATTTATGTTTGACAATTGATGTCATTGTTTGTCAATTTCTCAAGTAGTTCATCCACTACAAGACTCCACATTGAGACAGATAGAACTCGTCCTTGCAATTTGGACAAAAAAAAGTTATTAAAACATATTTCCCCCAGAAGAGAACGTTTAAAAAAAAATATTTAAAAAAAAAAACGACTGACTAAAAGAAGGGAACTACAAATGAACAAAACATATATTCAAATAGACCTAACTAAGAATATAGCTACACAGCCTAGCAAAAGCATGAGTACTCTTTGAAATCGGTCGAGTCGTTTAAACTACAGGGCGTCACGTAGGAACGTGCATAGGATACGCGCGAAACACATGTAAACCTCCCTGTGTCCAGTAGGGCAAAACCTTCATATATTTGGTTAATAGATAACAAATAGTAGGTACATAAATTGCAACCTATACCCAAACCATCACAAGTTTATCGTAGCCGTATGTCAAAATTGATTAAAATCGAATCATCAACTGTGGATTTGTTCTTCTTAACTCAGGCAACTTCCATGATGTGCATAACCGTCCCAAATTGGCTCCCCCTACCATCAAGACATTATATTCGTATGCAACGCGTTGTGATGGGATAGGAAGGAATCTGATATAATAACACTCCAAACGAGAGTATATACTGGCATCAGGATAATTTCCATTTCACATATGGATAATTTTTGATTTCGAACGTGACTGTAAAGCTAATCCAATGCGCTCTCGCTCGGGTTGCTGAACATGCTGAACATGGACACAAGCAAAGCGCAGTTGTACTAGGTCACGTAGTAAACAAACATTTTATGGCTGGCGTAATTTGCTTACTTTTGTGATGAAATTTATCGTTCGGGAAGAGAAAGAGGAGTGTGCGTATCGCCACAGTCATTAACTCGATTAAAGTTCTCATTTATATCATATGATGCACCGCCATAGTCCCAAAGGACTAAGGCATTGCTGGACCTGCATCGGTGGGTATAGCGCCATGGAAATTATATAAATTATATGTATGAGTCCGCGTGTTTGACTAAAGTGATACCTGGTGGTCATCGGATGTGTACATATTGTAAATAATAGGGAACACACACTATTTCGACTCCAACCATATTAACTAATTTGTTATGTATACATGTGATAAAAGAGGATATAAATAAAAAGATAGCTCTTCACTATACTCTCAATATGACTTTAATTCAAAAATACAATATTATAATTACATTATTTTGAAATACCTCGCGGAGACTGTCTGCGAATCTAGAATACTATAATCTCAAGTGTTAATGAGTTGTGGAACATAGTAGGTATGCTAATTTTATTGTAGGTAATGGGTGAATTTAGATGCTACATACATAATAGACTTTATTATTACGTTGGGCCTACTCTGGCCATCATACGCTGTACCCTGCCACCCTCACATATGAGTATAGTTATATCCATAAACAACATTTCTGAATTATGAAGTTACTAGGTGAGCCCCCGAACTTCGTTTCGCCCAAAATGTAGTGAATGTAATAATTTCGAGCATGAACATGCTGCTTCATGTAATGAGGTCCGTTCAAGTTCTTTTTTCAAAAGTTAAACTGAAGGATAACAATTTCGATGTGTTTCATTCAAACCAAAATGATTGACGTGTCGCCTAACATTCTGCGTTTTGGTACACGTACCAATGTTTGCCGACACGTGAGCAAGCCACATACAACTGACCTTGTTAGAAACATGGGAATTCAAGATTGATGCCACATACAGCGAATCTCCTGGCTTCTTATTAATTGTCATTGCGAAAGCGCGACGCACGGGGAATTTAAATACGAACGTCAAATCGAATACTCAATGAGCAGAATCCGCGGGATGAAAACTTCTTTGATTTTCTTCACAATCGAGCGCGTTCCGTAACAATGTTTCAGTGCATTGAGGTTGCGCAGCAAAATTATAACTACCGGATGCGACGGATAAAGTAGGTTTACTTTCTACTTTTCTATACGTTGCATCCGTTGACACTTTGACAGTTGGCACAGCGTGAGAGGAAGCCTTTTCATTGGTGGAAATATTGAGAGTGAGAGAAACTGTCAAATGCTGCATATGAAAGTTTAATCAAAATTTTTTTTATATGCGCGAATTGATAAATTGCAATTTCTTTTAAAGATTCTAAGTGCGGACATGGCAGTACAGTTTTTCTGTAAGCATATTTCGGTTTTTTTTTTAGAAACAACATGTTCAAGGAGCAACTGATTGAAACAGTAAAATAATACCCCTGCATCTATACATTCAAGAAATATTAATTTTAATTTATATACCTAGTTAATATTTTTTTTTTATATTGGAGCAATGTCAGAGCCGTTGGGCTTGGAGATCGCTCAGGAATAACTTACTCGAAGAGATTAAAAAAAAACTAATCTGGAAGCGCAGCCATTGAATAAAGTCAATGGATATTTTTACCGGCCTTGGAGTTCTTGCGAGTGCATGTCGCCCCAAGATAGTACATAAGCTCGATGATTTTTGTATATAACAATATGTACATATTATGAAAATAATGTACTTATTTCAGAACATTTTCGAATTCGCAGTGGAAAATAAAAGACCAATTGCTAAGTCCGGCAAATAGCGAAACTGTGTTTTTCACAGATGATTTTGGCATTGACGACGGTCTGGCGGAAAATCCTCCACAAGCGATCAGGGAAATAGGCATATTTGGAATGCGGCCTTGACTATTTGGTGTTTGTAAAAGCCATCGAAAACATTTGTGCCAAATATCTATAAATATGAAATTGGTTAAGCTTAACTAGAAGAATTAAAATGTTTTTAATGTATGTACCATGTACCTACTTAAACAAAGAAAGGTAAGTGCATTCAGATTTAATAAGAAAAGCTTAGCCAATAATTAAAATTAATCAATTTTCCGAAAAAAGTCCTAAAGTACAGTTGTCATTGTCTTCATTTTTGTTTTTGTACATCTGCTCGGATTAAACATTTTGATCATTCGATCGTAAGGGGCAAGGGCGATCCAGGATTTATTTCTCGGAGGGGCACAAAGGCCAGATAGGTGAAGATTGTATTGCATTGCAATTTATCTCTGGGATCCATTCGTTATCAATGACATACAAAAATAACTATCAAAAATACTTTTTATAAAGGTTTAATAATACAAAATTATATGTTTAATAGGTAATGACAGTTTTCTTTTATGTCGTTAATTTCATTTGAACTTAATTATTCGCAAAATTCATGGAGTGTTCGTCTACCGTAAGACTATAACTTGTACAACATTCAAAAAATAACGCGTTTTTTTTTGTGGGTCTCCAACACTATTGTCTCACTCACAAAAAATAAATAATAAATCTGTTGAGCACCTCTATGTTTACCTCAGAGAACTAAATCCAAAATAAGTTTCTGTGTTGGTGTAGTCTATATAACTTCGCATCTAAATCCCATACAAAAGTGACACAACGAATGTCCTTTTCCTTTTAAGTTTCCATTTTCCAATGTTAACAAAATAAAAACGTCTAACGAAACAAGTTTTCATATTTAATAATATTTTCGAAATTGGTTGGTATAAATGTGTCAAAATCAATTACAATAGATTTCCAGTGTACATGAAAAACAAGTGTTTTTCGCGGCCAACTCAATATACAAAAGAACCAGTATAAATCGGATTTAATGTTTGGCAGCAAAAATCTGAAATGCCCAATCAAAAACGACATAACCTTTTAGAAAGTTTTAGTCACCTATACGAAAAGAGTACGTTCGCAATAGAAGAATGAATTTTTTTTACAAGTTCCCAAGCCGGTAATTCCTAAAAATCGCTAAACTTCGGAGTGAATAGCATAAATTTGGATAAATCCCAAATGAGAATTTTAAGGAACCAGTGAAAAGTTCGAGTAGCCAAATCAAAGATAAATAGCCAGCGCTGCTAACCCTAACACTGCTATTTGAGTATCAGCTGATGGGATTCTCCACAAATTATTTTCCGCTGCCTTTTCGCAGATTTTTCGCAGATTTCGTCCCGAAACAGGTCCGTATTAGGCTTAAAGCTAGAAATCATGTATATGTGCATATTTCACGCATGCGTTTACGCGCTTGATTCTGCATGAGGAGATACGTGCACATAAATTTCACGCACGCCAAGATTCACATTCTACCATATGCAGACATAGATTTGAGTAATTTTTCGTCATCATTTGTTGGAAAAGCTATTTTTATTTTTGCCTATAGGCGAAGTGTCTGTTATGCTTTCATTATGGAATGAGGAAGCAGTAATAATGCAGTTGATATACAATTGTTAGTGTTTTTTTTTCGACTGGTCTAGGTCTGGGGGGGGGGCACGTGCCCCTGTGCCCCCCCCCCCCCTGGATCCGCCCTTGGTAAGGGGTAAAATTGATAGGTACACCCGATCCAGGAACAATCACAAATTGGCTTTGGCAAGAGACAAAATAAAAAAGAAAGACTTGCTCTAGGTATTTATTATTTCCCCAACATTTGTTGGGTAAAACAATTCTTTTAAGTTGACCGATCTGGCGGCATCGTTGCCAGCCACTTTTAACGAAAAAATGTTAAATTTAAAAAAAAAAATCCTTTTTCAACAAAAGAAGGCCTAAAATATTTTTTTTCTGTAAAGTGTAACAGAAAATCAAAAACTAAACACACCCATAGAAAAAATAATCACAAACAATATTTATTTATAAAAATGGTAACGGTGTATGGAAATAACTCCACGGGCAATAACTTCACATGGGAAATAGCTTCACCTTGAGAGGGAAATAATTTCACTTTTTTATCTTAAGTTATTTCCCACTAAAAATGGGCAATTACTCCACCACAAATTTTGTCCAGTACGCAGCTAAATTTGTTAGCCACTGGACGAAAAATATTTACAAAATTTAAGCAAGCATATTAATGCAAAATACATTTTTCCACAGCTAAATTTTGACAGATCAGAGAAATTATCGGTATTCGTAACAAAATTTCAAATGAAAGCAAATTAAAAGCAGCAAGTCAATCAACTTTACCAAAACAGTTCTTTTTTTTACACTGTCAAAATTAAGCGAACATTAAGCGAAGCGGTGGAGAGAAACATTGGAGAGGCGCTTAATTTTAGCTTTGCTGGAACAGCATACTAGGCTTAACTGGAAAACAGAAACCAAATCGAATTATTTATCAGGATTTTAGTATAATTTAACTAACAGTATGAAAAAAACCTTGGCATACACCAACCCTTGCACCTACACACACCCCCAAACAGTGACCCCCCATAAATTTTCAACTGTTTAATAATTGTGAGCTTACATAAATGTCGTTGCGTGTTAAGAGAAATTATTTCCTACAAAAAAGTGAACTTATTGCACACTTTCAGTGGGAAATAACTTCACATAAAATTAGTGAACTTATTTCCTACTCGAAGTGATGTTGTTTCCCATGTGAAGTTATTGCTAATTGCCCGTGGAGTTATTTCCCTGTACCTACCGTTGCCAACCAGTGTTATTAGCACTCTCTCTTCATTTATCCCACGAAGCATGGTAATTTTTCCCTTTTTTTCCTTTTCACCATACTCAAATTCCCTTTTCAAATCCCACGTATCGTTATCGTTTTTGCGTTAAAATCCAGTTTTAAAAAGTAAAATTTGTATTACACGAAAAGAAAATCAAGTGAAATTAACCTTTAGTATAAAAACCGCAGTTTGTAAGACTGCTATCATTATTTTTTGGTACCAGGTAATTTTTATAAAAGACGATTTACATGAGCTTTTTTTTATGGACATTCAGTGTGTTGATAATCATGGTGAAATACAGGTGTTTTAATAGAATTTAAGCAAAAATTTATAGTTTGAATGGTTTTTTTGTTAGATTTCTGAAATTCCCACGATTTGGTCCATTATCCCTTTATCCCACGGAAGGCTTTTCGGACATCGAAATTCCCACAAAAGGGGATTAATCCCACGACATAATAACACTGTTGCCAACCACTTTTGACGACTCAGACAACTTAAGAGAATTTGCCTACTAAATACTACAAGCAGTGTTGCCAGTTGAAAAATCTAAAAATCTTGTTTTCCGAAATAAAAAATGTTTTTTTCAAGATTTTTTCAAAATAGAAAAAGAACGAAATATAAAATACAATTTTGAAGTACTTTAAATAAACTGTTATACATATTTTTTTCGTATATATGTAGGTATACCCAATAATGTAATTTTTTTATTTTTTTTTATTTTGGAAAATATTTGAATTAAAATGACTCAATGACATTGAAAATAAAATCTTTAAAAATTCGATATGCGAAGTTTCCATTGGCTGTTTTTACTAACATTTTTTTTCAAAAACATATTACATCGGTTATTTTATCAAATTCTTTGAAATTTATGTGTCTTAGAGTTGATGGAAACGTTAGTAAAACAGAAATTGTACATGGGCTCTGTTCGACTCACATTACTCATAGTTATGGAGTTTATAGAAAACGGTTTTCTAGAATAGAAAAGGTTGCTTTAATGTAAAAAAATCGAAAATTCTTGATATCAAATATCTTGAAATTTGATGAATTTGAGGCACCTATTTTGGAGCTCAAAAATCTTGAAAAAAAAAGATATATCTTATTGTAATCTGGCATCACTGACTACAAGCTGTTCGCTGTTCTCCCTGTTAATGTGGGAAAGTGTGTTTGCCTTTGCCATGCTAAAGTAATTTAAGAGAGAATTTTATTTCTAAAATTTTGCGTGGCAATCGGGTTGGTGAGACTGAGCACATGGTTTTATAAGTTATATTGGTATTCACTTCAAAGAATACCAATTAATTAAACTCTGTAGCAGTACAACTTTTTATATATAATATTTTATTATTTACCTTATATAGTACCTTATAATCACACAATAAAGTATGAATAATTTTTGATGGTTTTAAAAAATCCTTAATCACTTTGCCTATGAAAAATTTTAATGTCAACTTTCTTTGCAGAAATTCAAACTGCGTATAATTTTTTTCTTAAATTTAAATGTAAAGGCTTCATTTCGGCAGTATAAATGGACAGCCGAAATGTTGTTTATTTCATAATTCTTTCAACCAGCGACTAGGTAAGAACTCCGAATTCTCTAAAGCCATTCCTAGGAGGTTCTCAGCGATTGCCTTTACACTGTAATTAATCCTTTGGTGGACAGACAAGGCTTTTTCCTCAGACTTCCTCCAAAGTATTAATAACTGAGACGCTCTTTATTTTGTTTTTCATTTGTACTACCAAGCGACTAGTTTCTTTCACAACCTCTTTTATTTTCTGACAAGGAACATATGCAAGGCTACCTACAACTCCATATTTCTTGTTGTTCACACACTCAACCAATCTTAACAAATGCAGTGTGAAAAATAAGAGATTAGTTTTGCGTTTTTACTTTTTTAAAATATTAACAATTGAAAAGTTGAATTTTACTACATAAAATTTCAACTACACAGTTGTGTACAAACTATGGTTCAGGGAAGTAATTTCTTTCATTCATCATGCCCGGTGCGCCGTACCTGTATCCTGTACCTCGGCCGTACAATGTACAAATACAAACGACGCCACGAAAGAGAGTCGACGGCCGAAGCGAGTTAGGTAGGTACAGTCATAGGAGAATTTTCAAAATTTTGCGGGGACTTCGAAGTTCGAATAGGACCTGGTTGAAAATGTAGCGTGGCGGATTTAAAGTAAGTAAAAAATTGGCGTGTATTAATGGAAATCTAAAGGAAAGTAGAATCTTCAACATGCAATTACAACAGGTACAGAAGTAGAGTGTAGTTGTTGTAATTTACTTTACTTTGCTGAGATAGATGTCCAATAAAACACGGTTAATATAATTTACTTGAAAACGCGGAAAAACACTTGTGGGAGCAATTGTTTACATAAGAAAAACATAAAACCATTCAACGATAATTTAAACTTTTAATTCAAGAAGATTATTAAGAAAAATAAATAATTAATAGAATAGTATAAAATTCAATTTCTTATAAAGTAATATTTACATACTATTTTTGTAATGTGTTGCATTATGTTAAAAAAAAGTACTTACTTACTTTACTTAACGGGCTCCCGACCCGTGGAGAGTCTCTGCCTGAGACACTGCAGCCTTCCATCCTCTGCGATCCCGGGCACGCTGCTTCCAGTTATCCAGACCAAGCGCTCTGGCATCCGCGATGGCTTGGTCTTTGAAACGGAAGTTCGGTCTTTCTTGTCGTCTCGAACCTCGCGGCTGGGATTCGAAGATTCTCTTAGCTGGAGCATTATTGTCCATTCGCTCGATGTGGCCGAGCCAATGTAGTCGACGTATTTTGGCCTTTTGGACTACATCCACATCTTGGTACAGCTCATAGAGTTCGCGGTTGTATCTTCTCCTCCATTCGCCCTCCTCGCACACAGGACCAAAAATCCGCCGAAGAATTTTTCTTTCGAAGGAGCCCAGTATCAGCTCTCCCTTCCTGCTTATCGTCCAGCACTCGGCGCCATAAAGCAGAACTGGCAGGATAAGGGTTCTGTAAAGCATACATTTTGTCCTTCGAGTTAGGAGTTTTGAACCCAATTGCTTTGCCAAACCGAAGTAGCAGCGGTTTCCTAGGGTAATTCTTCGCCGGATCTCTACTAGGATGTCATTTGTGGAGTTCATGTTTACTCCGAGGTAGATAAACTCCTTAACTACCTCGAAATTGTTGCTATCAATAGTGACGTTCTGTCCTAGGCGGTGGACAGATGCTTGTTTGTTTGTTGATAGCATGTACTTAGTCTTGTCCTCATTTACTACAAGACCAACGAATTTCGCCTGTTCTTCAATCGCCGTAAAAGCCTCTATCACGGCACGCTGGGAGCGACCGATGATGTCAATATCGTCTGCATACCCCAGTAGCTGGACGGATTTGTTGAAGATAGTGCCTTCCGTGTTGACACCTGCCCTGCGCACTATCTGCTCTAGCACGAGATTGAAGAAGTCACATGATAATGCGTCTCCTTGCCGAAATCCGGTGCATGTTTCGAATAGCTCGGAGGAACTACTTCCAAATTGCACGTTGCAACGTGTGTTCTCCAGCGTCACGCTACATAGCTGGATCAGTTTTGCCGGGATCCCGAATTCGGCCATCGCCACATAAAGCTCCTGACGATGAATGCTATCATATGCGGCTTTGAAGTCGATGAATAGGTGGTGAGTCTCGACTTGAAATTCATTGGTCTTTTCCAGGATTTGCCTCAGTGTGAAAATTTGGTCTATAGTCGATCTGCCGGGCCAGAAGCCACACTGGTACGTGCCGATTAGTGTGTTGCAGAACGGTTTGAGACGTTCACACAGTACGTTGGATAGGATCTTGTATGCGACATTAAGCAGAGATATGCCTCGATAGTTCTTGCAAGACATAGGATACATAGGATCGCCTTTTTTGTAGATGGGGCATATGGAGCTGATAGTCCAGTCATCGGGCATACTTTCCTCCACCCATACTTGGTTGATGATTTGGTGCATGCGCCCTACCAAAACATCACCACCGTATTTGAAGAGCTCCGCTGGTAAACCATCAGAGCCGGCGGCCTTGTTGTTCTTTAGCTTTTTTATTGCTAAGCCAACTTCTTCTATACTGGGCGGTGGAACTGGATCTTCATTGACTGGACGTGGGTTCTCTTCTTGCCTATCACTCTCTCTACATGATGCCCATTTAGCAGCTGCTGGAAGTGCTGCTTAAAAACATCTACTATTCCCTGCGCTTCGGTGACTAGGTTTCCATCACTGTTTCGAAGAGCCTGCGTTCCGGTCTTGAAGCCAGCAGCCAGTTGCTTGGCTTTCTTGTAGAACTTCCGGATGTTGCTTCGATCGCGGGACTCTTCGATCTCCTTGAGCTGGGAGACTGCGTAGGCCCTCTTCTTTCTACGCAGGATTTTCTTCTCCTCCCTCCTCCTGGCTCGATACTCTTCCCTCGCTGCCCTTGTTTTGCGCTGCAGCGCCTTCATATGTGCATCTTCTGTCACCTTTTTCCTGAGTACGCATTCATCATCATACCACGGGCTCTTTCTCTGGGGTGGCTGGTACCCTAAGGTGGTTTCGGCTACCTCTTTGATGATGTCGCGATACTGGGACCACTGGGTGTTGGCATTTGTGGTAGGTGAATGCACTGCGGAGAGTTTCTCACTCAGGCGCTCTTTGTAGACTCTGGCTACTCCAGGTGTGCTAAGGCGTCCAACGTTGAATTTCTTCTTCTGGGCGGAACGCAGCTTCTTCTCGTTGGATAGTCGAGCTCTGAACTTAGCCGCAACAAGAAAATGGTCAGAGTCGACGTTTGCCCCTCGGAATGTGTGCACGTTAAGGATGTTGGATGCGTGCCTCGCGTCGATTAGCACATGGTCGATTTGGTTGGCGGTTCGACCGTCTGGAGAGCGCCAGGTTGCTGTGTGGATCCTTAGCCTTGGAAACCTAGTGCTACTTATCACCGTATTACGAGCTGCCGCGAAGTCAGTTAGTCGGTAACCGTTTCTGTGGTCGTATCGTGGATTCTGTGTTTACCAACTAACCCGCCAAAGATGTTTTCCTTTCCGATTTTAGCATTGAAGTCCCCGAGCACAACTTTGACATCGTACTCCGGACAGGCTCCGTAGGCTCCATCCAGGAGGTCATAAAACTCCTCCTTGATAGGGTCTTCAGCCTCGTCGGTAGGGGCGTGTGCACATATTAGGCTTATGTTTTGGAAAGTAGCTTTGATGCGGATCACAGCTAGGCGATCACTTATCGGCTTAAAGTCAATGACTTTTGTCCTAAGCCGATTTCCCACGACGAATCCGCATCCTAATACATGCAATCTTTTATGGCAACTGTAATAAATATCGCAATTTTTCCTTTTCATCATACCTGATCCTATCCATCGTATCTCCTGGATCGCGGTAATATCTGCCTTGTACCGCGTGAGGACAGACTCAAGTTTTTGAGTAGCACCTGGGGTGTACAGCGTTCGCACGTTCCAGGTACATACTCTCAAATCGTTGTCCGTTGACGTTCCGGGTCTAGTTGCCGTTTGAGGGAAATTGTTATCCGAGGCTCCTCGTGTCTCTCTCAAAACTATTCTTTTTTTTACATGGTCGGGAAGTTACCCCGACGGCACAACCCCCAACCTGGAGGGCCAGGCCCTTGACCCTAGGACAGCAGGCCGGTTACTCCGGTGCCAGTAACCCACTTTGGGATGTGAGCGCTGCCGTTGGCCCATTAAGGGTTCATCCGCCACCAACTCTTCTCCAACACCCTGGCTCGGTATTGGAAATCCCTATAGACCTGGTATCCGAATATGTCAGAGCAGCTCTATAGGGATTACACTAAATAGTTCGGCCTGACTGGAACTGTAGACGCCACCGTTGGCTCTATCTAGGGAACTCCTCCGCTGCCGTCTGGTACCAGAGGAGGTGTCTTAGTGAGAAAACAACACTCCTCCCCCCTCTCTCGTCTGCTGCCACCAACGACCTTCCAAAGGGGTTGGTTACCCAATCTCCAGTCGAGGTACTAGGCACCCACCAGTCACCACGTGGAGGTGAGAGTAGGAGTTGATAGTGAGAGGCTAGGTGAGAACGCTTGTGTTCTCATGACATCGCATCACTACACTACCCTTCAACACCGGCGTTAAAAAAAAGTATTAGCATATTATGTTATTAATGATGAGGGTCAATAACTCCTTCTATATGCCTTAATATAGAAAAATAGAATGTTCTGCGTTTCCATGAAAATCAAAAGGGCTTCTTGCGAACTTAAGGGTCAAACACAATATTCGATATAAGTTTTAATATTTCTTTCAGATTTTTATTTTCTGTAATTTCGAAATTATACAGCTAGGTTCCACATTTCACTTTCACTCGAAACAAAGTCGAAATCGATCCAAAAGTGAAATTTGGTGTTCTACATTTCACTTTTATCGATATCGATTTCAAATTTTTCGAAATTCAAACAAAGTGAAATTGAGAGGTTCCACAATTCGATTTTATCGATTTGAAAGTGATTTCAAATCGATCATATCCGTCAGTGTGAAATAGTGAAAAGCAGACGACAGGTGCATTGAAAATGTATAATAATAATTACATCTCCATAAATTTATTAAAATATATGTATAATTTAAGGGACAAGCCTAAGAATACTGCACTTTTATAACCTTTTCAAATAAAGAGTATACCATTCGCAATATGTTTTCTTATTTGAATGGCTTCATTAAGATTTTTTCTGTAAATTCGTTGCTTCTTCAATTTCACTTGTGTCGTTCCCCACCTCAAAACTTTCTTCATTTCCTAGCTTAAAGTGCCTTCCAATGTTGTGCAACGCGCAACAAACATTAGTTATTTGTACCACCTTTTTTTGGCCGTTATTTAAGAGAACGCGCCAAGCGCCTAAAACGGTTTTTTAAAACGCCAATTGTCCTCTCAATTACGTTCCGAGCAGAGGAATGTTTTCTAAGAACTTGTGTCAAAATCTTTGAAACTGTGCTTCGGCCCAAAACAACATCTGGAAGTTGAAAGTTTCCCTCGGCAAGAAAACGAAGAGCTACAGCTAACTGCAACGTACAAGAAATCGAAGATTGTTTAAGATGCGGCCTAACAGTTTGCAGCAATATTAAGAAAGAACATTTATTTAAGTCGATAGTATGATATAAATCTATATGGAATAAGAAATAAGAGATTTGAACGTTCGTTTGCAATAATTGTAGTTATGTACGCAGGATCTGCAATTTTCAATGGATTTCAATGGTCTCTCAGCATACGCCTTTTAATATTTTCTTCTGCATACTTTTCTTTTTGGGTTTGCAACAACACGGCAATTAACACAACACTCATTATTAAATAAATCGCGAACACGAGTCGAAATTTAAAACAAGCAAACCATTTTTATCAAAATTATATTTTTGGAACGTTTCAAATGACAGATATCAGCCGTTTTTAATTTCACAGAAAGTGATTTCGAAAAATGTTTGATATTAGTAAATCGGTGGAAATGTGGAACACTAAAATCGAACTCACTCGATTTGAAATTTCGATTTCGATTTCATTTCGCTCGGATTCTGGAACCTAGCTGATAGTGTTTTGTGAATATTTTACGAATTTTCGTAGTGACTTTTTGAGGGTGAAAACGCTACAATTACAATTAGTAGGGGGCAACGCTGGATAGGACATAGGAGCGCTTATGTTATTTCAAAGCATAGTTTCGTTGTCAGTTGTCATTTTTGCAATGTAACCGTGATATAATCCTAATATTATAAATTCTAGACCCGATTGATATAAATATTTTAATGCGTTACTCGAAGTAATACTAGTTCTACTCAGATGAAGTCGCGGGTACCTAATTACCAGCTATGCATGCATTATATTTCATGTACAATAGCACATTAAACGAAAATTAAAATTGTCTTATAATTTTTGTAGTAGAAAACAGTTCATTTAAAAGTATTTCTTGCAGAATAAAATATTGCTTGACGATTCAAAAAATATACCGTAATTGTTTAAGTTTTCACTTCTGTCGGCACTATCGGAGTGGGAATTTTTTTTTTTTTAATAAATTATTTACCTATAACAGTTGTTATGCTCAATTTTCGCATATTTTAGGTGGGTATAGGTATGGTGTAACCATAGGTACCTACATGCAGCAAAACAAATGTAGAAAGCAACGCATTTCTAGTCTCCAGTCAACATCTCACTCTTAAATTCACTTTAATAAGCTCAGAAAGGAATCGGAAGTAATGCCCCAAGGAGCATTTTGCGATTTCATGTGTCATGGGTCACGAGCGACGTCGTTAAGATGGTTGTGTTACCAGCAAATATTCACAATAAGTAACATTTTAGACACATGGTAGGTAACATTTCCCATTTAGGAATAATCCTATCTAGGGAAGGTCGTGGGAACTCGTATTTTATTCTATTTTAAAACGATTTTATATTTATTTGAAATGAAACTAGTCGCTTGGTAGCAGAGATGGCAGAGTAGATTATGTGAGGTAATCTACTCAATTAACTACGCGTAGTAAATCGAGTAAACTACACGCCTTATTTGTTTCATTTACTACGTAAATTTGTTACACGCTCTATGTACGTAGAAAAGGTTAAATTTCAATAAAAATTAAAGTGGAACAGATTTGAAATATTTCAGTTTGTCAGTTTGACTGTTGAATCTGACAACGCTAACAACATTCTGACAGTTAGCGCTACTTTTAGTACATTTGGCTACGTTAACTACTTAACTACCTCAGTTACGTAGCAGACGTAACAAATGTAGTAATTCAAAAAAAGTGGCATTTCTGCCATCTCTGCTTGGTAGTGCAAAGGAAAAAACAAAATATCTTTATTTCGTAGCTGTTATTAATCCTTTAGAGAAAGTTTGAGGAAATAGCATTGTCTGTCCACCAAAGGATTAGTTACAGCCTAAAGGCAATCGCTGAGAACCTTCAAGGAATGGCCTTAGAGAATTCGGAGTTCTTACCTAGTCGCTGGTTAAAACAATTATGAAATAAACAACATTTCGGCTGTCCTTTTATACTGCCGAAATGAAGCTTTTACATTTAAATTTAAGAAAAAAATTATACGCAGTTTGAATTTCTGCAAACAAAGTTGACATTCAAATTCTTCATAGACAAAGCGATTAAGGGTTTTTTAAAAACATCAATAATTATTCATACTTTATTATGTGATTATAAGGTACCTAGATAAGATATTTTTAGAAGTAATGATAAATATTAAAAAAATGTTATATAAAAAGTTGTACTGCTACAAGGTGTTTTTTGAAAGCTGGGCTGGCATTGAACTGTATTTCATTTCAGGAGTTTTAAGATTACAAATTTAAGCTGTTAAAAACTGACTCTGAACTTACGGCTAGCTTTTTTTATTGATCATTTATTTGTTCATGTGTTATTTAAGGCTTCAGCTAGTGCCTCTTCAAATAATAATTGAATGGGATTTTTTTTTGTTTGAATAGAAACATCAATTTTTGAAAATACTACCTGAATTAAATACATTTTGAAATTGTTAACCATCACAAATTGTTCATTTTTAACATACGGCTGAGCTTAGAAAACTTGTCTTTTATAGTCAGCCACCCATTTCTTTATTATGTGAACAGGGGGCTGACTACTGGAAAACAAAGACAGTTTTTAGATTTTTTTGCAAGAATTAAGAGAGAATTCAATTTCCATTCATTTTGCATACTCAGTTATGAAAAAATTAAATAAAGATAGTCCTCAGTAATCAGCCGGGGGGGGGGGGGGGGGGGGGCTGAGCCTAGGATAATCATACAAATAATGTCTGGTAAGGTCAGCCCCCCTCTTAATTATTTAACAAAAAACAATTTCAACAATTTAACTTAAGAAACAAGATAAATAAAGTGTCAATATCATAATAATAATCATTAAATGAACATAACTTCAATATATTCGTTATTATATCACTTTTACAAATTCACTTTCACTATTTTTTTTTTGGTAAACCACTCGTATTCTGCACTTATGGAAACTGTACGCAGATTAATATTTTTTACGCGCGAATTAGGACCTGGATTTTGCCAATTTTTTGCACACAGAGAGATGAAATGTTAGCCAAGAGTGTGATATTTTTTGTTTAGAAGTAAGACAAAGGTATTTACTACTGCGCACTGCGCTGTACTTTGTGTGTTAGAGGCTGACTACTGGAGAAGGCTAAACTTACGTGCCATCACCCTATTTAAAAAAAATTGTACATGGAAAATAAGAAATTTTAAATTTACTGTTTTGGTGGATATGGTGTAATTAAATACAGTACAGCCTCGCTAGTCCGGACACATAAAGTTTCTACCGTGTCCGGAATAGCGAAATGCCCGGACTATAGAGAAAAAATTAAATACATACAATGGACAAATCAAAGACCACAAATATAAACTTCCAATGAGTAAATTTGCAACGATTAAAATGTCTAGATTCCAGAGCCAACTACAAGCGACAAAACTAGAAGGGGATTCCCCGTAATCGTACGAACAAACGTTTTTTCCAAGAAACAGAGACAAATAATATATGTATGTCCGAAACATAGAGGTGTAATATATGTATGTCCGAAACATAGAGGTGTCCGGACTACTGAAGTGTCCGGGCTAGCGAGTGTCCGGACTAGCGAGGCTGTACTGTAGGTTAAAATGTCACTATTATGTCAACATAGACATCGTAGATTTATTTTTTAATGATTTTATAATGCTTCTTATCAGCATTTAAAATAGGTACCTACTATAAATAATTATAAAAGAGATTTTTGATTAAATACTTATAGAATATTTTGTAAGGATCATGGTTTTTTTGAAGCTAGTAACATTTCAAGGCAAAATGATGTTTCCCATAAAATTTCAATAGCTGTTTTCTGTTTAATAATGAAATGTTTGATGTAGTCAGAATATTATTTTGGTACATAACACAGGTACACAAAATGAATGACGTATCATAATGTCACAAATTATATGGTATGGCATTCTTCCCAATTTGTGTGTAAGTATATAGGATTTGCGTCAAAAACAATTCCTACTTTGTGTTGCGCCACTTCCGAAACAAAAAATTAACTGTTACTTCGTTGTTTCGAAACATAAGTTCCTAAATGGGATCACGAATTGACACCAGAACGTCGCCAGGCCTAAAATATGTATTCGAATGCTACTTGGGGTGATTGGGGAGTATAGGAACATATACATATAACACGCTCTCATATGAGTGACCCACACAAGACACAGCACGTAGCAATAGCAAATGCAACTAACGCCTATCTCTACGCCACGCATAGCTGTTTTGCTATTTACGAACCTGTGCTCATAGCCCCCTCCTAACATCCAGAAGTAAATAGATAATAATCCACATTCCCAAAGCGTCACCAAATCGAATCGGAATACGAAAAGAAATACAAATTTCAAAAATTGTATCAAGAAAATGCAAGCAAAAGACAAAAACAAAACCCATTGGAGCGCTGTAGCGTCGAAGGCGGAGCCATAAAACGGTGGAGCCTCATGCTCATCATCAGCGCTGCCACTTTGCTACGATCGTAGCAAAACTGCTACGCAATTGCCCGTTTGCTACGCTGCTACGCACTCTCCTTAAAAACGCCTATTTTGCTACTTTTTTTTTAAGCACGAAATGAGAACAAAATTCTTGTAATTAAGGCAATGGTTACATGCAAAGCGCCTTTTAAGTGAAGTTTTTAATGTTTTTTTTTTTTTTTTGTTTGATTATAGTTTTGTAAAATATATAGTTTACCAACTATACTTGTACTAGTCCTTAAAAAAATATTTACTCTGAATAAAGAATTAAGTGTTTTTTGTTTATTTTCGAAAAAAAATTTATATTTTGGACTTTTGAGTTTTGCTACACAAATTAAGTTTTGCTACGCAAATTTGCTACGCAAATTTTTTCGCTTGTGGCAGCACTGCTCATCATGCACATTCACATATGTTTGTGTAGGTACATGCGGATCAAGGGGTATGGGTATGGGTATGCATCATAAAATCTAATATAGGTATATGAATGGAGTACCTCCATCCTCCACACAACACACCTCGCTTCAGACAAAATAGGTAGGTAGGTAGGTGCTCTCGGATCTGATTGTCGTCATCGTTGTACTTGTACCTATACTTATTTACAACAGATAGATACGTAGAGCGGACTTACATTTATATTGTCTACCAACAATAATTAGAAATGAGTTCGTTGGCGTATAGTCAAATTCTTTAACGTCGCTATTCTCCAGAAGCTGATTTGTGTTTTTCTAACGACACAACGAATGAACCACCATTCAAACACAGAGTGACACTTGGATTGGAGTGAGTATGATGCCGATGTTGGGCACCACACCAACACTCCCACTTTCATAGCCACACAATTCACCCACAACAACTCAACGACTCGATTCAGAAGGAAAACAAAAACAAAAACAAAAAACAAGAAATGATAAAGAAAAACTGTGTATATTCGTTGGAATGGAATCAATGTTCATTGAATGAATGCAGCAGCAAAATGAGATTGAGAGCGAGCGAGAGAGTTAAAGTATACATTCCACCAACTATTCCAGTGCTAACAGTGTTTTGGGATTGGGAAATGGGAATGTAGGATCCACTCATTCCTCTAACGTTTCTTTCAGCTTTCGGGTTCTTTTTCCTCGTCGTTCTGTGTTGTCGCAACTCCCGCCGGCACCGCTCTGCGCTCTCGCCTTTCTACACGTGATAACGGACCATAGCCGCACCCCAAGCAACGGAAATTCCTCGACAGAAAAGCTTAGCTGTGCATTTTTCTTGCTATGCTTCTGAACCTGGTACCTACCTAACCTACTATAAAACACTACGGGCGGGAAAAGTCGTCAAAGGGTTGCAAAAAGTGTTTCACATTCGCGGGAAGATGGGGGTGATGGCCATCCACTAGATGGCGCTGGATGATGATGACGCTCTGCTTAAATTAAAGAACGAGAAAAATAAACCGCCGATTGTATAGAGCATTATTTTTTGTTGATGTGGGCGGATGTTGAGAGCTCCTGCACATTGTGTAGTATTAGTGTCTAGCTCTTTTCCAATTCTTTAGCACCCTCAGTCTTGGTTACAAATACTAGTGAGCGCGTGTGAAAAATCTCCCATTTGCACCCGGCCACATCCACGGGCAGCGCGGGAATGGTATTTGGGTGGGTATACTTTTGCGAAAAACTACACCCCTCATGTACTGTTGCACGTAAACCCATGTGTATCTACATTTGGCGGTGGCAGAGTTTAGACTAGAGTGAGACACTCAGACCCCACTTGCGGGGGGTGGTTGTATCCTCTCCCGGGTGGGTATGTTAGAATTATTTCAAGATATTCTCTTTTCCACAAGGCTATGTACTGTACCTACATTGTACAGAGAATGCGGCACAAGCAACCCTTTTTTCCGCAAGGAAAGTGTGAGGGTAGGTGACTTCCAATTTCCAAACCTCTTATATACTTACATGCATATATGGATGTATATTGAGAGATGAGAGTAAACTACATGAGTGATCCCTATTTTACATTATTTATGGGTATTTACAGCTCAAAAGTTTTCACGGGTGGTTTTGGTGCGGGAGATAGGAAATTATAATATAAATAGGTATACATACCGATGCGGGAGAGGAACAAAAATTCCAGGGATTAATTAATCTACTATAATAAGAATGCGGCTGGAGGCAGATTCTGGCTCTGTGTTTTTTGCTTTGCATATATGTAGGTACCTACCTACCTACCTATTTTTTGAGTATTTTCCTGTTAAAAATCTGGCGGACAAATGAATTTGATAAATGTAGCGAAATTCGAAGTTGGTAAGATATTAACGGCAGTTATGGCAATCGTGGTCGGTCTGCACCTTGAGCTTAATATGACCTACTATACCTATGTAGGTATAAGAAGGTTGGTACCTATACCTATTCTATCAATAAAATAGGCAATTGTCTCTACTACTTAAGTAGGCATTATCTTTACATAGATAGCTGCCCTACTTCCACAAGTTGTATATAGGTGCAAGCGGACCCCGCCTGCTTTGCTAAGCGTTAATATTTAAATTATTTACAACAACTACATACATTTTGCTTCGGTGGGTCGACGGGCTTCGATGAATGTTTCTGGTGTTTGATACGGATTTCTTATTCAAAAACATAAACAAATTTCGTTTTTGTGATCACTTGATCAATTGGTATTAAAAAAACACATTTGTAGGTATGTGGTATCTATAACTATACCTACATATTATGTATATTCCCGTAACTTATTGAATGTCCGCTTCGCTTATCTTCCTACCCACAGTGATTGTTTATTTATCACTAAAACCAATCGTTACTAACTTTGTTTTCTCATCATTTAGAGTGCTGCCAAATTCTTAGTTTTTCAGAAAAGTGCTGATGTCAATTCCTCCTGTCTGTCAAATCCTCCCGACCTTACCCAATTCACTTCAAAAATTAAGTTAAAAGAATTCAAAAAATGATTAGGTATGTATCGACAACAGCCGACTACCTACCGGGTCCTACCCTTTAAGCTGAAACCAAAATCTGTTCACGCATTACCGAGAACGACTATTTTCAACACAATATAACTTATTTTTACATACTCGTTTATAGAAGATGCAGAGTGACAGCGGACAGCTTATAATTTTTTGTACCTACACGCAGAAAAATCACTAACCACTATCGGGTAAAATATATACTAAGTAATACTGTTAATACCTAAGCTAGGGCGATAGCATGTAAGTTCAGCCACCGCCAGTAGTCTGCCTCTGGGAATACAAAGAACAGCACAATGTTAGTTCTGCTTCACACTTTAAAAATATATGTTTTTATTTATAAAGCGCTGAGAAGTGATATAAATAAAGTCTATTTAATATTTGCATTTTGTGATTAATTTATGTTATTGGAAGTTCATTTTTCTGTTTTTTTACTTTAAATGTCAAAAATATTTTTTGTTAAATAAGTAATCGCTGAATGAGACCTTATTTTTATGATTATTATAACCAAGTACGTACCTATGCAAATTGAATGGAAAATTCAATCTGCCTTGATTCACGCAAAAATTTCAATCGAATCCACTCTATATTATTTCTGTAGTTTTATACTATAAGTATATTACCTCTTGCGGTTCACACGCTCAACCAATCTTAACAAATTAAGTGTCAGATAAAAGATATTTTCTAGGTGTTTATCTTTGCATTTTTACTTTTTTTAAATATTTACAATTGAAGAAGTTTAATTTTACTACATTCAATTTCAACTACGCAATAGTTTTGTAAAAATTTTCATTCATTCATCATCATCATGCCCACAAATGACGCCACGAAAGAGAGTCAACAGCCGAAGAGGGTACAGTCGTAAGAATCACAGAGCAGACAGCAGAGGGCAGAGCACAAAATTTGCGGAGGCAGCGTGACCGTTGTGCGACTTAAGTTACAATTTGGCACTTTTTTCGAAATTTTTTTTTGCTATTTTGGCCCTTTTTTTTGTTGGAGAAGGCCAGAAGGCGCCGTAGCCCGTACAAACGACACCACGAAAGAGAGTCAAAGGCTGAAGAAAGTAACAGTCATAGGCAAATTTGCGGGGGAATCGGGTAGGAGTAGGAAGGAGTGCTGTCTGCTATTATGTTATTTCAAAACATAGTTTTGTTGCCAGTTGTCATTTTCAAGATAGCCTTGATATAATACAAATATTATAAATTCGAAAATAAGATTATTACCTTTTAACGACCGCAAAACCAATTTTCATGGATTTTGGTATAGGAATAGATGGGACCTCTGAGAATGACATAGGCAAAAACAAAACGTGAAGGGGGTTCAAGTTTAAATGACGAAGCAATTATTTCTCAAGTTAGGGATTACAAAATTTATCATAGGTACCTATATTTGGTAAGAAATAAATACATTTGCTGCGTATTTATTTAATTGGTTGGCTGGAAAGATAGGATAGTTTTGTACCCGATAAGTGGAGCTGTTCTTGAAACATATAAATATTTTAAATGAGTTACTTGAAGTACTAATTCTACGCAGACGAAGTCGCGGGTACCAGCTAGTCAATTCATATTGTTTTCCCGTAGTCAGCCCCCCCCCCCATATTTACTATAGAAATGGGAGCTGACTTTGAAAGACGAGGTTCCTTTAACCGATCTTCAGTTGTCAGCCCCTATTCCTTTGAAAATGTGTACATTTAAATGGAGCTGACTACTTGATTTGGATACTCACATGGACGACTAGTACTGGAACTAAGATGGACGACTGCTTCACTTAATTTGTAAATAATTTGCATTAGATATGTACCTAATATAGATACTTAATAAGCTTAGTATTTTCCAATCTAAGCACTTCAAACATTCAGATAGAAACGAAATACTTGATTTTTAACAGAGCAAATTTCGCAATCGTTAAGGATAAATTTTTGAGCATGTACCTCGAAATTTTGTTAGCTTTGTTAAAAAAAAAACACTGCACTTTCGAATAAATAGCATAGAGCAACCGTTTGACCCCTCTCATACACGAAGCGACGCGAAGGCCGATGGTAAGACTATGCGTATGAATAAATTGATTGAGCATTTTTGTATTTTCACTCGGTATTTGGTGCCACCGACTTAGGCTCACGCAAACAACTATCTGTACAAAAAAAAAGTCGCCTTGAGCTGAAGTACCTCATTGCTTTATATAATTAACATAACTTTGCGATATTAGATGCATCCATTCATCATAGATTCATTGGGATGGATGGGTTATTGGATAATTTTTATTTGTGGTGTTGTTGAAGTACTTCTCCTTGTTAAAGTTGAACGCTCTATCTTTAGCGAATTTAATGCACTTCTCATGCAATTTCGAGGTGTCGGTCGATTAAAAATAACAAAATGATAATAAAGATGA
Source organism: Cheilosia impressa (assembly GCA_948293265.1). NCBI lineage: Eukaryota > Metazoa > Arthropoda > Insecta > Diptera > Syrphidae > Cheilosia > Cheilosia impressa. The sequence continues at coordinate 37,225,056 of OX411884.1, read as the reverse complement.
CGAAAAAAAATGGTTGGCTTATTTTTTTGAAAGCGTTGCAATGATTTAAACTGTCGAAAGTCGAAATAACCAAAGAACCTTTTAACCGCATCGAATTTGCGAAAAATTTAAAGGAATCTATTGCTATTCCCATGGTACCTAAAAAGATTCGAACAATCGACTCTGATAGGTAAGTATAGACATACTTACTTACTTAGGTGGCGCTTCAGTCCGCGGTGGACCTGGGCCACAACTAATACTTCTCTCCTGCCGCCAACGCAAACGGGACCAAAAAACACTCGAACATTAGCTCTTGATGCTGGCCGTACAGGACTTCTCGATCGGCAAAACTTCTGTCGGTTTGACATGGTGCAATAAATTGAAAAAACAATTGATCCTAAAGAGAGGCATAACGGAAATTTTCAGCTGTGTTTTTGACTTCCGAAGAGTATTTGATACAATTGGCCGTACTATTCGTAAAGAAAAATGGTGTAAAAGGTTGGTTCAGGTCCTACCTGTTCGAGAGAACATAAAGGACTATTGTCAATAAATTACTACCAAATGCACAGTAATCACAGTATATATAACGTACACTAGTTGGATTTTTTAATGGAACTGAGGCTTGATTTTGATCAACTGTTTTGTTTTTTGTTTCATTGCAACTATAGGTTGAAATGACTAACCTGCGTATAATTTCTTATTATGTTTTTTAAACTTATAAAAACCCATCTTGCATATGCGCTGCTTATTCCTCACCTTTCATAGGCTAGCGTGTATTTTATCAAATATCAATCTGTCAATATAAAATGTTCGATCCCGTTTTCGTGACCTGTTTTGAAGGGACCTGGTCAACATATCTCTCATCAGTCGTTTTAGTGGAAAAGACCTCAACCAACTTGGAGGCATTTTCAATGTTATGAAGTGGATGTCGACTACAACTCAAATTGTATGAATTAGATCAAATTATTGAAAAGAATGAATTTAAAGAACAGCAATGTGTGTAAGTGTAAATGTAAGTATGTATAGGTAATGTTCTTAAATTTACTTTCGGATGTTTGGGAAACATTGCCAGACATTTAAAAAGAAAACACCCTACAGTCTCTTAATCGCTGAATGGAGGTCATTCTGAAAATTGCTTAGCGCCTATCAAGATGATGAATTGTAATTGACATTGAAAATCTTCACTTTTTCTACAAATGCAATAGAGCTCAATAACACCGTCTATTGCTGTTTCGAGAACTAATATAGAAGTCGAAGCTAGTACCCAGTGGTACAGCTAATAGAGTTGTGAAAAGTTCGTTGATGGATTCCATTAGCAAACATTCCATTACAAAATTAAGTCTCATCTTACCTATCTTTGACGAATAAAGATTGGACTGTATTAGATGGAGTTGTCCCAATATTACAAAAATTTATGGACGTGACCGAAGAGATTTGTAAGACGTAAGTGTTTCGAAGGCCATTGTTTATATCTTCCAGAAATTGGACCGAAAGTTTCTGTTAAAGACCATCATTATTGCAAATATGTACGCAAATTGCTGAAGACACTACATGAGGAAATGCAGAAGGGTTTCAAAAAATAAAAAAAAATCTCTTTACGCAGAATCTACAATCTTCGATTCCAGATTCAAAGGCAGAGTGGTAAAAAATGATCAAACAATGCCTAGTTGTGGTTCAACCTAGACAATTGAAAGCAGGAAGATCTTCTGATCTTGCACAAAAAAAAATATTTCCGGCGGCATTTATACATCTACATTTACCTACCATTTGAAAAGATTTAGATCTTGAGATATCTAGTTAAAAGCCTGAAAATACAACAGAAGCTGAGATATTAGGGCAACAAAAGTATATAAACGAAACGAACCCATTCTCCATAGATCAGAATATCCAGTTCTCTGTCTGGTGGCACTCGAGATGATGTGTAAATCCCGTACTGTACAAATACGTACTAAAGCTATACTGAATTAAGTTGAGTATTTCTTTTTTAAGGCAAGTCTCGTTCAACAAATAGACGAGGTGTCTCCAAAAAAAACATGCAACAAAATTTTTCCATAAAATTTACAATAAGTATGTATATGTGTATAAGCTAGAGACATATTATAATGCTTAATTTATTTTTTGTTAGAAACTGAATTTCCTTTTGTTAAACTTAACATTTTTTTTTTAAATTTTATACGAGGAGAAGTTTTTTTTTTATTTATGTACATTTTTTAATTTATATTCCGAGTATCACTTAGATAAAATCGACACTGTGTACAATATAAATTATCTGTTGAAACTCGGAACTGTGGGCTAGAATTTTGTTTGGAGAATGGGTGCAATCCCTTGCCCCTGCAAGTGTTTTTGATATTATTAACAATATCTGTAACGTCTTCTATCCGGTCCTGTTGCGCCAACTATTTAATTTTTTAATTAAAGGCCAAGTTGGTTGAGGTCGACCTACAATGTTGCGCGTCAACTTAGGTGAGATCTTCTTGTGTGAACTCAAAGACTCGTCGGGTAGTGCGTTGCTGTCAATACGCTCCAAGTGCACCAGACATCTAAGCCGTTGTATCCATGTCAGCGGCCTTATATAGGCCATACATTTCGCATTTAAATCTTCTTTTCCACATTCCAGCATTGATAAAAAAAATGGCCCGAATATCTTTCAAAGAATCTTTCTCTTAAAACATCCCAGGAGATTTTTACCTGATTTCGATATTCCATGCTGCTGCACCATACGGCAGGATCGCGAGGTTTAGGGTCTTATTAATATCTTTTTGGCAGTGTTCGCAGATGAAAAATCTGAATATCTTGTTTTTTCAGAAATAACAAAATATTTTTTTTCAAGATTTTTTCAAAATATAAAAAGAACGCATTTTGTACACTAAAACAAAGTATTTAAAACCGTTACACGTATGGTGTACTGGTATTTTTTATCGAGTTCAATCGAGTATCGCAAATGTAAATTTAAACTTACATACGACAAATAATTTTCCTACTTTAGAGTTGATGGAAATGTTAGTAAAACAGAAGTTGTGCATGGGCTCTGTTCGACTCATATTATAAAATATTGTTATATATAATAATGGATTAAAAAGAAAACGTTTTACTTCAATATAGAAAAAGTTTATTTAATTTGTTAGATTTAAAAAAAGTCTTGTACGGGTGGACCAAATACATGTTTGTTTTTAAAAATGCAATAAAATGCAAAAAATAATTTTTTTTCCATATATATTGTGGCTTTATTAGTAAGAGCAAATATTCCCATTCGGCTGTCTTCGAGGTAGCGCATTCTGTCACTCCAAACTTCCAAAACCTTGTTCCCCAGAAAAAAAGTCCAAAAAAAGTCAAATCGCGGATCCAAGGCGGCCAATTGACATTTGGGAATTTGGTGCGCAAAAGATCGATTATGGCATCCTGCATGTACCAGAGGTCGTCCAAGTCCATGTCTTCAATTTCAGTATAAAAAAGTCGGTTAACATGGCTCTGTATCGCCCACCCTTGACCGAAACGTTGTCCCTAGCCTCATTTTGATGTTTGTGAATTGAGTCTCACACTCTCGGCCACAGCAGCCACATTCTTGTTTGTGCGCACCGTACGACGACGGGGACCATGAGTGTTGTCCACTAGCATACCAGTCTCAAGAACTTTTGGCTCATACTTGCGTACAGCAGGCGCGGTGGGTGCTTCATTTCGGCCAAATCTTCTTTTCAAAAAACGCACTGTTTGGGCTGCACAGCACTCACTTTGAAAATAAGTTTTCAATTTGTTGCTAACATTTCGTTCCGCGGGAAACAGCTGTCCATGTCAAAGTTACCTATGACTTAAAAAGAAACCACTAGATGGCCCACCCTTTAATGTATATTGCATTCTGCTCCTTGGTTCTATGAGAGAGGGCTTTACTTCTTGATGCCTTCTTAAGGCATATTGCACCAAATAATATACTGAAAAAAAATTCCAAAACCATTGACGAAGTCGATTTCATTGAGTGATGGTTATCGCTAACTTCTAAAAACAACATTTGTATGAATTACTTTCAAACAGGCTCAGTCGATTCGTTGGTAGCTTGGCCGGATTTAGTCCCGCAGATTGGTTCACTCTGCTCTTCAATCCTCCAGCGTATATTGACCAAAACTCTCTGATATTTCCTTCCACATGGGCGTTTTATATTCTGTAGCAGATATAACCCACAACGTGCGGCACTGCTCGACGGCAGTGCGACCATTCTCACTTTGACTTAGCTCTTATTTGCGTTCATCTTTTTTTTTGCTTTTAGCCACAATCGGACTTCTGCGAATCAACAGGATGCCTTGCACTTGGATCCTTTTTACCCGACTGTACACAGGGAGGGTTATGTGTTTTGCGCGTATCCTATGTACGTTCCTACGGGACGCCCTGTAGCCTAAACGGCTTGACCGATTTTGAAGAGTGAGGTGTCATTATATTCGTATTCCTCCCCGGAGTGTCATAGGCTCAAAAGATATTAACAATTAAAAAAATGTGAACATTTACTACATTAAATTTCAACTTCGCAGTTGTGTAAAAACTATACTTTTCTTTCATTCATCATGCCCGTACAAGCGACAAATCCAAACCCACCTAGGTGGGTCAAAAGTCCATTGTGGACTTTTGGCCTGTGGACTTATGACCCTGCGCCGGGGATATCGTGCAATACCCCTTTTGGGACCGTATGCTAACTTTCGGACAAATTCATCCATTGTGGACTTATAACCCACCTAGGTGGGCCATAAGTTCACAATTTTAAAATGAAAGTAGGCCATAAGTCCACAATTATCCATATGACTAAAAAATAAATTCAAACAAGATACACGTGTTACATAAAATCCTGCAAGGCTAGCTTGATTTACGACACAGAGTTCAAAAAAATATCCAAAATATGTGATGCCCTTCATCCACATCCGGACCAATCGGATATGTTTAAAAGGATGCAACTAATTAATTCTTGTTGACGGCACCTTTAATGTTCTTCCATTAGGTGAATGGAAGCAATTATTAGTTGTCTGTGTAGCACATTCAGAGCATGTATGTATGTATACCGAGCATTACTTACTTATTCTTAAAGTTAATTAAAAAGTTCGTATTCATTGTTCAAAATAATTTTATAATTACAGTATTTTATTTAAACACGAAAAGTTTTTCAATTTGTGAATTGTTCAAAAAATTTATAAAGTTATTTTGAAAAATTCGCGCGAATTTTTTGAACAATTCACAAACTTTTTAATGTAAATTGTTTTTGAAAAACTTTTCGTGTTTAAATAAAATACTGTAAAAATTTATAAAGCGAATTTATTATTATATTTTTTACCTACAATAACCTTTTTTTTCGGGTAAACAAAAACGCGCTTCAACAACTTCCTTTGATAGACTCTTATCAGCCAGTGAAGGCTTACCGATATACTCTGAGATTGAAAACTAAAACAAACATCAACACCCAACTGAAAATAAGATCTACCTGAAAAGAACTAACAACAAATTTCTCAACTCCTTGTATGCTTGTGCAATTTGTTTACATTTTGTGTCAATCAAGAGACACATTATAGTCTAAGAGAGAATCAAAGAAAACCGCTTAATTTTGTTGTACTTTAAATTATGAGAATTGTGGACTATGACCCACCATAGTGAGCCATAAGACCAAAGTCAGTGAGTCAAAAGTCCACAAGAATTTTGTGTGGACTTTTGGCCTGTGGACTTATGACCCTGCGCCGATATCCCCAGTAGCATTCGAATACACATTTTAGGCCTGGCGACGTTCTGTTGTCAATTTGTAATCCCATTTAGGAACTTATGTTTCGAAACAACGAAATAACAGTTAATTTTTTGCTTCGGAAATCGGAAGTGGCGCAACACAAAGTAGGAATTGTTTTTGACGCAAATCCTATATACCTATACACAAATTGAAAAGAGAATGCTATACCATAAAATTTGTGACGTTATGATATGTCATTCATTTTGTGTAACTATGTTATGTACCTACCAAAATAATATGCTGACTGCATCAAACATTTCTTTATTAAACAGAAAACAGCTACTGAAATTTTATGGGGAATATAATTCTGCCTGTAAATGTTACTAATGTAGGTACCTATGTACTTCGAAAAAAACCATGATCCTTACAAAGTATTCTATATTTAATCAAAAATTTATTTTATAATCATTTATGGTATTTTAAATGCTGATAAGAAGCATTATAAAATCAGTAAAAAAATAAGTCTACGATATCTACATATATAGACATAATAGGGACATACATTTAAATCGATTTAATTACACCATATCCACCAAAACTGTTTCATATTTTCCGTATATATATTTTTCTTTAAATGCAAAATGGATGCCTAACAAATATCTGTTTGGGAATTGTGGTTACAGTAAAATATTCCCAATTAGGAATTCGTTCTTATTTGTGTAGTAAATAATCTAATGGGGAATTGTGTTTATTCTGTGTGCCACAAACTTCCCAATCGGGAATCTTTTTTAATCTGTGTTAAAAAGTAGTTCCTAGGATTGTGTGCATGAACATACATCTCCACACATTTTACACGCTCTGGACATAATGTTTCATTGAAGAAACAATTTTGACACAATAAAGTACCTGTATAGATATAAAATCCCTAGATAGGAATATTCCTAAATGGAAAATGTTAACTGGCATATGTCTAAAATGTTACTTATTGGGAATATTTTCTGGTAACAAAAGTGTCTAACGACGTCGCTCGTAACACATGACACATGAAGCATAGACAAACCATACTGAGACCCCCAACTCACAATCCTCTTGCCGCTGGCCTCCTCAGTTTTTTTTCAAATTCGCCATTTTGTATTCCTATCGGTTTTATATCAATTCGGAATCCGAATGAATCCGAATGACATGCAAAAACATACAAAAAATACAAAAATAAATGCTGCCAACCTCGGCAGCCGTGGGGAAATGTGAAAGAGTTCGGGAATACCACATTTTAGCGTAACTGAATGCCATTGGTTAGTAATTATAAATTTTTTGAAGGTTAATAATTTGATTTGTGTGGTTAATAAAACTATCTAAAGGAGATGTTTTATATACTAGAAATATATTGGGACAAATATGGTTGTGTATTTCCCGCTTTTGGATAAAATTAGCTTCGGTTTCGTGTGTAATTTTTTCTTAAATAATAAAGAAAATTTGGTCAAAATGTTTTTATTTTCCCTCAACCAACATACATTCTTAATTTTTCGTAAATATTTTAAGCAAATGTACACTTTTTCCCAAAAAAAAATATTATTCACACGTAACGAACAATTTCAAATTTAACTGATAAAATTCTATGAACACTGCAAGCCACTTTGCCCAAAGCGGAAGTGGCTCATATTTTTTGGGAGTGTATTTGTGACTCAGAACTTTTGAAGTTACGTGACATTTGTCAATACGAATTTCTATGTATCAATACTAGCGCAGTAAATCGTGACCACTCCGAAAAATATAGCTTGTAGGCTAAGTAACGGGAAATCGGCCGAAGTTGGTGGTCTCAGTATTGTCTCTGACATGAAGTCGCAAAATGCTCCTTGATATGTTTAGTTCGCCAACATTCATGTGCTGACTAGGCAACAAATTTGGCAACAAACACATTTTAGCATAATTATGTATGATGACAAAAATTTCGCTAATTGGGACATATTTTTCAACATAAGTTTAAGTATATATAAAGTTAAATTTTAAGGGCCGATGTTGAATGTGAACAGCACCTAAATGTTAAGTTTCTTTCTGCAATTCATTTGACATTTCTCAATTTCAGACTAACTCAATTTGAACCATGGAAAGATACACAATTGAGCAACGCGTTAAAGCTATTCAGGCTTATTATAAAAATGGTCATTTAAATCAAAATGCATATTTCGGTCAATTTAATCGTCCAAATGTGCGTACAATCGAAAAAATGTGATCATGTGATTTGACACCGTTGGACTTCTTTCTTCCGGGTTATTTGAAAGAAAAGGTGTACGTGGATAACAATTCAAGAGCTAAAGGATGAGATAATTCGGCACATTAACGGCATAGAACGTCTATTATGCCTCAGTGTCATCAAAAATTTGGACCATCGGATGGAGGTGTGCCGCCGAGGTCGCAGCGGCCATTTGGTCGATATTTTGTTCCATACATAATTGACCCATATCAATATTATAATAATAAAAAGAAACGACAATAATTTCCTAAATAATTTGTGTTTTATTAAAAATCAACATCTGCCCTTAAAACTTAACCACCCTTTATATGCTGAGTCAACATATCGTCTAGTACTAGCTTTACTCATAATTATTTTGGCAGTTGTTTCCACTTAGTAGGAAACCACTGAGAAAAAATGGATTTAAAATTTTATTTACTATTTCAAATATTTAAAAAAAAATCAAACTATCGTTCTTATATATACGGCGGTCTTCAGAAATCAAAAATTCAACCTTTCAAAATTGCAAAGGATCAGCCTCCTTAGATCCAGGCATGTAAGAAGAAACCACACAGGCATACGCGTAATATTTGATTAAAAAAACGGCCATATGGCATAGCATATGGAATGTGATCCCCAGGCCGACGTCGTTGCTGATTTTATGGATTCCCATAATGTGTATAGTACAATTAGAATCTAATTGGAGCAACCATCACACACCGGCAACTAGACCATCATGAGGCACCAACAAAGAGCTCAAAAACCTATGAATACGGTATAAATAATTGTGGCATTGGCTGTTGGATTGGCAAAAGGCACAAAAGGTTTGACCACACGATCACGATTTTCGCGATGATGTGAGTTCACAGTACCCACAACCGGCTCTTGCCTCACCTTACCGATCGCTGCTGAGTTCTAACATACCTACGTACATACACATATATATGTGAGATACATGATCTGCAGTTGCAGCGCATATTGCTCTTAGTGTAACCAGAGCTGAATTATTTTATTTTTCGTAATGTAATATTTTTAAATTGGAAACAAGTTTGCGCACAAATTCGAACTGGCTAAAATGTTCTTCTAATTTACGCAGTAAGCAAATTCGACGTAGCGGAAGTATGTAAATAAAGGGTAGCAGTTCTTTAGCAGTCTGGTTATTGGACAGATTTTGGAGTGCTATTGTTAGATATTTATCTTAATTTATAACTATTTTGCAGTTGTCTAATGAAGGGTTCAAATAATTTGAATGCTTAAATGGCTGATTACACCTTACATCACAATTTATTTTATTATTATGTCTACATATCCATATATGAATATGAATAACAATAACAATGGTTGTTTATCGGTTTCTTCGAGACTGTTGGACTGATCACCCTGAAAGTTGATACATGTCTTTGTCTATGTTTTTTTTTTAAATGTGTGCTTTGTTGTTACTTAATACTAAATGGCGCTTGCCAAACAATATATTTTTGCGCAGAAGAGTTTTATGTTATGTACTTTCATGTAGATCGCACTAGATGGTGCTGTAGAATACGCAAGGAGCATTTTGTGACTTTATGTGTCATGTGTCATGAGCGACGTCGTTAAGACGGTTTTGTTACCAGAAAATATTCCCAATAAGTAATATTTTAGACACATGCTAGGTAACATTTCCCATTTAGGAATATTCGTTATACTTTATTGTGTTAACCACAATTCCCAAACATGTATTTGTTAGGTATCCATTTTGCATTTAAAGAAAAAACGATATATGGTGGATATGGTGTAATTAAATCGATTAAAATGTCACTATTATGTCTATATAGATATCGTAGATTTATTTTTTACTGATTTTCTAATGATCCTTATCAGCATTTAAAATAGCATAAATAATTATAAGACGGATTTTTGGTTAAATATAGGATATTTTGTAAGGATCAAGGTTTTTTTCGAAGTAAATTAGTAACATTTCAAGGCAAAATGATGTTCCCCATAAAATTTCAATAGATGTTTTTTGTTTAATAATGAAAAGTTTGATGCAGTCAGAATATTATTTTGGTACATAACATAGGTAAACAAAATGAATGACATATCATAACGTCACAAATTATATGGTTTGGTATTCTTCCCAATTTGTGTATATATAGGATTTGCGTCAAAAGCAATTCCTACTTTGTGTTACGCCACTTCCGAAACAAAAAAGGAACTGTTACTTCGTTGTTTCGAAACATAAGTTCCTAAATGCTTACCAGTTTCAGTTTTACTTTCAGATTGAAGCGTTGCCAACTCTTCTTTTCATTCATCAAAGTTCGTTTATTTCGGCAATCGGATAAAGCCGCCGACGGGGACGACGAAAGAAACACAATTTATTATTTATAGCGTTTGTTATCATTAAAAAAAATAATTCAGTGTGTTTTCTTTGTTAAGCCTTCTATGCTGTTCCAGGAAAGCTAAAATTAGGCGCCTCTCCAATGTTTTTCTCCACACTCCACCACTTCGCTTAATTTTGACAGTGTAAGTTCCGTAAAGAAAAAGAACTGTGTTGGTAAAGTTAATTGGCCTGCTAGTGTTAATTTGCTTTCGTTTGAATTTTTGTGGAGAATGCCGATATTTTCTCTGACCTATCAAAATTTATCTGTGGAAAAATGTATTTAGCATTAATACGCTTACTTAAATTCTGTAGAGATTTTTCGTACGGTGGCTAACAAATTTAGCTTGAACTACGTACTGCTTGGCTTAACCACTTTGCTTAATTTTATCTTTGGAGACATTTTTGTACGGGGGCCTAATTTAAGCGCGAGCAGCATACAACAAAACTGCAGCTATACTACTAAGTTAAATGAAAATGTTAAATCTATAGCCCGCGCTAACGTCAAAAGTGTGATTCATGTTACACATCCCTCGCAGTCCCTTTTTGATGCAGATCTCAGTTAAAATGAGAAAAGAACAGTTAGGTACTGTTTCCTGTACAAAAATTACATACATAACATAACAGTCATCAAATAGTAGTACAAATATTACCCTTTACTGTTAAAAATGCGGCAAATTTGAGGGTATCAGCGCCAAAGCTCTATTTTGTCGGGTGGACTGAATTATTGGCTCTCATCGTAATGTTCGGACTGGAAGATTGGTTTTTGTTGTGTTTACAGAAAGTGTTCTCCAAATCCTTAAACGAGGCTATGGTTACCTTGTTCATCTCCACAGGTCTCAGTTCGGTTCCTATCGTATTGCCACTTTTTATTCATAGCCTTTTGATCAATGATCATCTCTATTTTATTGATCTGTTTTTGTCATTCACTTAAGCGATAAAAAAACCTAGAATTCAATAGCCATTCTGGTCCTTTTGTCTAGCATCCAATATACCTTACGGCTTCTTGTCGCTGATGCTACTGACATTACGGTATGTCACAAATTATAGAGGTTTGAAAATGTGTCATAAATTTCGAGGCTTTAGCAAATATCTCGCTGACCGTTGGATTTTTAACATGATACTCTTTTTCTTCCTTCCTTGGAACCTCAAAGTCAAATACCTACACTTTTTCCAAGTGGAACTTTTTTAGGGGGTCACACTGGTTTCCTTTATCTCCATTTCAATTGGAGTGCGCATGTGCACTATTAATATGATAGAAAGATCTAGGCATCGCAAACGGTGGAAGTGAACTTCGGGCCCCTTAGAAGAGATAAAGATTGATTAACCCTGTTCCCCACTTATTGTTTACATAGAATATATCTATATATGTATGTATGTTCATGATATTTTGATTCTTTGATTGTATGCTGGAGGATCTTCAGCTCGAGATGTATGTAATACATACATAATATGTGCCTCCAATACGCTATGTTGACGCGAGCATAGTCTCGCTGAAGTAGCCGGGCTAACAATAGGTCCGCGCGCACAACAATGACACGGACAAATTGTGTTCGTCGCGACAACGAACAGCAACAACATAACAAGAGCACCGAGAGGAAAATAATTCAGTCGATCTTTTGTAAGATCGCTGATGCAACAGAAAAAGTGGTGGCTTCGATGTACGTGGGGAATACGTGTTTCTTCCTCTTGTAATCTCCTTTTGTCTGAAATTTGTTGTTTTGTTTTCCTTGTCATGCGTTCGTGCATCATGAAAATCGAAACTCGCAAAATTCAACAGGGACGGGAGGAGAGAAAACTCCACCATTACACGAGGAAACGGAAAAGCACAGTCAAGTCATGAGCTCGAATTTGGAATGCCCTTTATTTAGATTTGTACACAAATCGATTGACCCTACAACATAGACACTGGGACTGGACGGACTAAAAGAATATACTTCAATCTCATCGCCTCACTTCGTCCAGCCGATACCGGTGGCGGCAAACCTAAAGCGAAACATTATCACTTTGGGCGAGATCGTACGCCAAGTTAATCGGTTGGCGTTTACGTAGCCACAACTGAACCGCAACCGACCCAGCCGACGACGATTGATCGTTTAGCCCGAAAAGGGTGCAAGTGAGGCGGTGCGCGCCTGCTGCTTGCTCTCGCTGGTGGTATAATTTATTGCGTTGGCGATATTTCGCGTGAGGAGCCAGCGTTAAGAAACAAATGTTTCTTCTTATATATATATATTGTTGGTGAGCGTTCGTGAACTCATTAGGCAATATGTCTGATTAAGGGATTATTGGTGGTAAGTAGGTAATGTTTTTCGGTGTGATAAATAATTTAGTAATCACTGATCAGTGATTTATACCTCATTTTATAGAGGGCAAACATGGCGAATGATCTTAAGCAGCACTTTTCGCTCTGTGGGAAACAAATTCCTCGTGGTAGTCAAATGCAAATGTCATAGAGATAGACATAATAGACTCATTAACCGTCCGGGCCAATCAGTCACCCATTGGGAATAATCGACATTGATTGGTATGGGAATTTGGGGAAGGAGATTTCGGCACAAGATATGTGCGGTTAATCATAGAAATCACATTTCACGGCTTATTTGCCTAGTGAGATGACCCCGTAAGGTGAGTTGATCTCGGTGGACCGGTGTTTTATCAAATGTAATTTTCTTTTGTGCAGGAGCGAGAAGGGGAGGTTACTGTTACATAGTAATAGGTATTTATATCAAAACAAATGCAACCCTTTCGTGAAACCTTGTTTTAAATCGGCCACGTTCTAAACAGTCTCCTGACTACTAGATAATGTATAGAGTACGACTATTAAAATTAAATAGAGTTCGCCAGTGGTATTAATTTTACCACTATAGTGAGATGGCTTATAAACACAAAAGATTGGAAAATAAATTATACACATCATTGCATCTCTGGACAAATTGTTTTTTTAGTCTTTTAGTCTATTACAAAGAATGCGAATCTATTGACTCACATTTTAATATCTGTATAGAGAAGTCTAGGCTACAAAAGGTCACAATTAAACGGACATACATACGCGCGAAAAACATTACGCTCCGTCTGGGTACAGTCAGGTAAAAAAAATAACTGATGGTATACTCATGTTTGTCGAATTAAAAAAAAATCTGTTTTATAAGCAAACTCTGAAACCAGTGTTAGCATGAACAATGAACACGAAAAACTGATCTGCATTAAAATCTAGGAATGAAAAAATGATAAAAGATGAAATCAAAAATATAGCTTATAATGGGTGTCCCATAATTCACGCAAAATGTAAATTTGATTGAAAGTACAGATTTTTAATAAGCTTACATTTTTTATTGATTCATAGAGTATACAGATTGGGGTTAAGTATGGAATAGCACATCGGATAAATCACAAATGGCCGCTACGGCTTTGCTGTCAAGTACGTACTCTTTAACTGAAATTTTCTATGACCGTTTCGCATAAATGTGGCTGAATCTTTGATCTCAAAAAACCCCAAAAATAAGCTTCATTACTGAAGATGATTTTGATCGATAATCAGCATCCACTTGTTGTTGTTCCAAACAGTGGCGTAGCGTGGGTTGGGGCCGCCCGGGGCAGACCTAATTTATGCCGCCCCTCACAATTTTGAACACTAAAAAAAACCATCGTCTACGGTATCAACCAATTATACCTACACATATAAACTTGGTTAAATTTGTCTTCTCTGATTTTTTTTCAAATACTGATTTTTGATATTTTTAACCAAAATCGTTAGAGCGGTTCTTGTAAAATTTGGCAGACAAAACAGTACCCAATAATGCAATGTTTAGTTTGAAAAATACTATTGATTAACTTTTTAGCTAAAAACTGAGTATAAGTTATTGTTCTTGATGAATTCTTACATCCTTGGTCTTTAAAGTTTTATTTCAAATCAAATTGGGGTTGTCGAGATACAAGTTGCAAATCTGCTCTAAGTATGTAAACTAAAGCCCCCAAACTACAAATCCCAAGTTTGAACGAAATCCGGGCAGCCGTTTAGGCTGTAGGCCTCGGGACGTACAGACAGACAGACGGAAATAATGTTGCGACCTACTTTTTTTGAGTTCCACTATCATCATAATGTCAGAATTGATTAACATCTCTAGTTCGAAATTTTGTATGATTACAATATCTTTCTCGTACTACGTAATCGAGAAAGTTAAAAAGTTATTACTTTTTTAATTATTTACAGAAAACTTCTTTAAAATTTTGTTTTCCTTCTTTCATCAGGGCAAACTCTCTTATTATTCTTTCAGTATTGATGGTCTCTATGATTTCCTGCTCTATAGCCATGATACGCAGATTAGATACAGTTAGAGTGCTCATTGTCGATCCTTAATAATTTTTAATAAACTTCAATTTTGAGAAACTTCTCTCACAAACACAAGTTTTAGCAAAAAAAGAGAAAGAGAGTATTTTCGAATGCAGATGTTGTGTACTGTGTTATAATTTGTCTGTTCTGTGCAGTGTTGTCATTTCTGATAAAGTGTATAGTTGCATACTAGGGAGCAGCAGGATTTTGTTGTTGAGCAACACAAGGAATTGAAAATAAATTCGTTAGACTGAAAAAAGAATCCGTTTTGTAAATTTTTTATATTTCAAAATTATAAACGCCCCTAGCAAAAGTGCCGCCCGGGGCCTGTGCACCCTGCCCCCCCCCCCTCGCTACGCCACTGGTTCCAAAATCCATTCAACGAAATTTTTTCGCGCTGCATATGGTCAGTAGTCTTCAGTTCTTGAGTCAATTGAACTTTGTAAGCCCGAAGTTTCAAGTTTTTCGTAAGAATTCGCTGTAGACAGCTCCTCGAAACTCCCAATTCTTGACTACGGTGCCGAATTGACGTTCCTGGACTGTCAGCAACAGCAATAGGTACTCTCGCGAACTGCTTTGATGTTTTCGGTTAAACTACTTGTGACAGGACACCCAGAGTACACCCAGATCACTAATTGATTTATTCTCCCTAAATTTTTAAATTATTCTCTTCACAGTTGATGGTTTCAAACACTATGACGGCCATATTTTGTACGAAAATTGCAGAAATATTGCTCAACAATTTTACTGACCCCGAACTGCCATCTGGCACATTGTTATCTTTTTTCACTGCAATAGTAGAGTGATGCCACTGGAAAAAAAATTCAAATTTTACATGAATTATGAGACACCCTTTAGAGGAGTATTCTAATACCTTCAGGTCGTATTACCTTTACCACAGACTCACGGGCCGCTGTTGTCAGTCGTCACTGCTGTCATCGAGGAAACGTATACAGATTTAGATATACCCAATGATACGGAGAAGACGCCTGACCTCCTAACGGAAGCAGATTAAGGATAGCCTCAAGCAGTGCCGGCTCCAGCCAAACTAGCGTCCTGTGCAAGATTTACAGAAAGTGCCCTTTTTTAGTATTTTTGTTTTGAGATTTTTGAACTAGATTCTTCTGTAAAATGTAAGTGGATGTGCAAGAAATATACCTAAATGAACAGGGTGGAGTGAGCCTGCATGGGTCTAGTGGAATTTTTTATTTTGCGATATTTTGAGTTAGATTCTCCTCGAAATTGCAACATTGCAAGTGATGTGAGTTGATGTGCAAGAAATAATTCAGCACAGGTGTGATGGATGTTATTATTTTAAAAGCAAGTATTTTTTGCGCGCAAGATAAAATTAATTTTGCTTTCCTAGCCATGCTCCACCAGGACTGACGCCCTGTGCATTTGCACATCTTGCACGTATGGTTGGTCCGCCCCTGGCCTCAAGACCTGCGCTTGGAGTTGTCCTCATCGCACTGGTGCCGGTATACACGATAGCCTTTGTACGATTTGTATTGTGTCTTCGATTTCGTAATGGCGTTTTTGTATCGTCTCTGGTCTAGATGAGCCGCATCCCGATCCACTCCATCAGTCCTGAATACTGGCGCGAAGGTTTCTAAAGTGAAAATTTTCTTATCTACAGGGCTGCCATCGCCTGACATTGCAGGAAAAGATGACTTCTTCTCCAGCGAAAAGCAATAAAAGGCTTATATCTTTCGGATCATTAAAAGCCACTTTGCAATCTTACCTGAGGTCCATTCTCGCTGAACTGCGGGACATCACCGATCACCGAACTTTACTTTGATTTTTCGAGATTTTTGATTTTTTGTTTACTTTTTGATTCATGAGAAAATAACTGTTTTAAAATACATTTCGTATTAAAAGTTGAACTAGGAAATAAGTTTCTTCATTGTTTAAATGATTTGGCACCTCTAGCAGTCCATATAGGGTAAAGGCCCCTAATTTGAGCCCCCACCCAGTAATGAGCCCCCTGGATGTTTTTCGTTCAAAAGCTAAGCTCCTGTTATTTAAAACATAAAAACAAATATTTTTCAATTTCCGTTACTTCTTTACTTGTATGGTTTCAATTGTTTTCCTATATGGGGTTTTCCCAGTTGGTAACAGAAAATCGGTAAGTGCGGACGTTTCACTTGTGTGTTGCGCACACGTGTTTTTAGTCATGTTCATATTACCAATAAACATTCATAGCAATTATTTTTATATTAAATTATGTTAAATATTATTTATTTATTAAAATACTAGCTGACCCGGCGAACTTCGTTCCGCCCAAATTCGTTAATGAAATGAATATAATCATGCTTATTTTCAGATTCGAACGAATAATATTCACTATCGAGAATGTCAGAAAATGAATTTAAATGAATTCAACTTTCGAAATCAGCGGTTGCACATTTTTATTTTATATGGAGTGAACATACTTTTGTTTTTTTTATAGAGGCTCTTTTTTCATTTCATCATTAAAACTATATAAGTATTTCAAATATTAACTACCTACTTATTCAGAAATAGCTGGTACCCGCGACTTCGTCTGCGTACAATTAGTATTTCGAGTAACTGAATTAAAATATTTATTTCAACAACAGCGCCGCTTATCTGGTCCAAAACTATTCTATCTTTAAGCCAACCTATCAGCCCTACAGCCTACACATTTAAATTCATTGGTAGATATTATACCAAAAGTATAGAATTTTATTATCCCTAACTTGAGAAATAATTGGTTCGTCATTTAAACTTGCATCCCCTTCACGTTTTGTTTTCAGGACAAAAAGTAGCGAATGTCATTCTCAGAGGTCCCATCTATCCCTATACCAAAATTGATAAAAATTGGTTTTGCGGTCGTTAAAAGGTAACATTTCAAAGGTAACAATCTTACTTTCGCAGTTAAGTGGATCCCAAATGTCTTATTTATAAACTAAGTATTAAAAGCCCGTCAGCTTTAGCGTTCCTATCCAATTCCTCCGCTAATTTTGAAAATAAAATTCTCTCTTAGTTTTTCTATCTGTGCTGTGCCTGTGAATTGCAATTCAGCGTGATCATTATGCGACTAAAGTTGCGATTTCAAACTTTTTTCGAGACCCTGGCACAACTTTTTGCTATTTAAGCCCGTTTTTAGTTGGAGAAGGCGCTTTAAAAATATTTCAAAAGCTCTTATATCCAAATAAAAACATTTCAAATGTAAAGCAGTTGCCTATCACTACTTAATTATAATGTTTAACGAACCAATACTTGTTAAATATCAGTCACGAATTTGAAATAAGCTATTCTGCTTCAGAAATTACTCCTTCATTTTCTCATTGGCCCTTTTTCATACGACTTTTCAGAATGCTGCAACGGTCATACAGTCTGTGTCGGAGTCGCTTGTACGGGCATGATGAATGAAAGAAAAGTACCTACCTATAGTTTTTACACAATTTAATGTACTAAATGTTCGACTTTTTCAATTGCTAATATTTGAAAAAAACTAAAAATGCAAAAATAAGAAGCAAGAAAATCTCTTTTTTTTGACACTTCATTTGTTCAATTTTGTTGAGCGTGTGAATCGCAAGAGGTAAATTAGAGTGCATGTATTTACATCAACAATAATTCAAACAAATTTATTCACCTATATCGTCTTCAGTTCTTGAATTCTTCAATTCTTTACTGTAGTTATCAATGTAGGTAGTATCACAACCCCCAAAAACAAAAACCTTAAACTCAATATACATATTTACACCACCATATGCCCATTATCGCTCATCATTGGCCATCTGCGCATTTCCTCAGAAAAACATTGTTATTGCTTACACTCACCTCGCCTACTTCTCTTTCGTTTCACTTAAACGGAGAAAACTTCACGCAATTTTTCTTGACATGTATGTGCTTGTGCGATGTCCGCCACCCACCCACCCCAAAGCAGAACAGCGATCAAGAACAACGGTTGCTGATAATTTTCGATTTGAGAAAATAAATTTAGTTTTTTCGTGTTAGATTTTGGGTTGTAGCTTAGCTTCTAGATAACACAGAAAGCTGATTAAAATAATTACGAAAGTTTTGACTCTTGTTGGTATTTTGTTTTGTTTGCATTGGTTAAGAATTGTTTGAGCAAAAGCGATAAAAAGGCAGTAAAGTCAGGAAAAAAAAACATTTTGGTCAAAAACGCTCCAAAAAAATAGGCACAGCAATTAAATGAATAGCCTATGTCCTTCTCCAGATCTTAAGGGACATTTCAAAAAAAATTTCATCGAAATCTGTGCAGTAGTTTTCACACCAACCGCGTACACATGAAAACAGCTACAGTTTTATTATATGTATAGATAGTGGGGGAGCACAACTGGGATTCAAAAACGATTAAATCCAATAATGAGCCGGGAGGGGCTCACTATTGGGCAAGCACAAAAAAACGTTGTTCCATTTACGACCCAGGCCGATTAGCATACAAATATTTATAAAATTACTCTTTCATCGCATTTCCGTGTGTTAGTTTTAAGGCCTTGAATGATTAAATTTGGGGAAAAAGCAATTTAGTATAGATATTAAAAATGTCCTTTTTTGATTTTTGATTTTTATCAATAGCAAAATTTGTCGAAACTATAATTAATTATTCGTATTAAACCCTTAATAATACTACGTACACTCTTTTATAGATTTATTTTGTCTAATATATAAGATATTTTAAAATGCAATTTGCATTTGAACATTTTTGAAAGCACCGGTTATTTTGATAAAAAATAGTATATTTATATACGGGCCCGTTATTGGAACGGGAAGAGCTCAAATTAGGAACATGGGGGCTCAGTACTAGAACATTCCGTATTTTTTAAATATTTTCTTTTTACTTAAATCGTATGAAAACTAACAAAAAGAAAAGCCATTTAACAAACAAAAAATTGATCAATCTATTCAAAAATGAAAAACTTGTTTAGATATATGCAAACAGTTAATTTTGCGGAACCGGCAAACTCAAAACTATCGTTAAGGGGGCTCACTACTGGGGCTTTTACCCTATAGCAAGTCAAATCTAGTGCTAACGTGCTAATCTAATTTTTTTTAATAGGTTTTCTATATTAACAGTACAATTCCTTATGCTGAATCATAATACAGCCATTTAAGAAGTTTTAATGGCAATTTTACTAAAAGTTGGTCATCCTTAAAACTTGTTTGGTGTCTTTGCTCCACTAGTCAGTCATATAATGTTTTCGGTCCAAGTATTAGTATTTTGAGCGGGTTTTGGTTACTTTAGTGGTCACTTTTTGGTAAAACTAATGATAGTGTACCTTTCATAGTTATCAGCTTAGCTGCAGTTGTATACATCTGGATCGCTGAAATAAGGGAGTAAAAGTTATTTAAGGCCTTATGTTTTACCAGTAAACATGAGACATATGCATCGTTTTATAATCTGAATATGAGAAGCTGAGTGCGTATTATCGGCTCTACAATCTTCAACAGTCAATGATTAGTGTGATTCGACAATGTCTAATCTTTCTTAATGAAGAAGTTATGGATACTGAAATAAAACCGTTTTCCAGGGTCAAGGATTTCTGGTTCGGATAGTCCGCCAGTCGCTGATTTTTTTTATTAGTCCTTTAGTCGGGTTAGAATTTGGAACAAGTCGTATAGAAATAGAGTAATAGAAATAAAATCTAGGTTAAAAAAAGAGAGCAATGATTGACTTTTGGGTACTTCAAAAACGGCGATGATTCCACAGGTATTCCGATTTTGTTAGAAAAATCTATTAGGGACTCAATAACTTTTTTGTATGTTTTAATTGCCACATAAGCGATATACCAAGAGAAGATGGCACTACCCTTGCTACGTTCGCCGACGACACCGCTATCCTTGCAGTAGGTAATACGATCGAAGAAACAACTGCAAAACTGCAAACCACACTGAATGGACTAGGGACTGGCGGATCGCCCTCAACGAAACTAAATCTGTTCACGTAAATTTCACATATAAGAAAACTAATGACTTGCCAATTTTTCTAAACTTGGCTCGAATATGCTTTGCTAACTAGGCCAAATACCTGGGAATGACACTCGACGCAAAACTGAAATGGAACTCGCACGTGAAAATGAAAAGTAAAGAACTCGATATCAAATAAAGAGAAATGTACTGGTTACTCGGAAAACATTCCCAGCTCAGTACCGAGAACAAACTGCTCTTATACAAACAAGTGCTAAAGCCGGTGTGGACCTACGGTATACAACTTTGGGCTTGTACCAAGAAAACAAATGCCAATATTTTACAAACACCGACTAATCGGGCATATCAACAATACAGTCCGACAAATTTTGGATGAGAGTAATTTATTGCGCCGACTATAAAGAACGAAACCTTTCGACTTGGCAAGATAAGGATTAACCGCGTCTTAATTGCGGAACATGCAGGATCTTTCAGTGGAAAGTAACCTGTCAAAAGTGTTTTTTATTTCGTTATAGAAAAATTGCTTGATAAGTTTTATCTTAGTCGCAGTATCTAACAATTTATCGAAGGGTAGTGTTTTTAGTCAGTAGAAATCTAACACTACTACGAACACGCGCTTGCTATTCGCATAGTGTCGTTGGAAGATTTTCACCTACCCTCGGAAAAAAAAAATAAAAAATGCGGCAAATAGCTGCAACTGTCTTAAAAAGATAGAGGCTGACTCTTGAACGGATGTTTACTGGATTTTTGAGGTTGTATACTGGGCAAAAGGAACAATTTTTTTTATTTTATTTACTAGCTGACCCGGCGAACTTCGTACCGCCTAAAATTGAATAAATTATTAACTTCCCTTTTGCTAGTTAAACCTCTCTATTGATGAAACTCCCTTGGAATTGAATTGAGTGGAATGCATAGAAACTTCATAGATTTTCGGGCTTCTTGATCGTTTTTATTTGCGCTAATGATTGAATTGAGTTGTTCCGGTGAGATTTTTTCAATCAACCAAATCAACCAGAGCAGAATGTGGGCAATAGGCAATCCTCGCTTCAACCGAGTACCCGATTGTGCTAACGATAAAGTCCATGATCGTTTTCAGGTTTTGCTTAAAAAATCGTGCGGTAGTGTCATGGCGGTCGCTCGAAGTTTTGCACGGGAAGTAAGAATCACCGTTCGGATAATTTTGTTCCCACTGGTAGCTCAGTGGTTTGTATGCTGGACTACTTGGGCGAGTGGTCAACTTGTAAAAATGGTTGGAACCATATATGCCCATCCATAAAAATTCAATTGAAATCAGTTAAGTGGTTTCGGAGATTGACAACAGCGCCACCTGTCGGGTGGCCACCAAAACTATCCAATTCTTTAAGCTACAACCAACCGTACACATCGACCAAATTTCATTTAAATCGGTTGAGGGGTTCTGGAGGTCGACACAGGTATGTTCACTAAAATGCCTATAACTTGTACAACCAATACGAATACAAAGAACGTATATACATACAAACCTTGTTTGGTTAAAATTGGTAGATGCGTTAAGGCGTGAATCGGCGACAAATGAACGCAATTTTAAGGCTCAATTTTCGTTGCTCCATAAAAGATGTCATTTGGAAGCATGAATTGTACATTTGAATGTTATCCAAAAAATTTTTTGATTCTGGTGTTGTGCCAGAAAGTAATGATCGTAATGGTTCAGGTGGATATTGTAATAGAACTTTCCCAGAAGCACAACACATTCCAGAAGGTTTATTTAAAAATTTGAATGCATTACAATATTGATATAGCTTGTTCATTGCGCCAATAACCACAAATTTGTGCAAACTATAATCAATGGCACTATTATATCGAAATCCAGCACCATTTAAAACAACATTATCATTGATTTGTTCAGCTCGTTGTTGTCTTTGTTGATTGATTTTGCATTTCATTTGGTCTATTTTGCGTTCTACACGACCAACTACCAATATCACTTCTTCGCTGAGGTGGCATTTTTGATACAAACTAAAAGAAAAAATTTAATTATAAAAAATCAATCTTCAATAAGTTAAAGGTACCGGCGTAGGAACCACAGGACTAAACTTTTTCAAAATGTTGGGAAAACATGAAGAACCTGATTGAAAACTCGAAAAAGTATTTTGACAAAATAAAAATTGATTTCTCATAAAAAAAAACCTATTTTACAGTACAAACACATTTTTTTGCTCCGGTTTTGGTAAAAAAAATTGTCATAATCTTCCAATTAGTAGTCTTCAGCTTCTCGAACGACATCTTGAGATGTCAAATCACTAAAAAAATCATTCTAAAACCAAAATGTACTGAAATTCATGTGTTTTTCCAAGCACGCACAACACACGTTTTCCAATTTCTACTAAACTTCACAAAAATGATATACAGACCAATACCAGAGATGTGTGAAAGTTTGGTTAAAATCGGTAGATGCGTTAAGGCGTGAATCGGCGACAAACCAACACAATTTTAGGCTCAATTTTTATATATTATATAGATATAGATATAGATAGATATAGATATAGATATAGATATAGATAGATATAAGCAAACGTTTGTTATATGCTTTAATTTATAATCACACTTTTTATGTGTACTAAATATAATGCTTGAAAAAAAGATGTGCATTAAAGAGCTGACCACTTGGTAGGTTACCTAACCTAACCGAGGTGCTACGATCAATTGATCTTTTGTGTACTTTGGCAAATAAACTGTAGATACCTAGGTACATACCTAACTTATTAAATTAAAATTGTGTCAGTAGGTAAAATGGGAAAGATTAACCGACAAGAAAATAAAAGAGGCGGATCGCATAGTTTTGAACAAGTTAGTAAAAGCTTACAATTGGTGCTATATATTGGTATATAATTAGAGACACCAAGGTATACATACTTTTAGTATGCATAAAAACGCTTTACAGGCAATTTAATATGGTTCTTACATTTTCTTATTATGTAAGTAGTTTAGTTGGTGGTTGGGTGATGTATGAATAGGGTAGACACTGATTGGCGTCAACTTGGCGATGCCCAGGCGTTGCAACTGGTTCATACACATCAATTGTGCTTATTTTACCTCCTCGTGGTAGCCACCGGATACTGGTCTTGTCCTTCCGGGCATGACTTGCTAAACTTATAAGCGCGAGTGTTGAACACGAAGAAAATAGCAACACTATAATGCTCTGTCGGAATGACTGGCTGAACGAGTCTCAGAGGTCTTACATGAGCCCCTCAGAAAGAGGACATACAGCGAATGAATCCACGAGATTGGATCAACGGTGGTGTCAACAGTCAAGATGGCAGTTACCTTACATGAGCTACTCTGACATATTTGGAGAAAAGGTCAGTAAGGATTTTTCAGCACTAGTCAGGGTGCTGAAATAGAGATGGTGGCGGATGAACCCTTTATGGGCCAACGGCAGCACTCATATCCCCGAAGTGGGTTACTGACAACGGAGTTTCCGACCCGCTGTCCTAGGGTCAATTCAGGGCCTGGTCCTCCAAGTTGGGGGTTGTGCGTGGGGTTAACTACCCAACCACGGAAAAATTGAGACAGTTGCGAAGCAACCATTAGCCTCGGAGACGGACGGATTTACTGTTGACGACCCTGCAAAACGAAAAAAGGACAATGACTTTCGGATCTGCACGTGGAATGTTCGGACCCTGAATAGACCGCGTGCAGCCGAACAATTAGCGGAGGCCCTACGCTGCTACAATGCAGATATCACCGCCATCCAGGAAGTGCGGTGGGATGGGCCGGGCAAAAAAAGGATAAAAAACTGTGACATCTACTACGGTGATTGCTATAAGGAACAGAAGCAGCGACTATTTGGATGTGGATTCGTTGTAAGCGGCAGACTTAGGCAAGAAGTCTTGAGCTTTCGACACGTTAGTGAACGCCTTGCAACTATCCGCATCAAGGCTAAATTTGCCAACATCAGCCTAATATGCGCTCACGCCCCCACAGAAGAAAAAGACGATGCTACCAAGGAATGTTTCTACGAGCTCCTCGACCAAACATATGAGCAATGTCCTAAATATGACGTTAAAATCGTCCTTGGTGATTTTAACGCCAAAATAGGCAAGGAGGATATCTTTGGTAGCACAATCGGAAAGCACAGCCTACACGACAACACGTCTGGAAACGGACTAAGGCTAATTGACTTTGCGGCGGGACGTAATGTTACTATAGCTAGCACACGGTTTCCTCACCTCAATATTCACAAAGGAACATGGCGGTCACCGGATCATCATACTGTCAATCAAATTGACCATGTTGCGATCGACGCAAGGCACTCCTCCAGTATTCTAGATGTCCGCACCTTCCGAGCGGCCAACATAGACTCGGACCACTACCTTGTTGTAGCCAAGGTACGAATGCGGATATCCCAGACACCACAACAACAAGGAAATACTGTGAGGAGATTCAACGTTGAACGGCTACAAACGCAACAGACCGCCAGAACTTTTGCCGATCGCGTGTCCCTCAACCTCTCGAGAAGTCCTACGCAGCCAGCATCAAGTGCTGAAGACCAGTGGCATAGATGCCAAGAAGCCATTAGAAACGCCGCAACTGATGTGCTTGGTTTCACCAAACCACCCCCTCGAAACCCCTGGTTTGATGAAGAATGCCGGCAAGCGCATGCAGCAAAACAACGTGCCTATGAAGCGGCGCTGCACAGAAGGACGAGAGCAGCTCGTGAGCTCTACGAGCAAAAGAGGAGGGAAGAACACCGGCTTCTCCGAAAGAAAAAGAAAGAGCATGAGAAGCGCGCGATCGAGGAAATAGAGAGATGTTACTCCAGGAACAATGTTCGGAAGTTTTACCAAAAGGTAAAAAGAACGTGTCATGGCAAGAAAACCCGAACAGAAGCCTGTAGAGATGAACAAGGGAACCTTGTAGTGGAATCACAGTCGGTGCTGAGGACATGGAAAAACCATTTCTGCAGACTGCTAAACGGCGAAGACGACCAAGATCCCGCTGTCAGGCAGAACGATCCATTCAATCTGGACGATGAAAGCCAAGATTTCCGTCCACCTGACCAAAATGAAGTGAGGATAGCAATATCCAAGCTGAAGTCCAACAAGGCTGCTGGACCAGATGGCTTACCTGCCGAGCTCTTCAAAGCAGCGGGAGATGACTTGGTAGAGTGCATACACCAACTCGTCTCCAAGATTTGGTCGGAAGAAAGTATGCCTGATGAATGGAACCTCAGCATTGTTTGCCCGATCTATAAGAAAGGAGACCCTCTAAACTGCGCCAACTATAGAGGTATCAGTCTCCTTAATATCGCCTATAAGATCCTCTCTGCTGTACTGTGTGAACGCCTGAAGCCATTTGTCAACGAACTGATTGGACCCTATCAGTGCGGTTTTAGGCCCGGTAAGTCCACAGCCGACCAAATATTCACACTACGGCAGATCCTGGAGAAAACCCAAGAAGTCCAAATCGATACCCACCATCTGTTCATCGATTTTAAGGCCGCATATGACAGCATTTATAGAGACGAGCTATACAGAGCCATGTCTAGTTTTGGCATCCCTGCCAAACTCGTCAGATTGTGCAGAATGACAATGGAGAATTCTCGCTGCTCCATTAAGGTCGGAAACAATCTCACCGAGACCTTTGATGTCAAAAAAGGATTTAGACAAGGTGATGCGCTGTCATGTGACTTCTTTAACATCATTCTTGAGAAAATTGTGCGCAACTCACAAGCCAATACCAGAGGCACAATTTTCCAAAAGTCTGTGCAACTGCTTGCATACGCGGACGATATTGACATTATTGGCAGAACACAGCGAGCTGTCACTGGCGCGTTTGCAAGTATCAGTACGGAAGCGGCAAAAATGGGTTTAATGGTAAACGAGGGCAAAACAAAATATATGCTGTCAACAAGAAGGGACACACAACATCGACGAATCGGACAGAACGTCACAGTAGACAGCTATAATTTTGAGGTAGTTAGGGACTTTGTCTACCTCGGCTCCGCTATAAATTCTGAAAACGATATCACCTCAGAAATCAAACGAAGAATCACTCTTGCCAACCGCTGTTACTTCGGCCTAAGAAGGCAATTGATTAATAAGGCCTTGTCGAGAAACACTAAGGAGACTCTATATAAGACCCTCATCATCCCAGTCCTGCTATATGGTGCAGAAGCATGGACGCTTTCAAAGGCGGATGAAGATCTCCTTGGTCGTTTCGAACGAAAAATTCTTCGAGTGATTTTCGGTCCCGTTTGCGTTGACGGGTTTTGGAGGAGGAGATTTAACAGCGAACTCTACGAGCTGTACAGCGACATCGCCCTGGTCAAAAAAATACGCATCAGTCGTCTAAGATGGCTGGGGCATGTAGAGCGAATGAACACCAATGCTCCGGCCCGAAGAGTCTTCGATACCAACCCGGAGGGACAACGCAGTAGAGGAAGACCTCGCCTTAGGTGGCGCGCACAAGTGGAAGGGGACCTCAACCAACTTGGAGTGCGCAACTGGAGGCAGTTAGCCAAAGATCGCGCTAACTGGAGAGGCGTATTGGTTGAGGCCCAGGTCCACCCCGGACTGTAGCGCCGCCTAAGTAAGTAAGTAAGTAGTTTAGTTTCCGCAATGTTTGCAATTCGTCGTCTGAGGAATAATTTGTTGACTTTCAGGTACCTACGTACCTTTGCGCATAGGTAAATAGTAGAAGCACTGGTAAATGCCAATAAAAACTATACGCAGAAAAGTATTTATTTATTTTTTATATTAAACAAACTACTCACCTTCCAATCCAGCACAATACCCATTTCATTTCAATGTCCATTGCCCACCTTCCAGACGCACACTTCTAAATTCCCACTATAAAAACTTAACCGATGAACCTTCCAACTTTACTTGGCATCCTCAGTGAAGTTCCCCCACTATAACGGCGAGAAATGGAATGAACATCCACACTCCAAAGCGGTCACCACCACCTCGCTTGGTATACCTTTTTCAGTTCGCGATCGCGAGCGATGTTGTAAGAATATCGTGTGAAGCCGCATGCAACTTCCTGATCTTATTCAGTGAATTTCTGAAGCCACAGGTAAACTGTGAGCGCACGCGGACTAAAGATATCCATCCACTGAGTTTAAAAATAAATATTCCTCTGCGAACGCGATAATGATTGGTCACAACTTCTCATCGGATATCTAACGCTCCCATTGGATCGTTGTGGTTCGTCACTTAACCGGTAGCGCCACATACGATGAGGTATTAATGAGGTGATAATTAAACGTGATCGCTTATGTGATATATAATGTAGGTGCATTTCGGGAATGTGCACGTAAAAACATACCGGTGGCAGTAAGTTTGTGTTTCGAAGAACACAACAAAAGTTTCACCCAAGTGCTATTTTCAAGTACATTAGATAAATGTATGTTACACAAAAACGTGTAAAATATACCTACACAATCAAAGTAAAGAAATTACATCGCGGCGCATTGTGATTAATTCATCAGTTCGGTTTCCTTGAAAATGCGCACTCACGCTGTGGGAGTTATTATTGTTTTTGTTTCCAAATCGTGCCTAGCGCAATCAAACTGGAAATGTGTTAATTTTATAATTATCGAATTCGAATTAATTGCGAATTAAAGTTCTACAATCAGCATAATAAACAACAACCAAGTATAGTTTGCAATGAAAATGTTCAAAGAGCTGAGTATTTTTTCGGAAGCATGTCAATTTGTTCGTATTTGCATGGGTTTTATTAAGTGGGTAAGTTGCTACTGAGATTTATTAAATTCGGAAGCTTTTGTAGGTCAGTTTCCTTCCTTTGCAGTTCAGATAAATTAATAAATATAAAATGTCATCGATGCTTCGATTTAATTGCTTTTTCATCGAATATGTCCTTTCGCCATCATATTACAGTCCACCGCATTTATCAAAAACCGCATCCAGTTCAAAAGAAATTGTTTCTGATACCTACTTAGTTGTTCTTGTATGCGAACACGTTTATAAGAAAGTGATCGCGGTGTTCCCATATGCGTTTCCTATAATCGGTTTGATCAAATATGAATGTTTCTTATATCCGTCGTGGACTTAATATATTTTTCTGAGGTTGTCTAAAAGCTGTCAATACGTTGCATAAAGAAAATTTTAAATCAATTCACTGATTTTAATTCAATTCGCAACAATATCAAGGGCTATAAAAATAAATCAAACTTGGTGAAAGACTACAGAGACTTGTCTGGATCTAAAAATTATAGTGCGATTGATTTAGCATAGCTTACATACATAGTTTTCATAACTATAAATTTATATTACGGCGGCATAGTTTTGTGTTAAAATAGCCTGATTCGATATTTCGTATTTGCTGTTAAATTCTTCCTGAGTTGGGCTAAACCATTTTTGATTAAGTAGCTACTTTGATATTAATTTTTAAAACGATCATCATCATAGTCCAAACAGTTTCGTAAATGTCCGTCTTGTACCATAATGATCGAATAATCGCATTACCTACGACGAGTTAATCTGAGGGTGGAGGACGTACCTACCAAACTACCGGTATAATTCTGCATGCACTTTGTTCTTCCGGACTCGAACAAGTTAACCCAAGTAATCTCTGAAAATAATAGAAAATAGTACTCACTTGCTCAGTCACTCAAAACCAAAATGCTAAACTTGTTCCTGTGTTGCAAAAATAATATCTTGACTGTTTGATTGACACTTAAAAATTAACTAGGAAAAGACAAAATTCATATACCTAGGTACGTAGATAAATTATTTATTTTTTTAATTTGCTTAAAAATAAAAAAACCGATATTACCTTGTTAGCTGAAACTTGATCACCAAACGAAGTTAATCTACACCAAACTATAAATAATAAAATATATATACGAAACGACATTTGTTTGTAAAACAGATAAAGCCAATTTTTGACTGGATTGTAATGAAAATTCAACACCCAATTTCCTGCGTGTGCATTTTAATTAAAAATTCAAGTCAACTTTTGACTTTATCTGGTTTACAAACAAATTATACCCAAAAACATAAGTATGAATAATTGAAATTACCTAAGTGTTCAGAAAGTTATAGAATGCATTTAACTGATAACTGCACTTCAAAAAAAAAAGATGCAATAAAAATCAAACCCATAGGTTTTTCACTTTGATAAATGATTTGATGGGCGCGTGGCTTAGTGGTTAGTGTGTTGGATTACTAAGCGAGGAGTCCCAGGTTCGTATCCCGAGAAACCCCAAATTTCAACTCAAGTTTTTTTTCCACTGCGCCACCTCTCGCGAACGTCTGACAAACATCCGAGAATATAACTGTCATGAAGAAGCTTCTCAATTAGCCGTTTGGACTCGGAATAAAATTGTAGATCCCTTCCATTCGTCCCAAAAATGAAAAACTCACACAAAACGAATGGTTGCGAGAAGCTAGGCCCAGGGTCGTCCCTACCGACCTGTAGCGCCAACTATTTTTTTTTTTAATGATTTGATGCTTTCTTACGCTTGCCTATATGTATAACGTTGGCAGGTTGTGTAATTTTGCCCCTAGTTGCCGGTGCATAGTTTTCGTGGATGACCACGATGTTACCTATTTTCATACCTACTTCGATAACTCCCTTCGCTCCCTCGTAATCAATTGATTAATAAAAATGCTGTCTGCCCCAACACATTTGTCTGCATAATAAGTCCCTTTTTCGCGTTGAAAAATTACGTTTAAAAAAAGGAAAAGGAGACTCGAGGGACTGGCAAAACTTTGAAAGCAGCACCCGCATCTATAATGTTTTCTTTTACTTTTTTTTTTACATCGCTTTCAATAATTGGTGGTGGCATACTGCTTATCGCACATTTGGCGCAAGGCGCTAGGGAAATGTCACCTATTTTATTAATCAATTTTCTTCTCACAATTTAACCTGGCGGTAAACAGTATTTACAAGAAAGGCCTATTGTCGAGAAGGATGTTACGATTTTATTTTATATTCGAATTTGAATATATAAATATAAGAACCACATAATGAAAGCTTGCAAAGATATAATTTTGTGACAAATAGAAACCGACTAATCGGACACATCAACAATACAGTCCGACAAATTTTGGATGAGAGTAATTTATTGCGCCGACTACAAAGAATGAAACCTTTGGACTTGGTAAGATAAGGATTAACCGCATCTTAATTGTGGAACATGCAGTATCTTTCAGTGGAAAGTAACCTGTCAAAAGTGTTTTTGTTTCATGATAGAAAAATTGCTTGATAAGTTATACCTATCTAGTTGCAGTATTGAACCTTTTATCGAAGGGTGGTGTTTTTAGTCAGTCAAAATCTGACACTACTATGAGCACGCGCTTGCTATTCTCATAAGTGTCTTTGGAAGATTTTCACCTACCCTCGGATCGGAAAAAAAAACAAAATAATAAAAACAAGATAATTTTTTTTAATTTTAATTTTTTTTTGATGCTGTATGTATATGTAAGTAACACAAAGAAACATAGCGAGAGAGAGTATATGGTTGGATTTTAATACAAAGACTGAAATTTTTATCATCTTACATAAAGTCCGTATGACACTACATTTCTTCCTCATTTTTATTATGTTAAGAAGTCAGCGGTGTGTAAAGGAGACTAAAACTGTAAGTAAGGGTAGCAATTGTTTGAAAGCAACCGCAAATTTTCAAACGAATTTATTTTCTAATAATCGCGAAATGTCAAAAAATTTTTCGTACTGCTCTAGTTGTCATTTTTAAAAGCAGACAAAAATACAAAAAAAATTGTGTCATACGGGCTTAACGAACGAGCAACGTTAATATAGAATATTGCTACCGAGATTCTGAGACTTGTGTGGTCGCAATAATCGTCCCACCAGACAGGTGGAACCAGATCAACATATTCTCTATTGAATTCACCGGTGCCAGTGAGAAAATACACCGGTCGAGTTAAAAATAAGCCAAATCAGTCAATTCCCCGCCGGCCTTTCACTGCATTTGGGAATTTTTCAGTCCACTTTGTTGTAAGTTTTGCATTAAGATCTTCGCTTAAACCCCTACAAAATCAAATTAACTTAAGAACTGAAGCCTCTTGATTATTTGGTTGGTTTAAGCCAAAAAGCCAACAGCGTAGGAAGAGCTCATGCAACTAGAAACGTTCCGGGCGAAATGTGTAAAAGAGTAATGGAAAATTGACTCCAAAGATTCGATCGCTGCAAAAGTGCTCGCGGTACGGATCTGAAAGATCTAATATTTAACATGATTGTGTATGTGTAGTGTTCCACTCATCAAATAAAAATTCTAAATTATTCTGTGGATCTTCTTTATTTTTTGCGCGATCTAGCTTTCACAGCGAATTTCGAGTTTTCTCAACCCTTCCAAACAATGACTCATTTGGTCCGATTTCCAGCAATTAGGTATGCATTCAATTTATCTTTAAATTGGCATAATCCTGTCCGGTAATCTTTTTTCCCTTTCCCAAAAAAATCAATGAAGGTTGCGCCGGCGGAACTCTAGAAAACCTCGTTGCCATGACTTGTATGGCTGAAGAAACCGTTCTTGCCTCTTTTGTTGGCTTTTGGAATACGTTTGTCTGGAGAAGTTCAATTGTTAAATTATTTATTCATTTGTGGCATGTAGTGTTGTACCCAGGGTCTCAGGTTCGGTAACCGGAATATTAAAGAAATAGCATCTCAAGGCATATTATGCCGCCGTTAAGTTTTAATTGCCATAGCAACGTAAACCAAAAAGCGATTTTTTCGTATAGTGACATTTAAGCAAAACAGCATCATATGTCGAAAAGATGCAATGCGACTGCCTGATTTCATATTTTTTCTTTCTAGTGATGTAGTTTCAAGATCTAATACTTCAAGTGACTTTTTAGTGAGTGCAGTCGTCACTTCAGTTTTAGAGTTTCCACCAAGATCCAAGCACTTTTTTTTTATTTGAATAAAAAAGTGTGAATAACTGGATATGCAATGATAATAAATTAGTAAACAAAAAAATAATTTAATAAATAATTTAGCGCAACAGACTCATGTAGGTACCCTAGGCCTAGCTTCTTACAATCATTCGTTTTGTGTGTATTCTGTCCTCGTCCAAGACACCAACCACTATGCAACTGCGCCAACGCTATAAAAAGATACAAATAATTATAAGTAAATAAATAATCAAATCACATCCTGTATTAGATCTCACTCTCTCAACCATATATGTATATGTACCACATGCAATTTGTAATGAAAGTAAACTTAATCGTTTATAGTTTACTTTGTTTTCCCCGGTAAAACAGTATTACAATTTCATGTATAAATCCTGCAGCCTTATTGAGACCTACCTACGGTGAAAGACATAAGTATTCGACTTGAGATATCAATACAGTTTATAACTAAGCGTGGGATATCTAATAGTTTTTCTCTCTTGAAACCAGTTTAACGGACACACTTGTTTGCATAATGCGAAGCGGCTCCATCTTTTGCATCGAAAAAAGTCCGAGAGCTCCAATATGCACACTCATAAGTTAGGTACGCATCGTATTCAGTAAAGACGAGGAAAACAAACTATAAACTAGTTGGCATTGTGTCAAGGTTTCAGGATATGCAGCACATATAGCGCAAACCTAAATCATATTCCTCCCCGTCACTCCATACCTTCAAATAAATACCATAGCCAGGACCTAAAGCAGCCTTTTAAAAAAGTCTCGGTTATTTGAATTTTAATTTACAATCGTTTACTCACTTTAGACGAAAGCAATGCCAATTCACACACACCGTACAAT
This sequence comes from Cheilosia impressa, assembly GCA_948293265.1. Taxonomy (NCBI): domain Eukaryota; kingdom Metazoa; phylum Arthropoda; class Insecta; order Diptera; family Syrphidae; genus Cheilosia; species Cheilosia impressa. The sequence goes on along the minus strand of OX411884.1, from coordinate 37,191,840 downwards.
GGCACGTTCTGTGAAATCCCTGTTCATATTTCCCATTTCCGTGTCTACCTCGGTCAATGGCGCCTCGTATACGAGAACGAGTATAACTATAATCCACAAAATATTTTTATTTGCACACATTCCAAATTACCCAAATGCTGTCTGATCCTTATATTGGATCATTATCGTTTTTCAGCATGGAACTATGCAAAACCAAGAGATTATCCTTGTCATAGACAAGGATTTGCAAAGTCTCGACCGCACAATCATCACGCATCTCATATTTACACCTTCGTCCTTCTCGCTGTTGTCGCCAACGTACTCGTATAGGGATGTCGTTTCATAATCGAATCGTTGCACTTTTCATTTGAATGTGTTCTTATTCTGATGTCAATATACCTGAATGGGATTTATTTCGTACACAAATATACTGGCGCCAGGATTATGGATTTATCCCTATCCAGATATAATACAAGCCGAGAATAATAATAGTTATGACATAGATACCCTTAGTGACGAAAGGTCATTACCCATTTCCAGGAGCATAACCAGCCCTATTTGATGAAGGAAAGTACAAGTATCTTCGTCCGCATTTTTCGGGGGTTTGTACCCAGAGCCCGAAGGATATGAATGTGGTTTCGAATGTCCTAGGTTATTGTTCTTAAGATTGAGTGGTATCATTCCTTAGGGGCCTGTTGTATCTCTCCGTATACACGGTCTGCTCACATGAAATATAATTTCAAATTCCAACTGAAGACATTATTTCGTGTCATTTCGCTTGCCATTTGGGTAGATATGGCAACCACCACCAGATCATCGTTGCTTAGATGTGTGGCTATAATTGAATTCGACTCAAGTCCAATGAGTAATGATGATGTTGATGTTGATGATTTCGTCTACCACGGTGTGTGGTAGTGGCTATAAAATTCAAAAGCGGTTGCCCTGTCTGTGTCTAGTACGAGTATGTCTACCTGTGGCAATAAAGTGACGGTATGAGTTAGGAGAAGGACACCGCAAATCAATTTATTATTGTAACAAAGTTTGTTTGATTTTGGGCTTGGGATATTCATACTCGTACAACCTTTGTCTGCAAGCGTAAATGTATCCGCCAATAATGGGCGTATTGTGGCTTTTATTGTAGGCAACTATTGTACGTTGACTGACTCGTTCTGTTTTGCATTTTGTTTGTACGAGTATTTTTTTTTTTCGTTTCATCAAGTGGCCTTAAAATCGTTGCATCGATATACATGGAAGATGATGGTTAAGCCAAGATCTCCTCCAGATTACAATGGCTAATGTTGGTGATGGCAGTTGGGTTGGATATGTGTGCATTGCAAAAACTCTTAGGGGCATACGAAGAATAAGGTGCGCGCTATAAAGTGTTTTGTGGTTGGGTTTACGATTGCGATTGCTTAGAGTTTCGCGAATATGTGGAGGGTTTTTGGCGAAAGGTATACCCAACTACTAAACTCGGGTAGTGTATAATAAAAGTCTGCCACCTTTGGCTCTAGCCTCTGGCGGGAAACCTATATTTGCATTCAACCACCTATGTTTTTAAATCGATGAAAGAAACTGGTAAGGGAAAGGTCAATTCAAGCGGGATTTGTTATATAGTATCAAATTCGTTTCATTATTTCCCCAACTTCGCTGAAATCAATATCTACTATATCTATCTGAAGAGGTGGTAATTTGAAAGTTATAATAAAAAAATATCAGTCAATTTTGGGTATAAGCCGAATCCACTCAGAACGGCCTTGATATTATTTGCATATTCCACAGGAGTATTTAAACAGGCTATACAAATGCACCTACAGACGACACCATTTTCGAAACTGAAGAAAGGCGAATAAATCGTGAACCATTTCAGGAAGCATGCTAACACTTGGTAAAGTTGAACAGTGCCGAGGTTCCGACGACAAACCGATGAGTCTAAAGGCGATCAGAAGAAGTCGACAGTCGAGAACAAAAGTTGAGCCGTGCAGAAGGGAACAGATTTTGATACTTAAGGTGACGCTACAGTCCTGGGTGAACCTATGGGTAGTAGTACTTGTTTGCAGAAGAAGTGGTTCCAGTTGCGCACTCTAGGTTAGTTGCAATACCTTGTAGTATTTTAAGCCCTTTTCAACATTAAAGGTCTTTGTGTGATTGAAATATCTATAAATTATTACTAGAGACCGAATTATATGCATTTGCATATTTTGCAAATTATCACCAGTTATGGCATATTTTACTTAAAATCTATTGATAATACAGTAGTAACCGTTTAAAGCGAATCCGGTTAAAGCGAACTTTCGGTTATAACGAACCATTTCATGAAGTCACAATCAATGCCCCATAAGAATTATGAATTTTAATTTCGCATATAGCGAACCCACCTAAAGCGAACTTTCGCATATAACGAACCCATTCTGCGCGTGAAATAAAGAAAATGTCCGGTTATAACAAACCAAAAATCTGTCGCTTTACATTGTCATCCAGATTTTCCCAACTTCGAAACTTCCCCGAGAACTGTATAGCTGCGTACGAACCAACATTCTCAAACGTCAAAATTTTGTCCTATAATATAATTTGTTCGGTACTTCCCCGAGTAACCTTATGTTTACAAACGAAAGGTTGAGTGAAGTGACGCGCTTAAAAATCATTTAAGTAAAATGGGAGATTTAGAAACAAAAAAAGAAAATGTTTCACATTAAAAGACAAATAACTTTTTCTTTTCTTTTTTTGATATTCAAAACAAAACTTTATGATTTTTTTAGTGTATCTCTTATAACGAACCAATTTGGTCAGTCCCTTCGAGTTCGTTATAAGCGGACACTACTGTACATATTTTCATTAAAACCCTAGTAAATATAAAAATTCACGCAATACAAAGTAGGCCGATGTTGGTTTTTGTCACAATAATAGACTACTCTAACATAAAAAAAAAAACATAACTCTAATATGCACTCATTTTTCTCTCATACCAGTATTAAAAAGATCGAAACTCAGTACTTAGCTAGCGTAGACTGAATCTATTCAGATAATAAATAAAATCCTCCAAATGAGCTCCGAATTGTCAGAGGCACTCCCAAGAAAACTAAGAAATAAGTTTGAATTTTGAATAACACCCATTCTAGCGTTGTGTTAAATTAATATTGTTTTTAATTAACCGGGTGAACTTCTGCCAACATCAATAAGTGCAAACATAACACCCTAATGCAAATATTGCCCAGTCACCTCAGTGGACATGGAAAGGTAATTTTCCCCCTTTATAAATATATTTTAAGTGATCGAAGATGTAATCTTACCAACGAACATTTGGAACAGTACATTATTATTCACATTTTCAAGACTAACAAAACGTTATTATACTATGTTATTCAGCTATATTTTATACCGAATTTAAAATAAAATAAAAACGTTGCTATTATCTTATCATATAGCTAATGTTGCATATTTCCGGCATTTTTCATGCATATTTCAACCCTTTTATGTTGCATATACGAGTATAATCCGGTCTCTAATTATTACTGTAGGCATCTTACAATAAGTGCCACTCTAAAATGTCTTGAGCTAAGGTCAGTACGAATTTTCCAGCACAATTCAGCGTACTGAAAAGCGATGGTGGTGAATGTGTCCACTTTAGGTAAGTGCCTTCTCATCCAAGATCCGAGGGAAGTAAGAGTCTCGCAAATAGAGTAAGAGCTAACAAGCGCGATGGGTGTTATGTCCGTGGGAATCAGGTGAAGTACAGCATATCAGCTTAAAAAATCACGGCCAATAGACCACACCTAGCTCTAGCAGCAACTACAACTACTGCGTGTTGTTCGAACTAAGGGAAATGTTTACTATATCAATGAATGTGCGTGACAGCGAATTGTTGCTTGTCTGGGTAGTTAAACAGTCCGCATCTTAAGAGCTTTTTTTAAATCCTCCGTAATAGGTTCGACCGCCGACTCTCAAGCATACTACTTTTGCATATTCAGGGGAGTCGGTTGCACTTCCTATTTTTGCATGTGGAACTCACGTCTATTTCTCTCAGCAGTTCGGGGTTAAGTCTGCAGAATTGATTTATAGATTCAGTCAAACGGTAACCCTCTGCTTTGTATCGACTTACATATCAATGCGGAGCTTATTTCGAAACTGGCGAATCGGCTGGACAAGCTTTAACTGGTTAGCAGTGTTTTTACTGCTAGGTGCTAGACAATTCGTTTCAAAAATTATAAACTCACACCAAGCAAACGGTTGTGAGAAGCTAGGCCTAGGGTCCGTACGGACCTGCTGTGCCGAATATTTATTTATTGATTTTTTCGTTACAATTTTTTTCAACAATCTATCGCAAGAAAAACAAAGTAAGTCCAATAATCGATCACATTTTTGAGTATGTATGAGATTTTTAACATCAACTTCGGTTTTTAGGTTTTAACGGCAGGAAAATATTAGAAAAAACTCATTATTTGCAATTGCTCTAAATGAACTAAGTGAGTTTTACCTTTCAAGGTCAAATGACGATATACAATCATGCCCATTTCATGCGCACGCATCCTGTAATCAGCATCCGAAAGGCTCCAGGTATTTTACACTTGTTGTTTCTAAACAAGTTCCTACCTATCCGTTGAAGAACTATAGAAATCATAGCTACTCCTAAAAAATGCTCATCGTCAAGACCGTTCAAATTCACTAATTCACATTTATTCACATCTATATCTGCCTTCCAATGTACCGGTACCCATTAACTAGAAAGCCCCCAACTTTCCACATACGAAAATAATGTTAAATTTCTATAAGTGATTAAAGAGAATCCCTGCATGCTTAAAATATTCAACACATTCACACACGAACTCATCATGCAAAATCTGATTACCTTTGTTGGTCATTGTTGTTATGTTCGTTTTCCCACGCTTAACTCTTATTTTGTCTACTTACGAATATTTTTTTTTCTGTTTTTATGGATTTTCCACGCGATTTCTTATGATTTCAGTCCCAAACATACTTGCACATATACATATCAGTACCCTCTAGCTTATTTGGGAGGAAAATGACCCCTGTTAGAAAACGGTGAAGGAAAAAGCTACGAAAGAGGATTCTTAGTGTTTAGTAATAAAAAAAAAAATCTATCGTACACCAGAGGGACCATTAACTGCGCTGATATCGAAAAAGAAAGCCAACAAGAAAGGCGAACGAATGAATAAAAAAAAAAGAAGAAATAGTAATAATACAAAAATGAAAATGCTGTGAAAAGAAAAGATGTATAGATATAGATACCAAACGAATTCGGTCAATTAAGATACCATCGAATGCGTGTGGAGGGCTTCTTTTCTTGTTCTTGCTATAAAGGTCACTCTCGAGAGATGGTTATCAGTTGGGGAGTTCTTCCCTATATACAAATACAACGGGTAATTACTTTTTTGGTGAAGTAGAAATAAACCGCTTTTTATCATTATTGTAATTAGATATTTAAAAAACATTTTGTGCTCAAACATTTGACAATTGAATTGATGTTGTAAGTGCGAATTTTCGCACATAGTGCTGCATAGTATGCTTATGACGTCAGTTTGATTAATTTTCACACAGTTACATAACGAACTTGGACCGTGCATTGGTGTCAAACTCTATCATAACCATTTTAGACAAAGTTTTCAAAAGTTTTTGGAATAAATTCTTCATTAGACCTCCAGTCGCTAAAAATTAATTATGTCAACATATAAATTCACAAATAGAAAATCCAGCGGCAATCTCTGCGCCATTTGGCTCAGTTGTAATGAGAAATAATTCATCTGAATATAAATAGCTTATAAGTCCTGCGGAAGCTTAGCTTCTGGATACAGAAATGCTCTCTGTTGTCTAAGTTTTACATAAGTTCTTTAAGCTTCTGGCAAAGACGTTATATTATTAAGCAACAGCAATAATCAGCGTCGTGGCTATGGGCTGGCCTGGGACGCAATCCTCAGGGGTCGCCCTTTGCACAGGCACATACATAGAAATTTAAAACATACCTAATTTTAACTTATATAAAAAAAAAACCTACACTTTATTACGATAGGCGCCCAGAGATTAGGAACGGCGCCCCTTACTTAAGAAAATCTGCACCATAGACCAACCATAGTACTGATAAGAGTACCACCAACTCAGGCTGATTTTCAGTTACTACAAGCTGTAGTCTTACGGAGTGTTCACGTTTTTGGGGCACTAGTATTGTAACAAAGAAATTCGTATAGGCAAATGTCACGTAACTTCAAAAAATCTGAGTCAACAACACACTCGCAAGGCGCAAACATCCATATCTTCACAGACAGTCAAGCAGCTATAAACGCCCTTAGTTCACCAATAATTATCTCAAAATCAGGCATGCACTGCTTCAATGCTCTCCGAACTCTTTGCTCCAGAAACAAAACCAAATTATGGTGGGTTCCCGGGCACGAGGGTATTGAAGGAAACGAAAAAGCTGACGAACCTTTCTGAGCCATCACAAAATCAGCAATCACTTCCACCATCAATTTATGGGAACACAACATATGTATCAGTTAGTGGGAAGAAATCCCAGGCCTCAGACAGGCCGAAAGAGCAATCCTGCCATTCAAGAAAAATGACAAAAAAAATCTTAAATCTACGAAGGTACTATATCAAAAACCTTGTAGACTACCTTACAGGTCACCACGGTTTGTGATACCACCTACACAAACTTCACATAGCAGACTCCCCGGCGTGCCGGCTATGTCTTGAAGAAGACGAAACAGCTGAACACATCATATATGAATGTCCAGGTCTATCTAGAATTAGAAGGAAATTTTTCTTTCGAGAAATACTAAGTCCAGAAGAATTAAGGGAGACCTCTGCTGAAAATATTACCAGCTACATTAGGGAGGTAGAGGCACTGCTAACCTAAATAATATTTGCTGTCAATCCCGGCACAATAGCCCTTTCTAGGTCGACGTGCCTATTTTTCGACTTTGTCGAAACAGAAGTATAAAAAAAATAAAAATACTCGTACTATCAACGGAGTATATTTCATACTTCCTTACTTACATAATATAGATCGGGGTAGACCTGAACCTTTATATGCGTATTTAGACATATGGGCATCATGATTGACAAGAGTTTCTTTAAAAAAATTTTGAGGAGTTAACCTCCTCTTCATTCACGACAGTTTGCATTTTATTATTATTTTCTGAAAAGCGCAGACTATACCAAGCAAAGGATTCGTCACGTTTGGTTCGGTTTGACAAGTTAAATAAACTTCCCCTATACTCATCAGTCTCAACTTCAAAGTCGATCTGTAAAACGAATCGCAAACGCAATGATATAATTCGAAATATCTACCTTCTGATCCATTCCAAGAAACAGAGACAGGTATCATAGATATCCGAATAGCCTTGGTTATCCAACCGGCAATAAGTCTATAGTTGATATAGCCTCTCTTAGGGAAGGTGCAGTCTGATACTCACCTTTGGGAACATTTCATGAGATTGTAATGTGTTAATTTAATTTTATATACCTAGCAATCGCAACCTCCAAACTCATGATGCTTTGAAAAACACAAACCGTAGGTGGACAAGTGTATAAATACAAGTATTCAATGTGACAAAGTAGATGTAGCCAACGCTGGATCTGAGACTCTCTAAGAATTTGATCTTATGGACAACAATAGGTATACTTGGGGTATATTCAAACTATTTTTTCAAAAACCTGTATAGCCGAAGAGAAAGAAGACACCACCCGGCTCTTTCCTAAAATTAAAATATACAAATACAAGTACGAATATTACAACAATGTATTTCGCTTAGTTTATAAACTCAAACTGGTTCAACAAATTGGAGGTAACACCTGATGAATGTGAAAATACAAGAGCTCACAATGTTCTAAGCATAACGGACTCAAAAAAATATGACCTATAAAGGATCCACTTAGACACCGCACTCACCAGTAGTCTTGTAATAGGTTACCCTTGTTATAGTTTATTATCGGCATGTTGACCAACTTCAAATGTTAAGCGCACCCCTGTGTGCTTGAGTTCAATGCATTCAATCAACTTCTAGGTAGTAACTTATCTATTTTGCTAGGAAGCAGCAGAGTCAATTAAAATCTTACATGCACGTCAAATGTGAATGCACAACCATTCGTTTGTGTGAATTTTGATTTTGGGGACGATCTGAAGGTATAGCTCAGTAGAGTATATGTTTAGGTGTCAGTCATTATAGAAAATTGCATCATTGGGAGAGTCTCCCTCCCTGTGAACGATTTATACAGAAAGTATATGGGCCAGAGGACGACGAAATTGTAGTCTCTGTACTATAGGTACCTATCTGAGAGAATATCTACCTACCTACCTCTTCGACATTTTCGGTAAAGTTACAAGCATTAGCAGCAAACGCCTCCAGCGCTTTATCTTAGCACCTGTTAGGCCATCTCTGACCTAAGTCTGGCTGCACTTATACCGCAACCCAAATAGAAGCGAGAGCAAAAATTCGACAAAGCAACTATGTATGTGACAGGAAGGGTTTTCTTCAATTTAGTTTATTTCATATGGTAATTTCAAACACGCACTGTCTGTATATATAATAAAGATTTTATCCAAATCCTCTGGACTTTATACCTAGTCCACAAAAAAATACGGAACGCAAGGCTCAAACCACAATGAGCTACCGAATTGAAATAGATCCAAAACCTATTTTATGCGATCATATTAGGTATGTAGGTACCTAGAACTACATAGTCTACAGATCAGAAATAACTGTCGATCAAATTTGATAACCGTATTGAAAATTAGATTTATTTGACTATTGCGTTCCAGAATTGTTAAAACTATACATGTGTTTTAGCCTTAGGCAGGTATATTAAAACGTGGATCTAAGTATATTTTGATGGTTATTTTACTTGTGAATTGATTTGTTTAATAAGAATGTTTAATACAACAAAGCCCCATATGGGACCCTAGCTTCTTATAGCTTTTTGTTTGTTTGAGTTTTAGGCTTCATATGAATGGAAACGACCTACCTACCTACATATATTTGAATCGAACTAGGTAGGTACCCACTAATTTGCGAAACTTTCTCATGACATGTAAACTCTTAGGTTTGTTCCATGTCCTTCAGACATTTCCAAGAGACAGGATAGTGCACAGAAATGAAAAGTATTGCTTAACGTGAACACCTGCCTTGACGGCTTAATTTCACGATGGGCACACCCACATTTGAGTCATTGAGAAAGACGTTGACAAGACGCCCCAGGACCAATACAAGTATTGCTACAAGTATTGACCCTGGTACAATTACCGTGGCTGATTGGGTAAGAAAAAGCACGAACCCATTTGATTTTAGGCGAGGCCTATCAAGACGCCTCTTCGTTCTGAAAGAACGCTTCTCGTCTCCGCATTCGGATTAAACCACAGCCCCCACGAATCCAACCTCAAAGTATGGGGCTGCACCAGATTTGGTACAGTGGCCGTCCCCATCACCCGTGGTACCATTATATAGCTAATGGTCGAGCTTTCGCAACCCGAGAGTTACTACCATTCGGACTCCTTACCCATCCGAGGCGGATAGACCTCAATGTTAGGTGATTTGAGCATCTTGAATCCCATATTACTAGCGAAAACAAGATAACTCAACACCTATTTTTCTAGCACTGTTTAATTCGTGAAGCCCCAATAAAGGCAGCACTGAATTTGGGCAGTGCCCCAGGATAGTGCACAGAAGGAAAGGCTTAATTTGTGTGCTTCTAAAGGCTGAACCTTCCAGCACGTTACGTCGTTGCAAATTGAGTCATTTAAATTTTGCGCTGGTGTAAATGTTTGATTCGTTGTTAATATTAATATCTTGATAAAACTTACTCATCGCATATTCTTAGAAAATACTAAAAAGAATGTAGTTACGTCATTAAGCGTGCCTGAAGTCCACAGATTATAGGTAGGTAGGTAGATACTATCGACACATGTTTTGTTAGAATATACATATCCCACGGTATATGGGAGTGCCTATACCTACTCCCACCTATTTCACAGCAAGCCCGAAGCACTACATCTAAGACCAATAATTGTTTTTCTTTTTGCGACTTGCTATCCTCAACACACATTGCTTTCTCATCTGTAATTTAGTCAGGATACCCATCCTCTCCAAGGCGACACCCGCGAAATTGTACGCGAGAATTAATTAAAACATTCTGCCTTCATCCTTTTTTCTCCTGTTGGGTATATACATATTGAAACGTACCTACGTATCTACTAATAGTGGTGGAAGATAAACTTCTGTGAGATATGGAGGGTCCTCTTTTATTTCAAAGATATGTAGATACCTACATATACTTGTAGGTAGTATATACCTACATCCATATGAAAATATACATATATTTTTCACGTAATTTCTTATGGCTGTGGATCGGGGAGGTGGCGAGGGGGGATTTCGATTTATATACTTCATACGAGCGAAGAAACGTTACGACCAAATCCCCCAATAAGAAAAAAGGATTCATGTACGCCGCTTCCCTAGATAGACATCGCAAAAACGTAACATAGAGGAAACAGAAAATATACAGCCAAAAGAAAACAGTGAAACATTTTGTGTTACCCAATTGTGTAATTTTTGTTGCACCACCCCCTTTGATGTATCGTATCTGAATACGCGAGTATGTGTATCCTTCGACAATTCGACTCATATAGGAGTGGAATTTTTCCAACCAGTCCCGATCGTTAGCTTCATCGTGTCCTTGTCGTTTTCATTCTCACATAACCCCAACAAACAAAGCACACACTGCTAGGCTAAGTTGCTGTTAGGTATACTACTAGTCCTGGGCTGTTATATATGTCACATACATTTTAGATACATTATATCCGCGGCGTGCTCATACTCCCGCGCATAAGCGAAATTTAGCACATAAGAGTAGCCCGTTCTCTCTCCAATTCAGAGTATGTCTCGTTTTTTCTTAGTATCCACCGTTTCTTTTACTCGCCACTTTTTTGGGGGATGAATGTATATAGATGGGGGGTGCCTCATACCACAGCTGTAGGTACTACACAGCGGAAAAAAGTACATCATCATATATCAACATGTCACGCATACATGTAAACCGAAAAGAGTAAGGAGAAAAAATTCACACATACACACCATAATAAAACGTGCGCAACCCCTTGCCTTAAATGGGTGGAAGTTGGGGGAAGAAATGTGGCTCTCAATGCGCACGCGAGAGAGCAAGAAACTTTCACTTTTCTAATTTATTTTTCATTAATATCCTTTCTAAGATAAGAACCAACTCATGTAGTTGTGGGGGGACTGTGCATTGGATTTTGTATCATACATATTAATCATTAATCCAAACAAAAAAATGAATAGGTTCCTTCTACACAATATGAGTCGCCAGCAAAGCGCTGATTTTTTTTTTGCTACAGATGGTATGAAAGGTACACTCATGCTAATATTGTCATATTCGTATATAACACTGAACGAGTATATTCTCCCTAATCACGCACACACACAATCCAACAAATGCAGAAAGTGTATTAATGGAATGCATTGGCACAGCATCATCCTAATGCATTTCACACATGTGCACTAAAACACAAAACACGACTGAGAGTAGAGCATCAGGCAGGGTAAACATAAAAAAGCGAAATCGGAAAAAAACTATTCACATATTAACACATTTGGGGAGTATCCTTTTCTCATATGGCACACGTCGTAGCGTCAGTTCCGCGCAAGGACGGTGTCTGACTAAACTTTCCTTTGGTAGGTATAGGTATAGTTAGAATAAATTTCCCATCCGAGGCACTTTCGATATGTCCAGTTCCGTTTTTGGTAGTGTCTCACAGTTAACTGAAACTGAAAGATAAGAAACTCGCTGTCCATTGCTTTGGTGATGACGGTGGGTGGTTTGACTGGACTATAATGTGGCTATTCTTGCGGAGGTATACCTTCGGTCATTCGTCCGAAGGAGGAAGAACAATAGATAGCCGCCGACGCCGTTAACGATGTTGTATTTTGCAGTAGCAGGAGTGGTGGTATAACTTGCACCAGCTGTTTGTGTCCTCGTCCTCGTTGTCCAAGTGCTTTTTCGGTTCTTGTGGCTGGACTTACCTTTTTGCTACTTGACAGTGTATAAGAAAGCAATATGAACAGAAGAGAGAAACGGAATGATTAAGAAAAAGAAAGGCGCTATTTCGTCCTGGATGTATTGGGGTTGTTCACTGGTACTAGTGCTGGCTATGAAGTAAAAAGCTTTTGTGTTGTAAAACGGAATGGGGTTGGTTATTAACGCGAATCAAGAGAATGTCCTAAGTCGCGATGAAATTACCGACGGACTGGACACCATAAATCGTTTGTTTTTTAGAAGAATGGAAATGGCATACCTAACCACTAACCTTTAAGTATTTTTCAGGCAACTAATATATTATACGTATAGGAAGTTAGGTATATATGCTTTTATTTGGCTTGGAGGTAGAAGAGTATAGCTCGTTGGTAGGTACTTGTTGAAGAAGGTATATTGAGGGCATTTGTTTGACTTTAATACAGAAATTTAGGAACATTTTTTTACAGTAGCGAATTAGTGAATGCCCTTTAAAATTGAAAACCAAGCGAAGTTACCTTATCACAATGGGCCTCAATGGTTTCTGGGTGAAAATTTCATATAATGCAAACTGCACCTTTAACTTAACCTTCATAGGTAGGTATGCAGTGTATTTTTTCAATATTTTATTTTATAATGTAGGTATATGTTTTTTTTAGATATTATTTTTAATATAATCCTAATTGTCTTAAAGCAAACCATTATTTTTTTTAATCCAATTCAAAACTTCCTCCTAGTCCATATATAAATATTGTTAAACCTCTAAATGAATTGTGTAATACAATTTTAAACAGAACTAAAAAATAAATTTCAGCTGAGAATACGTCTGGATGAGATATGCTGCCCATTTACAGAGCCGCCCAAATACCGTTACAGTGTGAAACTCTTCTATAAAAAAGGCTGACGAATGTTTCACGGAATCATATAGACTTACATACTTTAACAGTATTGCAACAAATTAGCCACATATTCGTAGCTTACTTAATATAATAGGCACAAGTTGCAAAGCCCATTTAGCCACTTGGGAAATACCAATTACCTTCATATCTTAAGGTTTTTTTTACTACCTATAACTGGTCTAAAAAATCTTATCGCATAGGCCTTGCAATTGCTTTTAATTCTGCTACCATTTAAACTTAAAACTGTTAACTTTATATGTAGGCATAGATAACATAGTCTTGGCCCAATTACCTATTTTAGGCAAAATTTCGAACTCTACATATACCTAGATACACTGATGATAGTCCGATGTGAAAACTTTAAGATAAACATAGACTTCCCGCATGTCCAACTATTGCGGGTTAAGCCGCTACTTTAGTCTTCCAAACTGCCGTAATCGATGCTATGAAACGCCTTAGACAAATCTAGTAAGTGGAAAAATGACAGGTTGTTATAAGAAATTTCTGTAACTACTTGACAACATAGGAACGGTGCCTGGGGCCCTTTATACATCATGCTATTTCTTCTACAAGTTAAGAAGCGAGCTTAAAGATTTCAAGCAAAAGTATTGACTTTTATTTGCTTACTATTGCACAAGGCATCATTGTTTGTGTTGGTTGTGTTTTTATAAATTCTGATTATAGTCTTTTTTTATAATGTCAACATTTTGCTACCTACTGAAGTTATAAAGTTTTTCTCTCTTATCTTCTCTGTGACTAAATAATCGTGATACGTGAGAAAGCCGCAAGTCAGTGAATGCATGGTCTTATTGTGTTGCGACTGGCGACCACGTTTTCTTAATCGCAGCTAACGAAGATCGCATATATATGCGCCTCAAAGCATCGCAAATTAAATTTTGCACTAAATACTTATCTTTTGGCATTTCGGTTTTAATTACTGTGGGCAATTCTAATTGCAATCGAAGCGCATGAAACTACTTTTTTAACTGTTGAAAAGGCTCAAATAATCATACTGTTTTGAGATAAAGTTATACTGACTCTCCCACACAATAAAGAGCAAAAAAAAAAACTTCAGCAACAGTTTGAAATTCCATCTGGGCCGTTACTTACTTGTAATAGACTCAACGTAGTGTTAGAATCAAGACTATACGTAAACATAGGAAGAGAATGCCAGAGTAAGGAGTATCTCAATGCAGGACTATTTCCTAGGGGATGTTTGGATGTACGATTAATTTTTTCGCTTTGCTTTTATACTGGTAACTTCAAAAAGGAATTGATTTTGTCCTGCGTGTGGCTGTAGGTACCTACACTTAGCTTTGTTTTTATTGCATGTCCATTACGCACAATACCCCTAGTCCGTGTTGCTTTCAATTTGTTAAAATAAAAAATTCAGATCCGCTATGATTTTTTTACTTTTTTACTGACTTTAAAAAGGACACAATTCAATCAATAATGCTTGTGGATAAAATTGACCCATTTTGGAATTCACGCAATGAATTTTGCCACCTGACGTGACATAAGTAAAACTTTCAAAAACAGCTTTATTTCAAATATAATCAATCAAACGATTAATCATGATGTGTCACGTCCTAAAAATTTATTTTAAAAATTTTTTGTGTCGTCTGTACCTACAGTGAAACTTCAGTATCGAAGTTTGGGCACAGTTATAGGAGATGATGTTAGTGTACGTACTTTGTACTGGACTAGTGGCCGGGTGTTTTACGTTAAACACCTGGAAAAACTCAAAACACACCTCTAAGCCTTTTTCACTTCGCCAGGTCTGAATGTACAGTATTATTATTGTCCTGAGCAAGCTTTTAAATTCTCGATTCGTCAAAAAAGTAAGTAAGTCCGAGATTTCTATTTATAGATCAAATTACTTCTGTATTATTTTAAAGCACATCTTTGGAGGCTAAGGAAACTAATAGACTTTCTGAATTGATAGAATACCGGCCGTATACAGGTATACGACTACGACAGTCGAATCCCTGACTATATAGTTTTTCTTGCACACACAAAAAAACTCAATATGGCGTAGACAAGTCTGATAATAATTCGGAGAGCTTTGGACAAACGATTTTTTATGATCGCTCACCAGGAAGGGCAGCGGTATTAAAATCAAACAATTTTGTTTGTCGGTGTTTCAGACGTTTGGATTATATTAATACGGGATCTAACTTGCAGTGTGCCGACGTAATAAAGAAGTAGAAACGAGTACCTATAAAAACTAATGAGATGAAAAGGTTAAATGCGAACTGCTAAAAAAAAATCAATCAGTTGTCATCAACCAAGTTTCTAGATTAATATTAAAGTGTCACCAAATTCACTTAACTAAAACTAGAAAGTGTAGATTATCACAGAAGCAATCAGTACCGCATAATCAAACACCATCAAGATCCAGTTATGCATTGTCTGTTCTTAGCGAGCTGTGTGTGCTTTCTTCTTCTATTGGACCTCTCACTATCAACATCTCTTGGCATCCTAAACTTAAACTTAATCTCTCACTCATCCTAACTTAATTTACCTATATATAATGTATTTTGCATTTTAAAGAATTATATTGAAGTACTTGTTTTAAAACATTATTGCGTTTTAATAGTTAAACATTCCAAATATCAACCAGTTTTTATATATTATGACCGAGTTTCCTTAAACAAGTTGATTCTGTTATTTTAGTAATAAACGCTGCGTAAAAGTTATCAACTCGTTATTCGGAACTTACGTCAAATTCTTGTGTGCTATCTGATGTCTACTAGCAAACAATGCATACGATTGCAACCAACCAACCAACCTAAGTGTCGAGGTTATTACGGTCAGAGGGTCGTGTGGTTATAGTATCGTTTTGAATGTTAGGTATGACATACGCATCAGTGCGAGACGCATGTACCTTTCTACAAGCACTAAATAGAATAAAACAGTTCAACAAGAGTTGACCTACAGGGTGTTTCACATCGATTCATTTCGAGCAAAAATAATTTGCTATGAGATTGGGTAGTTATAGTCGTTTGCACCCAGAAGCTGTAACACCTATCATTTAAATCCCACTAACTCTACATGATGCGTTTGATATTTCCGTCTATAGATATAGGGCCTTACCAATAAACATTTTTAGTTTCGACTCTAAATTTTTGTAGTACAAATTTCGCAATTGTAATTTACGGAAAATTTAAAGTAGAGACAAAAATTTGTTATTGGTATCGCGCTTAGTATCTTTAAAACATTATTCCAGCAGTACAAAACCGGAAGCAGATAGGTAGGCACATTATAACACATTAATATTATTTGGATAAGAAAAATAATTTTGACTGCATCAAAACAAAACTACTGGATTTTATTGAACAAATTGAACAGCTTGAAGAACCAATGTTTTTAAGTTAAATACTGGTTCAACTTCGTAAATCCAAAAAAAAACTTGCAAATAAAAATGCCAACTTTATTTTTAACAATTTCTAATTTATTACCGCCAAAAGGTATACAAAAACCACGGAAAATTATGATTGGATCTCAGCTGTCATTATCCGTCAGGATCTGCATTCAGCAGTATTCAGCGGTGGATGTATTCAGGGTTTTATGGTGATTTTCTTGTGACGTCATAGTCACCAACTGCTAAAGAAAGCAAAGCAAAGTTAGATGACCATTGTGGGCACCCTGCGCCGTCGCTCGCTTCGCTTGGAGTGACTTATACAAATGGTTTTGGTATATCCGATGCATTGATATGAGTGCAAATAGGGGCGAGCTTTCTTGAAGTCTAATTAAGGTCACCATAATAGAAATAGTCAATAAAGTTCACTACATCGCAGATATAAAGTGCGAACAATTGCTAAGAAAAGGATATAGGGATAGGCATATCAAATGATTATGTACACAAAATTTTTGACGCAGATGACCATATCATGTTAGCAATATAAAAAGATAAACACAATTACCAGTGCGTGCAGAGTTATTCTGCCTTACTAATAAGAAATTTTAGTCTCCACTTCTTTTTGGAAGCTCACAATTGCGAAATTTGTATGAAAAATAAAGCTATTACTAAAATATTGGAGTCTAATAATTATTGGTAAGGCCCATTGTGTAGGTTTAAAGAAGAATTGATAAGAAGCCGTTCTTTTGGAGCAGAGCAAATAGTGTTGCTTGACCACGACATCAAATAAAGAGGTTGTCGCTGCAGAAAATAAGACATATTGGCTCTTTTAGAGTTCGACATCTAAAATACTGAATTCACATTTCTTGGCAAATAAATATTACAGTCGAACTTCAAAAGTATGGGACCTACTTGAGTAGGTCTCTATAAGTGAGACTATACAATAAGTTAAATAAGTTGGTCTATCTATATTTAAATTTGATTTCCAATTTTACAGTTACAGATTAAATACTGTCACTTATCAACTTTATTTTGCTTTATTATTAACAAAAATTTAGATTTGTTCATCTTTAAAAAGCTATTCCTATATAGGAGCTTTCCAATTTGACCTATTTATTTGTGTAGGTATTTAAATTTGAACAGTTGACAAACTACCTCTTCCAGAGGTGAACCTCCTTGTATCACCGAAAATTGGACAAATTCATAATAATTATATTGAACATAATAGGTATTCTTATTACATATTGAACCTTGTTCTGTTTGAATTATAAGTTTTAAATTTTACAGAGCAGAAGAGGATAACTCAAGAACTCGAAACGTATCTGAAACCCATTTGGATTTTTAGTAATGAACTCATCACGGCATTGTGCGGCAAGTATTGAGAATAGAAAAAAAACAGACATCTTAGGGACAGGGTTAGCAAAAATATATAGGTAGCACCACTTCAGAGAAATTTCCTGGTGGTGTACTCTTTCGGTTCAGTAATTAGAATTGGTTCCCTATAGATTATGCAATTTAACAAGACTGCATTCCTTTCCATTTGAAGTCCATGGTCTATGTCAACAAGCATAAATAGGTATCTCTTTATGCAGTTGAAAAAGACTTTGATTTATATGGCGCATACCATAGTAGATGGAGACCTCAACCGACTTGGAGTGCGCAACTGAAGGCACCTAAGTTGACCCTGAGAGGACTTAAACGTTTTAACAATTCAATTCATAGGAACAACTGCTTTTTTCTGCCTTCGCTGGCACCAAGAAGGTATACTAGGCGTCAAACCCTTGGGTCTGATATATTGAAGGGGGTGGCAATGGTGACCGTTCGAGCCTCCGTCGGAAAACAATACTCGGCAAAAAAAAAAAAAAATACCAAAACTTTTGTAATAGGTATAGGTACCTACCTAAACCTATATCCACCAGATTTAAGCTGTTTTCCATTTCTTAACTTGAAAACTACATCTATCTACGTTCTTTAAACTCCTTCCATTCATTCCAAATATAGGTTTGAAAAGCTCTGTCGTAGGCCCAAGTTCATATATAGAAATGTTCTAAGTATAGGTTGTGTTTTAGGGAAGTTTACAATCGGATCCCTAAAGAAATTTCTCTGACGTTTCGCGGAAAAGTGACCATCGTATATGGATACTGTAATTAAAGGTTTTCGTACCATCAATCCATCATAGCCCATTACATATATATCTATTAACTATTATTCAAAAATGTAAGTACGAAAAGCCGTTTTTCAGAAGAAAGCCCGAATTTCGAGGCAAAGGTTCACAACATAGTTTAACGGTACGGAAACCACGAGACTCTTCAACATACCTAAGGAAAAGGTTGCCAAGACTTAACGCTAGTTATTTATCTATCTAAATGATTTCAAGAGACATATCTAGGTACCTATAGGTGATGAAAAATTCACACAACATGTTTGGGCTACGCCTTGTAGGTATGCTGATCCATTGATAAGCTGAAAAGTGAACGAGAGGTGCAGCAATGACAGTGGCTGATATTCAGTGATAGGTGATTTTTTTTCGAAAATTAAGGAATTTACCTATACCTACACATGCAAATTATTATTTGTGTATCTTTTTATGAAGTTGTTAAATAAAAACTATAAATTACGTTGTCCTTAATTGATAACACGGGCATATTGCGCGTGCAACCCTTTTTTTGAACGTATGAGGTATGAGCACGTATCCCGTACTCATGCGAACATTGATTACGATACCCCTCTTTTATCGCTTCTCCTTATACGAGAATTGTCTTTTCTCCGACATCTCTCACACATCATTTTCCAATAAATAAAATCATGCGCAACACAGCCCTTCCAGTATCAAGGGTCCCTCATCATCAAACCGATTCAAAATAGGAATAAGCGTACACAATTATTTTTTTGACCTTAACGAATTTTAGAAATACTAAGTAATACAAAAAATCTGTCACCCTAATGAAAGCAAATGCAAATTACCATAAAAAAAGGATTCCTTAATCAGATTGAGCACAATATATATTTGCATATTCACACTTGGCCGGTGAATTGTGTGCAGGTTTCAAAAAGAATCCAAGGATTTGCTACAACGAAATTACGTATCGGCAAAACAATATATGTTACATACTTACAACTTCAAATACAATACTTCAGGACACGGTCGCGGTTAGACATTTATATTATGTGAAATGTGAGTGCCTGCTCTATATGGAAGGCTTATGTGTGGAGACTGGTGTGCGTGCGATGTCCAAAAAAGGATATCTTTTACATAAAATATTCTAATATTGGAATGCGATATAAACAATGTGCAAATATGACACACAACTTGGCCGTCATACAGCACGAGAGAGGGTTGGTCCTTTCCATGTGACAAACATGCACTTACAAGCCAACACACGAATGAGGGGGTGTTTGTGTATGTGTGGGTGAGAGAGAAATCGCATTTCGTCACCCGGCCGGGACGGGACCGCACCGCATAGAAACTACGTCCTACATGTGTGCGTGTATGGATGATGAGGTGGCTTGGAATGGAAGATGCTGTTTTGTTTTTCTCCTCACGTGAGAGAGGCCACCTCTACCCCCGCAAGGATTTTGTGTACATAGAAAGTTTACTATACACCCCGTATATGAGTGGTGGGAAAACTTGATATGTTGCTGTTGCGATTGGCGCAAGGATAAAAAAAATTCAAAAACTCAATGTACGTGTACGTACGACACATGTGCGCGGTGTGGCGTTGGCGGCGGTGCTGATATGTATATAATATGTATGGTAAAGAAAAAGAGTTCTGCGAGTACCACTGAGTTTTACCCCTTACATTCAGTCAGCCAGTGAGTTATCCACCACTCTGTGTGAGGCCGTTAAAGCTTCTTTCGCACTCGTTCGTTAGTACCTACGTACGTACACAGGATATGAGGATTGAGTTGTGTCGTCGTTCGTCGCCGTCATCGGGTGTGTTTTATGTTATCTTGTGTTTCTTTATGAGCGTACCTACATGGGACTACTGCTGCTCATTGATTACGAACGAACAGGAGGACGACTTTGGGAGGATGATATACAGACAATAATTCTCAGTCTGTCCGTTGCTTGCCTCCTTGATTCACATTTCAGTCGGTTAACAACAGTCAAACGGTTATAACATACATTAATTTGCTTCGAGCTTTAAAATAACAATGCAAAACAATATCAATAAAACAAAATCAGTAAATGAGCGGGTGGATAAAAATAGTGAAGCGATTTAAATTTCGCGGTGCGACATAGTGAAAAGCGGTTGTGATATATATATACACACATATGTATATATATATATGTTTTGTTTTTTTTATAACTTAAATTCAGTTGATAAACAAATGTATTTACAAATTCTCAGGATAATTTTATGAATAGTTTTACAACCTCTCTACCTACTGCATCAGTCCAGTCTAATTTTATGGCATAGTATAGAGAACAAAAACAACAAATTTACAATTTATTTCGAAAAAAAAAAATTCCTAAAATAATAAACGATCCCGGACTTTGGCTAATAATATTTCAGTGTAAGATACTATTGCACATCGGCGCGGGCGACACCGTGCACTTGTTTTATGGCATCGCCCACAAAGGATAGTGTTTGGTTCTTCGGTAATTTAAAATGTTCGACTGACGCTGATCGTAAGTGAGTTATAAAGCGACGCGAACAAGGACGATCCATTGTTTAATTACCAGGATATGGATAGACACATATGAATATTTTGAATTGTCGGTACCTGTGATTGTTTAAGCGTTTCAGAGCTACCTGTGTTTTGGGTTCACCTGTGCATGGAATGCTCATTAATTTGACTGCGTCAGCTCGGCTCATTTGGGCGAACCCAGTCAGACGTTGTGTTGGCAAAGATAAGAGCGGTAATGCACAAGCAGGAATGCAGTGCAAATGCAAATTGAAATACCTATTAACTGAGTTTGGAATACCTGTTCCGGTTGTTTTTTTTTTTTTTTATTTGTTTATACATATGCATCAGTAAAAATTAAGGGTCAGATGCGTAAACAAATAGATCTGTATAAAAGTATCAAATAGTCCAAATATCAAATATGAACAAAAGTGATTTGACAAGTGAAAGTGAAAATTAATTTAGGGAAAACAATTCGGATGGGATTATTGAGTGAAGGAGAGCTTTTCTGTAAATTCACTGGTACGTACGCATCTTTCAGATACTAATAATTATAATTTGAAGTGCTAAGGCTATTTCAAGTATAGGTATCCAGCCGTTCAAAATAAACTCTTATTTCAGCAGATTTTGAATATAAACTTTAAATTCCAATGAAAATGGTTCATAGTTGATTGTGCCCGTTTATCTCGAAAGTCGAGTTTATAAACCTAGTTAATTAAACTCATATGAAAGGTTATTTCGAATACTTCTTGATCAGATATAATACCGTACGTTTCAACTAAAAAACAGAGCTTTTTTTGACGAGACAAAGACAAGTATTACTTATTATGTTCGTTTCTCTTCCTGGTCGGTGGCTGAGTATTTATATTCACCGCTGCATGATTCATAGCACCGATACAGAAATTATTGAGAGATATTTTTTACTCATTGCTAACTTAAGTATTTTTTCCAGCATAATGTTTGGGTGAACTGTTGGTTTTTTTCACAACAGAAGCTTTAGAGGTCTGGTTTCACATTTTTGATAACTTTATCATACCCTTAAAAATGAAGAAAGAACCTTTTTCCTAGAATCCTGGGGTTCGTTAAAGGCGTCATCCGTGAGCTACCTAGCAACACGTTAAGTGATTTGTTTTTATTTCACATGTAAAATTAACCGAAAAATTACGATACGAGCTCCGCTGTAGGTTTTTGGTCATATTCTTCTTTAAACAAAATAAATGCCCAGTACCTTTATAAGAAGATACTTTACTGATATCGCCGCAGTCTTTAAATTATTGCCGAAATCTTGGGTTTGAACGATTCTTTGGGATTTAGTTTTCGCAATCTCATTTAGAGGTGGTCGTGCCTTTGCACCTTTGGATTATGCAACAAAATCCTGTCTTTTTAGCTGTGTACCAATCAAATACCTATCGATAGGCCTCACAATAATTGCATAAATATCACAGCATCAGAAGTTTTAGATCTTTGCGGAAAATATTGCATTCGAACAATAATTTGAAACATTTTAAAAATCATAAAATTGAAGTAACCTAACTTGTGTGCTAAAAAAAAATTGTGTCATGCACCTAATCAAAGAATTAAAAAATCACGTTTTATATAGAATCGGACCTGTAGAATATTTACAGTATTTGCATGAGGTATATTTTTATATATGCAGCGAAATTCACATCAAATATATAGCTACGTTCAGTTTTTAACAGTCGTCATACTATAAGGTAGCATACATGCAATTTTTAAAAGCCACAACTAAAAAGTATTTTAAACTTGCTGATCGTATTGCAGAATATGTTCAGGTGCATTATCGAAAATGACACAAAAGGCGCGGTTTTCTGCTTTCTTAATCGACTTTTTTTTTAACTTGTCAACGTATTATCTGTACCACTACATCAGTTTGTTATGAAACGACGTATTAACGTCTACTGTAGTGATGTAGAACCTTATCTTGAACAAGGAGACCTGCAACTTTCTAGCAAAGCTGTTATGTTTTTGCGACCTTAATTGATCAATGTCAAGATTCGCAAATCGCAAATGTAACTATTATATTAAAGCGTATCGAATATCAGTAGGGAAAATAGCATTTCAACAAAACTTTATTTTTTTTTCGTAATGATTTAAAATCCAACTGCGTTTGTTTAGTTCCCGTGCGGTATGAAATTAACCCCTTAAGAACAGCATTAACTTTTTTCCACTTTCCAATGCAAGATTACCTATTTGTTTCTCTAAATCCTTGAATAACCAATCTAATAAAGTTGATGTGCTGAACGCTAGTGAATTTCAGTGGAGCCTTATAAGACAGACAAGACGAACTCCTACGTAAAAAGGTCCAGCGTTGTTTACCCCATTTGATACCGTTTTGGTTATAGATGCATGTGTAATCCGAAAAAAGTATTGCTGTAAGTAAAGCTAGTGTTATTTGATGAACATTTTGTCAGTAGCTTTCATAATTGTTTCCATGCGACTTTTAAGTTTAATTTTGTTTTCTTTTCCTGACCGGACTGAGATCGGGATAGGTACTTAAGTTCGGCTTATGGGGTTAAGGGGATCATTGAAAATTGATATGTCATTGATTATGCAGAAAGTCTTTAGGCATATTTCGTCATCTTCACCTATTTTTACTGCAGATATAGATTTGGATAGATTCCATACTTGGTGCCAAAGAATTTGTAATTTGTCTGCTTTTCCCGTATGTTAACAAATCGTTTTATTTGTTTTTTTCTAAAACACTAACAGTCAGTATTGGCGGTATTAAATAAATAATAAATAAATAAATAGTTGGCGCTACAGGTCGGTAAGGACCCTGGGCCTAGCTTCTCGCAACCATTCGTTTTGTGTGAGTTTTTCATTTTTGGGACGAATGGAAGGGATCTTTTATGCCGAGTCCAAACGGCTAATTATTGAGAAGCTTCGTGTAAATTCAGAAACGTTAAACATTTGCGCAGTGATGCGGCATCACTGCTTTTTTGCGATGCTGATGCGATGCACAGTTTATGCTGATGCGTTGCTGATTGAATATGACTTTTGGGTCATAGAACGCATTGCTTACATCAAATATTTTAATGTCAAGATGGAAGTCGATAACTATGATCTTAAGACGATAAATTTATTTTCGTTTATTAGTCTAGTCGTTATTAAAAAAGCTTTACCTCCGCAGCGCTGAAATACTCAATGTAAAAAAATAAATGTTTGTGAGAAAAATTAAAATAAAGAATTCAACAAAAATTTATAAACTTTTCTGTCAAAAACATATCTACCTATTGATAAAAATGTTTATTTACTTTCTTTTCTTTCGCTTCCGACAATTTTCTCACTTTTCTGCCGGCGAATCAACAACGCATCAGGTATTTCTGTGATGCTTTTTTTCGATATGTTTGCGCATCAGTTTGATCATATTTGCAATAATGAACACTTGACGTTGAATGTGATGCCAAAAGTTGCATTAATGAACATTTTGCAAAGCATCATGAGCATCATGATGCCAGTGATGCGTTAATGAATTTACACTTCTTCATGACAGTTATACTCTCGGATGTTTGTCAGACGTTCGCAAGAGGTGGCGCAGTGAAAAAAAACCTTGAGTTGAAATTTGGGTTTTCTCGGGATTCGAACCTGGGACCCCTCGCTTAGTAGTCCAACACACTAACCCTAAGCCACTGCGCCGACGGTATTACTACCCACATTTTCCAGGGACTCTCCAGGGCCGATAGGCTACGACGAGCTATTTATCAAAAAGTACTGACGTACCTATATGGTTGTTCAATATTTTAAGCTGTTGTACTGCAGCTATATTTCATAATGTTCATCTTATACGACTTAATTCATATCAAGACCTCAATATAAGTTTCCTTTTTAGTTTTGATTATAGACTTTTACTGGGCTAATAACAAAATAAAATAACTCTGCCCTTGTCACAAAGGTGTATAAACTTATCATATACCTATAATACGTTTCATTAAAACCGACAATTATTTAAAACCACTGTCCACTGTGCACTAGTACCTCTTTTCTTTTATGCCTATTAGCTTTTTCCTACGTGATATGAATAAGCTAAGCATCATACCTAGTTAGCAGAAACTCCTTGAGAACTTACTTAAATAATTACCTATGCGCTACAGTCCTTATAAGAAATAATGTGAATTATATCAGTCAGCTGTCGAATTAAATTTAATTAAATAATATTTGGTTATGGACGAAAGGAAAGGAGATATATCTTTTGGTGGTGATTACTTTATTCGGTTTGTTACTGAAATTAAATTAATAAATAAAATGTTTACTTTAAGGAAGTAAAAAACTACAAATTCTGTAATATCCACTTTAAAATATTTTTGCAATACTTCTTGGATGATGATCGGGATACAAATTGAAAAAAAAATTGTACGTCTTCTGTTCAGATCTCTGAAGACTTTAATATTTTGTGGGAAATTTTCCCTTTTAGTAAATCATTTTCACAATCAACTACTTTTAATTCATTCACTCGTTTTTAAACTAGATTTAAATAGACTCTATTTTGACCTTGACGCTTTAGTACTCCTTTTTGCTGTGCATATTATTCATTTATGTTTACTTCAATCAAACGCACGAACTTTCACCATAGACATACCTTCCGATGAAAGACATAAAATTCACGTTATTCCGTGAGATTGTTTGATATGTTTACTCCAGGTCTACAGCGGAAAGCGTGAAACAATTTTGTTATTAGATATTCTAATGATTCAACATCAGTATCCTAACCCCAAGGAAACACGAGCACAGTTTTAACTATTACTATTTACTATATTCACAGCAATAAATATATTCAGCAAAATTTAAATTTAACAAAAAGGACATTACACAATTGTAAAACATATCTGTTACAAACATATTGTTTACTGGATAAGTTTTATAGGTATGTGAATGAACACGCATCATCGATCAACCAATGTCAGTAGTACTCATATGGTAGGTTAATAGCTCTACCCAAAACTGAATAGGTGCAACATCAGTTCATCAAAGGAATTGAATGGCATATCTATTATCCTTAAAGTAAAAATGCACTCTATTTAAAGCATCTACAACCGGAAAAAGAAAAACTACTTACATTCCTTAATTTCGAAAGATTTTGTAAGAACTTTAAGTAAAGTGTCATCCAACACATGAATCTGCACATCATTGTCGCAGACATTTTGCAATTAAGTCAACGATTGTTCTGTCAGACAGTCATCCTGCCACAGGTACCAACGTAAAATGCTTAATGTCGTTTAAAGGTATCTTTCCATTGCAAAATAAAATCCACTGTCTTTCGTTCGACCTTGAATCTTTTATGGCAATAACGTCGGAGGGATGCATCTCACACCCAAGCCGCACATACGCATAAACGCGACGTTAATTAGATTCAAAAAATGCGAGTTTTAACTTCGCTGAACACGTTCCTTTGATTGTTTAAAGCTTCGTCTATCTCCTGAATACCGAAGAGTTCTTACGAATTTTTCCCGTATAAATATCTACGCCGTACCTAGATGTATACTTTTAAAAGGAATGATATATGCATGTATATATTCGTGTTCATACCTATATCCTTGTCTCATCCACACACCCTTAAGCGAGAATAACACATTACTGCATACATTATAATCATTCATCCATCTATTATCTCATTGCAGATACACTTCTAGGAGGCCAAACTCCCTCCGTATGGTTGACAGTGTAATGCCACCAGCAGCGGCATTAAGAAGACAAAAATCACGGCAATTGTTACAACAAGCACACTTTAGTGAGATCCTGTGCGAGTGTGAATCACAGAAGCGCGCTAGAGAATATTAAAAGAACGACAAAAAAAGAAGCTGTCAAGAGAACACGATTTCATTTGAATGTTAAACGACTCCGGAGGCGTGGGAGCACGACAGCGAAGAAGAAGGAGAACGACGACGACGAATACGACAACGACGATTATCACCCCCATAATGACGACAAACAACGCCAGCAATCAGGACCACTACAGTTTGCGGTGGAATAACCATCAAAATCACATCCTAAGAGCGTTCGACGCGCTCCTTCAAACGAAGACGCTAGTTGATGTCACGCTCGTGTGTGCAGAGACCAGTATCAGGGCGCATAAGATGGTTCTATCTGCCTGCTCGCCGTTCTTCCAGCGTGTCTTCGCGGAGACACCTTGCAAACACCCAGTCATAGTGCTAAAAGACTTTCGTGGATGGGTTGTGCAGGCGATTGTTGACTTTATGTACCGCGGTGAGATAAGCGTTCCACAAGAAAGGCTACAAACGCTTATCCAAGCTGGTGAGTCGTTACAGGTTCGGGGTTTGGTTGAGAGCTCTGTGCCAGAGACAACACCGACGCCTGCTGCATCGCCAGATGACTTCGGAATGATTGACACATCACTGATGTCATCGGAGTTGGAACGCTGTTCAAGCTTTGATGATGAATCACCCTCAATGGTGACATCTGGATCAAAAATTATCCTTCCATCCCGCCTATTTGCATCCTCTCACAATGAGAGTGGTGCGCTCAACACATCTAATGGTTCACAGCCAGAGCAGTGCACATCGCCAATGCCTAGAAGAAAGCAGGCGAGACCTCGTCGTCGATCGGGAGAGTGTCCCCCACACGAATTAAGCAAAGCTTCAACGCCGACCCCACCCGACGATCCCGCGACGGCGGTCATTAAAAATGAGGACGAACCCTTAGACAATGAAGACCTCAAGGAAGATGAAGAGGATCAACACATCCACGAGCGGCCGGAATCTAGTTTGAATGGTGATGCAGATTGTGAAGACGAAATCGAACAAAACTTAGAGGAAAAAGACGACCTACATAAGAGAGACACCGAGAGTCCAGCCGAGGGTCCAGAGGACCTGTGTACGAAAAAGGACACCATTGAGCCCGCTCTTCATGACGACAGTAGCAATTTGAACATAAATAATAACAACAATAATACGAATAAATTAAATAATAATCGAATAGTCCTTTCACTAAAGGATATTCGTCAGCTAAACAAACCTACTTCAATTTGCCGCGCCGGCCACCCCTTTCCATCGAACTTGCGAGACCTAGACGCACAAATGCATGCGGCTACAGGAGATTTCCAAATGGATCAAATGGATTTGTCTTTAGCCGCTGCAGCAGCGGCAGCTGCAGCGCAACATCATCAAAATCGGCAAGAGCAACAGCACCATCATCACCATCATCAGCACCAGCAAACACAACAACAACAGCAACAACAACACCAGGCTCAACAGCAGCATCATTCATATGCCAATAGTTTGTTGGGGCAAATGGGTATGTCTGGGCTTCATCCACCGGTCCAATTTGGTCACGAGCGAATGGAGGACAGCATGAATCGTATGAACAAGGACTTTACACCAGCTTCACCAATGAGCCTGCCATCGCACTTTAATCCACCTGACGGGCCACCACATCCGCCGTCACCACTACCCTTTCCAGGAATGTCGTCCGCGTTGACATTAACACCGCCACACAGTAAGTTGAAATTTATACTTGCGAATTATTTCTATTTGAATACATTTATGACAGCGCCGACTTTTCAATCGGCAGATAAACTATCTTTCAGGTATAGTATTTCCCAAATAATCAATTTTGGTTTCGACTTTAAATTAAAAGTCGAGACTAGGCGCAAGGGTCAGCACATTTTTTCGACTACGATGTACAGGAACTGCTGGGGTCTTTCAATAAAAAGGCCTACCTTATGAAACGCGTCTTCCGTAAATGGCATACATACTTTCAGTAGAGACAAATATTTTTTCGCAACGGGTATGCACATGTAATGACATGGTGCTCCAAAATGGTTTTAAATCATTATGCCCTTCAAACTACCTACTTGAAAAATTCATTCTACACTTTTAGGTATATGCACTTATATTCACCTGACTTAGGTAGAAGATATATTTTACCACGAGAGTTTTTCTTAGCTGAGATAACAGGCCAAAATTTCTTGAAGCCTCCATCTAAGATGCAAGCTGATCCATATCTGCATTGACCAACTGAAGTCAAAGTGGGTCTCGTTTCTCGTATGAAAGCATAATGGCGATAATTATATTTAGGGTGCAAGCTGGATTTTACTGTAACTCACGAAATGTGTGAAAATGCTAATAATCATTTTCCAATTTTGTCAATGTAAGTGAAGCGGTCAAATATTGTCTCAGATTATAAGTCTTACATTGAATCCTGTAAGTGTATATTTCGAAATCTTTTTCTACGTATTGTGCTACGTATCTGCTAAAAGTACCTATGCATGATGTGAGAATTCACTCGTGGTCTTACAGAAAAATTAATACCTAGGTCATTTCCCGTGGCCCTGTGGGAGGCAATATTTTTTTCCAACCTCAAGCGAGTGTCCTATGTTGGGCAACCCACATTTAACCAGAAGTATGCACTCCACAGCCATGTACGATTGTTGTTTACAGGCTTTACCTAAACTTGGACTTAAACACATTGTATAAGTCATAATAGATCATTTTATATAAGAAATTCTTTTTATGTGGAACTCGTTTAATTCACCTGGACAACACAAATCACACCGTTCTGGCTGTTCCGTGTAAAATGTTAAATTGCAAAAAAACCTGGCAATTTGGTTTTGTAAACACAACAGCTTGTGTATGTTATATAAAGAAAATGTGTTTTCAGACTGATGATGCAGACTATTTTCTGTTGTCAGCCTCTTCCCTGTTATTTGATTTGTTTGGACTGATTTTTAACTGCAACTATTTAAAATTTCTTGCACTTTTGCCTCCAGGGGTTCAATTCTCGTTCTGTGATACCGTGATGAAAAAGTGTTTTCACAAGTTCACGCTTAATTCGATTCTCGATCCGTTAAAATTTAAACAAAAATCAGAATCTTTTCATATGTTAACTCTTTTATCACAGCCAAAGTTTGATTTGCAAAAAGCATAGCGCAAGTAAATGAGACCCTCAATGGAAACGAAAAATAAGCGCGGATGAATGGCTTCAGAAACCCTAAGTCCTCAGTATTAACTTCGAATGGGTCATTACCATCACAAAGGGAACGTCTCAAAATCGCCAGTTAATTTCCAGGAAAAAACGCATTATTTTTGTTGAAAACAAAACAACGAATTCACAAACCACCTTTTCAATATAAGGCCTATTATTAATAATTACTTGTATTATTATTTATGACATTCTAAACTGAAATTAAATAAAAACAGAAGCGCACAGACAGAGTCGGATTAACCATTTCGGGGCTTTTAGGCAATTCTCGGGGCCCCTTTACAATATCCTAACTTCATAAATAAAGGGTTTTTCAATAAGAGCGCTACAAATTTTTTTTTAATAAAACAAAAACGGTTTTGGATATCAATGAAATTCGTTATACCTGTGAAAGTAGGTTTGATGCCATTATGTATGGAACTCGATTTTTTTTGCATGGCCACCACGGCCACGCTTGCAGAAGTCCAGACGCTGAACCCAATTTTCGACGGTTTTCAAGCATAAATCGGCCGATACTGCTGCAATTTCACGTTCGATATTCGTACGAAGTTCATCAATCGTCGCTGGCTTGTTGGCATAGACCATAGACTTGACGTAGCCCCACGGGAAATAGTCTAACGGCGTCAAATCGCACGACCGAAGCGGCCAAGCGACTGGACCATTTCGTGAGATAATATGTTCTCCAACTTGGTTTCCAATAAATTGATTGTGGCATTCGCTGTGTGGCTTGTGGCACCGTCCTGTTGGAACCACATGTCCTCCAAGTCTATATTATCCAATTGGGGCCAAAAATATAAGTTTTCATTGAACGGTAGCGATTCCCATTCACAGTAACGTGCCGGTCTTGATCATCACGGAAGAAGTACGGCCCAATGACGCCGCCGGCCCATAAACCGAACCAAACCGTATTTTTTTCGGGATGCAATGATGACTCATGGGGTACGTGTGGATTGCTGCCTGACCAATATCGCATATTTTGTTTATTGACGAAGCCATTCAGCCAGAAATAAGCCTCATCGCTGAAAATCCGATTCATTTTCAAGTTGTTGCTCAGCCCAATTCACGAACATCGACGCTTCTGGTGGTCAAGCGGCTTCAATTCTTGTAAGGATGTAGGGCTAGGCCAAGATCTTTCCGCAAAATTCGCCACAACGACGTCACAGAGATGCCCAACCCTTGAGAACGACGTTTGAGAGACACATTTGGGCTTTCTTCAACTGAAGCCTCAGCGGCAGCAATATTCTCGACACTACGGGCACTTCTTTGTCTCACTGGCACGGGAACATTTTGTACTGTGCCTGTGGATTCAAATTTGTCCACTAGACGCTCAATTGTTGATCTGCTAGGATGATTATGACGACCATAAATTGGACGTAGCGCTCTTAACGTTAAGGCCACTGACTCCGAATTTCGGTAGTAAATATTAAAAATTTCGACTCGTTGTTGGCTCATATATCTTTCAATCATGAAATGGCAAACCTTACTGAAGAGAAATGTCAAAAGAGCGGCAAGAAATTCGGCGTCGTTTGCTGTCCCTGTAGCTCTACTTTTGTAGCGTCCCTGTTGAAAAACCCTTTACATGTTTTGCCATTCTTTTACTATAGGTACATAACCTAAAACCCTAAATAGTAAAACCAAGTATGCGTTTCTATTTCCATTAAATAGGTATGTACAATAGTTATATAATACAAATTATCGGCTGGTTGGTGTTTTTAAAACGAAAACAAATTTACGATCGCAAACTCACAAATCGCGATTACGGAACAAGGATTTTAATAAAACTGCTGCATATTTTTTTTCCAGAAAAACCTAAATTCCAACTTAAGGTTTTTTTTTCACTGCGCCACCTCTCGCAAATGTCCGAAAAACATCCGAGAGTATATAACTATCATGAAAGAGCTTCTAAATTAGGTGTTGGAAAAGTCGATACAATTGTATCAAATTCGATACAAATGAATTTGCTCTAGTAGGTACAAAAGTACATTTTGCCTTATTTCGATAAAATTTATTTTTCTGCATCTTTCAGCCATCAATGTTATTTTGTTATTTTATTTTTGTTCATGTTTATAAAAATAATATATTTTGAATTCACTTTTTTATACGAAAAATTGGTTTCAATACTATTGAATCCATTTCAGTACAATCTTACAACAGTTTTCAGTACAAATCGAAAATGGCATTTTCCATCACTGGTTTGGACTCAGCATAAAATTGTGGATTTTTTTTAGACTGCATAACGTGTTTGCGTTAAAAAGCTGCTCTTGGTTTTCCTTGTTGTATCGTCACCTGAATAGTCGGCGTTAAATCGCCACCAAAAATATTGAAAATCATTCTTTAATAACTTCAAATATGACAATGTAATTAAAAAAACAGAAAATAACATTATCATTGAGGATACAATTCTTCAAGTTAAATTTGCATTCGATAAGAAAATTTCCATTTCTTTTTTCGCGGGTTGTGAGACAGTTGCCTGCATTGCCTTATGGTAGCCCGGCCCTGTGCACAAATGACACATAGGTGACTGGATTTATCATTTAGTACATTTTAGTACACATTTGACAGCAGTTAATCATGGTGAGTTCGAGATTCGCATAATGTGTGCTGGTAAAGTGATAAAATGAAAAGCAGTTATAACAACTCAAATTAAAAGTTTTATATCACCTGACAGCTTCACAGACCAGGAATTGACCCTCAGGTGAGATCTGCATCAACAATTAAATAAAAATTGCCGAAAGTCATGTTGCAAGGATAGGATTCATAAACCTATATCGGAGAGATGAATGCTGTATATAAGTTCTGCTAATTAGCTCGACCATTGTAGTAAACATCACGTGCCCCCCTTTGCTCTACGATTTTTTAGCAAACAGTGCTATAGTGCAGATCCTACCTTGCGTTTTAAAGCGTTCTCGTTGTTTCTGGCGTACCTATCTGAGTCTTTCCTGAATTACACACACAAGGCGCGATTGAGTAACAAGTTGCAAAAACAGTTCAATTTCAGTAAGAAAGTCCACTTCACCCTTAACACGAATAGTAGATGTACCTACTAAACTCCATGCGAACTATTATAGCGTATGCAATAGCAAACCCTTCAAACTCATATCAAATGAAAAACGTAATCGATTTAGTGCTACTTCGTCAAAGTTATCTAGGTAATGTAGGTAGCAAAACATAAAATTCAATTCAATTAAATCCTTGTGTGCTATAAATCGATCGAAGAACTTTCGAACGAACGGCTGGATACGTATGTGAAAAACCACCCGAGTGGTGTCACTAATTACCTATAATTCGATTTTCCCTTTATTCCATCTAACCAACATTCAACCATCCATCCAACTGTAACAGCGTATGCAACGAGTGAAAATAGATTTCGCTAAAAAAAAGCCAACATAAAAAATATTTTCATAATGCTGCATGTGTACCACCACCCCCACCCATACCACTCAACTCAACTATGTCTGTTTGATCCTTGGCTCCCCCAGAATGTGGCAAGAAAAACATTACAACTCTACATTTTTCACGCCTTCCTCTCCCCCCAACTTGATTCATCTTATGTGCTGTGCACGCGAAAGGACTTATTAAATTTGTTTGAGTCGTCCTGGCAAGCAGAGACAGACTAGCAAACGTATGAGGTCACATGCCAATCGTAAAGATAATTTCCTCGATAGGGTAGTGCGACTATGAAGGAAAGAAAAAACAAACAACCGTGAATGTACGGTTGCTGCTTACGATTATTAATGATGTGAGGAGAGATGGGTTCTACTACGTTACGTATACATTATATTGCCGCTCCCTGTTGCATCTCAGCGACGATGTTGGAAAAAGAAAAAGTTATGACACATACCACAGCTACCAGTAGCTGCTGACGAGTGCAACCAAACCTCAATAGTGACATTTACTGTTTCTGCTTCTTTGGCACTGATTGATGCTCAATGCGGAAGATGGTGCAGGCGTGGGTTGGGTACGAAATGGAGGATACTTGTTTAAAACATACACACGGAAATAGCTGAATATTCTTTCTCTGATCCTTCGAATGTCAACGAAACAATGGAATTATCGAAGAGTGAGCTAAAAAAAATCAACCCCACACTAAGTCATCATCGAAGCCGACTTCCATGTGTCTTCCGTTCGCGAATTGGAGTTCGCGGACCTAGCCAAGATTCAAGGATGTCGTTCGTTCTCGACTTTTTCGCATTTTAACGAAGTTTATTCCCTTCCAGTGGAGCTTTTATTCCTTTTGCCTGCTTATAAGGGCAATTTTTTTTCGAAAATAAATGCACCTATACACAGGATATATCGAGTATGGAGCGGAGTGTGTGCATGCGGGACAAAGTAAAAGAAAATCTCAGGTTATATTTGCGAATGTGCGGTTCTTCTTCTTTCATAGCTCTGCAGTCACCTCCGCCCCGTTCCAGTTTTGCTTTCCGAGAGGCTGTACAGCTCCGTGCACTGTTTATATATTTGTTTAAGTTCTTGCTGGCGTATGTAAAGGCTGAGTTTTGGTTTTGTTACAGTTTTCATGTTTTGAGGGCAAATTTTATAGAATCGTTTTACTATTGCAATTCAATTTTTTACTTGCATGAATGTTTGATTTGGGCATGTGCTGAAACAAAAATTGTTTAAAGTTTCGAACTTTCACTTTTTCGAAAGGGGTTTCCAAAGGTTCCATAGCCATGTTGCTGGCCCCAGTTTTCATATTTCCTGATTGAAAATTCTCTCAAAGCATCTTAATTGTTTGCTATTTCTTTATAAACAAATAATTAACAAATTAGGTGATCTATAATAGGCAAGCGGTATTTGAAATAATTTTATCCATTGCAAGCTTTGTTTTGAATTCAATGATATTAAGACGTTTGCCATCATTTCTTTTATGAAAACATCTAGAGATTAATTATCTAGATACTCCTTCGGTGCCCAATTAAGGAGCACGTCGTTGAGAAGATATGGATGGATGGATATTCGTTTATGCTTCTTCATTGCAAAAAGGACATGGACGACGGCTGTTAATTATTTCGCTACCGCTATTCGCACATTTCATTCGCCTATGTGAGCAAACTTATAAAAGTACTAAACCGATCCTTGATAATATCACATAAAACGGGCTTTAAGCGAGTTGTGACTTTATCTGGTAGTATACTTGCAAAAAGCGTTAGGAAACTATACACCAGAGACTCCTATCTAGTAAATTTTGTAGAACCTATACATTTTAAGAAAGATTACTCGCTTAGCTGGTGCATATACACAATTACACATGCCGCGACATGTCCTTTTTAGGCTTTAAACTTGTTTAGTTAGAATAAAAAAGTATTCTTATATTTTAATACCCGCCAACGATAAAAAGATGGAAAGAACTAAAATGACCAAGAATCGAAGACCCAGAAGCGCACTTTATTTTCGTTAAACTTTCGTGATTTCTTACTTTGCGCTCAGTCGTCATAAATTCCAATTTATTGGGGAAAGGATGCAGGAGTATGAATGTTTTGGGGGATTCGTTTTTCATGCACGTATGCGATCACGTATATATTTGTCACCCATTAGTGGAGGGAGCAGCAAAACTTTCCTTAATGATTCCAATGTCTCTTCGCGGGAGAATGTTTTTCTTACCTTTTTCGCCCGTTCCCTTGTTGGCACTCAGGCACTATGGATACCAACAAGTTAAAAATGCATTTGCGTTTGGGAGGAAAGTGGAATTGTTACTCTGCTGTTTTTTTTCACGGATTTTCTTTTTAATCGTATATGTAGAGAGAAAGGGCTTTCAGTCGTTCGCCCCAGGGAAGTTTTATCCTTTTTTATTGCTATATTCCTCTTCACAGAGTATAACGGTGCATGGTATAGGTATCCAGACTATTAGTGATGGCATGCATATCCTTGCTCTGGTTGCGCTCATATGCTAGTTAAACTGAGACGAACATTTTTGTTTGTTTTATTTTTGTTTGTGTTGACATGTTTATTGTTACGTTTATAGAAAATCTGAATATTGCTCAAGTAACGGGAGTAGATAATCTTGGGTTATTTCATTCCGTTATTGTGTGCACCACCTGCTCTAGCTTTCATTATTAATTGTTTTGGTTTTAAGCTTTCCTTAAGATAAATGATTCAATATTGGTATGAGATACTTCGTACACATTGCAAGTCCAGTTTATCGTATGTTTACAGTCTTCGGTCGGATTTTGCTGGATTGTTAAACTTGAAAGCGCTACAGTGATATATTCAAAGAATATCTCTACCACGTGGTCACTTCTGGGAAATTATCGTTTCATTTATAACGTTCCACATCAGTTCTGACTTTGGCTATTTCAGTATAACTGCATTTAGTTTTCAAAACTGTTTATAATCATGTACCACAATATCGTATGTCGCCGATGAAATCTAAGCTAAATTTATAAATGTTCAAAGGTTTTTGACAAGACTTGTGAGCGAAAAGGTGTCTCAAGCTTAATACCTGAATATAACACACTTATAACAAGTCAACTGTGGCTCTGGCCAATTACTTAGACATTTTCCTTTTCTTATTCAGAGTGCAGGCAATGAACAGAGCTCGGCACTTGAGTATACTAGCTGTCATATGGATATAACAACAAAAATATTGTTTTTTAAATCTTCTTTCTATGTGCTGAAAGTACATACTTCTGCATTTTGTTAATATTAATGACAACTTAACAGCGGGTGCGTATACTGCGTACATTAGATCTATTCTTTTGATTGTTTTAACCTTCCCAAGATGGAAGGAAAATTGGAATCGACTTTGAATTCAAAAACACCTTCCCCATTTACATAATATGTTAGGGTAGCAGCTGGCAGCTCAAATCTCCTACACTTGTTAGGGCAGATCATGCCTGTTGGAACACCACAGGGTCCAATGATCTCAAGATTATCCGCATTTGAACGAACAGGAACAGAAAATAAAGCGATGTAG
Organism: Cheilosia impressa; assembly: GCA_948293265.1. Classification (NCBI taxonomy): domain Eukaryota; kingdom Metazoa; phylum Arthropoda; class Insecta; order Diptera; family Syrphidae; genus Cheilosia; species Cheilosia impressa. Next base: position 37,155,071 of record OX411884.1, on the reverse strand, counting down.
GCGACTTGTGCTCAATAGCGAGTTCGTCTAGCCCTAGATTATCGAAGAAGTATTTTCGTAGAGTACCTAGTCTTCTTTGAATAGATATAGCTGGTCAAGTGCATAACAGATGTAGAATACTCTCCTCCTTCTCCTCGTCCATGAAGCGAAAATTGTTTCCACAGAGACCGATTTTGAGGGCATGTCTCACAATGATTCAGTGTCCCGTAATGACACCTGCTATTGACATGTATACTTATGAAGGAGCCCTTCAATCTTATTAAAGTGTTGGAGCGTTTGAGATTCAGGATGGGCCAACATTTTTCGTCACGCAGGCACGTATGGGGTACCACCTGCGGTTAGTAGCGTTTTTCGCGTTTTCTTTGATTAAGACTTTGAAAGTAGCATATAGTGTGCACGTGTGTACATTTTTATACAATTAAATTTTGTAAGCATAATTTTCAACATTTTGTTTTACTTTATTTTAGTGTTTGGCTTGGATTCTCCTTTGGGACTATTTCCGCCTGGCATCGATCCAGGAAAACTATATAATCCCCTAATGGAATTATCTGATCCACGTGGGCTAGGTGGCGATCATCCTCCATTTCTAAAAAAGAAAAGTAAGTATACATAGTTTTGTTTAAGACAATCTAACGCATTTTCTGACTGGGTGTGTGTTGATGAGCCATATCATAACACAGAACCTATGGGAAACAAAACCACAAGAGCCGATTCGTTCCAGAAAAAATCACACAAAAGCTAAGTTTACGGTACCTACCATACACTGACCATCATAGTTCGGAGTCGGTCAGGGAATCATCTATCCTTGAATATACATTTCATAGATACATTTTCGGCCGTATTTACCCAATTAAAAAAATTTGTGTATTGCTTGAATTCTGAAAAGTCGGAAGAAAAAAGGCCAACGAGGAACAGAAAAGCCACTTCTGAAGCAGAATAGCTTGTTTATCATTTTTAAACTATAATGTACGCAAGTTCACTAAACACTATAATAATGCTGTGAAAGGAAACTGTGGTACATTTAAAAAAAAAAAAGAATTTAAAAAATAGTTGAAGCTCCTTCTCCAACTAAAAAAGAGCCAAAATAGAAAAAAATTGTGACAGGCCCTCGAAAAAAGTGTCAAATTGCACCTTAAGTCGCACAACGGTCATGCTGCTCGTAGTATGAATTTGAAAACTAGGTAATTGTTTCCTTTCCAAGGCTAGCAAACTTACTCTCAGACCAAAAAACTATAGCGAAAACCAGCATTTCGAAAAGCTGTCACCAGTCAAAACTATTTGTGTAATTATTACTATGAAACCATATTAATCTCTAATATCACACTAAACACAAAAGAAAACAAAAAATGTTTAAATCCATTACTTGCTCTTTTAAAATAAATGTCTGCGCTGCCTCGGAACTTAGAACTTTAAGGGGTTAGCAAATGCAACTATTTAATCTAAATATACGTTACACATATATATATAAAGTTATGCACGCTCTATAATGCCTCTAAACGCAAAAACCTTATTTATAAAAATTTTTCAACGTTGTACAGAGCTTGTATAAGCAAAACGCACTTGGACGTTGTTTAGAGCCTGTATAGAGGTGGAATAGTCGAAATGTCATTTTGACTTAAATAATTTGTCACATTTTATTTTAAATGAAATCAAAAATAAATTCGATGTATCGACGTTTTTATTTTCATATTCTGCAAGTATCCTCGATAAGTTAGCTTAGAAATATGGGCAGACATGAGATATTTTTAATCGCTATATATATTTGTTTTAATTTGATAAGACTACCGGCTCATGGAGTCCCAAATATCCCATCTTTTTCTTTTTACTTTTCCATTTTTTTATTTTTATTTGTATTTGAATTTGCATTTCCTACAAGCTGCTTAGACAGATAAATGTAATAGATTTCTCTTTTTCAGTACTTTTTTTGACACAAGCCCTGTATAACTAGTATGCGTGGGAAAATGTTTTATAAATAAGAATTTTTGGAAGGGTGTATAAGGGCTGTATAAATTCTTATACACTGCATAACTATACAGGTGTATAAGCGTGTTTAGCAAATTCTAATAAATAAGGCTGAGTATCTTCAAGAAGTGAAAATCTATGAATTGACAGACTTATCGGGCAACGCAATTTGCAAAGTTTAAATTAAAGTCTTATAAACGAATATACTGCTTTACTATAGAGCAGTCCTAGCGATTTGCGATATAAAAAGTGAAATTTTCAAGTTAGATAAAGTTGTGTAAAATCTAGCCTGGCCACTAAATAAAACGCGCTGTGTATTTAAGACTCTTGATAAGCTATTACTTATATGTCAGCACAGGGAGATACGTTTCACACAGTTGAGATATAGAAAAACCATTACTATAGCATCAAAAAAACCGTATGTAGGTAAAATGTGTGTAGCACACTTAAATTTCCTTACTCAATGAACTGTCTAATTAACCCTTCAATCTTTGATCGTCGTCTTGGTCACGCCGCCATATGGCACGTAGCAGTTGTAAGCAGCCCAGTCTGCTACCAATTTAAATGTACCATTACCACCGCATTCGTTGTTTTGGTTGTAACTGTTCGTTTAACTTTGTTTTTTTAATGCATTTTCACACCTGAGAGCGTAGTTTCCATTCCATTTCCACATCCCACTCCACCTGTGAACGTATTTCTAAAAGGCACAAGTAAAGTGCACATTGTACTTAATCGACTTTTGTTTCTCTTTCCAAGCGTTTTGACCACGCTTGATTGAATGGGATCAGCACACGATGATGTTGATCACAGAGCGGATGATAGAGGATAATGGTAAAAAAAAAATCCCATTACGTGGTTTTCCTGTGATCATGAAAATGTTCACCTATGCATATCGCCCGTAGTTGTGGCTGCATTTTTACTTTATTATTATTACTCGGCTTACTACTTCGGATATCGAATGAATAACTACATAACCCCATATATATGAAAAGTTAAGTTTAATTTTATGTTTGTGTTTTTTTTTTAACATTTCGAAAACGAATAAACCGCACTTGATTTTGATTGACAATGTGAGAGTTTATTTACTTGGTTTGTAGATGGTTAAAGTCAAATGATAAAAAAATGGTCAAGAACAAACAACATGGCTACTCATTTCGTTTTCCATCATTCCATCAGTTCAGAGGCGTCTTTCTTTAATATGTACTAGTATCGCTTGTGGTCGAAAATCGTTAATAATTATTTTCGTTATTATGTAGATATTTTTTTTCAAACGAAAGCAGCGACATCTAGATATCGAAAAAATACGTAGATGAGCTGCTCCACAGCTTCTAATCTAAGATGATTTATATTTGAATACTATGGTAATATGGTGGCGAAAATTTGTATGGGGAATTCTTAACTTAAATTTACCAGCTTTAATGGCGGCATATACCCATGATTTTTTGTTTGTGCATATCTATGGAACAGTACCTTTCAAATAACATAAGTTTCATTCTCCTCGTTTCATTATAAATATTTTAAAAGTGTACCGAAACTTTTGATGTTCACGTATTAATATAATGATTTATTTTTTATGAAAAGTAAGTTTCCAATCCAGGAGCTCTCCAATTCCTGTCCGTTGCACATTGAAGTGGAAACACTTTTTTGTGTAAAGTGGAACTTTGATTTTATTTTGTCGCTAGTGAAATTGTAGTCACAAGTAAAGACTTTATCTGCTACACACACTATGACAGATCACTGCTCCTCGGGAAGTTGAATAGTCTTTTAGTCAATGCTCAATTCAACCCAAACGGGTCTATTGTGGGTTTTGTGCGCAAACATCGCGCTACTTGTGAGAAGACGTTAGCCCTTGTGATTGTTTCTGTCTGGTCGGCTTTTCCCGATTACATGCCTGGGCTTTGAGCCTTTCCCTGTAGGTTCCGATCTTACATTTCACCAATTACATTGGTGATAGATGAACTGCTTGGAATTTGCACTTTTAGCTTTTATGCATGGTGTAGCTATACTAATTATTTCTAACTATTTTTTGTCCGGTGTTCGCCATCCAAAAGTAGGTATAGCGTATAGGGCATACATTCGAATCGATTACAAGCCCCAATCAATCTCAATCCGGAATACTTAAATTCCTTATAATAATCTCCTATCTGTTCTAAAAAAAAGGGAAAACAGAATAACACATAGTAGATATAGTCCAAAACCAGTTTTACATAAAATTACGATTTTATTAAATTTGAAGAGACGGACCTTCGTAACGTTTATATCAATATATGTAGTTCATTGCGCTCCATAACAAAAGCTTCAATCAATTAAGTGAGTAGGCCTACCGATTAGCCTCCGACCCAAGTCCCTGAAACTGTTTATACCTACATGTCTAAAGTCGCGTCGGTTGCTGAGAAGATTATAAAAGAATCAGTTCGTGCATGCTTGCATTGGTCTGCAAATAATACTGATCACACAGGAGAAAAAAAACCTTACCCCCACCGAAGATGAAGAACAATTTCAAGTCGTGATCGCTTCACAATATTTTTTTTTTGTTCTTGTTTCTGCCTGAACTGCCAGAAGCAGCAGGAGCATTTTACTCGGTGGAACATGCACAGGAAAAGCAATTGAGTCAATTGAAAGTAGGGAAGATCAGACAGTGGAGATCATTTCCAATGGCACATCGATATAGGCGTCCAACGATTACGGATAAAATCAATAAACCATTGGTGTGATATCTTCTCACTCGCTCGCATTTCGTGAGTTGGAGCACTCTTATATGAGGTATCCCGCAGATAAAGAACAATCACATGTACTACATCGAAATCAGAATTCAATTTGTCCATCCTCGCTCTGAGATAATATAACATAATATTACATAGCAGTAACAGTAATAAAACAAATGCACAGTATCTACATCTATACAAATTGTAGGTGGCATCCCTTGTAACGTAACGTGGAATTCCAATTCCGGCGAACAATCAAATCGCAAACCTCCTCCGATAGTACCTATGCACGTTGTCTCTGATGTGGATCTCTTTGTCCCACATGCAAATTAAATAGAGAGACCGAGAAGCTTAGCATACAAATCGACGACAGGATAGAATCTCATGTAACTTCACATACTACCTGCCTAAGATAATAAAAATAACTAAAACAATACAACATCCAATGGAAGAGGGTGTGTGTTTAGTGCACGTCGGGCTGTGTGGCACCATTGCCGATCAGAAACGTGAACAATTCGACAAGATTGAACCATTATCTGATTGTGACTGATAACCTTTTTCCAGGTGGAGCGCAGAACTCGGTACTGGTGGTAGTGTATGTATATGGATTGGAGTTTGGCAAGTCATGATTTAGATTACCCCCTTGGATCAATAGGTAAATGGCCAAACAAACAAAAAAATAAAAAAGTTGAGAGACATACAATACACAAGAAACAACGAGATAGAGAAATTAAGAAATGTGTGGAATTGAGTAATGGGCCGTGTAGCTTAAAGGTGGCTTCGTAAAGCGACACTGGCTTGTACTTGTAGTTTGTAGAGTAGTTTCGGCTGAGCGTGAGCATGTGGGAAGGTTGTAAATTCTCTTTTTTACTCTGATCGGTGCGGTGCGCTACGGTTGCACTATGCAAATGAGACAGTCATGTGGACTAGCTCTGTAGTTGATTCTTGAATGTGCATAGATTGTTATCGAAAAAATTGCTCTATTTACTATCTACGTAACCTTTTCAAAAATTATTATTAATTTTGTGAGATCTCACATCAACTAGGTAGGTAGTTAGGTATATAATTGAAGTAGTGTAAGCTTTGTGTAGAGATTCCATGATAATTCATAAACACGATATTTCAGTCAGCTATTTCTTGGGCGTTAGATAGTTCCAATAGTTATGAAATCTGGCCACAAACAAAAATTTAAGACCCTCGCTCAATGCAAGGCCAAATAGGTCAGCAATGCCCTAGGTCTTAGCCAAGCCAAGATTAAGTACTACTCTATTTTGGCAAAGACTAGAACGTCTGACAAACATCCGGTACAACCTGAGAAAGATTCTGAGTTTAGCCGTTCAGTGTTGTTGGCATACAATTTTGATCACCCAAGACTAAAAACTCACACTAGACCTATAGTCTTATACGGACCTTCTGTGGCAATACTTAGTTTTTAAATCCAAATTTTCAAACTAAAGCCTATTTTGTTTTAAGTATACCATTAAGAGTTAAGCTTAAAAACTGAGTCAACGTCTTTTCTATACTATAAATAATTAATCATAATGATTTCAGGCATTCGCATCCTGCATTCTAGAGTTCTAATTACTTGCACTTTTTGGTGGGTTTGTCACTCAAATAGTACCTTCGATTTCTAATTCCATGGCAGCAATCTTTGTTGGGCCATAACCAAACGACTTTAACCCTATAGGAAATAGTCCACTAATTTAACACCACCGGGTGTCAGATGTCAGATTAGCCTACCGTGTGTTGCCGTGTTGAACAAAAAGCTGTTTAAAAAACACCAGTTATTTGATCGCATCGTTTTTAATGGGCATTGCTGATTGATATTATAGATCACCGGAAGGGGAAAAATACCGCAAAACTAAAAAAAAATATTAACCTATATTGACAGAACAGATTATATGACAGACATGCGATTACAAAATAACAGCAATTTTTATTTATATTCGCAACTTTTATCTCTTTTAATTGCAGTGTCCCGGCCAAAAGGTCAGCACTCAGCTCCAAGAGGTGGTCCTCCCCGCTCCTGGACAAATGCCGAACTAACAGAAGCCCTGCAGCACGTGTGGAACAAAAAGATGACAACGAGTCAGGCATCTCGGATATTTGGCATTCCGTACAACTCTCTGTTGATGTACGTTCGCGGCAAATATGGTAAAAGTCTGAAATTGGAGCAGCTACGCAAGGACTGTATCAGTGGCCCACCAGTGGAACTTTTAACAATGGGGCTAAACAACAATAACGGGAACGGTGTGGGAGGCGGCGGCAACGCTAACAGCGGCAATAAAAACCACGACTTAAATCGTAGCAAAGACTCTAGAGACTTGGATTGTGGTGGTAATGGAGGCAATGGACCACCAGGTGGTCCAATTGGTCCGCGAAGTTCAAGTTCCGAACCTGACCTCTTATCAGGACCAAACTCAATATTCAATCCATTCCAACAGGGATTTTATCCCGATTTTCCTGGCGGCTTTCCCGGACTACCACTCGGAATGTTGAACCTTCTACCCCCCGAAAGGCACCAGCAATCGGCGGCGGCAGCAGCTGCCGCCATGCACATGGCGATAGACGAAGACTGTAAATCCGATAGATCAAAACAATCCATGGATGAGGAATTTCCCCAACCATTGGCCCTAAATCGTGACGAGCGGCGAGAACTGATGCAACAAAATGGGCAGGATTGAAATTTTTGGCAGGATTGGGTTACCAACCCGATCTTTTTCCCTCCCGCTGAGCAGTCGGCAAAAAACTGTAGACAATTCAATCAAAACCTCATCAATGAGCGACGGAGGCTCAAGCGTTTCCGTCGGAAGCGACGAATGGAGGCCGCTGCTGCAGCACCTCAAGCTGTAATAAGAACATAGATGTAGACGAATGTAATATGTAATCTCACCTGTGAAGAGACAAAACAATTGGCAATATTATTATTATTATTATTATCTATTATTATAAATCAAATGCAAAGGATTTTACGTTCTGTTAATTTGTTTTTTGTTTAATTCTAGATTTGTCATTTTTAAAATGAATTCGGATTTTCAAAAATGTTTCAATGATTGTAGTGTTTTCTGTCTTTTAATTATTATTAATTTTCTTGGTGCTTTTAGTTCCTAAAACGATTATTATTTTGTTTATATGTAGTTGATTTTGAGGTGTATATTTCTTGTAATTTAAAATATATATTAGTATACAGTATCGGAGAGACTATTAGGTACCAAAGGAAACTGTGTGTGTGTACAACTAAAGAAGATACGGGTCTGCCTAATGTAAGATAAGAAAAAACTGAGTATAAATCGCAGTTAACGTTTACGTTATTAATTGATTTTACATAATAAAACTGAAACAAATTCCGTCACTTGTTGATCATGAGCATGATCTTGATAGGAGTGTTACAGTGTTACAGACTTTCGTCACAATCAAAAAGTAAAAGATGCCCATGCTATTACTTTTAAATATAAAATCAGTTCAGCAATTTATGATTTGATTACTTTCTCTATCTCTTCCTTTTTCGACAAGGCTCTCCGTTTGAATTGGAATAGCTATTATTTTAGATAAAAACAATAATTGCAAATATATTGTCTTATACTCAGCATTCACTGGAAAAAAAATTTACCACTAAAACAGTTGATTGCTAAGTAGGAGGTAGGACCATCCCAATTCTGCATATATTATTTCAGACCTGGTATATTTGTATTTTGTTACCTTTGGTATTTCAATATTACCTATTTGTACATGTAGCATTACCGAATTTGAGTGTAAATAAAAATATTATGTAATGGTAATCCGATTGTAAGCATTTAGGATAATTGTAAATATAATACATGTACCTAAATATTTATTTTGGTTATTTATTTTGTATTCTTGTTTTATTTTTTTATATTTATATTTTATTCGTAAGTTTTTAAAAACTGGAAGTGTGACTATAGTTTGTGCAATAATTTATGGGAAGTGTTATTAGTCTTAATCAAAATTTAAAGGTTCTAAAAAATTAATCAGAAGCACTTTTCATTTCTGTGTAGGTTAACTTTTAGTTGTAGTCGGTGCAATAGGTGTGTGAAAATCTGACAAATTTTGGTTTATGAGCAACTAGATACCAATTCTTTTAAATGTCGTGTAAGAGTGCAGAGTGGCCGCTATTTTTACTAATCTCTCTTCAGTCCACGACTATAGTCTGACAATATGACAAAATTTAATATGTTTAGTAAATAGGATAACAGTTTTGTTAGTTTTGAATAGTAAATGTTTAACAGCTCGCAGAATCTTAGAAGAAAAAATTAATCGGAATAATTTATTCTTCACAATCAATAAGCATTTTTCTCAATCACGTACAGGATTTAGTTTACAGCCGAGTGATTAATAAACGTTAGTATACTTCAAAACTAGAATAACATTTTAGTTTGCTCGTGTACCTACCTAATTAATTTGTATTATATCATATTGTTTTTTTTTTATTTTTGCTTCCAATGCTCTTTACAAATTTGTAACCCATGTGCTACATTTTCAAAAGTGGTTGCTCATTATTGCCCGGCGGAAATTTTTTCTTAAATTGCTATACAAATTAAATTGTTGTTACAGTTTTTATTGTTTGCAACAATCGCACAAACAATAATAAATGACGATTATATCATGGATGTCGAGTGAAATGTGTGTTTATGCGGAATCAATCGTTCTTTAAAAAATTTCATTTCAGCATCTTGAAGTACAACTTTTCTATTGAACAATGCAGTTCGACTGTGTTCTTCGAAAAAGTGGAGTACAGAAGTGCCCTATAAAGGCGAACAGTGACTCGGGTTACAGTCTTATCTCAAAGTCTTTTGTTTATTAAATTTGCAGTAGCTCGTTTTTAAATGAAGTATATTGCATATCTCTGCTCGAAATATGTCCATGGTCTTCTTAATTCGAATGTAATTTTTCCCCTTCTCTTCATGTGCTCGTTCTTGTTTTTGTTCTTCTGTTGGTCTCAAAATGAATGTCCTAGGTGGCGCAAATGCTGTAATCCGATGTTCTCTGATTTGTTATACATATTTATTTGATGTCTTAATTTTTTCCCCATTAAGTCGAGAAAATAATATTGGGTAAGTCGAAATGAATGTCCTTCTGCCGATCATTTTTTTTTAATTTTAAACACATTTGGTATCTATACTCTATGTATATCCTTGATAAACATTTTTAAGAAATCTGAAAATCGCGCGTCGTTGAAGTAATGCACATTATTTTTTGCAACAAAAATCGCAGCTACAGAAACTTTATCTTTATCGATGTTGGTATTGTTGTGCAAATGTTTTGCAATTGGTTCATTCAACTTGTATTATATGGACCTAGTGCAGCCTTCCGGATACAGTTAGTGCAATTCAAGTGGACAGTTGTCCCCTTCAGCGTTGCCACAAAGATACAATTGTATCAAATTAGCTACATTTTTGCTTCCGTGCAAAAAATTGATACTGAGATACTTTTTTTTTTGATTTTGGTTCAATTAGATACATTTTTCAATTTTCAATTAAAATTCAGCAAATCTCCCATTCTCATTCTTAAATTTTTTTTTTCAAATAAATTTGTAGATCTAGCACTGGCTATGGTAACTATAGTTTATTCTGAACTGATGTTCCCACCCATACTGATACTGTACTGCACATGTACAGTACGCAACTTGAGCACATTTGTATTCGTAAATTTCTCCCAATTTATGAGAGTGTGTGTGAGATATTCAACTCAATTTCCTCTATTCTCTACAGTTGCCAAGTGTCAATAATCTCTGCATTAATTATCTTCAGCTACTGCGTTTTCCAAATACCTAAAATGTATACAAATTCTAAAAATTTATTTAAAATACGAATGAATTTTAAGTACCTACAAACTACTCTGCAATACTAATTTATAAATAATATTTTTATTTTTTTTGTACTAAATAAATTGACTGATAATCAGGTGATGTCAAATGTAACGTATTTTTTCAGGATTTCGTTTTTAATGAATTATTTATATGAAGAAAACAATGTTTTCTTGTGATACATTTGGTACATTTTAGGGGTTCAAATTTAGATACTTTTGATACATTTTCCAAAAAAAATCGATAGATTTTTCGAAAAGTCAACGGCAACGCTGGTCCCCTTCTCTTCATTATCTATTCAACGAAATGTATTAAGTGTGAGACATAAATGAACGATTTAAGGTCTACTACACTTTTTATGCACATTTATTGTAAATTTAAAATACCTAAAACGTTCCGAATTTGCACTCTTATTTGTGAATTAACTACCAACATTTGACCTGTACTCAATCACCTGCCAATATTTTCCATAAAATATTGACAATTTGAAGACCAAGTGTTTTTCACCTGTCGCCATTTTGAGCCCCGACCTCACTAATACGACCACATTCATTTCAATTGATCAAAATCAAATTTAAGTATTATCTCGGACATTATGAGCGCTATTAAGCTTTATACAGCTCCTGTGATAGGCTTCAAATTTATATTTAGTTATACAAAATATTCAAATTTGGTTTCATATGCAATTTTGAATTTGAATATTATTGACGTATAAAATTTAATATGCAAAAAAAAAATATAAAGGGAATACAAACTCGCATTACTACAAAACAATGTTAAGTAAATAATAAATAAATTAAAGACAAAACTGCAAGAAATACACACAACTAAATGATAGTTTACCTTTATTTTATATTTGCAGTAGTGTCCTATTATGTGATAGAAATAAAAATATTTCTTTTGTTTTGTGAATTCCTATTTTCTTATGGTTTGCATTAAGTTAATATACAAGCAACGAATTCATCCGACGCACAGAACTAAAACACAAACTAATTTACAAGGCAATAGGCAAACAACAGGTTTGCATCATTATGCTAGCAATTATTTTTCCTACAGAACAAATAAACCTTAAATAAATGCAGTTCCTTTACAAGAAAAATAAGCAGTATTATATTATTTTACGCTAAGATTGTTTTTTTTATTTAATTTTTTTCTTATTAAATAAAATTGTACAAAGTAAAATAAGCGTAAGCAGATCAAATGCCCCAATTAAGTAGCAAATGTAAGTATGAAATACTATTATTTTTAGCAAATATAGTGTAAGCCAATTGGATTGTAAATAGTAAAACAAAAAATTAGATTAAATAAAATAACAAACATATATCTAACATTTGAATAAAACAAATAGTGAATACATATATAACAACACCCCTGTAAACAATTTTTGCTTTCAATTTAAAACTTTGTTTCAATTTTGCACAACGCAATGTCCTTATTTTTGTATACCTCCCCCTTTTCTGACATAATTTTCATACACTTTTAATATTACAAAGAAATATATTGTATACGCTCAAAAACCCCGAATGTACAAACAAATAAGAAACACAGAGGCATTATGAACCTCTTAAACAGAAAGAAAAAAAAAAACTATTCTATAAATTTGTAAACAAAAACAAACGAGAATTACTTACATATGTTAAGCACTTGTAATTCAAATTTCTACAAAAGCAAAACTAATAGGTATAACACAAAGTATATAACAGCAACAACAGAAATATTAAATAAAAAAAAAATATTTTATAAGATTAACACTTTAGCAGGTTCAGTATAAAAATAAATTATTATCAAAAAAAATACAAATAATTCAGAACAGGGTACTACGAAATAAAATCAATTTTTATACATAAAACGATATATATGTTAATTTAAATTATATACATATATATATTCATAGCCAAAAATAATATTTAAGAACAATAAAATGGATAACCAGCAAAACATAGTGATTTAGCAACATTTCAGTATATGTATGTACTATATTTTCTCCAAATTTGTTTATAATTTCTTATGTGTTTATGTAGACATATGCATGTTTATTCTTACAACAACGTGTAGCCGTTCTGTCAAAAGTTCAGTGCGCTGATTTTCTTAAAATTTTAAAATTAAAAACAAAAATACAAACACTTTCAACTGAAGTATTGTTATTAGGTGAATAATTAATTTATTACAATATTGTACTATAAGTAAAATGAATTAAATTAAATATAAAAAAATATATAAACAAATTTATTTGCATTTTAATTTCAACCGTCGAATGATGAATTATCGTCCCTATAGAGCTATCCTTTCGGAAATAAGTTCCGATACGAAAGTCAAATCTGAAAGGAACTCAAATTGCGTTTGAAGTAGGTATCCGTTTCGGGAGAGAGCATATAAACTGCTTCATTTCATATTAAAATGTTCCTCAGCAATGTGTTGTCTGAGAGCTTGGGAAAAAATGTGCCGGATAGCTCTCAAAAGTAAGTGGTATATCGCGGTTCCACGCACTGCGACAAGGTGCGCTCTATGTCATCGGTGAAAATTTCCCAAAGTTGTTTTGGAATTTGTATCTCCGCCTTGTTACGAAAGTAGCATGCCGGTCCAAAGCCCGGGTAAGGGAGGATGGTTTGAGGTAACAGCTTTTTAGCCTATTCTCAGTAAAAATCAAACTGTTAGTGTATTCTAACCCACAGGAGCCAGTGGTTAGCAACACATGCTATGAATGGAGGAACTAACGGAATTGTCTACTCCAGGTGGTAATGGCAATAGCCAAAATCCACCCGTAGTCTTCTCGACTACGGCCGGGGCACGGATTCTGGAGGCCCCAACATTCATACCCGAACCCACAAGCGACTCTTACAAATTTAGAAAATCATCTATAGAGAAGAGACTTTATCTTAAGAAAAAAAAACAAGAATTAAAGACATTACTGAGAGTCCTGGTGTCAAAAAGTTGCTTAGACAAGGCGACCTGCTGTCATGCGAATTGTGCGGAACTAAAAAGGTTCACTATATATACTAAGACCTTAAAACTCGGAAGCTGAAAATTGATTTACTTGTATGCGAGTTTTCAAGAAACATACAGAATTAATTACTGAAATAAAAATGTTTTTTGCAATAAATAATTAATACAATTTGTTTTTCTTAAATGTCGTTTTCGATTGGGCATTTCAAATTTCTGCTTCTTAACTGAAACCAAAACATTTTTTTTTCGCTTTCATTGGTTTTCCATAAAATGTGTTTTTAATACATTTATTTTAACACTTTTTAAACAATTAAATTTTTTAAATTTCTTTCATAAAAATACATATTTCATTTCCTAAACGCCAAACGAATTTTGACCCATCCAGAATTTTAACCCCAACCCGCCATACAGTTCTATTGATCAAATTTGCGGAACGGCCTCCAGAGATTTGATTTAAGCAAGTAGGTGCGATTAAGGTCGCCATACCAATTTTTTTTTGCTGAAAATATCGTTACTTTTGCTTATTTGGCTTATTTAAAAAAAATGTTTTTTTATACCCAAGGAGCATTTTGTGACTTTATGTGTTATGAGCGAAGTCGTTAAGACGGTTTTGTTACCAGAAAATATTCCCAATAAGTAACATTTAGGAATAATCCTATCTAGGGATTTTATATCTACACAGGCACGTTATTGTGTCAAAATGGTTTCTTCAATAAAACAGTATGTCCGCAGTGTGTAAAATGCGTGGAGATGTGTGTTCATGCAAACAATCAGTGTTGTTATATCGTTGTATTCATCCCTTTGTTGGAATTTCGATGTCCGAAAAGCCTTTCGTGGGATAAACTGAAAAAGCACCAAATCGTGGGAATTTCAATAATCTAACAAAAAAACATTCAAACTAGTAATTACTGGTGAAATTCTATCAAAGCACCTGTGTATTTCACCATGATTATCAACACACTGAATGTCCATAAAAAGAGCTCATGAAAATCGACTTTAATCAAAATTTTCTGGAGGAAAGTCATTTGTCGCCCACTCTGGTACCCCCCAAAAAAACCTTTCATGGAAATATCATGTAAACAAAATATTTCTAATTTTGAAACAACTAAAAGAATCTAGCTACATAAAAAAATACAAAAAAATCAGCGAACAATAACAATTGATCGTTGATTGAATAATTGATGGACACAATAACATTACAAATTTTATATGTAATCAGCTTAAACAATTCAACCCCTAAACCGACAGAAATAACATATTTTAAGGATTGATCCATTTGTACTTGTTATTGTTTTAACTCTTAAACCAGACGCCAATCTCAGCCAAAGTGAGGCAAACAAATCAATCTCACTTTATCCAAGACATTCTGAAATTTCAAGCTTTTTGGGTGTTTTAATCTGGTTTTGCTTTTTTCTCCATTTTTGGAAAATTTTTAGACATACCGCGCTAGGGCCCGATTCTGCGCGAAACTCCGCGATTGCTGGTGGAACCAGAACTTAGAATTTTTCTGGGCTGAAAAGCCCCTGAAAGCTCAGAAAACAATTTGGTGACTATACATACAACTGAAAGTATGCAATTATCGGCTGAATTTCGAAGAAAACATATATCACATGCAGCAACCTGTTTTTAGCAATTTTCTATGCTAGGAGTTGAACCTGCTTTTTGAGTCCAAAACTCAACGAGAGGTGTCGCTGTTTATCAACAAAACTATTGATAGAACTATCCATCGCCATGCATTTTCGGAGCGCCGAAAATTATATATTCTGCGATTACAAGAACACTATTCCATTGAACTATTCACCGCACTGCATTCTAGGAGCTCTGAAATGTACATTATTCTGTTCGGTGCCGACCATAAAAAAATCAGCTAAGTCGCAAAATGTTCCGTGAGTTTCTAAAATTTTTTGAGAAAATTTCGGGAAATGCCGCCGCTAAGGTTAAATCCAGAATTTGATTTTTTGCAGATGTTCTGGGCTGAAAAGAACCTGAAAATACGCAAAAAAATATATGAGGGGATATATTATATACAGTAACCTGTTTTCAGCAATTTTCTAAACCACTCCTATTACGTTTTGTTATACAAAAGAAAGCCGCTGTAATTGACTCTGCTGTTTAGTTTAACAACTTCTAGAGGTTAAGTGCCTGGACTCTGGAGTAGGTTTCGGAATAAGCAATATTCCATCGAAGCAGTAGGTATACTGTTGTGATTTTTCTCCCTTTTCGTATTTCGAAGTCCGAAAAGAGTTTCACTTCGGTGTTAGGTATGGGAAGTAAGAAGGCAAAAATGACTATACGCTTCCTGGGAAAACTAAGCGAGACTTTTAGCTAATAACACTACCTACCTACATCTGAGTATCCAATTGGACTCAATTCCACTCAATCTTCCACAAATAATTTTGGACGTGATGGTTGGTAGCATGTAGCTTTTGATTTTATTAATACAATTGTGGTATGATGTACATATATGTAATAGTGCTTTTGATTTTTAATTCAGAACAGATCCATAAGTCTTCAAGAAATTCAAAAAATCTGTCACAAACAGTTGATTGTGAGAAGCAAAGGCATCAATTCTTGAATGCCACCATCTATATTTATTATTTTACTTTTAAATGCCATTACATGACAGTCGATCGCTCTTTGTAAGCTCATTGCTCAATCCATAGAAAACAAATGAATAAATAGTGCTTAGAAAAATTAAAAACGGCATTAGTGTGTGCACAGATATTTTCTTAAAAACCGCTCGGAAATACCGTTTTCTGCAAATACACAATAATTAGCAGAATCTTAGTGCCTATTTTTTTTTAAAGATGATATTGGTTTGTGTGTGTGTGTTGTAATGCAGGAAACACTACTTGTAAAGTATCAAATACTTTTTTTTATGTTAGGTTTGAGTGAAAATTGCATTGTTTTGCCTTTTTATTGTTAAAGTGTAACTAAAATAATATGGAAACACGAAATTCATGGGCAAGTATGCGCTTGCTCACTTAATAAACGGGCGTTGAAGAGTCTCTGACTGAGACCCTGAGGACATCCATCCTCTGCGATCCCGGACACGCTGCTTCCAGTTATCCAGACAAAGAGCTCTGGCATCCGCGATGTGGAACTCGAAGATTCTCTAAGCTGGAGCTTTATTGTCCACTCGCTCAATGTGGCCGAGCCAATGTCAACGTATTTTAGCTTTTTGGACTACATCCATATGTTGATACTTGCGAACTCTGGCGGGTTTGTATTTTTCTTAAACCAGTAGGTAAAGAAAGAAAGAAAATAACTAATTTCCTTCACCAAAACATGTACGACTGCGAGCTGTTGGATGTCGTTTGACGTTTGTCAACGGCGTAGGTGACAGGTCACAATAGTCGTATTTATAGAGAGTAAGGTTAAATGTTCACCCGAAGATAACGTGCAAAAATTCTTAATTTGCAGAGTGGCAAACAGCGTTGCCATTTTGACTGTTTTCCAGTCAGATCTGACTGGATTGAAATGAATTTAGCTGGAAGATTTTTTGAAATCCAGCCGGCTGGTTTTTTAGCTGGATTCAATTTTTTTTTGACTGCTTTTAACTTCTTTTCAAAATGGCATTTTTTTCAACCACCAGAACAATTTCAAATCCAATGTAACCATATGAAAATAATAGTAGAAAAACAATTTTTACTGTTAGTTGACTATGCTCTGAACATGACACGTTTCCATATCCGACCAACACACTGAGCCAATTCATACACATTTGTTTGTTTTGCTTACTTTGGGATTGGGATGGCTGACTCACAAACACCAGTTTGAAAATGAAAATATATAAGAAATATTCTTGAAGAAATTTGAATGGTTTTAAATCATTAACTTATTTTATTCTTATTATCAGTTTTTTATTTCTTTTTTAAGCATGAAGTCTGTTATTTTTGTTTCGAATAAAGTTTATTTATGATTTTGTTTTGCAATGTACTACTTATTAGAATGAATTTTAAGACTTGTGTGTATATTTACAATTCTTTGTTTTTTTATAAAAACAATTTTTATTTTCTTATACTTAATTACCTACCCTTTAATGTACAAATATGAAAGAAAATGGATTCTGTGTTATTTTTATTGAATAAAACAATTTTTTTTATCTTAGCTGGATTTTTAGCTGGATTTGTGTTTAAAATTCTTTGACTGTTTTATTTGACTGAATTCCAGTTTTTTGACTGCTTTTTTCCAGTCAAATCTGACTGGAAGAACGGATTTGAAATGGCAACCCTGGTGGCAAATGAATATATTTTTCTCTCACCGACCATTTTGCTGACTTTTTAGAATTCTAATTTTATTTTTTATTTTAAATCTGACTCTTCGAAATGTCAACTTAGTAGATATGAAGGCAGGACTTTCTTGTTTTGATTTGTCGGCTTCCCCACCATAAACGTCAAATGAAAAAAACTATTCACGCGTGACCACTATTGGCCAATCAAGACTGAAATAGGTACATATAGTCAGTCAGCTGTCAGACTTACTAAAAGAGGAATCGGAACGTCCCCATTGAAATCACATCTGTAGGATTGTTAATATATGGGTACACACCGTTGGGTTTTGGAAACCTATAGAGTTCTATGATGAGGACAGTAAACAATATTTAAAGCCGGAAACACCATGCAGTTCTGCAGTGTAGTTCTAAAAGTGCGAGAATGCTCAGTCGACAGGTCATAAGAGTCTACATCAGCACTACCAAAACTTTGACAGCATTCTCATTTAGCGCTTTCCAAGTGCTTTGACTTGACAATCTGACAGCATCATATTTATAATCTTCTCATGCAGTACAATACGTCAATAAAAACATGCGCAACGCACACATAAGCAAAATTAAAGTATAACTGTCTCGTCTTCCGATTACATTGTATTACTCATTCGCTCGCGTGGTTTAGCTAGGTTCAGTTCAGTTGTTCAGTTGTTTTGGTGTCACTTCACTTGTCAGTCGCAATTTGTCTCTCTTTCTGGCATGGTTGTGGTGTATCGTATTTTGGTCGTGGTCGGGGAAGCATCATAAATAAATTTGCAATATATCGTAATCGTTCACATGTCTTCGCCTATAGAGTTAGTTCTTTAAAATCCGGATTTGATTTAACCGCTCGTTCTTCTGTGTTTTGTTTTCTGCAATTGCGATTTGTTAAATCTATTTTTAAATAATATAATTAACTGCATCGGGTTGCGCCTTGCGCCATGGTGATTTACACTGGTAAATTCAATTAAAAAACGTTGTTGACTGGAATTTTTGCTTTTTGTTTTTAAATGGTTTCACACTCAGTCTCTCTTTGATACTCTCGGAATAAGTTAAAAATAAAGTTTTATTTCAATTCTATTTTGTGAAACAAATCAGATAAGAGTGAACAAAAATATTGGTTACAAATTCAGTTCATTTGAAAAATCAATAGCTTGGTATGCATTAAACGCTAAAAAGAGACATTATCACATATATAATAGTAAGTACGTATATTTGTTGTTGAAATCTATTTGAAGTGTTTTCATATGTGGTTATTTTGTTCAAGTAAATCAAATGTAGATCTCCCTAGTTTGACTATTATTTTATATAAAAATAAACAAATAAAAATAACAAGAAAAATCTTCGTCATGCGCATTCTGCGGCCATCCCATAACATATTGAAGCATCTTTTATTTTTTTATTTCATTCTCGTGGGTGTCCTTATCGAATTTAAAAATACATTATAAAACTGCGCTTTATTGAACATAAAGTGCCTTTGCATTATGGTAAGTGACACGTTTATTCACTTGGTTATCACCCAAATCAAATATTTTTGGAAACAACTGGAACTGAAGCTAATTCAAGCCATAGAAACGTAGCATTCTTCTTCAAAAGTCTGCACTATGATACACATATTCATGGAAATTGTGTCTCACTACCATGAACGTTATGGTCCCATACAGAAACAATGTATCATTGGGATAAATGACATTTTGGCAGATAAGAGAAGGGAAGACTGAAATCGCAAACACAACAAAATTCAATTTGGTTAAAGTGGAAAGTCGTTTTTTTGTGTCAAAAGGGAAATGGCTTGGAAATGAAACGTACTTATTGGCCATTATAGAACAATTCGATGGACCCGTGCAAGAATATACTTAGTGCATCTATGCCATTTTTTAGGAGATGTATTTCAAGTTTTTTGATCATAACTCTTTTTCTTCTTAACGGATTTTTAAGCTGAATGTAGTCTGTAATAAAGGGTGATTTTTTAAGAGGTTTAGAACTTTTTAAAAAAAAAAAACACAAAAAATTCGAAAAAATTAATGAAATATTTATTTGAATCGATAGTTTGAACCTTGCAATTTAATGTTTAAAGATAATTTCATGCAAATGTTGACCGCGGCTGCGTCTCAGGTAGCCCATCCGCTGAGTCCAATTTTGGCATACTCTTTCACACATATCGGCCGGTATCTCACGAATGAATGCATGGATGTTGGCTTCCAGTGCGTCAATCGAAGCGGGCTTGTCCCTATACACATTAGCCTTGGCATACCCCCACAAAAAATAATCTAATGGTGTCAAATCGCACGATCTAGGCGGCCAATTGACCGGCCCGAAACGTGAAATTAACTGTTCACCAAACTCGCCTCGCAATTGCGCCATTGTTTCGCGTGCTGTGTGGCATGTGGCACCGTCTTGTTGAAACCACATATCATGCAAGTCAAGAACTTCCATTTCGGGCAAAAAAAAGTTTGTTATCAAAGGCCTAACTGCTGGGAACGGCGCCGAATCGACATTTCGCGGTCTTCTGTCACACTAGCTGATACGGCCGCAATATTTTCTTCACTACGCACAGTACGTAAACGTGTTGGTGGTTTAATGTCCAACAAAGTAAATTTGGTGCGAAATTTGGTCACAATCTTCCGAATAGACTGCTCAGAAGGTCGAGAATACCGATCATAAAATGGAAGCAGCGCGCGATGAACATTTCGAACCGAGCACTAATTTTGATAGTAAAATTCAATAATTTGCAAGCGTTGTTCATTTGTAAGACGATCCATGGTTAAATTGCAAACCAAACTGAAGCTGTTTGACAGTGACACAAGGTACTAAACACACGTCAGCTGTCAAAACCAGTGTTGCCAAAACCAAACCAGCTAAAAAATCACCCTTTATATTGTCCCTATAATGGCCGCGTCCATTTCCCGCTAGATGACAAGCGGCATATCAAACTCCACATGTCTAAGTGCTAGACGTCTAGCGCAAATGGTTAAATGTCAATTTTTAATATGAAGTTGATGGAACTGGAACATTATAACGGCATTTAAGTGTTCTGTAGAATTTTGTCTTTGCGTTCCGTTAATTGAATACCATTCTATTATTGTGTTTTTTTTTTTGATGCCATGCAAATAATCCGAATACAACTTTGTTCTTAATTCACAGTTGTCTGACCAGAGGTGAAAGTTTCGCACCCCTCATGACGTATGAACTTCAATAAATTTATTAAGGCAGTTTGACACCTCTAGAGAATGGTTTCATCCCAACCATAAAGAATCTGGCCTCATTTGGTGCAAGCTCGTAGATTGTGAAATTATAAACCTGCAACTTTCAGAATTGAAAAGTTACTGTATCTGCAGCTGCCTGAACAACTAACTTATCGGCTTCTTTCCCCCCTTTAGCCCTTATTTATGGCATAAGCGTTGCGCGATTTCATTTTTAGCAATTTTTTTTTTCATCTGGAGATACATATTTTTGAATTTTATGCAGATATCACATTTATCTTTTCCGGTAAGTAAAAGTCATTATTATAGTTGAGTCCTTTCTGCTACAGGTCATTCTTGAGATTGAACTTACCAAAGTTATTTTTTTTTTTGTCATTAACCTCTACAAGCCTTGCCAAAAAATCACACTGCCTTTTTCTGCATCTGATTCTGTAAAAAAAAATGTAAAAAGTTTATACCTAGACTCCTCCGCAGTATTGTCTTCAAATTTAATCCTGCAGCTTCCTCAACAACCTTTTTGTAACGTTTTTTCTCCTTTTAAAACGCCTTTTTCAAATAGCCGTCTTAAGACTGATAAAGCGCGTGACAACAGGTGGGACTATACTTCTCCATAATTAATTTTGCTGGAGAACAAGCAAACGCCGACTGGGGGCACATTTCTGGAAGACTATACAAATTACAACAATTCAAGCGGGATATTCGCTATAGGAGTATTTAAAAAATATCTAATGATTTTAAATATATGGATATTTCCAGAACAAGTCTAAGAAGATGTGGAAAAATTGTCAAATATTTTGCCACTAGCCCGGCATTTGAATATCTCCATAAAAACTTTTAAATGTTTCCAAAAAACTGCTTTTGAGTAGCTGCAAATACATTGAGTGGCCCGAAATAGCAAATGTACAATTGTGGGTAGGTATATAAATTTATAGGGCTAAGGTGAAGGTGAAGTATGCACCATGCAGTCTATAGCCTTTTAGCCTCGGGTGGTCAAGGTTAAAGTGACCAGGTGCGGATTTGTCTTCGGGGAGACGAAGAGTGACCCCCTGCTTATACTCTGACAGCCTCTCTGAAGAAAGGGTTATTGAACCAAATTAACGCTACTGCTAACAACGAAAACTGATGGGGTGGTACCTACATTTTTAGGACGACGGTGTTCGATAAATTTTAAAGCTCACTTGTAATATTTTGCAGGGCGGAATGTTATCCATATCCATATCCATATTATTATTTTATACGACAAACTTCGTAAAATTTAGATACCCTGAAGGGATACTTTAAATGGTTAATAGTAAATAAATAAATGAGAAATTGGCCCAAATTGTCGGTATAGATACCTTACTTCTTATACTCTTATAACCATTCGTTTAGTGTGAGTGTTAGTTTTTTATTTTTTGTGACGAATAGAAGGAACCTACAATATTATGCCGTGTTCGTAAGGCGGAATTGAAAAACTCCTTCTTGAAAGTTGAACTCTCGAATACTTGAAACTGATGCAGTGTAAAAGACCCTATAATGTTAATTATGTTTTTCCGATCATCAAACCCAAGGACATTCGCTCAGCTGTATAGCACACTAATATAAACTAAGTGTTACATAGACTGACAGCTTTCCCACGACTCACAGATTTTTTTCCTATAATACCCCTCTCAATACTAATGCTTGTGAATAGGACATGTGAAGCAGGAAAAAAGAAAAAAAACTCTAAATGACAGGAGGTGTAATAAAATACTAATGTTATATTCGATTGGGCGCTCTCAGGGCACTTTTTTTGCTCTCAGAGCAATTTTATTGTTCGTTTGGTACAAAAAAACAATATTTTTCAGATTTCAGAGCACTTTTGCGAATCTGGATTTTTTCTCAGATTTGCTTCAGATTTCCAAATACACGTGCGTTCGAGTTTGACAACTAGTGGAGTTTGTTTACGTTTTAGTGAAATTTTTCAACTGCAAAGAAACGCATTGCATCGGGTGGATCTATTTTTGTTAATTATTTATGTACAAATGTTTAGAAATCAATATGGGCGAGCATTTTGAATGTTTTCATATAAAATTTAACTAGTGATTAGAAAAGTGTCGAAGGCTACACATATTGCAGTCGCACAAATATCAACAAAAAAAGAGAAAGTGACGTTTTTGTGTTCGATTAGCCACACGAAATCTGAAGAAGCCCAATCGAATACCACATAAGTAGCCGTGTGACTAAAAGGGACGACATTACTTTACACGCAAAAAACGTGACAAGTTTTTTGGTTGGCCATCTTGTCTACGTGGTAGGAATTATGGGAAAACATGCATGTTGATATTTTTATAGCGATGGCTTACGAAATTTCGCTTTCCTATAAAACAAAATAGCTTCCGGAAGTGATAAACGGACAATTATTTATTTATTTCGTGCAAAAATGCCCGTGCGTGATGGTGTAAATGCATTATAACACTTAGCAGTGTTCTTACATCTAGTCGTTGTCTTCTTTTTGTGGGATAGGAATTTCGATGTCCGAAAAAACTTCCGAGCGAAAAAGGAAAAGAAAACATCGAAATTTTGGGAATATCAATAATCTGACAAAAATGCGTTTAAACTATCAATTTTTGGTGAGATTTTATTATAGAGATTAAATTGCTATTTATCAAATTTTTCTCGTACCAAAAATAATTATTACAATGTTAAAAAATTGGGATTTTAATACTGAAGGCTTATTTAATATTTCTTTTTGAATAACACAAATTTTACTTTTAAAAGCTTTTTATTAAATACATATAAAGACACATTGAGTTCGGTGACAAATTAAAAATTACATTTCGTGTTAAAATTAAATAGGGAGTGCTAAGAAAACCATCCCAAAAGTTTAATTCTATTGTTTTATTTCACCACGAAAACATGTATTTTGCAAAATGCTAATGTAATCAACATGTGAATATAGGAATAAACTGTGAAATATTCATAAGATATTTTATTTCCTACAATTATTCCGTCTGTTTTAATTTTTTGGGGAAAAATCATTTCGCCTGCAAATGTCGACACTAGTATAGCGCCATAAATCATCAGTTTTAAAACTCGTATTCAAAAGTAAAGTAATCAGTAACAGAATCGTCCTGGCGTAAGCGGTTTAAGTGTTAAATTTATTAAACAAATCGAACATCGATCTGTTGCAATAATTTTGTTAAGTTCTGCAGATAGCTTATAAGGGAAATGGCCAGTAAAAATAATCACACTTGAATTTAAAGGCGTTCGATTTAGATTAGGTTCTAAAGTATAACCGTAGGTACTTTATACTGTATGTTTATAGTTTTTAATCTTATCTAAATTACCGATTTTATAATTTTCTTTAACAATTCCATTGTTCCCCTTGTCCAAAATATTCCGCATACTGCAATAAAAAGATAAGAATTTCAATATGATATTTGGTATTTCGACTATTTAAGGTGTAGGCATATTTTTGGCTGAAATATATATTTTGTGTCTGAAAAAACCGCTGGCAGCTCCGTACAAGTGATAGAAGATAACCTTTTTAAATATTTCAAGCAAATAGCCCTCAGTTTATAAAACGAAATGGCAATGGACATAAATAATCGCAAAACACAACTATTAATATTAATCAGAAATAATTTACAACGCGTTTTGATTGTATACATTACTCTCTTTTGCCCAACTCCCGTCTCATGGCATAAGTCTCGGACTTCGATCTTCCAGCTTTAAGCTTTAATACGCAACACAAATCGCACCTATGCACGTTTGCCTTGTTTTGAGGTTATGCCTGGCCCTTTCTTGTTCGTTGTTCCTATGTGTACAATACAAGGACATAAGGGTAGAAATGGGAGTATAGGTGAAGGACCGCACAAAAGTGAGACGCGGATAGCTTTAACTGGGGTTGTGTATTACTGCATTGAATACAAATTTTTAGCTCTCTTTCTCCTGTCTATGTAATATCTTTAATGTTACAGTACAGTGATTTAAGTAGAACTTAAATCGTTAAGAGTCGTATGAGCAAACGGCCCTTACTTCTGACATACACATAGTAGCATACACTTGACTTTTGTTCAAATACAAACATTCACAATGTAAATAAAAAAATTGCAATCCCCTCACAAGATTTAAATATTTTTCCTTTCTGCGATTTAAATAAAATTCAATTGATCGAATTGATCGCTGCACTTTACTTGCAGATTGTTCCCTAATTGTAGCTTTTATTTCTTGGAGTCATTCGCCTTAATAAGAAAATTGGGCAGCTTTGTCAATTTGAATTGCATATGTGGTTATATTAGGGGATTAGAACACAAAATCACAAAATATGATAATAGCTCCCAATTGCGAAAATATACTTGCCAAAGTAAGATTACTTATCATATCAAGTTCCAAAACAAGGCCTTTGAACTTTTTAAAAGAAATATATTTTCACGCCACAGATTTTAAATACAATTTTATATATCCAATAGCGGCACTGTATTCGCTTATCTACTGATAAAACAAATTAAGCTGCCGACATTAATGTCTTATTCTCTTTATGTAGTCATCATAACTACGCATTTGGTATTCTACATAAATGTATTAGTGAGAATAAACGATTGGGATCTAATCAAATCTTAATCTGAGAACTTTTCATTTCGCCAATTGTTTTTTTTTTAAATAAGAATGTGTGCTTATGAATATTTGGAAATATAATATTGATGGTAAGGTACCAAACTTAATAAGAATGTTTTGGGTCGATCGTCTCAATGAACCTTATAGCGTATTCATTATATTACTTCTATGATATTACTATCCCATCTGTTAACGTTCCATAAAAGTTAACATTGTCATATATTTCATTAAGTCGGGAAGATAGAACAATAGATAACAACAACAAGCAATCAGCCAACCAATAAATGACAGAAATAAAAAATGAAAATAATAACCCATATAAAACTCTAATCCTCGTATTAATAAACAAGGTGCAGAAGTTATTTAGCTTGCCGACGTCAGTACAGTAATCACATGCAAAGTAAATGTATAATTGATATGTAACCAGTTGATAGCTTTACCCCGACTTTATTGATACGTGGGTAAGTATTTGGATTAGATACAATCTGACCATCGAATTGACAACGACATTTTATAACGAGGGAGTCTTCCATCTATCTAACAACGTGGTTAGTGTGCTGGAGCACTGATACTGATACTGCCTGTAGGGTTTCAAATACAAAATACATCGTGCGAATTTTGTTCGCTGCGATATGTTCCAAGAAATCTTCTCAACAAATCTTTTCGGATTCATGGCGCCTCCCGAAAAAAAAATGTAGAGGACTAGCGGAGTATATCTTGCAGCTGCTGCGTAGAAGCTGCCTGCAATATTGTGTGTCATGTTTAAGTAAACCGGCACAACCATAGACAAAACAGTCACCCCTATCGGGAATGAAATGTCCCCGGGAATGTTTCCTATTCAGCAATCTGATTTACATTGCTGACAAGGGAAACATTTCTATCGGAATTTATTCGCGATAACCCTGACTGAGACCCCCAACTCTTGCCGCTGGTCCCTTAAATTTTTTTTTCTAATTCCGCTATTATGTACCTGTTGAAAGATTGAAAAATTGGGACTAGATTTTATTTCAAAATTTGAAGGAAAAAACTTGTAAAAGTACAAAAGCTCGCGGTGGAAGAAGGTACTTTCTGTGTAGATGTTGTTCGATGCAAAATTTGGTAAAGGTGTAAAAATCAATGACAGATAGCTTTACAGTTTCCATTACCAGCAACTTAGCACTTCTTAAAGTGTTGGATTGTATCTATGAATACACATGACGACCTCCTTGAAAAAACTACCTTCTGTCTGTAAGATCACTTAAATTCATGTATTGCAATGCTTTCCATTGAACTGACATCAAATAGCGTTACTTTTCATGATATTGAAGGCAATGGATAAAAACCATGCAATCAGCGTTCTACTGAAGAACGAGTGAGGTGTAAAATCAGAGGCATTGCATTAGCCATCCAAAAGACTTTCGACAGGGTCTGTCATGCTCATAAAAGCACTAGCGAAAAGTTAGCCTTTTTAA
This sequence comes from Cheilosia impressa, assembly GCA_948293265.1. Classification (NCBI taxonomy): domain Eukaryota; kingdom Metazoa; phylum Arthropoda; class Insecta; order Diptera; family Syrphidae; genus Cheilosia; species Cheilosia impressa. The sequence goes on along the minus strand of OX411884.1, from coordinate 37,128,159 downwards.
TTATACAACACCTCTGCGGATGGATGAAAGCATGTTCATCTGAGTTGTAGTAGATCTGACTGACGGCAATTAGAAACGACTAGTTCGACTTATTAAAAATTCTAGGCAAGTCATTGACATTTGCCTATTCCATAGGACATATCCATAGAAGATTTAAGAATTTAAGAAGATTATTTTTGAAATGCAGCATTTTGCGCAAAATTCTGTTTTGTAAATGTGAAATATTAAACAATATAAATTACTTTTGTTTAAAATTTATTTACGGAAGCCATACAGATATGAAGTGGCGATAAGACCATTGCACAGACTTTCAAAATAAATTTTAATCCATTTGGTAAAAGTAGAGATAAAGTCCGATAAACGTCTAGAAAATAATCTTTTTTTTTCTTTCTTTCTTTTTTTTTGTGTTAAGTTGGGTTTATTTATAAACATTTCATTATTTATAATTTCGTGCCTTATCAATTTCTATAACCTGGGTATTATATTGAGTTGTAAACGCATGTAATAGTTTCAGTTCAGAATACATGATGACAACAACCTTACCACTTCTGGAAGCTAACAAAACGCAGACACTAAGAGTCTCAATAACGGCAAGTGCAAAGAAAATACAATCCAATTTCGATAACATGTTGCAGTATTTCCCCCAGGTCCAAAGTACTGCATAATTTAAAAATAAAACAGAAAATTATAAAACCAAGTGACAAAACACACAAAGAAGAAGGAAGAAGTACCAAAGCAAAATATCCACTAAACCGAAATAGATTGGATGTGTAAACATATTGCATGTATTTTTGGATCAGAATTATTGTGCTTTTTTACAGCTGGGGGTTCTAAAATGTTGCACTTGACGTTGGGACAATATTTAGGAAGATATCAAACCTAAACTTCTGGATCTAAATGCAAGAACCATGTGTTGTATATTATTCCCTGTTGACTGTAAGGTTGATGTCCTCCTGATCGAGTCGTACCGTAAAACGAAGGAAAAGCCGCAAAACGAATGAAATCAATAAACTAAGCTCCTACAAAAAGAAATCGATGAAATAGTGTTGCTATAAGAGCAAGTTCCTCTTACAAGAGTATAATACAGAACAACAAACAAACAAACAAATTAATAACTATAAGAAAAACTTGCTGTTAATTATTTAATAATCCCAGTCCGGGTCTTTTGCGCTGAAGGGGATTCTTTGTCACTTCGAGAAATGTGACCACGTCAACGGGCTAAGGAGGAGAAGATTCAACCACTAACTTTTCGACTTGTTGGTACAGTAAAATTGAACAATTTGGTTATGCGATTATAACAGCAGAGTGAAGGACTAATGCCCAAAACACATGTGTACAAATTCTGGACTCAGCACAGAATGCAGTTACTTACTTACTTAACGGGCTCCCGACCCGTGGAGAGTCTCTGCCTGAGACACTGCAGCCTTCCATCCTCTGCGATCCCGGGCACGCTGCTTCCAGTTATCCAGACCAAGCGCTCTGGCATCCGCGATGGCTTGGTCTTTGAAACGGGGGTTCGGTCTTCCTTGTCGTCTCGAACCTGGCGGCTGGGATTCGAAGATCCTCTTAGCTGGAGCATTATTGTCCATTCGCTCGATGTGGCCGAGCCAATGTAGTCGACGTATTTTGGCCTTTTGGACTACATCCACATCTTGGTACAGCTCATATAGTTCGCGGTTGTATCTTCTCCTCCATTCGCCCTCCTCGCACACAGGACCAAAAATCCGCCGAAGAATTTTTCTTTCGAAGGAGCCTAGTATCAGCTCTCCCTACAGCAGCAGAACTGGCAGGATAAGGGTTCTGTAAAGCATACATTTTGTCCTTCGAGTTAGGAGTTTTGAACCCAATTGCTTTGCCAAACCGAAGTAGCAGCGGTTTCCTAGGGTAACTCTTCGCCGGATCTCCACTAGGATGTCATTTGTGGAGCTCATGTTTACTCCGAGGTAGATAAACTCCTTAACTACCTCGAAATTGTTGCTATCAATAGTGACGTTCTGTCCTAGGCATTGGACAGATGCTGGTTTGTTTGTTGATAGCATGTACTTGGTCTTGTCCTCATTTACTACAAGACCAACGAATTTCGCCTGTTCTTCAATCGCCGTAAAAGCCTCTATCACGGCACGCTGGGAGCGACCGATGATGTCAATATCGTCTGCATACCCCAGTAGCTGGACGGATTTGTTGAAGATAGTGCCTTCCGTGTTGACACCTGCCCTACGCACTATCTGCTCTAGCACGAGATTGAAGAAGTCACATGATAATGCGTCTCGCGAGGAACTACTTCCAAATTGCACGTTGCAGCGTGTGTTCTCCAGCGTCACGCTACATAGCTGGATCAGTTTTGCCGGGATCCCGAATTCGGCCATCGCCACATAAAGCTCCTGACGATGAATGCTATCATATGCGGCTTTGAAGTCGATGAAAAGGTGGTGAGTCTCGACTTGGAATTCATTGGTCTTTTCCAGGATTTGCCTCAGTGTGAAAATTTGGTCTATAGTCGATCTGCCGGGCCGGAAGCCACACTGGTACGTGCCGATTAGAGTGTTGCAGAACGGTTTGAGACGTTCACACAGTACGTTGGATAGGATCTTGTATGCGACATTAAGCAGGGATATGCCTCGATAGTTCTTGCAAGACATAGGATCGTCTTTTTTGTAGATGGGGCATGTGGAGCTGATAGTCCAGTCATCGGGCATACTTTCCTCCACCCATACTTGGTTGACGATTTGGTGCATGCGCCCTACCAAAACATCACCACCGTATTTGAAGAGCTCCGCTGGTAAACCATCAGAGCCGGCGGCCTTGTTGTTCTTTAGCTTTTTTATTGCTAAGCCAACTTCTTCTATACTGGGCGGTGGAACTGGATCTTCATTGACTGGACGTGGGTTCTCTTCTTGCCCTATCACTCTCTCTACATGATGCCCATTTAGCAGCTGCTGGAAGTGCTGCTTAAACACATCTACTATTCCCTGCGCTTCGGTGACTAGGTTTCCATCACTGTTTCGAAGAGCCTGCGTTCCGGTCTTGAAGCCAGCAGCCAGTTGCTTGGCTTTCTTGTAGAACTTCCGGATGTTGCTTCGATCGCGGGACTCTTCGATCTCCTTGAGCTGGGAGACTGCGTAGGCCCTCTTCTTTCTACGCAGAATTTTCTTCTCCTCCCTCCTCCTGGCTCGATACTCTTCCCTCGCTGCCCTTGTTTTGCGCTGCAGCGCCTTCATATGTGCATCTTCTGTCACCTTTTTCCTGCGTACGCATTCATCATCATACCACGGGCTCTTTCTCTGGGGTGGCTGGTACCCTAAGGTGGTTTCGGCTACCTCTTTGATGATGTCGCGATACTGGGACCACTGGGTGTTGGCATTTGTGGTAGGTGAATGCACTGCGGAGAGTTTCTCACTCAGGCGCTCTTTGTAGACTCTGGCTACTCCAGGTGTGCTAAGGCGTCCAACGTCGAATTTCTTCTTCTTGGCGGAACGCAGCTTCTTCTCGCGTTGGATAGTCGAGCTCTGAACTTAGCCGCAACAAGAAAATGGTTAGAGTCGACGTTTGCCCCGCGAAATGTGTGCACGTTGAGGATGTTGGATACGTGCCTCGCGTCGATTAGCACATGGTCGATTTGGTTGGCGGTTCGACCGTCTGGAGAGCGCCAGGTTGCTGTGTGGATCCTTAGCCTTGGAAACCTAGTGCTACTTATCACCGTATTACGAGCTGCCGCGAAGTCAGTTAGTCGGTAACCGTTGTCTGTAGTCGTTTCGTGGATTCTGTGCTTACCAACTAACCCGCCAAAGATGTTTTCCTTTCCGATTTTAGCATTGAAGTCCCCGAGCACAACTTTGACATCGTACTCCGGACAGGCTCCGTAGGCTCCATCCAGGAGGTCATAAAACTCCTCCTTGATAGGGTCTTCAGCCTCGTCGGTAGAGCGTGTGCACATATTAGGCTTATGTTTTGGAAAGTAGCTTTGAGGCGGATCACAGCTAGGCGATCACTTATCGGCTTAAAGTCAATGACTTTTGTCCTAAGCCGATTTCCCACGACGAATCCGCATCCTAATAAAGTGATTTTTTAGCTGGTTTGGTTTTGGCAACACTGGTTTTGACAGCTGACGTGTGTTTAGTACCTTTTGTCACTGTCAAACAGCTTCAGTTTGGTTTGCAATTTAACCATGGATCGTCTTACAAATGAACAACGCTTGCAAATTATTGAATTTTACTATCAAAATTCGTGCTCGGTTCGAAATGTTCATCCGAGCCGAGGATCCGCTTTTTTATCGAAAAATTGTGTTCAGCGATGAGGCTCATTTTTGGTTGAATGGGTACGTAAATAAGCAAAATTGCCGCATTTGGAGTGAAGATCAGCCAGAAGCATTGCAACAGCTACCAATGCATCCCGAAAAAGCCACTGTTTGGTGCGGTTTATGGGCCGGCGGCATTATTGGGCCATATTTCTTCAAAGATGATGCGAATCGCAGCGTTACTGTCAATGGTGAACGCTACCGAGCGATGATAACAAACTTTTTTTTGCCCGAAATGGAAGTTCTTGACTTGCATGATATGTGGTTTCAACAAGACGGTGCCACATGCCACACAGCACGCGAAACAATGGCGCAATTGCGAGGCGAGTTTGGTGAACAGTTAATTTCACGTTTCGGGCCGGTCAATTGGCCGCCTAGATCGTGCGATTTGACACCATTAGATTATTTTTTGTGGGGGTATGCCAAGGCTAATGTGTATAGGGACAAGCCCGCTTCGATTGACGCACTGGAAGCCAACATCCATGCATTCATTCGTGAGATACCGGCCGATATGTGTGAAAGAGTATGCCAAAATTGGACTCAGCGGATGGGCTACCTGAGACGCAGCAGCGGTCAACATTTGCATGAAATTATCTTTAAACATTAAATTGCAAGGTTCAAACTATCGATTCAAATAAATATTTCATTCATTTTTTCGAATTTTTTGTGTTTTTTTTTTTTTTAAAGTTCTAAACCTCTTAAAAAATCACCCTTTACATGCAATCTTTTATGGCAGCTGTAATAAATATCGCAATTTTTCCTTTTCATCATACCTGATCCTATCCATCGTATCTCCTGGATCGCGGTAATATCTGCCTTGTACCGCGTGAGGACAGACTCAAGTTTTTGAGTAGCACCTGGGGTGTACAGCGTTCGCACGTTCCAGGTACATACTCTCAAATCGTTGTCCGTTGACATTCCGGGTCTAGTTGCCGTTTGAGGGAAATTGTTATCCGAGGCTCCTCGTGTCTCTCTCAAAACTATTCTTTTTTTTACATGGTCGGGAAGTTACCCCGACGGCACAACCCCCAACCTGGAGGGCCAGGCCCTTGACCCTAGGACAGCAGGCCGGTTACTCCGGTGCCAGTAACCCACTTTGGGATGTGAGCGCTGCCGTTGGCCCATTAAGGGTTCATCCGCCACCAACTCTTCTCCAACACCCTGGCTCGGTATTGGAAATCCCTATAGACCTGGTATCCGAATATGTCAGAGCAGCTCTATAGGGATTACACTAAATAGTTCGGCCTGACCGGAACTGTAGACGCCACCGTTGGCTCCATCTAGGGAACTCCTCCGCTGCCGTCTGGTACCAGAGGAGGTGTCTTAGTGAGAAAACAACACTCCTCCCCCCTCTCTCGTCTGCTGCCACCAACGACCTTCCAAAGGGGTTGGTTACCCAATCTCCAGTCGAGGTACTAGGCACCCACCAGTCACCACGTGGAGGTGAGAGTAGGAGTTGATAGTGAGAGGCTAGGTGAGAACGCTTGTGTTCTCATGACATCGCATCACTACCCTTCAACACCGGTGCACAGAATGCAGTGCTGCAAGTAAAACAGATGTGCAGAAAATTGTTTGACATGCTTTGTATCGGCTAATATGGCAACTGTCATTCGCCGACTAAGCAGCTGATGTGTTACAACCAAAACAAAAACAAACACTATCAGCAAATGTCAAAAGCCGATGATGCCAAATACTTGAAATTCCAATTTATTTTCTTTTGCGTTGTGGTATACGCTTGAGTTTTGCAGCAAATTTAGAAATTGAAACATGTTGCAGTGCTGCGGTGAGTGCAGAATTAACGTGTCTATATCCATAAAAACATGAGTATTCTAATCTTGCTGCGCAATGAATTCTGCACATGTGTTTTGGGCATAACGCTCCAGCACGAAGAGTTTTCCACTCCAAACTAGATAGTTGACGCAGTCGACAAAGACCTCGCTTAAATGTGTCGCAAAAATGGATACCTGAAACAAGTTGGAGAGCGTAATTTGGATGTAAATAATTGTAAAACCAAAATATATCCTGTTTAAGACAGATCGGGATTTGGGTATTAATTGAGGAAATATTGTTTATGCGGCTTTATTTATTAAGTAGGGTACGAAAGTTGTTTTTGTAAAATTATGCTGAGAACATAGTAACTTGAAATGGACTTTAATGATCATTAATAATTCTCTCGTTGCAGAGCTTTGAAACACAGGCTTCTTAATAATGCACACACAACGGCAGGAGTGCCACCATTTAGACATCTTTCGGAAGTGGTGCACTGCTCATTATGAAATATTAAGAAATAAGCCGAAAAAGGTACTGGCCCCACATCAAAAGAATTATGCACGAGTTTTATCAAAGCGGAAAGCCTTTCTTGAACCCAAAAAGGCGACACAGTGTTGATGTCGCACCAAACGGATACATTTGCATACCTCTCATTGTTTTCAAAAGACGTCAGTTTTCTGCATCCCAATCAATCAATCTATTAATGGCCAGATCTTCAAAATGTCAATCCTTAGAAATGTATAAAACAAAATTCGAATCCAAAGTCTCCTTTGTAAGATATCTAAAGGGTTGTCAAATGAGAGGTGTTATTAGGTTTGTTTGACGTGGGCCATAGTGCGCACTAGTGCGCACTGGGTTAACCCTAATGCGTTCGATATAGCACTGAATTCGCCCTGATACTGAAAACCTGTGTTTGACATGGCGTCTAGGGCACCCTAGTTGTGCCCTGTACTGACCCCAGTTAATCTGTGGGGGCAAGAATTCAGTGCTGAGTTTTGCTGTCATTTCGCTTGCTGTCATTTCATTTTCAAACTCGTCATATATATTGCGAACACTTTTATCAACTATTTGCAATATACAAACCCAAATTCAGAATTTACTTCGCTCATTTTAAACTATAAACGGGAAAAAGTGTTACCAAAAGATAAATATTTGTCAATATCAACAGCTGACAGACTTCAGGGCAACGTTTTGCGTTCGATATAGAAGTCGAATTTTCAGGGTAGTCCAGGGTTTTTGACAGGCTTGAAAATTAGCTGACACTTCTCAGTGCGCACTAGTGGGCACTAGTGCTAGCCACGTCAAACAAACCTATTGTGAAAGACTTGCTATTTCGGTAGCTGTCACTTCTGAAGCTTTATTCTTTGACATTTGACAAGTAGAAACTACGCCATTACTAAAAATGGAACGATAAACGCATCAACAAAGTATTGAAATTATTAAAATTCACTACAAAAATTGTGGAAATATTGCAGTCACAGTTCGCAAAACTAAAGCATTTTTTGGTCGGACCGCAATACAGAAATTGGTAGAAAAATTCGAGCTGTTGGGACAAGTTAGTGATGTGAAGAATAAAACCCGTGCACGTCGCTCAAGAACAACTGAGAATATTGCTGCTGTAGCCCAAACTGTTGAAGAAAACCCAGGTTTGTCCATTCCTCGTCGTTCTTTGGAATTGGGCATTCCACAAACATCATTACACCGTATTTTGCATAAAGACTTGGGTCTTAAGGCTTATAAAGTTCAGTTAACACAAGAACTCAAGCGTCAACAACGTCGTGTCTTTGCTGATTGGGTCCTTGAAATGCATGAAAATGATCCGGAATTCCATCGAAAAATCATCTTGGATGAGGCCCATTTCCACATCGGTGGCTATGGCGACAAGCTAAATTTAACACCTTGCGACTTCTTCCTTTGGGGCCACGTGGAAGATAAGGTCTACGCCAACAGATCAGCGTCGATTCAAGACCTTAAAGATAAAATTTAGGCTATCGAGGACATAGGGCAGCCACTTTGCGATTTGGTTATGGAAAATTTCATGAAAAGGATATGGTCCTGTATGCGTGCTCATGGTGGCCATTTGGCTAATGTTGTTTTCCATTATTAACGGCATACCTTCCTCTTAATTATGAAATAAACACCCGACAATTTATCTTAAAAAATGGTATTTTCCTTTGAATACCAAAATAACACCTCTTATTGGAAAACAGTTTATATATCCCATCTATCGTTTTCCTGGAAATGAAACAAATTTAACAAGTCTACTTCTGCTCGCTATTGTGTTCGGGGCATAAACTAACTATTAAATAGACTGACAGCTTCAGCCAAAAAAGAGAAATTGCCTACAAGCTGAATTTGACCTTGATGTAGCCCAGTTTGAATTCATGTATTAGTGCCAATGTTAATCAAAGGGACTCACTCATACTTGACAAAAAACCAGCCTACACTCTTCCGGTTTAGACCGGATGTCGATAACCTGTGGTGGGGGGTCATTTCATTATCGTGTGTTGCGGCTGTGTTGGGCAAATTAAAGTTGTTCTTAGTTCCTGTTCGAATACGTTAGTTATATTTTGAACGTCATTAAAGCATAATTATATAAAAATATTTGACTTACTTATTTGTTCGTTGGTATCAAGTTATTATATTATTTTAGAACACCATGATATAAACAATTGTTGTAAACAACGAAACTATATTAGTCAAAAGATAAAATTTCAATTCAATGCCAATTTTTGTTTGTTCTTGAGACCTTTTCCGGCGTACCTATGTAATAACAAAATACTTATTGCAATTAATTTATCACCGTCCGATTTCTTTTTAATGTTCTCATTATTGATATTTGAATTTCGCCAGCACTTTTTCTATGAATTTTTCCCTCACATTTTTTCTTGAATATTCGCTAGTGATTCCTCTGCCTATTTAAATGTTTTGAAAAGTCAGCGTTGTGTAAAAGAGACTAAAGGTGTATTAAGAAAGCCGCAAATTTTCGAACCTTTATTTTCATATAATCTTGAAATGTCAAAAATAAGCTGCCAGCAGCTGGAAAATATAATTTGAATGCATTTTTAATGCATTTTTTTTATGTGTCTACATTAATAAAGTTTGTGTGTACGCACTCACTCCTATTGGGAATTTTCGTTTTAATTTTTCGTACTGCTCTAGTTTCATTTTAAAAGCAAAAAAAAATGCAAAAAAAAATTAGTGTCATATGGGCTTTACTAATATGAAACATTTAGTAATCAGACATTTTGAATGTGATGTAGGTAATTCGTATGATTTTTTTTTGTTTTCCGTAATAAAAAGGGAATCTTCACGAAAAGATCATTACTAAAAAATCATATTTCAAATCTTAATATTCGTAAATTTTTCTTTTTAAATTCTTCGGACATTACTGCGGAGTAATTTTTCGCCAAAAAAAACAAACGAAAACAGACTCAATTATAATTATAGGAACAAATATATTTTATTTGAGCGAATGAATTTTTTCCTTTATTATTTATATTGATTACATTCGTTATTATACAATTTGTAGAATATGAGCGTGTATTCGTTGTGAAATAAAACAACGAATTTGAACTCTCAGAACGCATCCATCAGCAGACAGAAATCACCAAACACACAAACTATCAGTCAGTGTTCTTAGACGTCTCTCTTTATTTTTCCCACGAAGTGTGTTCATTTTCCTTTTTCACTAAACTTATCTTAAATAAAAGTAAAATTTGTATTGTTCGGACAAAAATGACACTTAATTAATCTTCAGTATAAAAATCGGAGTTTGCTAACACTTTAATGATTATTTGTTGGTACTAGAAATTGTTGCTATATGCAAATCTTCTTTTTATGTGCATTTATTGCGTTTATATTCATGGTCAAATGGGGCCCACAATTTTGAGATTTTTTTCCTTTTACGCACAAAAAGTTTTCCGAAAATATTAAATTCCCTCAAAAAGGTTGAGATACAACGATGTAGGAACACTGCTGAATTCACACGTATTCACAGACAGTAAAATTGCGAGCGGGAGGGAGGAGCTTAAATTAAAAAAAATTTGCGGGGGGAATCGGTGAGACGTAGTAAAGCTGTCAGTCTATTTCATACTTAGTTTATGGTTCGGGGTCTCAACAAAAATTAATATTGCGATTGTTATCTCGAATTGCATTCGTATCGTGATCGTGACTTCTTCATAAATCTAACAAAACCATTTTCTGATTGGTTTTATTTTTGTTAGCACACTCTTAGAAAAAATGGTTGTTGTTAAATTGAAAACTAGAGCAGCAAATACATCTTTTTGTAACAAAAATAAAACAAAAGTATATAGTTAGTGTCTATCAGAATCAAAAACGATGTATTCCATTTTTTGAACAAATCGACTTGGCGATGCGTTTTAATTCTTCCTCTTGAAATCTATCTATTTCTTTTTTCGTTTGTTTCCAAAGCCAACTTATTCCAGAGAAATTTTGATTTGAATTTGTGGGTTAGAATCCAAACGACAAAATTTTCAAATTTTGAAACAAAACGACTCCATTCCTGGTTAAAATCAAAATAACACTATTTCAATAACCAATTAAATTTTTTTGTATGTACTTTAATAATCAAAACTAGTGTATTCCAGAAAAGGCGGGAAAATCCGCAAATCTTTCAAACTTTTTAATGGCTTAACAAAAAGTGTGTATTTGTAATTCATTTATTTATGAGTTTGTGTTACGCGATGACTTGAAAAAATATTTAAAAACATAACTAAAAGAGATAAAAAATCATATTTATACATCCCATTATCCCAAGTCCCAAGCTCACAACTATTACTAATTTTGGTTGACAATTAACAACTTAGAATTTAGATTTTGAACTTCAATCAGATGCCTCTTTAGATTGTCCTTAATCATCGGTGACTCCAACCTAACTTTTTCCTAACTTGGAGTCAAATTTAAAGCAAAATTTAAAATAATTTAGACTAAGAGCTGACTTTTGCTAAAAGTCGAATACAAAATAGTTTTTGGTCCTTAGCCTGCATGTAGCAATTACAGGAACCAAAGAAAATTTGAAAATACTAATTGAGAATGGATAGAAAGAGGTACGTACAATTGATAAAAAAATTTAGCATTTATATTTCCACAACTTTCTAAAAGTCCCATGCATTGAAACAAAATGAAATCGAATGTCACTTTTCCCATTTTGAATTCAACGCACTCAACACAAATGTTTACAGTGCTGGTTGGAGATCGTTGCTCTCAGTATAGACGAGCTATAATTAATTTTCCACCAATAGACGAGTGTATGAATATGTGTCTTCGAATATCTATTACCCCAACTGTGATATATTTATGTAGATCGTAGCCGCTTTTGAATCATGAATAACATAATACCCAATGATTATTATGACGTATTGTGTAATTTTTTTTTTATTTTTATTTTTTCAGAATTTATAGCAGCACAAAATTAAATCAATGCACTACTCAAAGCGTTTTATATTGGAATACCACCAAAGTTAACGGAAAGATAACATTCTTAATTAAACATTTGGCAAGCAGATATAATCAGGAAAGACTGATGGAGTCGAAGGAATTATTATTTTCTGTAATCTGCTTTTTCGTCATGATCACAGACTTTCCAGTCCAAGCAGTGTCAAAAGTGAACACGGAGTTCGAGCGATACTTACGAGCGATGAATTCAACAACGACCATACCAAATATCGAGGAGCGTATTATTATGGACAACTTCATACTGGCGTTTCTCAACTATTCCTATATAAATAATGAGGGAACATTTGTAAACTACTCGGATACCGTCGAGAACGCACGCTATGGAGAAGGACAAATATTAAATGTGACGGGACTACTTGTACATGTGAGCAGTAGCTCTGATATCCGCGATGATAAGGCCTGCCACGCAGACATTCTTGGTACCCAAGGAAACCCATTCCCTACTGATCAACCATGGATAGCCTTAGTACAAAGAGGTAAATGCAACTTTGAGGATAAGGTGAAACACGTGGCTCAGAAGGGTGCTATTGGAGTGATTGTTTTTAATGACAAACCGGTGACGAAATTAGAGAAAATGCAAATTAAAGATAAAAATCGTAAGTAAGACAAGAGAAGACAATTTTCTAAAAAAAAAAATCATAAGTATACATGAACATAAACATTTGAGTGGCCTCTACCCTGAATGCCTTTCGCCCGATGTGGTGGGTGAACTCATCATCCTTGATTTGCATGCATAGCATGCTTATTCACGCCACAAAGTATTTATTACTTGACTTTGTTAAGATTCGGAAATTTGTTGATAAAAGTTATTCCCCTTTGCAAATATATTTCGCCTAGTATGGACTAAGGCGGAATATGGCACAGTGGGCAATTGCTAAATACATTGAATTAATGTTGGAACATTTATAAAATTGATTCGTTAAGACCACTCGATTAATATAACAGTAAAGATCCAACGCGATCTAATATAATTTTACAAAATATTGAAATCGTTGATAATGAGAGCGTTCTTTTCCAAATTTAAATTTACATTCAGTGAATTGGGCCGCGAAACTACAATTGTGTTAACAATAGGACCCATTCACTAATAACTTAAACTTTATTCTACAAATGGTAACACATATATACATAAGCCCCCCAACACCTCGGGGGCATTATAGTGTCAACACAGGCTGCAATAAAACTTTTTTAGACTTCTGCGACGCGCTTGAATTGCTTACCGCTCATTTGCTTATAAGATCAATCTTAACATTTATTTAGGGAAATATTCAACCATAGATATATTTACTAATGATATTGGCCGCGATCCACTGCCCGCTAGATGTCTAGCACAAAATATCCCAGATGAAGGAACGTCCGCGCTAGAACCCTAGCGCCAGCGGCAAAGTGACAATTAACACTAATTATTTCCACACTATAATCAAAGAAATGATACAATATATTATAAAAACGATGTCTGAATTGCTATTTTTCTTGCCATATTAACAATTTTATCACAATTCCACATACTCGGTTTCGTATTTAATTTTATTTTGCAAAAGTTTGAACGATTTCCTTTGACAGGTCGTTTTTTGTTGTTGTTTCTCCCAATGCAGCGGGTAATTTTGCGCTACATTGAGAAATTTCCCTGAAAGGGGTATTTCACAAAAAGTGCTAGACGTCTAGCGCAAATGGTGAAATGTCAATTTTTTTTATATGGAGTTTGACATGCCGCTAGTCATCTAGCGGGCAGTGGAACGCGGCCATTCACTACGCCCATATAAGGTAGTAGGTAGTATACCAATTCAACATTGGAGTGGAATAGTCGCAATTCTGTGCGTAGCCTGACAGCATTGCTTCTCTAGATTTTGATACCATTTCAGTTGGTTAATGCTCGATCCCACTCGAAATTGGCAAAAAAAAAATGTCTTTCAAAGAGTGAGGAAGATATAATTCTGTATTCGACTGAAAGGAATGTTAGCAATCTCAAGAACATGTTTTACAAAGTATTTGGTGCAATCATTTTTTGCCGAGTCAGATGCTTGTCAGACGTTCGCCAGGGTTAGGGCAGTGGAAGAAATGAACGTGGGAAAGCTAAGTTAACTTAAATATATTTATAAAAAAATACCACAGAAGAAAAATACATAGAAAAACTTTTGTTTCTTAATAAACTATTTTTATGCCGAATCAACTTCCGAGCGTATATCTAGGTATATTCTTTCTTCCGATTTCAACCAAAACTGCTACCAAAATTCTAAGATTAACAAGTAATAAGTAGGAAGTATAAAACTGAGTGCAGACGTTGATTCTTTTTACCGTGGCACATACACATACATAGCTGCACGTTGCATCACTCAATTGTCGTTTCTTGCCACATTCCACAGTATGAGTAAATGCTGGTCAAGTTGCTTTTACAAAAGATACCCCTGCCGTTTCGACACAAATATCTAAGCGTATGGTTCAGAATAGCAGCCACAGCTTCTCAAAGCACTCATACCACACACCAATCGCAAACCTGGCAACCCCAGTTCAACTTTAAAACCAACATTAAATACTGTTAACTTTAATCTATATACCGAAACATAGTTTTCTTTTTTGTAAGAACCTAACTTACTCATTCGTTTTTAAATCACGCTATCGATCAGTTATCTATTATATTAAAATTTATCTAAGAAGAAAAAGTCGTTTTCTTAAATTTTTGTTTCAAATTGCAATCGATATAACTGGCATAAAATAATGCATGATCGTTCAGTTACTATTTCTAAAAATATATATTTTGTTTCTATTTCGAGTATTACCAAAATGTCGAACCCAATTTGATTGCATCTTAAAACTTACACACATGGAAACCACGTCTATTTAAAACCTTTGTCCTTTGTTTTTCATGCATCTTTGGAATTTAATAGTTTTAATTTTAAATATTTAACGACAATTTGAAAATATTCAACTATAGTATAGTTATACAGCGTTAAATAAGTTGTCTAGCTAATGTGTTCAATATAGCCATTGGGATCAACTTCCAAAATCATGCATATTTGAGATTAAAAGCAACTTTAAACAAAACACTTATTCCTGATTTTTAATACATTATTTACTTAACAGGTAACATTACTGCCGTGATGACGTTTCAAGAGATAGGTCAAGATATGGCCTCTATTATAGACCAGGGATTTGAAGTAGTCGCATCTATAACCAAAGGCGAAAGTGGAGACCGACCAATAGGCATGCTGAACGAGTAAGTTCCTTATTACTTGTACTTATCTATTTTTTCAAAAAGTGAATCATTTTATTCATAGAATATTGAAAGTTTGTGCAGACTTCTTTTTAAAAAAAAAGGAGAAATAGAGTTTCTATCGTTCGTAAGCTACTGTTGTATATACTTACTTACCCAGACGGCTCTATAGTTTGGGGTGTCCCGAGGCCTCAGCTAACTAATCTCTGCGTTAACCTTTACGTTTTCTCAAAGCAATCGTGTATATATACTGTTCCTGACCAATTTGATGAATCCGTCGGCTTTATTGGTCGTCAATCGTGCATACCTGCTTTACACAAAGTACAAACTTCAGCACCATGACTGGGGTTATTAGGGTTTTGTATTGAATGTTCTTTGTTGTTGGAGATAGGTCGCCTTCTGAAATCTGAACTCAAGGAAACAAAAATTCGATGAGATGAGTTATTCGTCGTTAAGTTTCTGCCGACCTGTTATGGTAAGAATTTATAGCAATAAAGTCCCATACTTCCTTAAAGTTTTCGATTTTGGATGTCCCTTCTGTATATATTTGGTTTTGGTTTTGCCCTCATTAACCACCGAACCTATGTATGCAGCAACAACCTTTCTCCATTGTCATATAACACAGACCGGCCATTTTTGTAGGAATGCCAAAAGTTGACAGATTCTGTATGCATCGTCTTTATGGATCCTGTCACAGGCTGTCACAGGCTGCTTTGTAATCAATGAAGAAATTATGCTTATCGATTTGAATATGCGGGATCTGGATCACGCCGGTCACATCGTTAGGCCCAGTATCATAGTTGATCTTATTCTTGAATATGGCCGTTTTGTTCATCGTTCTGGATGATGGATTTCTTGCAGTCTTACCATTGTTTTTTTTCTGCATTAGTTGTAGATGAGAAAGGACTTATTGCGGGGAATCGCAATACTCGATCGGTGAAGATTCTGGCAGTGTCTGCCGACTGCAGCTTTTTGACGGCATATACGCAATCTAAACTTTTGCTTGCAACATGGTCAGAGTCAATGATGGTCGTTTAGACTTTCAGAATACTGTGGAGGCGTGCCTTGCGTCTATTGCTGACGAACAACAGTTTATATGTTTTTTTCAGTTAAATTCACTTTCTTTATACCGTATTAATTCGTACTTACTTACTTAGGCGACGCTACAGGGGCGAATCTGGGCATAATAAATAATTGGCGTACCAGGCACGTATTCCTAGCTTCTCACAACCATTCGTCTTGTGTGAGTATTTCATTTTTAGGACGCATGGAAGGGATCTACAATTTGTTGCCGAGTCCAAACGGCCAATTGAGAAACTCTTTCATGACAATTATACTCTCGGAAGTTGGAATTTTGTGTTTTTTGGTATTCAAACTTGAGACCCCTTGCTCAGTAGTCAACACAGTCACCTAAGACACTAACTACATAATTAGTTTTAGTTGATAGCAAGAAATATGTTTTTTTGTCTTTAAAAATGTAGCGAAAATATTCAACCTCGAACTAAGAAAAACTATTATTTACCACACAGCCTCCTCACTCGTCTGAACCCCCCTCAGACTGCCTGGCATCTGGCGTCAACCGGAAGTGGAGGCTGGTTTTTTAATTTTAAGTATGTGTCAGTATGCCCCCTTCGATTAACATGGACACAAATACATGAATTTAGACTGGGCTACATCCAAGGTCAAATTCAGCTTGTAGGCCATCCCTCGTTTTTGGCCGAGGCTGCCAGTCTATTTAGTACTTAGTTTATGACAAGGATTGCTCTCACAGTGGGAATTAAATATTTCTTTGTGATTTTATGATTAAGCAGTCAATGTCAAAATTAAATTGCAGACAGTTTTAGTTTCATAAAAATTGCCCAGCAATTTAGCTATGTTTGAACTTCGAACTACCCATACCTGCCTTAGGGCAGAAGAATACGCTCAGATAAAAATTAACTTTTCGCAAAATTTTAAGAGCTTTTTTATTTTTTCAATTTTAATTTTTCTTACAGAGCATCAATGCTATTCGTTTCAATATCGTTTATAGTCCTGCTGATTATATCCGTTGTTTGGCTTATATTCTACTACATTCAGAGATTTAGATACATACAGTCTAAAGATCAACAATCTGTAAGTACACCATTTAGTTTTTTTTTTCCTGTTTTGGCTATAAATCCATTGCGATTGATTAATTATGGTTATATACCAATAGCGCCACCTGTGTTCGGTAACAAAACGGGCCATAATGAAAATTCCCACGAAGACTGGCAGAGGAATCGACAAAGATGGCGATAATGACTGTTGTGCCGTCTGTATCGAAACTTACAAATCATCGGACTGCATACGAGTTCTGCCGTGCAAGTAAGTACTTACTAAGTGCATAACAATTATATTTATATTTAATTAACATTTTTTTTTACAGCCATGAATTTCACAAGAACTGCATCGATCCGTGGCTGATTGAACATCGCACATGTCCGATGTGCAAACTAGATGTACTTAAGTACTATGGATATGTGGTGGGTGAACCATCTTCGACATTATCGCCAACAAACGAACGAATCATTGCTGCCAATAATCATATGCACAATAGTAATTTTGAAAATAGAAATAATAATAGCAGTAGTGTTAGCAGTAGTAATAGTGACAATGGTAGTTATCCAGTTAATTTAATTGTGATTAGTCGTTCTCTTCCAGCGGCTGTAGATACACCAATTAGTGATACTAGAGTTAATGTAAGTAGTTCTATTGAAAGTAGCAGCGATGCTATAAATGTTACTACCACCAGTACGGCTAGTCGACAAGTGACTGATGTTTAGCTTTCTATTTAGCATATAAACATATAAGTTTAAGGAAAGTACTGTAAAATGTATATAGGTATTTTAGGTTTTTTTTATTGCAAAACATACCTGCCGATAATTACATAAAAATCATAATTTTTTGTAAAGTAAAAGTGAAGTATTTTTAAGTGAAGGCTGAGGATATTATTGGAAAAGTGTATTAACAGATAAGGATGAATACACATTTTTTTTAAGAACATATGCGACATTATGTTTGGTAATGTTAATGGCATTCGTTGATGATACTGAAAAGTTACTTTTTTTTTACCAACGGCAGGCTTTTGTGGCTGGGGAAAGTTTCCATAAGGGAGGGCTTCACCAATATAAAGAGCGTCCCCAACCATGCAGTTGAGAGCTTATATAAAAATATAGCACTACCCAAAAGAGCAACGTGTTGTTATCTTTGTTATTGTTGAACAATATTTCAAAAATAATAAAAGTTTGACTGCCGCAGTTCGATTCGGCGTCGTCGACAAGAAGAATTACAAATTTCAAGAAGCTTTTTACAGCGTATATAGGTACTCAATAATTACTAATATGTGTCTTCTTTTTCATGCTTACAAAGTCGAATTGAAAAAATAACTAAAATGCACAGCGAAGAGAGTTCGTCAAATGGATGTTCATGGAATATCAAACTGCTGATTTTTTTTAGCAAAATCACTCTAATCAAATTGATGTTTTTGTTAATGGTGGTTGTGGAGATCATTTTTGTCGGATGTGTTAATCCATAAATTACCCAATGTGCCATTTTAGTCTCCACTTTAAATTTACTTCAAAATTTGTATGGAAAATATACCTATTTTGAATTAATAAAATTTAAAGTCGAACTAAATATGTTTGTTGGTAAGGCTCTTATATTTAAATAAAAAGGAAACGTACAATTTAATGGAAAACAGTGTTTTCTATTTAATTCAAATATTGCATAAATTTGGGTACACGCTTTAGTTCCAAACAGTATGGAGAAGAAAGAAACGAATTCAGTATCACTGCCACAGATCTTAAAAGAAGACGTATTAAATTTGATCTAATAAACATGCACATATTAACAACGTTAGAAATGCATTGCAGCTGAATTCATTCATTGCAGCTGAACTCAAATTTTAAAAGATATTGATTGTCTTCCAGAAAAACTGTGTTGCAATATAACCAACGCATAACGACCCAATTTATAAATATTGTTGAGACTAAGGTAGACAAAAATTGTGAGTTCTATGTGGGCATAAAAATGATAAAGGTGTTTTCGTTTTTAAATCAAGCTCTATTTTTAATAGATACCTACATAGTACCTTTTTTTAATATATGTATAATAAAATATGCAAAAATTTGTTTTCTAGTCTTGTTTCCTACAAAAAACATAGCTTGAAACATTATACTTCAGTGATAAGTTGTACTAAGTGCTCCAACTATAGGTGGACAATTATGCTTTTTGGGCTTCGTGTCGGTGAGTGTCCCCTGTCCCCACTAATAGTTAATCAGGAGTAATGTGAATAAAATTTGATTGAAACGTTTCCCTTGTTAGCATTGAATAAGTAAAAAACATTCTTTAGAAAATATTATTCTCAATAGGGGTAAATATTCCATTATTCCCAAACCAGCGGTTTGGGTTGCAGTGCGATGAAGTTTGTTTTTGAGTGTCGTTTTTGACAGCTCCATATGAATTGTTTACGATATCCCTTGAAAACAATCAGTTGCGAAATTTTTTTTTGCGTATTTTTTTTAGCTTCGATCGCAGCAAAGTAATGTCGTTTTCGATATGGCTTTTCAGATTTTGATCATAAAATAAAAAAAACCTAAAAAAAATCGTTTCCATACTCGAAAAATTTAAAATTCAGTTAAAAAAGCAATCCTTTCAACGATAAACAAGTCGCAAAGTATGTTTGAAATCTGAGAAAAAATCGAGATTTCTCAAAAGAGTGTCAGATCAAAAATATATTGATTTTTTTGGCAAATCGAACATGAAAAGCAACCTCGATGAAAAAGAATTGATATTTTTGCAAAATCGAAAACGACATAAGATTTTTAGCACGCAATTACAACAACTACTGTGAGTCTCGAAGTGTCAAGTAGAGCGTAGTTGTTGTAATTGTGGGCTGAAAATTCTACTCTACTTTCCTTTGCTGAGATCGAAGCAGTGGCGGACTAAGGGGGGGGGCGGTGGGGGCGGTCCGCCCCGGGTGGCAGACTAATAGGGGGTGCCATCAGTAACAGAAAAATAACTTTGCACACTACAAAAAATAAAAACACAAATAAAACAATAAATTTGTTTCCCAAATACCTACCTATATATGTGCGCATGAATTTCGTTACTGGCCTATTCTCTTAATATAAGTAATATGGAAATAAAATATTTATCGCCCAAGGGCTCAAAGGCTCAAGATGCTGGTTTGACGTTGGAAGAGGAAACACGAAGAGCCATGTAAGAATGTCAGGATACATTTTATACTGAACTTGTGCATCGATCTAAGGCCATGGAAGATATTGCGTCAGTTTTCTCAGCTCTTCAACCGAAAATATTGCTGTATGGAACGGAAGAAGAACTGCGGGCTGTGGTTCCAATGCTTACCTCGACATTTACAGAACTTACAGACAACAGTATCATATTGGAAATCCAGCGAATTCGGCGTCACATGGTAGCTTCAAAGATAAATTTAAAAGATGCAGAAATTTGGACAGCCTTTGAATTTTTAAGCTTCATTGTTAAGTGGGATTTTTCAGACTCTTTACCGAGTCTGTCATTGGCGATGAGAATTTATTTAACAATTTGCGTCTCAGTGGCATCGTGTGAACGAAGCTTTTCCAAATTAAAATTAATAAAGACTTATCTAAGATCAACGATGAGCCAAAATAGGTTGAGTAATTTGGCTATACTTTCAATCGAAACGGAGCACACAAAAAATATAGATTTTAATGATATAATCGAAACATTCAGTACAATAAAAGCTCGTAAGCACCTTTAAATAAAATATTTGTTCGTGTTTTTTTCTTAAATTTTTCAAGGGTGTAAGCTTGCTTTACCGCCCCGGGTGTCACTGCCTCTTAGTCCGCCACTGGATCGAAGCTCAAAAAACAGGCCTAATTATAAAGAAACGATCTTACTAAACCTGTACACAGAAAAGGCCGTCCATTTTTCAACTCCGCACTTTTGTCCTCAGGTAACGTTAAAGGCGAATTTCAAGTGCACGATGGATTGAAAGTTTGTCTGAAACAGTTATTTTACCAAATAAAATATACCTTAATATACCTACTTAAAATATGTAGGTAGGGTCAAAAATTCAAATATCATAAATGCAATATAAATAAATAATAGTTTCATGCTATTTGAACTCATATTTTTTGCAGTCGATTTGTATTGTATGTTCACCATAAATAATTACACTAACACAAATTACATAAAGTAATGTTTCCACAGTTTCTTCTGCCTCAAACAAGCAAATTGGAATAGAAGAATTATATAAAATAAAGTACATGATTGGGTCGCACAAAATTTTATCGTTAATATTAAGAGTTTGGTTTAAAACTTAGAAGCGATACTAGCTAGATAAAATAAACCGATGAGAAGACAATTAAAATATACTTAAATAAACTACACTTTTGGATTAAACATTTGCCTTTCAGGTGTAGTACATAACAAATAACAGTGTGAGACTTAAACTTTCAGTAAAAAAGTTTATTTAAAAAACCAAAAATCCCAACTGACAAAGACATATTTAAGTACCTATAACTAATATAGGTAATAAAAAGAATTAAAAGGATAAAAGGATATACAAGACACACAAGAGACAAGACACATAGTTTCTGATCTCTTAGGGCAGGTTCTTATTTTTGACTGGAATAGAAGGGTACTGCTGGTTTCGTGCCAATGGTTGGAAGTAGAATTCATGATTACCGAAATCTTTACGTAACAATTCTGAGTTTTTTTTTTATTATTTTTGTTCTTAGTTATAAAGAAACCAATAAAAGTGTATGGAAGTCCAAATGAAGAGTGATATTTTCCAGCTAAGATCTAGGTGGTTGCTAGAAATGCTTATATTTTCTGGTCGGTTTATTTTATCGCTTCTGAGTATTTTATGAACATTTCCTAATGAAAAAAAAAATTCAAGAAAAACTGTTGATATGAACGAGAAAGTTTCTTGGAACTCAGTCGTGCACTTTACTTTTAATTGCAGTAGAGGACGTACGATTATGTATGATTTGGCACTATATTCGAGAAGCACGTAAGCTAACATTCACTAATTGCTTTTCACACATGAAGGTATGCATCTGCAAAACTAATTGGTTATCTGAGATAAATAAAGGATCAACATTTTTAAAGATCTTTGGTAGCGAAGAAAGCATTATGGAGGTTAATAACAGCTCAGCTATCGTAAATACAAATCTTACTGATGTTTTGGAGCAAACACCACCAAATATGGAAAGTGTGACTCTAGAAATCGAACATTGGGAACGACGTCTGGGAAATCTTAATAATAACACACCTCCAGTGTTTTACCGACATCAACTACTCGAACGTTCACAGTCATCGATGTCATTTGTGTATAACAAGGAAATAGATAGCTCAATGACTAATAAACTAGGGGAACAACAGGGAATAGTGCAAGTGATGAAAATTTCCGGAACAGAAGTGAGTAAAAATGCCAAAAACTCGCGTCTTATTAAATGTAAGCTCACGGCTAGTAATGTCAATAGCTTTTAACGCATTTTTTAAATAGGGTGGGTTGGGTAGTTCGGTTTGGTTGATCATTTATTTGTCTTAAACGCATTTTATACATTCGTCTCACGTTCTGATCGATTGGATCTCCGTCAACAATGGCGACCACTTTTTTTTGTTCGTACATTTTGCGCGATCTGCATTCTTAGCACTGGTTACGTTATGGATTACGACTTAATTCAAGAAACAGGAGATACACAAGAAAATTAGTAAGGTTGAAGTCTCAATAAGAAAAAGAAATTCAACACTATAATTACCTACTTCCTACTAAAATTCCTTCGGATCTCGAATTTTCGGTGCGCTCAATTCGCTCTATATGTGCTTTCGCACTATTAATTTGAATTTATTTCTTGGGTAAGAGTTACAAAACAGAAGTCAATGCGTCTATAGTGAATATAAGTCGAAAATTCCATATTCGAACGAATTTTAAACTATGTCACAATTTATTGATCACGCAACGTTGAAAATTATACGTAGCCTGATTGAATCATCAGATTTGATCGATCTGAGTGCGAATACGGAAGGGACCATCATGCTGAATTTTTTCTATAAGGTGCTTATTTCTACAATAATTTTACAGTTGCATGGTCTTTTTTAGGAAAACATGAGTTTGGCTGACACACTCAAAAAGCGTCGCTCCAGCTCAGCAGACGGTCGATTTAGTCAAGACTACACCCGAAGGGAAGTTCTTGGAAGAACAACAGTGCAGAAGGTTAAGATGCCATCTACCTCGACAAGATTCAGACAACGTGACGCATGCACCGTCCTCGTGCCAGATGTAAAGATTCAAATTAATGGGGAGGGCGTTTTAATTTAACTTTATTGTGAAAATAGTTCGTAAAATATGAAAATGATTAAAAGGCACCTCAGTAGTGAAGAAATAATTATAGTAAGAGTATTTTCATGACCTATCTAGATTGAACTAGCCTTAAAGACGGTTGATGTTTATAGTTCATCGGACTGTTTCAATCTTCTTTATTTCTTATTTGAAAATGCAAAATTGGATATAGCTAAGTAAATATAAGTATAAGCCGGTTTATACCACAATTCTTTTCGATTGAAACGCACTCGAGCAAATAATTAATTTACATATTTCTTAATGGTTATTGGTAGGAAAGGATTGTTTGTGACTTTTAATCTTCGTTAATAATTCTCAGATACGGTGTTTTTTCCAAAGTAAACTAGCTAAACTTATCATCATTATTAAATTAATTAGCAGGGTACACATTTTTCTTTCGGCCCCATTACAGAGTCATTGCAAAATAGAGTTCCATGAAATATGGACTTAAGGAAGAATACATTTTTGCAGATTCATTCTCGTATTAAATATTTAAGCAGAGGTAAATCGATGTAAATAAAAATATATATATATATTTTGATTCCTAGGTACCTACCATTGGATTTGTGAAACAAAAGAAGAAATCCGTTGCATATTAAGAGACTGCTGTGGATAAAGTAGATATAGGTTGGACTTTTTACTTCAGAATCATTGCATACTAATAGGCTACACATTTATTTGTCCTACCGATTGTGAATGAAAAAAAGAAAGTTTAGGTAACATAAAGTAGATAGATACAGCTATAAGTTTAATTTTTACCTTGGCGGAATTTAAATCACCGACATTGTTATATTGTTAACACTCTTTACGAATTTAGATAATTCGCGTTCAGTGGTGAAAATATTAAGAGAATAGGAGAAATTTCATTATTAAATAGATGAATTGAGACACGGCACATTCATTGGCGGAAACTTTAAAACTCTGATGACTGTTCAATCAATAAAGTCGACCCGCGAAAGCAATAAATATTTTTTTATTAATATCCAGGCTAAATTTTTCGAACTCACAATGGCCAATAAAAATAATTTTTTTTTTTCAACCTTCACATTAAATATGATCTAAGTCACAATATGCAATTTTGTATGAAAAGTTATGCCGTTGTGAGTTAGTATCGCGGGAACAAAATATATAAGCTGGAGGTTAAAAATGGTTATAAGTAAGGCCCATTAATATTGACATACTCGTCGAAGCAAAGGAAACGACCAATTCGAATATCGAGAAAAGTAGCCATGTTGACAACTTCAAGTGAGATGCTGAGATTTTAGCTCCATTGTTTTTCAATTGTTGTGTTTCGTTGGAGCGATTGGCTTTTCAGATTTTAGTCCGAGATTTCACATTTCACACATTTAAAATAAAAAATTCGAACGAATTTAATATAAAAACTAATTTCCATACGCCAAAAATTTATAAAGATAAACGATTCGTAACTGTAAGCTGTGTGCCATACACATTGGTATTAGTGAAAGTCGGTCTTACTAATAATCATTGTTAAAATTCATACTAAATATTTTGTGGGTCACAATATGCGATTTTGCAAGGAAAATTTCGCCACTGTGAGTTCGAAAAATTTAGCCTGGACACTAAAAATGATTATTAGTATCGCGGAGTACATATGGGATGATAACATCAAATGCGACAAAATTACTTCACACTTATATCAAATAATATGTATGTTTGTATTATCGGAATCCCCTACAAATGTAAATTTTAAAAAACAAAATTTCAGTTTTTTACCGTTACTTTCGTATTATTTCAAATCAAATCGTGTAAAAAGAGAAACAAATATTTTCCTCGATTCGTGTTAAATGAAATTCGTGTAAAAACAGAATTGAGTGTATGTGTAAATCTGAAAAATTTGAGTTTTATTAAAAGTTACCCCAGATCGAATCAAATTTTTTTTTTGGCAAATCGAACATGAAATTTTAGTCTATAATAAAAACTTGGAAATAATTTGCATCTACATACTATTATACTAACTTGCAAAAATATATACACATGATATTGAAATAAGAACTAAACGAGCTTTCACGGTGCATTTTCAAGAGTATAAGTGTAGAGTGGCGGCATAAATGGGTTGCGTGGTATGTGAACGGAAAACAAAAACGAGCAACATCAGAACAAAACGTCTTCTAAAAATACTAAGAAGGCTCTATACAAATACCAGACCCTGAACATTGCAGTTAATTTGTAATAAAAACAAATAAAAATTACCTTATTTTTTGATTAATTTTTAATCCGGCTTAAAATTGTTTTCTTTCAATTTGTATTATAAATTTGGATAGTTTTCTGTTTGACGTTGTTTGCGGAAGTTTCCAATTCAGCATGGATATGAATTCACAGCTTCAAACTACTAAAACTTTACATAAAAAACGTATAAGGTAAATGTTTATACGAGCGCTGCTGGCATATACCAACAATTTTTAAAAATTTTTAAATGACATAAAAAACTATTATCGCCTAAGGTCAAGTCGACCAATTATGTTTGGTGTGATACGTTTGACCGGAAAACACTCTAAAATTAAGTCTAAGACGAAAGCCCGAAAATATATTTAACTTACTCAATTCGTAGTTAGAGAAAGATATTGATTCAAACTCGAAATTTTATTCAATTCAGACATTGCGATGATAGAGGAATTAAAAAAGGGGGTCCTCGCAATTTTGTCCGTCGGCTCCTAGGGTCAACAGACTAAACGGTTGGACGGTTTTTTCAAACTTTGGATTTGGACTTATGGGCTTACAGTTCGGACCACTTTTTTTGCACGTTATTCCCATTGTTAACGGTTTGAAACAAGTTTGATTTTTTTTTTTAAAACGGATTTCAACCAAAACTGATATTCGAGCTACGTATGCAGGGTTTTATATTGCTGCATACCCAGTTTTTCACAAAAAAACAAACAACGGATTACGGTAGGTATACTTTCGAAAATCGGACTTAAACGGTCCATATGATTTTAACAAAAATTCATTCTTCGTTAAGTTTTTCTAAAATTATCGATTCGAATATGGTATATTTTGTTTATTTCTATGCCTCACTTTAAATAAAAATATAATAACAACTAAGAACGTGAAACTTTATTTTCAAAACTACTAACTAAAATAACCAGCAACCACATTGAAAACACTTCATTGGTACTCCGACTGTCATCATTATATTAATACACGAACATGAACATCAAAAGTTTCCGTACACTTTTTAAGTAAATATTTGTTATAAAATGAGTAAAATAAAACTTATCTCATTCGAAAGGTATTGTGCCATAGATGTGCATAGACAAAAAATTGTGGGTATGTCGCCATTAAGGCTAGTAAAATTAAGTTTACAATTCCTCATACAAAATGCTTATCAGTTTAATATAGGTGGGCATTTTGGTGATATTTAAATTCTAGCATCCATATTACCATAGTTACGTGTCAGAACCGGTGTTGCCTCTAAAAAAAAATGAGTCCGGTCAAATCTGAACGAATGACCAATTTTTGACCAGATGTCCGGTCAAAAATGGAATTAAGTAATATATTTTAAGTAAAATCAGAAAAAAAATATATTGTATGTAGTTTCTTAATTTTTCTTTTTAATAGTAAAACAAAAAATTCATTGAAAAGCTTTGCATCACAATGTTTTGCCGAAAAAGGAACTTTTTACCCTACTTCGGAGTTTGAAATTCGTAAAACCAACACCGAATGGCAACACTGGTCAGAATGTATCCATCAGCGGACAGCAACTCAACAAATACACATATGAACAAGGTAAGGTTAGGTTAGGTTGGGAGGGCAGTTTTGCATTAGATGCAAATTTTACCCGAAAGCCATGAAGGTCCCTGTTTGTACATAATAAGAACATGTGGTTAACAAAACCACTTCGATCTGTTGAGGAATAGTTTTTTATCTGAAAGAGAAAGAACCTTGTTCCCATAGAGGATTAGCTTCGTTCTTGTAAAGCTGGGCAGTGGCATAGAAGATGTTCCATGGAACGGACTCTATTTCCTCTTCGTCTCTGCAGCTTCTGCAGAAGTCATTTGCAAAGAGTCCTAACCTTTTAGCCATGTTTCCTATGGTGCAGTATCCGGTTAGAACCCCGACGAGCATCCGGATTTGACTTATATTGAAAGAGACTATAGGAGCTTTGATCTTTTGGTGTCAACCACAGGCCACAGACTTCGGGTTATGACGCAACCGATGGTGTTGCTCCATTGTTCCTTAGCCAGTTGTGTGGTGACGCCGTCAATAAAAGTCTAAGCAGTGTTGAAAGGCGGTAGCACCTCTCCGTCCGCTAGTTGACGAGCCGTATCTGGCCAATTCGTCCGCTTTTTAGATTGGTTGAGAATGAACTACAAGAGGTAAATATACTATGATGAAAAATAGAATGTTTTGAAATAGTTATTGTTTGTTCTGAATTATATTTTATTTATTCATATATATTCTTACAAACAAAATACATCTAAATACTCAGCGCCAGCGACTCATTTGTAAGAGAGTTACTGTAATTACTACACTATTTCCAAAATTCAAGCAAAAATTTTGCTTCTTAGAAACACAACAACCTGTATCCACATAACACGAGAATTATTATCGCATGGGAACGGTAGGTAGTCTACCGATGAACGGCAACTATTTCACTGTCTGTCCATTCGCGAATGAACATATAGGCAGAAACGCTACAATAAAAAAAAGCAAACTCCGTTGTCAGAGGACGTAGCCAAATCGGAATGAAACTTCGCGCATTCGATACCATCATCAGCCCTATCTGTGGTCTCTGTTTAACCGGCCACCACCGATCGGGTCCGGAACATGATCAAAAGACTCAAAATAACAATCAATTTGTGATCCCTGATCAAGCAATTTCATAAAATAATTTTCCTCATTTTTCCGCTCTCTTAGAGTAAAAAAATATCATTTTGTTACGTCTTCAGTCGTTGTGTCTTGTGTGGTGTGGTTGCAGATCATGGTGAAGCGCGAACCGAACAGCAGCCAGTCGTTGAAGAAAACCTGGAAAGGAACATCGTCCGGCGAGTGTGCGCACACCGCGTACGCGAACATGAATTTGCGCACGTATCTGGCCCCAAGAAATTTGAATTATATCTCTCTGTTGCACGTAGATAGATACTCTGTGGTGGCGGCTGCACTCTGCTTAGATGAATTGAAGGCCGCGTTTGAGAGAAAAGTTCCGAGTAAGTTCTTTGAACGGCCACTTCCCTGTTTTGCCTCCTTATCTAGAATGAAAAAAAAAAAAACTGACCGATCAGCCTGATCGTTGTCAATTCCCTCATCATCACTGCCTTGTCGGCTGGCTTCAAAGTGTATACGGACGTGTGCGATCGATTTGCATATTGCACTCGGTGAAACGATAATGGCCGATTAGTATCTCCTCGCTCTAAGTTGTCTACAATTGTAAACTAGGAAGATTGACCGGCACCAGGAGACCGCTGAGATTACACAGCATGATGGTGGCGGCGGGTGCTGCTGAACATCTGTAATGTAGTCTGTTCTTATTTCTGTCTTGTGTCGGACATTCGTCGATCAAGTTATGATTTGTCCAACTTTGCTAAAAAGAAGACCAAAAAAACCCGATCGGATATTTATTCCTCCTTAATGGATATCAACACATCCGACATAGGTACGAGGACTGAGCTTTCTGAGAGATCGGGCGAATTCCTCTCAATGCTATATGCGGTACATCTATATCTACTATATCTGACTGTGGCTCTTGTAATTTTTTTTTTTTTTTCAGAGGGAAGAAGTCGCGCCCGCGTGTGTGTATGGTCGTGTGAATATCTCGAGCAGATCGCCGTCAGTCGCATAACGTCGGCATTACAGGTGATAACTAAAGGCTCTGATGCTAATGTGATTACAGCCTTTAAGTTTATAAACACAAGTTCCGCGCGCAGGGAATTTATCTTTTCTTTTTTGCTTATCTTCACCTTCTTCGTCTTTGGTTCCTTCTGCTTGGTGATGGATCGTCGTTTTGATTTTGAGATTCCATTGGGACTGTTCTCATTTTCTTTATTTGGAAGAAAGAGGAGGTACATATCGATGATCATGGTCCTCTGCACTTGGGGTCTCTCTGTTTGTGGCTGGATTAAAGAAAAATTAATATCGCATCAGTCTCCACGCGGTGCAACTCTTCTCTGCTTACTGCGCGACCGGCTGCGCTTTTGCATTCATCCTGAACTCGTTATAATCCCTAATGGAATTTTTTTGATGCGCGGCTGTTGGTCAGTTTGGAACTATATGGGGCCATTTCGGTTGTCGACAATGTTGAGAACTTCGTTTCCACCATGGGGGCGGACGGGGTAAGTCATCGGGTTTCGGCAATTTGTGTTGAATCTGCGTGGAGGTTTCCGTTTTTTTCTTTTTATGTTGTTTCTGTTTTTGCTAGTATCTTTGGGCGATGTATGAAGAGGCGGATTCAGTTGAAAAGTAATTTAGCATCCCTGAGGGAGAGATATGCGCGGCTGTTGGTGGTACAGATTTTCAATGCAAAGTGTGCCACCGCAGCTCGCCGGCACTGAAAGGTGTTTCTTTGTTGTTCAATCCGGGATTTTTTTTGTGTTCTAAATGTTGTCTTTTTCTTTTAGTGTCTCTTTGGTGAGGATTACTTGAGTGTGGGATATAAATAAGGTCGTTGATATTTGAGAACTAATCAAAAATCAGTGCTCCTTTTTTTAATTAATATTGTTTGCAGTATAGACCAAATTTGGTGCAAGAATGTCTCATCCAATCTGAACTATTTTTATGTCATCTCATTGGTCATAGCTTAAAGGATAAAAGCCGGACTGATTAGATTTTGGGATCTGTGGATCCTAAAAAAAAGAAGTTCCCTTAATACCCTTCAAAAAATGTCATCCTTGTGAAAACGATTGATGTATGTATGCATGATGTAATAAACATCACGCCAATATGCGCTCACGTCCCACAGAGAAGAAAATTTATGTCCTAAGTACGATGATATAATAGTTTTTATTGGTTTCCACGCCGACGGAATAGACAAGAGTGGACATGTTTGCCAGTGTCAAACAAATTGGTTGATGATATGGATGCCAAGAGGCCATTAGAGACAAAGCAGCTGTTGTGCTAGGATGAACTCGACCATCGCTATGAAACCCTTGGTTTAATATTGAGTACAAGCAAGCATGTACTACAAAGCATTGCTACAGAGAAAGACCAGTGCTGATCGCAAGCTCGACGAGAAAAAGAGGAGGGGAAAAGTTCAGCTATTCCAGAGGAAAATGATAAAGCTCGCGAATAACGCGATCGAGGAAATAGGAAGGCCATACTATAGGAACAATTTTCCAAAGTTTTATCCAAATGATAAAGCATGTGACAAATAAAATATAAAAAGAGTGCTAAATAACAGCGTTGCCGTTGATTTTTTCAAAAAATGTATCGTTTTTTTTTTTTAAATATGTGAAAAGTATCAAAATTTGAGCTTTTAAAGTGTATACAAAATGTATCACAATAGAATATCGCTTTTTTTCAAATAAATAAATTGATTAAAACAGAAAAACACATAAATAAACACAAAATGGCAAAATCCTCAAAACAAACATCACCTGATAATAAGTCAATTCATTTAGTACAAAAAAAAAAACTTAAAAAAACATAATTAATTAATGCAGAGTAATTTATACTGGCTTAAAATTCATTTGTCTTCTAAATACATTTTTTGAATTTTTATACATTTTAGGTACATTTACCTTTTAATTGTTTTAAAAACCCAGTAGCTGAAGATAATTAATGAAGAGATTTATTTTTGTTTAAGTTTAAGCTCTCAGTAACAGATAATTTTCACAAAAGTTTTGGTTAGGCAAGTTGCTGGTATTTTATGAATTTTTATTCTTAATGTTTGTGGAAGTGCAAGTGATGTGGGAGTTTTCAACTGTGAAAGTGTAGGGGCAGTGGTTTTTGTACTAGACTATACTGAGCAAGAAGTCTAAGTTTTTTTTAACTCCTCAACCCCTCGCAAAAGTCTGACAAACATCCGATGGTATAGCTCTCATGAAAGAGCTTCTCAATTATGCTACGGTTACAGTGGATGGGTATTCTGACGAACAATTCTTTGCCGTTAGGTAAAAAGGTATTTAGTCAGAAACTGCACTTCTTCGTAAAATAAAATTAAAAGTAATTTAATTATTTCTGTGGCAACAAGGAATAACGACATAAGTCAGTTTTTGCAACTTTTCAGGAAAGCGATTTAAATGTTTGCCTTCTGATTACAAATCAAGTAAAAATAGACTTATATCATTTTTCTTTCGTGTGTAGTTCATAAACTGTAGGAGATAAAAATACGAAAAAAATATGACAGATAGAATGGCTTATTGCGCATCAGATTGTGTAAAAATCTCAATTTCGACATAAGTCGACTTATGATGTTATTCCTTGTTGCCACAGATTTGAAAATCGGGATTAAATTTGTTTGACAAAAAAAAAAGGGTTAAGTAATTAGTTGTGCTAGACTGAAGTCGTTATAACTAAAGAGAAAAAAATGTTGTAAAACACAACCATAATAAAATTTTTTGACTTAAGACCTTTTTGTCTAACGTCAAAGAATTGTTCTGGTGTATTCGTCTGGGTAGTTACAGTGAGTATGTTTATCAAAACAGCCGCAGCCGCTTTATATTTTTTAGAAAATCCTGAATGATAATTTGGTTTGTAAACAAAATACAAGACCACATTCATAAAGTATTCGTATCAAGAGAAATATAATTATGGAAGATTATCATAACAACCTATATAGGTTTGTTTACGCGCATCCACTGTATAATCGCAGCGTTAGCCGTTTGGACTCGGAATAAAATAGTTGTTCGTTTTCAGTCCTCCAACCAATGGTGAGGAGTTAGGCATAGGGTACACGAACCTGTTGCGCCGACCATTTTTTAAAACTATATAAATGGTTGCAGGGTTTCTTTAAGGCATATTTAATACAGATTAAGTTAAAGTTAATGATACCTATTTGCTAGAAAGATGCTTTGAGTAACTTTTCATTTTTATCAGAAATGGGACATGGCGTTTTGCAAAAATTTACCTTATGTCAATTGGATACTTTTCGATCACTCGGACACCAGGACACCTCTTTTTTAAAATCATCGATTTTGGACACTTTTAAGAAATTTATTAACACTGGACACTGTTTGAAATTGACGAACACCTTTTTTTTTAAATTATCTCAAAGCAACACTTAGCCAATCAATCAAAATAAACATACCTATCTAATCTCTAGCATTCAAATTATACTCTCCGTTGACACGATTTATATCTTTGTGTCTGAATAAAATGCAAAATTTTCTGAATCCGCATACAGTCTCCCAACTTGAAGTTGTTCTACATGGATACTAATTCCTCTTATATCAGCTTGTTGGCTGGTGGTGTTTGTTCACTTGTGTCCATTCTTTTCATGTGTTGCTTTCTGCACTGTGTTTGTTTTGCATCTCGACGTATTTGAAGTGTTCTTTTGGTTTCGTAATTAATAATGGACGGGTAACTATAAACTAATGTGGTGAACTAATAATACATTTATTATTACGGATCTAAATTGCAGCTTCATTATAAGAACTGCCAAAAATGTGACATCAACTTCAAAAAATATATCTCAGACAGCAAATCTGGAATATTTTTTGTTTTTTAAATTAATATTATATTTTTACTGAAATTATATTTTGTTTTTTTGGTTGTTGATTGTTAAGTATGTCCTCTTTTTTTCGTTTGAAAAAACCTCTCGGTAACCTTTTTGGACATTTTGTAAAAATTGTCAGAGGTAACACTGGTTGCGTGTGCTCACTCAGCCGCTTTCGAGAAATCAACTCATTTGACTTGTGCTGTGTCGGGGAAGGTTTTTGTGTGAATTTACTGTCAACACGTTATGGCTCCAAAAACTGGAAATGTTATTGCCCCAAAAGGAATCAAAAACCTGTACGAAATCAAGGCAGCAAATGAAAATGAGAACTTAATTGTGCTGATGACTTTTTCAGCAGATGTAAGAACACTTCTTCCTATGGCTGTTTTGCCTTACAAAAGGTCGCCTAAAGGTCAGTCCAAAATAAGAAGCCTGACTGGGTTTATGGCAGGATGGAGAGTGGATGCAAGCCACCAATGTCAATTTCATCTCAGGCTTGGAAAACTTAAAAAAAAAAACAAAGATGATGTAAAAAACTTAAAGCAGCCGAATTGAAAAAAAGAATGCTTGAGCGATAAAACATTTATATAAAAAATAATAAACAATTATAGCCTTTTCTTTACTGGGTGGCCTAAGATGGGACACGAGCTGGTCGAAAATAGGAAACAAAGGGGCCGGCCACTGGAAAAAATCTAAGTAAACAATTTATTTTTTATTTTACAGACGAAGAAATTAATAAAGAATAATACATTTTAAGAATTATTCGAAAATATTAATATTTGCTGTTACTGTGATATATTTTATGACGAAAAATCCCTAAGGGGCCGGCCACTGGCGACTCTACCCTATTCGATGTCAGCACAGCATTAAGAAGAACACCCGAAAATTAGTCACGAAAGGACAAAGACGTCTGGTATTTTCGCCTTCAACTTGAAAAGACTTATGTCTATATCCAACTTGTTTCTATTTCAACAAACATTGCCCTAGGAATGGCAGGCTGACAACGGAAAAAATAATTATTATCCAGAGATTCAATACAACTTAGATTTTCAACGTCCGTTACGAATCTGTGCTTAAATCTAAAATTGTGCAGACTTTTGCCATCACAACCCTCACTAGCATAGAAATCACTTTTTTAGACTAGCTTGGTACCAGACGATCAAGGGTTCGACTTTATATTTCCTATGAGAACCAGGATAATTAAATATTGCCAAGTCGCGGACATCAGTGTATCCTGTTCCAATATACATAGGAGATAGGACGTACGAGGAGTCTTCATGGGAAATGGGAAACTGGAAGCGAGGGTAACGCACCAAAAAAACTATCGACCTAAAAATGAATGTCAACCTATATAGCCCTATAATAATGTTCATGTCCTGCTCCGCCGTCGTTTGTCGTCAGCTATTTGACATTTCAGCTAAATTAGCGTGAAGCGTGCAAAACCGTATACCGAACAAAAGAGCTGCACACATCAATGTATACTTTTAGTAGTTTAGAATGGGAGGGATCATGAATGCTGCAGCTGGCTGCCTCACTTTTTCTCGATGTGTGGTGGAGTGGCGTGCGATTTGGTCACTGCTGTGGGAACGATGTTGTCTTACTGACTTTGATTTTTGTTTTTGAGTCTAGCTGCGATATATTATTTTATGGATACGTTATTTTTGAAATTGTAATGATTGGGGTTTAAGGGGTGTTTTCAGCTTAAGAGAGAACAGTATATACATACGATGTTATAACTTCTAAATATATTAAATCAAAAAGAGCAAAAAATAATATGGATTGATACTGAGGCCGGAATTGGGTCCGTTTTATGGTTTTATGGGCCTTAATAATAGTTGGCTGATTTTATTTATTTTGCCTTAAGTTTAAAAGTACCACAGAAGACATTTTGGCTCATTGGTTAAGCGATGTTCATTGCTGAACGAGAGGTTCCAGTTGCAGGTTGAACCTTAAAACAAATTAAAATATACAACTAAATTATTTTTAAACCCGTCTAGGAAATATCAGACTCTCATTACTTTATCAGCTCTGGAACCAAAAAAGCTTTCCGGAAAAGCACTTAATTTTGCTACACACTTATGTACATATATGAAAATCCTGATTTCAAAAAGGGGTGAAATGCATTTCCGGAAAACTTGTTTCATACAATCGCAGGGCTTATTTCGTATGGATGAATGTATACTTTTCGATCTTTAAAGCCGAACAACTTTTACGGGTTTCTATTTTTTTTTTCATTAGAAAAAAGAAGAGTATATTTGCATAAACTAAATTTTTGAAGAAATGATAATTGGTAATCTTTTTTACTTTCTATATTTTGATGGCTAATGAATCCACTCGTCTATGTGGCTTAGTAGAACTCAAGCGAAATCTATTTTTAAATATACGCTTCTTTCAATATATTTCTTTAAAAAACAAAAGAGGTCTAGTGCTATTTGGTGTTTGAAAAAACCTTAAATGGTAACTACGAGCGAACGGCTTGCCCCATTTGAAAAAAAAAAAAATTCCCTAGAGCGATTATATCCTTTAAAAGTCAATTCGGCGAATCCAGATTCACCGGTAAGCTTCAAACTTCGAGAAAGTAAAAAAAGGATAAAGAAAAGGGAAGACGTTTCTACATTTGAAAAAAAAGCGTGGCTTGAAAGAAATAGTTTGACAAATCTGGAAGGAATAAAATAACAGTTTCTGTTATTCATTGAAAACTGAATTTTAATTTACACTTCAGTCCGTATAAGAAGGTAAAACAGGATGTTAATCGAAATGAAAGACAATTCTTTATCATGTAGGTAAATTATGACATAATGAATGTTGTTTTCAGTTGCAAGGTTTATGCAAAATATAGCTCGTCAATCTGTACATTTAGATGTAGGTACAGTAACCAATTACGAAAATTTCAAAAACTTGTAACAAAACTATTTTTTAATGGAAATATTTTGATATTTTTCTTAACGGGTTGAGATAAGATTTAGATTGAAAGTAAATTTAATAACAATTTAAAAAAAAAAAAGCGAAAAGAATAGGAAACAAACAAAAAAAAATAACTTTTTAATAAATGAAAGTCAACTGCGAATATTGTCACGATTACTTCGCTAGAGTAACAATAGTATGTTGTACTACTAAGCGAAAATACTTGGAATGTGCGTTTAGGACCACTCAATAACTTTGGATTCGGTTTACTGAATCTTATGCTGTTTGCTGCTAAGACCAAACGAAAATATTTTTTTGTCTGAATCGTTCTGCGTGCACTCAATTTCGCAAAAAAATGTCTTTTTGACCAAGGACCGTTTTTAATCTAGAGATACATTATATGAATCAATATTTTTTTTTGTTTTCATTACTGGGAAAAAAAAAAACACAAATAATGGAAGTTTGGACTGTTTTTTTTTTAAATGAGCGTGGTTAAGGAGTGACTGTTACTGATAGTGCTAGATACATGACATGATAAATTGAATGATATTGATGTGGACGACATATGGTTTTAACAAAACGGTGCGACATGTCAGCCTTTGAAACAGTTCAATTAATGCATGAGACATTTTCTGGTCGTGTGTTCTCTCGGTTTGGTGATCAGAATTGGCCCCCAAGATCATTTAATTTAATACTATTGGAGTTCTAGCTATAGGGCTATTTTCAGTCAAAGGTCTATGTCTGTGTCAAAAAG
This sequence comes from Cheilosia impressa, assembly GCA_948293265.1. NCBI lineage: Eukaryota > Metazoa > Arthropoda > Insecta > Diptera > Syrphidae > Cheilosia > Cheilosia impressa. Next base: position 37,091,773 of record OX411884.1, on the reverse strand, counting down.
TCCACTTCAAACCGTGCAGCGTCAACGAAATTCAACTAGATTTATGATGGTCATGGCAGAAAAACCGTGGCGGTCACTAGGCGGATGTGTTATTTCATACATAACTCTATCCTGTCTACCTTATTTTTAATAATTCACTACTTAGCTACTTTTATTCGTAGTGCTTCCAAGCTTCTCACCTATTGTAGTCGATTTGCTTTCAGGTATGCGTTTGCCTTCGCCTGATCTTGTTCTTTTATATTTTTAAGTCGAAATCTCAGACGATTTTATCACAGTTCGTCATGCAATGAACATTGCTCATATGTTTTTGAACACTGCCATTTTTCACTTGCCATGCTTACCCTTGCCGTTACCTCAATCAAGAGTGATATCATCCGCCCAATAGCTTCCTCATAAAGGACTCATATTTGACTACTGCAGAGGTTCGTAAATTTGTTAATTTGTTGTTGTTGTTTTCTTCTTGCACTGCCAAAACTCGCCAAATCAAGTGCGAATGTATGAAACCAGCTGACTGAGTTTAAATACCACGGGATGATAAAATAATTTTATTGATATGGAGTTCTAGTTCTAGGTTCATGCCAATCAGTATGTCCTTCCAATTTATACAACACCTACAACTCACAATCATCGTTTAGGTATCTAAATTGTGCGTTGTCACTCTCGAATTTGTGTGTCTACATCGACATTTCTGCAAATTATTATGTGTGGTAACTAGCTACCTTTTGGATTTAGGCAGTCCTATCCCTCTTTTTTGTTGCGAGAGAAACAACCTCATCAACTTTCACCATTGGTGGCCTGTTGATGAATATTTCTTAGGACTTAAGTCACTCCAAACTGCGTAATCTAATCTGAAAATCCAATAAACCTCATAAATATTTCACAGCTTCCAACAAAGTACTTGTATATCGTATGTATCCTTTTACGTGCACAATTCGCACCAATTTTCAAACCCGTAAGGCTCGTGTCAAAAAGTCAGTTTTACACAAAGGGCCACATATTAAAAAAAAAATTTCAATCCGTGCGAAGTCCTCACAACATGTCACCCAGGCGGATTTGTGGGCGTTTACTAGACTTAACCACCGGATTCTTACTCTAATCCAAATTAAATCGGATAATAAACAAAGGAATCTAGATTGGATAACCTCTTGTCGTCGTTGAAGAAAGAAACGAAAAAACTGAGGAAAGGATGCCTATACACATTTTCTGTATGCTTTCTTATTTTGACCGTGTGTGTTTGTGTTATGATAGAAACATCCACTTTGAGAGGCGTTACCATCGAAACGGAAGCAGGGCAAATGTTTGTTTCGCTTTCAAGCGCCCGTGGCGAAGATCGCCTAACCTTAAAAACGAACAAGTGCTAATCGGGATCAGCTGAGGTAGTGGTAAAATATTACACAAGGGTTTATTGTGTTTAACAACATCGATACCATAGCTCAAGGCACAAGCTGAGGTGACGTACGATCGTGAAAATATCCCTCAAATTACCTGCTGAGAAGGATTTCTGTTGAGATTAAAAAAAAAATTTTTGGTGACTTTGTGATTAGGTACCTAGGTGATTTCCAAATAAGCAAGAAAATGAGCGCATTCTTAATAAGAAAGTGAGCTGTGTGAAATGTTGTAAGAGACAATCGTCAGTAAAAATGTTGAATAGAAACTGAGATATTACGTACGGTTGACCAGGCACAATAAATCGGACGCAGACACAACATTGCTTTTAATACTTGAAAATGTAGTTATTTACAGTTGAAATTCAAATCCCTACCTTAAATTTCTTATATTCAGGATTCATTGAGCGTATGTAGGTAAAGGAAAATACCCTCAGATTTTATTTGCACTACTATGTACTCTACTTAGAAGGACTAAAGGCCGAGCCAAATTAAATATTAGCCTTGGAAGAAAGTATGTATTCGTGTTTTTCTTTTCTAGTTTAGCTATGAATTCTGACTTTAATTTAATAATACAGCAACGATGTTTCGACAAACGAGGAACCAACTCCGATACAAAAAGGCCACCTTCAGGCGGCCTTCATCCTGACCTAGGTAAATATACCACGAGCGATGGTATTCTATATATGTAGGTATAAAGACAAAATTCACGTGTGACGTTTAGTCCATTGCGATCCGTTATTATTTCTGTGGTAATAAAAACGTACGCATACCAACGAATAAACGTGCGTACACTTACCTGTTTTGTTTGGAGTAGTTACTTGCTTGAGTGATTTGGCATGCTGACGTCATTATGACGTTGTTTTGTCTTAGTTTGTCGCTGTGTGTAATCGCCTGTCAAGCGTCTAGTAACGCGGGCTTTCGCAGCGAGCTGCCACGAAAGTGACACGAGTGAGCATGGAATGACCGAATTTCTATGACGTCAGCACGTCAAAACTTGCCACGAAAAATTGCACATATAATCGTAGCTTATGTCCTTGGTCAAAAAGAGTCTGCTTCTGAGATAGCGGAGTCCAAGGATGTTTGTTGCGGGAAGTTCGGACCCGATTTTTGCTAGTTCGCCTATATCATTCAAGGGTATTTGGCAGTTCCTGACTGTTTTTCTTGATAGTTTCAATGTCTAATGACTTGATCGCCGCTTGAATTTCTACGTAGATTGCAATCCTGTACCCAGATTGTTCGAACATATGGTTTTTGCTGCCTTGAAAAACACTGCTCTCATTTGAAAGTTTATACTTGGGCTTCTGTATACAATTTCGGTAAATAGCATCTTAATATTTTTTCCATCATCACTCGAGTACGCAAATAGCTAGCGCTATAGGTTTCGGACTCGTGAGCATGTAACGTAGAGCTGGCCATGCCAGAAAACTGGATTTTCCAAATTTATACCGCTTTTTGATAGCAATGGCGAATGTAAGGCGAACAGGGAATTGAAGACAGTTAAATTCCAATGGCATATCAGATGGAATCATTGAGTTGCAAGGAATCAAAATATCTTCTACTTCGAATTTTCCATTCAAAGTTGTTGTTTCTATCACATTTTGGTAATTTTTTTATACTATATATAGGTATATGAATGGTGGGCATCGATGGATCATTTTGCAAATGAACGCCTTCGTAAACGGTAATGGGAAACATACGCATTTTGTGTCTTAGTTTTAGATATATAGGTGGGGTAATTACCCGTTCGGCTTGGCCCGTGCCCAGGAACTTTGTTGCTTAAATATTCTTGTCCATCATCATCTAAAAAGAAAACCGTGACTACCTTTTCTTTTTTTCGCCCTTTCGCAATGATACAAGACCAGTTGCATCGGATCGTGAATATCCCTATTGTATAATATTTTCAATTGTAGGCACTTGTCACTGTATCATTGAGCGAATTGAAAATAGCATCTGTAAAACTTAAAGCTCATTAGATATTATATCTTACTGTTTTTAAGCATTCATTAAATAAAAATAAATAAATCCAACCACGATGAATATGCCCAAGGTTGAGTTACCAAAGTTTTCCGGTAGCAAATCTACTTAGTCCAGCCATATATTTTGTTACAAATACATATACCAATAAAAAAAAACACTTAACATTTTGTTTAACATTATTTTCATTTGTTAGTCAATAATATTGGTAAGTAAAAAAGTACCTCACTCGATATGAGCCTTTTTGCCTTAACACAAGCTTTCAAAATCTTCTGAATCATTCGCACAGGATATTAAATTTGGAGCTCTTTCCTATATCGATGGGTGTCATGAATGTATTTTTAACTCTAATACAAATAATTTCATCTAATAACATTCGAAGAAATTCAATAATCCAATACTGATGAAACATTTACGATACAGATGACAAAAGTCTTATTAAACAATTTGAATAAAAAGTATACCTAGTATTGCATTTAATAATGTCAACACCAACAGTCATATGGTATACAACCAGTCTGTTATGTACTCAATTCAAAAGTACCTATAGAGACAAACTCAAGCCGGCAGGAAACAAATAAAGTCCAACAAAGAAAGCGATCTGAAAGCGTACATTGCACAGGGCAGTACGCATTATACCGCAAAGGAACGACATTCAATCAGGAAGTTTCCTCGACCGGTTTCCATAGGCGCTTTCCTGAGTATAGTTACTTGAAGATTATTTTTTGATGCTATCCTTCCATTTTCTCGTTTGTGTAACCAGTGTCCTCTTGCCCATAAAGAAGGATATTTCAACTATATACTAAGACCCTATTAGCTTAGTAAACATTTCCTCGCATGTCGATGGACTGAATTAACTTCTGAGAATAGATCTGGCGGCACGAGTCTCTTCCTCTCACTCATTGCAATCTATTATCGTAATTTTGTTCATTAAAGAACCAATCCTCCTACTTTAGTATACCATCTGCTTGACACCAAATCCAATTTCGCTAGTTGACAAAAATCCCATCACACAAAACTACCACAATGAAAATGTTTCACTTCGACAGCAGCAAAGCTGAAGGTAATCACAGAAACTATCCATATCGAATCGCCATTTTCTCGGTGTCCTTTTGCTTTATTTTTATATGCATGTGCAAGCAGAAAAATGAGAATTTTTCTATTTTATTCCATTGTTGGTCGATCGAACAGAGCTGGTTGGCTGATGGCGGGTTTGGGATTTGAGTCGGATAACACGGATATACTCATAGTCGATGTTAGTATAGGGATGTGTTCTATGTGCATTCATCTATTCTGTATAGTATTCGTGATTTCTCTACACATACAACCGCATGCAAGCAATCCTGTACGTATACAAATAGTATTGGAACCCTTAATAAAGATTTTTTTTTTGTTGCAAATGATGAAACACCTAAGAATTTATACGGCCAATTAGTTCCGATTGGGTGTTGAATTTTGAGTGCTGGATGGCTGTTTTGTCCTTACAGCGGCAGTGGATCAAAACGTAGAAGTATTGAAAAAAGAAAGCACAGGAAGAATTATCCTCGGTGGTCTGGCACTGACATTTACTTACAGACGGCTTGGCGTGAAATGAGCTAAGTAGTTCTGGAGCGTGCGGCGTGCTGTGTCCAAAAATAGAAGCGACTTGTCGCAGATGTCTTTCTTTACTGTGTAGAGTTATCTGGTTCTTGTGGTGATTAAAGGTTTTTCATTTGATTTCATATCTTTTTCTTAGATAAGAGTACCAACACGTAAATATTAAGAAAATCAAGCCCGGGGCTTTCGTAAAAGGTGACACAAACAGATCTATCAAGCTAAATGAAGGCGTTTTCCTATAACCTTGTAGCTTCTATTGCAGCCTTTGCAGATGGAATTTACATTTTTGTAAAGGCCCGTCATATATCTGCAAATCAAAATAAAAAATGGCCTCCTACGTGTGTTCATCCTAGAACTAAAACCCTTGAATGAGGTAAGGGTTTTAATTAAAAAAAAAACCAAACATTTGCTGAGCCCTATTTATATTTACCAGTTGCAAATGAATATTGGACGTTTGTACTATGAGTAGAATTATAGGATCGCAGAGTTTTAAATAAGAAGAAGAAATTAGCGTACATAAAAGAGAAAATGCAAATAAAATAACAGGACTAAATGAAAGCTAGGTTATGTCGTAGGCTGCCAGCTACTAGAGCCAGCACACTTAAACCAATAGAAAATTTTGATGCCATTGCGGAGTAGACTTGTAAATGAAAACTAAAGCTTATTTGAGTTATTTACCCGAATAGTAGTGAGCAAAAACATGCTTAAATTAATCAATGACTTGAAAGTCATATTCATCGCTATCTGATTAGAAATCATGCATGTTTCGGTCTGAAACTGGTGATATACTCCATTCTTACTTATAGAATTCGCTTGTTTAACTTAAAAAAAAACTTTTCTATTCCCTAAATATTGATAGCGAATTTTGATTTTGGAACGTTTTTTCATAAGTATGAACGATTGATGGATTGATCTGACGTTCTCATGTTGACAATTATTATATCTTAATTCGAATGAAAACCTTTCATAAATAGATCCGCTATGTGAATAGGAAAATAACGACACTTATTTTTTCGGAACGAAAGTTTCTGGTGGTCTCTAAATGGACAGCAAAACGTCTGCGAAAAGGCAGCGGAAAATAATTTAACGGGGAGTTGCATCCGCTGATACACAAGTAGCAGTGTTACCAGCAGTGGCTTTTTATCTCCGATTTGGGATGCTTGAACATTTCACTGGCTCCTTAAAATGGTCATTGGGAATTTATCTGAATTCAGGCTATTCACTTTAAAGTTTGGAGATTTTTAGGCTCCTTAAAAATTTTGTACAAAAAATGCATACTTCTATTGCGAACGTACTCTTAACTAAAACTTTTTAAACAGCTTATTGCAAATGAGCCAACAGCATGAGCCAGACAGTTTTAGAACAGAGTCTCATATCGCAGCAGTAAAATCATCTCATAAGATATGCAGGAATATGAAAACACACTCTCCAGTATACAGTTTTGCCCCCTTCCAGCTAAGGGTTTTTCGTTAACATTGGCAAATAGAAACTAGAACAATTAAGAGTTTGTGTTGTGTTGTAAAAATTAATATTGTCGTCTTTAAAAAAAAAACAAGTTAATAAGAATAAGTGCGCCTAAAGAATTACTAAATAAATAAATTATAATTGAATTATTTTTGGTATTAATATTTAAGTTAATATTTTTTTAAATTTCGATTCATCGCTCTTATATAAGCTGGAAATACTGAGTACACAGTTGGAAAATTTTCACAAGCAATAAATGTCCCTGATATAATCATTTTGCAGCAGCGTACTGCAAAACGAAAAGGAGGGCGATATTTTTCGATCATGATTTCGTTGTCAATTTTGTATGGGATTTTTCGTCCCGAAACAGGTCCGTACTAGGATTGAATGAAAATTGCATACTTAATTTATTTTCACACACTCTTGACTTACTTTTAAACGGAGTAAATTTTATATCACAAAATGTTACTTTTACTCTTAACATTCATGAGATAATAATGAATCGAGTGAATAAAATTTACCTTGGAATTACTTATATGAGAATCAGTAACGAGGGTTGCCAATGCCAGTAATTTATGGGCAAGGATTTAGTAACTCTGTACGTTCCTCTGAATATTTTGTTTACTCTGCAAAACAAAACTGAGATAACATCAAAGAGATTAGAAGTAATATTTACTCTGAAAACCCTTAAATCAAGTATGCAATATGTGACGAAAAGTTAAAGTACTTTTAACACTTAATTTCTTCCGTTGAATCTATGGGCCTTACCAATAAACATATACAGTTTCGACTCTAGATTTTTGTACATCACAGTGTGTACATCACAGTGTGTATTTTTTCCATATAAATTTCGCAATTGTGAGCCTCCGTAAATATTAAGAAGAGACTAAAATTTGTTATAAGAACTGATGCATTATTGTAGGTCCCTTTCATTTGCCAGAATAAAATGAATGGTTGTGTTTAGCTAGTTCTAGGACTGCTTATGGACATCTTATACCAAAAATATAGTTACGACTCACCTTCTCCGCGGATAGCTTTATCATGGCGACGATCGAAGGTGTCAGACTACTGGAGGAACAACGATACAATGACTAAGTGCCAGTTAAACGGGTACCTATATCGCCCAAATTTTTACTGAAAAAGGGATGATATTATACTGTTGCCTTCCATTTGAAACAAAATAATAACATCATTTGGCTTAACAACATGACAGAACAGAAGTAGGTAGTAAGAGTTTATTTGGATCTAAATTTGTTACAAAAGGCAAACTAAGTGAAGAGACTTTCTACAAGCTCTTTATAAAATGTCAGAGTAGAAAAGAGGGACTACAAGTTATCACTAATTCTTATTGCCGCACATATAACACAGGATATATGAAACACAGACGGCTTTGTCACCTGAATAAATTTATCAAAAAGAATTGTTTTCAAATCACATCAAAACACATGACTGATATCCAATCGGATGACTATACCTTGTTATAGCCAATAGGTAGGAACATATGCGGATATTGAGAAAACAGCAACATCGCAGATATAATTTGGTTTCTACTAAAAATATCCATACACTGGTTTGATCTCCGAATTTTCACTGACATCATGTGTGTTCCTCAATAACACAATAGGATATCAACAAAAATTGTCCACCACATAACCCCCCGTCAACTAAACAAACTGACAAGTACAATCATTACAATTGCAAACAATAGCATAGCCAACATCAAATCCTAAGCTCGCACATCCTGTGATAATAATTCGAAAATAATTTCATTTCTTTCCGAGGACCACCAGCGCTACCTCCAACATATAGGTATATAGGTAGAACACAATTTCTCATTCAATCTATATCGATAATACAAAATAAGAGCCGCCGATGCCGCCTCCCAGAGTCAAGAAAGAATCCAAAAGAGTTCAAACACCGACAAACATCAATGACTGCGGATGACAAAAATGATTTAGCCGAAGGTATGTGTCAGACATCAGGGCAGAATGAGCACAAGTGAATGTTACTGTGACAAGGATCAGCCTTCTTTCCCTCTGCCGACAGAGAAAGGAGGCTGACAATTGAGAACAGCATGTAACACTTACCACCTACGAGGATCATCGGAAAGGACTCATAAACTGACTTAAGTGAGTGCGATGAAATCATCATCAATTAGGTCCTTCACCACTGCCACCGCCCGAGTGCAGACAGGTTCTCAATGTGGGTGACAAAGTGACAATAATTGATCGTTTTGTCTGAATTGTGTTCCGGTTGTCCTTCATGTGGATCTTCGATTGAGCAAAGCCAGTAGCTGGCCGTATGAAGACAATACGATTTTCGGAACCTTTTCGGGCCACCTAGCTGGACAGATATCAAAACTAATTTATTGTTTAGTAGAGAGGGAGAGATGCGTTGATACTGTGATTTATGGTTGTATCTTTGAAACTGAAAAAAAATTGCAGTAGCTGAATAATTTTACATTCAAAAAAGAAAAGAAAGACTGTCGTGAGAATATGTTTGATATGTAGATTATTGTTTCGGATGGAGTTTTTTTTATACCTGTAATTTTACTATACCTGTTCCAAAGGATATTTTTTACTACGTCATACAAAATAGATTCTAGTATAAAGTAAAAAAAATATAGAAATTGTATTTTAGTTCGAAAAGTCACAAAAACGAATGGTTGTGCAACTATTCTTTTTATAGTCAAATTAAATTACAAAAGCGGTTTCTGTGCTTTTTTATTATTTATCAATTGCGATACTATACTTAAGATACAGGCCAAACGACTGCGTCCGGACATTTGCAAAAGGTCCGCGTCTTTCCTTCTATCTCTTAGGAGAATCGACTGCAGACTGCTTGTGGGCGTCCTTTCGGGCCACCAAGCTTTTGCCAAACACTTAAATGTGTTGGGCTTGAGCAACACCACTATCTGTCCTGCTTGTGGGGAGGACGATGATACAGCGGAACACTTCCTCTGTAGCTGTCCCGCCTTTGCTCGCATCAGGTGGCGGATCTTTGGGGCTGATGTGGTGAGTGCCGAACATCTAAGCTCTTCATCACTGAAGCTCCTTCTCATCTTTCTTCGAAAGACGGGAAAACTAAGTACAGTAATGTAAGGTGTCTGTTTGGCAGTACAATGGACCTGTAGTTTGTGTCTGAGTGCTCCATCGGATAGTAACAACCTCCGACAAAAAAAAAAAAAAAAAAATACTTAAGATAATAGGTGTGATATAAAATTTTACAATTTTATTGGTTTAAGAATTTTTATCGAACACCTAATTTTCCCAAATTTTCCCTGGCCCGATTAGTAAGTTGAAAACGCTTTGTTTATAAAATTTATATTCTTTATAAAAGTTGCTTATTTATTGTAGTGTGCTGTTAAAATAAAACGTGATTTCGTATTGTGGATAAATGTGTGTCAAATTACCGAAAATATTGTTTGAGCAGGTTGACAATCATCAGCAACAATATTTTGACAAGACCAAAAGTTACAATAATTGAGTTTTAGTAAAAACTGAAAAAAAAAAAATACAAAATTAACAGCTAAAGATATTTTGTTGATTGTTTTTTAATCTATAAAAATGTATTACATTGTCATAATTGTTTAAAAAAAAAAAGGTTTAATCCAAAAAAAGATAACTTAAAATTTAAAAAGGAACAAAATAAAATTATTTAATAAAAGGAATAGGTATCCGCTTTTGCCTCACTAAGTTTTTGTAATAATCATATAGTGCTGATCCAAAAATTCAAATGTATTGATTCGATTCCCCTCGCTTAGATTGGTTATCATCGTACCTACTCGATCGAGTTCAACATGTTAAAATAGGTGGTTGTCTTTTAGAACCCATCTTTGCAATGTCAGATGTTCCGCAAGGAAATCACATTTGACACTTGTATTTTGTCCTCTTTGTTAATGATATACACCCCTATCGTAGAATCCGCCGGGGGGAATTATTCGCTTAAAAAAATATTTCAGTATCGTCAAATCCGCAAAGTGAATAGTTCCCCGTATCGGTAATGTGAATGATAAGGCAACTTTTCCGGCGGATTCTACGATAGCAGTGGAAGGTGAAAGGGAATCGAATAGGTGAAGTGAAACTCAATTCCGACGGATTCCACGATAGGGGTGATAATGTCTTATTTTCGTAATTCCACCTGTCTTTTAATCACTATTGCCTTAAATATCTTTCCCTGCATTCAAACTGCAGAATATTGCTTGCTTCTCCCAGATGATCTTAACAGTCTAGCTATTTGTTGTCAATATAACCTCCTTGACTCAAATGTATCAAAATGTCGAACACTTACTTGTGTGAGATGCATAAGTGAAAAATATTTTAATTACCGAATTAATAATTTAGAGCCACTCACTTCCAAGCCTCTTATTGACTACATTGTTAGTAATGCAATTCACTGATACTCTATACTTGGATGACTGCAGTATAATCTATAGTCCCTATTGTCAAAATCAGTACTACGGAATAGAAAGAGTGCAAGAATGTTTTACTAGATTTGGTACTAAAAAGTTAAGTTGGAATATGGAAACTTCACCCTACTTAACTAGAAGCCTTCTTTTCAATTTACTTAATAATAGACGCAAGTATTTAAGTATCATATTAAAGAAATGTTATTATTACCACATTAATGCTCAAAACATATGTGCAGAAATTCTGGATGCAGCGCAGAATGCGCAGTTCTGCAAGTAAAACAGATGCGCGGAAAATTTGTTGACATGCATTGCATCGGCTAATACTATGACTACTGTCATTCGCCGTATAAGCAGCTGATGTGGTTACAACTAAAGCAAAAACAAAAATGATAAGCAAATTTCCAAAGCTGATGTTGGCAAAATACTTGAATGTGCAATTTATTTTCTTTTGACTTGTGGTACGCTTGCATTTTGCAGCAAATTTAGAAATGGTGACGTGTTACAGTGCTGCGCTGAGTGCAGAATTTTCGTGTGCCATAAACATGTGTATTCTAATTTAGCCACGCCGTGAATTTTACACAAGGTAATATTTTATAGAACCGAGAAGAGCTCCTGGCAAACGTTACATTGGCAAACGTTACATTAAGAAGGCCCAAGGATACAGTTTAGATCTCGCCGAAGAACCTTATCTCCATCAATGAAGACAAAACGAATTTTTTATTTTATCTGAGGCACTTTTGAGAAATTTAGATTTTTTCCCAGATTTACTTTCACTAATGCTAATATGTATGACACACAGCTGGCAGTGCAAGTGAAAAAAAATTGTTTGCAGCCAACTCAATACAAAAAAGATGCAAGAACCAATAAAATTCGGATTTCATGCTCGATTTGCCAGAAGAAATCTGAAATTTGAGATCAAAATTTGAAAAGCCTAATCGAAAACGACATAAGAAGTAAAGCTATGGAACCAAAGAGATATTAAATATATGTTAATATATTAAATATATATTTTTTTTTATTATCACATTCATGTTGCTTTTTGTATAGTGCAGAAACACGAAGTGTGGTAAAAACATATTATGGGATGTTTTAGGAGAACGATTTTACGGGCGATATTCAGTCCAGTTTGTATCGATGGAGTATGGAGAAGAAGATTCAACGATGAACTTTATGGGCTTAGATGTTCACATAAGGAGTCCCATAAGAATCAAAAAAGTTTTTTTTTTTTTAGTAGAGGTCTTCATTGAAAACATTCTGAGGCTTGGTAGATCACTGCCTTCGAGTTTGTAAAAATAGTATTGACTTTGAGAACATATTGATGAATGGTATGGGTTCACTTGCGTTTCTAACAGATTTGAACATTTGAGTAATTTGAACCTTAAATTACTCATGTGATTATAGGCCTTGGAAAAAAAAATAATTGTGGGAGTCTCATCTGCAAAACTGAAGACTTAATTATTCCATTAACGTTCGGTAAGTAGGTATATGCTTTAAGAATTTAAATGCAAATGGATTATATGCAAAGAATTTTAATTACTTTTTGCTTGTCTCGCTATTTCACTCGAGGCGAAAAGGTTTGAATTAGACATCCCTGCTAAGACCAACAGCAGATTCTAGTGTGAGTACTTAAAGAGTATACATTACCACCACAGTATGTCTGAAAATATAAAACTATACGAAACAAAAGCACAATTTGTTAAAATACTTTTTATTTGTACATAAAATTCCTAATATACTAAATAAACCAGTCTCATTTTATAATCTTGTCTCCAGGCACATATTTTTTTAATATACTTTACTAGACTTTAATAAAATAACAGAAAAATTGTTAAGCAATTCAAAAGAGAAAAATATCCTATGCGCAGTGCATTTTCAAGGTTTCTTTAATTATAATACAGTCTTGCAGGATAAACGATTTTTACTAAAAACCGGCAAAAGATAATGCCAACTTTTTAATGAACACGTCCTAATTCAAATCCACCCATGTAAGGATACGTGGATTTAGCCTCATTTGGCACTGCACTGGCATAGCTAGACATATGCGGATTACCAGGGAAGAATGACGATGAAAAGTTGTAAGCGTCCCACTCTGATCCTGGAATCTTATTCTGATGTGAACGCCACTCCGCTGTTGGTGTATGCAGACTATAAGCTGATGCCCCATTATAACCACTGGCATCTATGGACATGCCATAGGTTCCGTAAGTTGTAGGAACAGCACTACTGGATGTCGTCGTTAGTGACTGATGGGCCTGATGATTCGGACTCAAGGAAGCCGAGCTACTCCACGACGGTGAAACTGAAGCGGAGCCAGTAGAGTGAGCGTAGGTGGTGTTTTGAGCAATAGCTTGCTGAGTTGGCCAAATTTGGGTAGTTGTTGTTGGGGTAGGATAGCTTGCATCTGATATTATGTTGGTCATGCTATTAGCAGCTGCTTGCGACGCATATGGAGCGGGAGCGAACCCACTAGACGCCAATCCGGACAGGCTGGAATTGAATGCGGATATTTGCTGAGTATTGAGTTGCTTTCGGAGGCGTGCACGCCTATTCGAAAACCAAACTTGAACGCGAGCTTCAGTTAAGCCGGTGGACTGCGCAAGTTCCTCCCTAGTGTACACGTCTGGGTATTGAGTTCTGGCAAAAACACGCTCTAATGCATCGATCTGATCGTTGGAGAAAGTAGTCCGTGATCGCCTCTGTTTGCGTTTTAACTGTATTCCTGGTTCAGACTCAATTTCACTGTCCTCTCCTGAAGACGTTGGTCCCAAAATGCCATCTATGGAATGTGATCCACTGCCATCCTTGACACCTCCTCGGAGCAAACGACTGATGGAACTGATCGATGGAGCAGAGTTTTTGTCGCAGATTCCCAAGTCGATTAGTTTGCCTCGAATTTCCCAACTAAATATACCAGGGTTCTCCTGTTTCATTTCCTCGATTTTAGCTTCTATATCAGGAGTAGCAATACGCGGCTTTGACCCTCCAATAACGCCGGGACGTATCGATCCGGTTTCTTGGTAGCGATTGAGAATTTTTGAAACACATCCATGAGAAACTCGTAATTGCCTGCTGATGACGCATGGTCTCACGCCCGCCGCCGCCATCTCAACGATCTTCAAACGAATGTGGTTCGGTAAAGGGCGACCATTAATGAACACACCTCCGAGTTGATTAACACGTCCTTGTCCTAAAAGAAACAAAACAAACGAAACGAGATTACGATATTGTCTGCCAAAATGATATGCAAAATATTATATACACTGACATCCATTGATTGTGCCTTCCTTTCTGTATGCCCAACAATTGTGTTGCAAATATGTCATTCAAAATGAAAAAGCAATTGCCGATTACCTTCGATCACTGATCTAATCACTGTTCTAATGAACCGAGCTAATAATAGAAACCTAATTGTATCTTCTTTATGAGAAGATGGAGCTACAGATAATTCCGGGATTTAAAATGATCGCATTAATTTTCCAAATGAGTAAACCTTTTACTGATTTCGGCAAAAAGATACAGGTATAGAAAACCGATACGATACAGTCATTTGAAGAACTCAAGTTAAATCCAATTTAGGTTTGATTGTTGCCTTTTGTTTGCAGAGATGGGTCTGGATAGTGATCCTTGAGAAAACACGACCATTATTCGATCGCAATTTGCATTATCTGCCAATTTTCTGTTGCGTGTGGTTAGCAAATGTATCTAACTGGAAGTAATGGAAGTCAAACAAAAGATGGATTGCTCAATATCTGCATTGCACTGTTGTGTAAGTTAAATCACGTGGAAATTGCTCTACTGTTCACTTTGCCACCCAGAATTTGCGATTCTGTGTTGTTTAATTTTTTTTTTCTAAATCTCAACACCTGTATCCACAATCCGCATGCCAATATACTATGTAGATACGAGTACATATGAAATAAAAGATCATTCACATCTGTGTATAAGCTGCCGATGGGGCAAAAATCTTCAACATGGAATTAAAGAAACAACATTTTAACAATATGAGAGAAAAAAAAGCTAAATTAGGTATATGGATGATGTTATTCATATGGTCTTCGTACGGTATAAAATGAAAAATCATCTACAGAATTATAAGACGTGAAAGATTTGGTGGTGAGTGAGTGTGCGCGCGCGAAACAGATACAGATAAGATGGTACGATCAAGATCAAAGAGCGCCGACGCACCAAGCCGTCTGTGGGGATCACTTTCTTGTTGTTGTGATTTTTTTTTATATATATTATGGTTGGTCTCGCGCTCAAGTAAGGTAGTGTCCAGCTCCAGTATCATAATGATCATCATCTTGATGATGGTAGTGCTCATGATGTGATGGAAACGTGGACGAAAGCGGGCCAAAAAGGGAAAAAATACTTCCACAAAAGAAGGTACAAAAAGATGATGCACATTCGATATAATGTAGTAACGTTATAAAAGAAGCATACTATTATTAGAATATTGTGCGAAGCTCTATTTTTACGGGCGGTCTGTGATGATGGTGTCGCTGACTCATCTTTTGTTTTACCTCGGACGGGTGTCTTTAAGATTAATGTCAAACAGTCTTGATTTTGGAAGAGTGAAAGAAAAGGCTCAACTCGCTTTCGGGAATGTTTGGGTGCAGTTTACAAACATCCTCTGCTAGGTAATCAAATGACGCATCTTTGAGTCAACCTAACATCATTTGCATTTATGTTGGGTATGGGGTGAAATAGGTTCTACTTACAAATCATGTATACCCACCTAACCTACCTCTCACAGAAATCTATGCAGACTTCGCAATTGATAAATGTTGATCGAGGTTGTGATGTGATTTCGTATATAAATATGAACATCTCGAGTTAAGGAAAGCCCCCAACCAACTCAAAATAGACATTTGCATAAAATGAATGTATGTAAACGATTTTCTGAAACATGTTTCCATTGCCTGGTAGGTACCTATGTACTTTATGTGACAGTCCTTATTTTCTTTTAAAAAAGATTCTTTAAATGCTGCCGGATTAGCAAACTCAGATTTCTGTACTACCAATCAGAAGTTCCTAGAGAAACCCTCATATTAGATGTACGACTCTACTTAGGTATACTTATCGTCGGTAAGTGGCAGTTCTTCAGTGTCCACCGTCGGGGACTAGAACGCACTCCTCTCGGATTATTAGCAAAACAGTGCATGCAATAAGTCCGCAGCAGATTTTCATTGTGACTATCTAACTGGCAAGCGTATTAGGTATGTTCAATTGGGTAATTTTTAAAGTATTTTCTGGTTGACTTGGATTTTCTTTTCAATGACTTTAAAGTTTTCCAAAAATTACGTGTTTTGGACTTCGCACTAGGAATGTAATTCGTGTTATAATTATTTGAATTGCATCATGGTGAAGCAATGTACTACCTACTCATACAGCAATTTGTATCCAAGAAGATGCGACTGCCCTTGCTGTTAAACAGGTATTTTGAAGTTGTGCTGTAATTCCTCCAAAGTATTTTTAGACAGGATATCAGTTTCTCTAACAACACGCATAAAGACATGGTTTAAATATCCCAATTGCAGGGAGGAGCCTTGTTGTCTCTCGCTTTCCGCTATTCAAACACTTTTTCATTTGCTATCCAAATATTGTACAGGTAGTTGTTTATCTAGTTGCAAGGTCACAACTTTTAACTTGTTGACAGAAATTAACAAATCAATCGCATTTTTTAACTCTTTCAAAGCAAGTGGCTATTTGTATATGTACATATATATGACGTAGATATGTTCCTATTATCGGGTTGAACTTAACTGACTTAAGAGGAGATCATTGCTCAAGTCTTCATAAGAGTTTGGGTATTTTATTCAGGTTCGATCGACAACACTTAATAGGTACACAGAATAAAAGACAAGTCTCCACAATACACATCAAGCATCCCAATATTTTCCCTATGTCGTGTAGGTATGCAAATAATTACCTTGAAATGGGTATCCAGCAAAATATGGACTCATGTTTAATGTTGATACTGCCATCGATTTTCACACTAGGTATTACACACAATCAATATAATGTTTAAGTCCTTTCTACTCAGATGTAGAATAACTTGTAATGTATACACGTATAGTATTTACATAAAAATCACTTCTTTTGTTGATGATCTTAAAAATTCAGGGTAATTTTTTATTTTATTTTTTTGTCTCCTCAAAACGTAAACAACAATTTGAACTATGAATCACGTATCTCAGTATTATCTATATTTGTCCGTTCTACAACTTGGACACCTTCAACGCTTGATTGTCGGATAAAAACTGATTTCGAAACGGTCACACCACAACTCAACTCGAGTACTATTTCCAGTTTCCGATCGGTTGGTCAAAAGATATGTTCATACACAGCCGAATGTTGATGAGAAAGAGAGATGAATGCTATTCCTATATGCAGCTGATAACTACCTGCAGTGCAGATTGACTGGTTCGCTCTAGCACGCACACGCACAGTTTCTACAATAGTAGGTTTGGTAGAAGGGTGACTGTGAGTGCATCTCGTTCTCAAAACTTTTTTTTTGCTGATACTGATGCGGAGCCTTCGTCCGACCCATTCAAGTGAAGTAGTATTGTCCCAAGATTTTAATTGAAAATATGTGTATGAAAGAGATGAACGTTTTATTTCTTAGGATCTCGGGCAAAAAGAATGGCTGTGTTTAAGCTCCTCCTCTCGTAATTTTGTTGTTTATTTGTCAGGTAGTGCACTGCACAGTGCACAATATTACAATCACTCGTAGTTAGTACGTTTTAATCGGTAACAATTGGAATTTATAAGATGACAAGTATTCAAAGAATCACCCACGAACATTTTGATTGTCAAGCTAATATATTCACACAGAAATAGGTGCCTACCTTCACAGCCTACAAAGGGAAACTCAAAAAAAGTGAAGCATAAAATCAAACTCGCAAATTTAAAGACAAATCATAGTTTGAATAGCTTAACTTGAAACTAGCTTTTAGCTTAAAAAATTGCTTTCGCTCAAATGAAGATATTTTTTAAAATTCTATACCTATACCTTGTCTATTTATCTATTTCACAAAATACATTGAGGAAATGTTGGTCAATCACTACAAAAACGAAGCAGTTCTTGTAAAAAATATAAATTTACTGAGATTTTGCCTTTAACTTAAATGTTTTTGATTTTTTGCAAAATACGCATGACATAAAATAATGATAGGTAGATATTTTTATTTAGTATATTCAAAGAATGTTACAGGATTAGTAAGTTGTGATAAATTCAACTTTATGTTACGACTGGAATATTATTTTTCATTCAGCCTTATTGTGAGTTTCGCCCGAACAATATTCCACCCGAAAAAAATTACATTTCAGAACAGAAATCTGTTTTTTTCGGGTGGAATATTGTTCGGGCGAAACTCACAATAAGGCTGATTATCTAGCGTGGATAGGTTAATAAGAAAGCAAAAAAAATCTTGAAGGAAAAATCGGAAAAAAACCTTTAATATAAAAAACACTTATTCATTTAAAGTAGGGTTCAGGGTGGCTTTATGTTCTTACGAACTTTTAAACACATTTTTTTATCACTCTGGTGAGTACGTAGTGCCTCCAATATTGTTCAATTTCTCTGTACATGACGTCTTCAGGTTGTGAAACAATCGGCTGTGCAGTCTGATTACAGAAAACTTTGCGATTTATATTTGGTTGATTTGATTTCTAACAAATCGGGCGATCGACGCTCTTAAATTCGTGCAATTGGTTTAAAAATTAATTTTTCCCGAATAGCACACTTGGGTTATAATTTGGTACATACAACTCTAATATAACTATCAATTTATTTCCTAAGTATTGCAGTAACATTGTCACATCCCACATTGTAACCAAAATAGCCGCATTTCCCCTCATATTTTGCAACAAGTCTGTTGTATTTGTGTTTTACTTAGGTAATTTTTTGTTAACTGATAGTTTTTATTACGTTGTTTCAACGAAAATATGTTGCATTCATTTAACGTAACTGTTGAGTTGTATGAAAAATGTTTCTATAAACATTCGGGAAGTTTTAAATAAGTTATTATTAGAATGCTTTTTGAGTCTACATGTAGACAAACAAATTATGAAGTATAAAAGGAAAGGTGAATGTATTCGATCTGAAAGGCATTAATATCTAAAGCATGTTATATTGGAAGTTCGAATTTGCTGCGATTTTTGACCAAAATCTTCCAACGAATACTACTTTTGTCACGAACATTAATATTTTGGTTCCGGAAAATTCACGCGCCTTCAAAAAAGTGTTAAATAGAAGAAATGTTTTAAAATCAGAATATATTAAAATTTGTATTTAAGCTTCAAAATCGCAAAAGACTTGTAGAAACAAGTTTTAATATACCCTCTATATCAGTTTCTATTAAACTGAATTGTAGAAACTATGTTATGTATTGGGAAAATTTAAAGGTATTTTTCGCATCTTAAAATATGGGGTTAAATGCGTACAGAAAATGGTGAAAAATATGGCGGTTGTTACATGAAACTTTATTAAAACATGAATCATTATTACAACTTTAATATTTGTTTGAAATGTTATTGAAATTAAGGTACAGCAAAATAACAACTGAATGTTAGCAAACTGTTGTTTCCATATTTATTATAACATCATTATAATTGAAAATAAGCTTCAATAGCATTATAACTTCTTTGTAACTTACTTTGGTTTGGTCGAACCATTATAGTCACTGTTGCCAAACATTCTCAGGAAAACTTAATATAAGATATAACCGGGGATTATAAATAGCACGGTTGTGTTACAGTTATAATAAATGTTATCCTCGTCAGTTATCTGTCATTATCGAGGTGAGTATACATTTTCAAAGAATGTAAGCAATATTTTTCCCAAAAATCTAAGTTACTTTATACTTTTTAACTTACATTTACATTTTGAGTTTTAAATGATAAAACTAGATATCAGTGTTATTTTTCCTCTTCGAGGATAAAAAACCTGATTTCACTTTTACAACATATTTTTCAATTGCGGATCATCTGCTTGGAACAATATTACTTTCGAGGCTATATCTTCTTTTTGTGCATTGAAGTAGCATTTTCTGTAATATAGAATAATTGCGGAAAGCTGATTTGGCAACGCTGAGTACAACTACTTGATGCTGTGAAGTATGTTAAGTTATAATGAAGTTAACGTCATGAAACTTGGCGCTGACATTTCGATTTTCTCATCAAAATCATTATAAGAAATTAAAAATGATCTCACTAATCAGCAGTGATTGACGACGACTGAAGCTAATAATTCCAAAAAGCGTTAGAATAGCTATCATAATAATGAAACATATTTGGCTTTTTAATATAGGATTCATTGTAAGAACATATAAAAAACATAGCAATGACTTTAAGTTTCTTTATTTATATAAAATTCTATAAACGTAATTTGTACATAATAAAAACTTTACGACTTTTGATTGTAATTAAGCTACTTCATTGTTAAAATTCTGTTATATAAAAGATTCATGGACTTTTTAGTTAGAGGTACCCAAAATGAATATTTACTAAATGTTACTGCAATATATTACCAACCTGATTAAAACTCTAACTTAAGAACTTTTATGAAACTACTTTCAAACATCCCCCTTTTTTGTAAACTAATTTAAAACTTTAAAAAACCTATTTATAACATTGCGAATGACAAAGTTACATCCATCCATCATGAACATGAATACAACTGATATAGAACGGATTTTGTTACAGATTACTTAAATATAACAGAAATACAATCGAAGTTTTGTTGCAAATCACAATCTGTGCTATTCGGGTTATTTGTTTAGGTTAGAAACAAAAAATATGACTTCCTAAGAAGGGATGAAATGAAAGAAAATAAGTAGATGGCCTACTTCTTTAGGAAAATTATTCGTACGAGACGATTGCCAATAAGTGCTACGAGTGCAGTTGCAATTGACTTAAAGTGTGATAAGCTAGGTAACGCTGAAAATATATCGATCAGGATCAGAAATAGTTTGCAATATTAGCTTGTCCCTTAGAAAAAGGAGTTTCAGGAAAGTGGTATCCTTATTGTTTTTGTAAAGTAAACTGTAGGATTTGTGTATAGGATGTCTGACTTGTGAAGCGCTTATAGGTATATAATATAGGTATATAATGGAGCGACCAAGGAGTTCGAAACCTTCCTCCATAATGGCTGACGGTTATTAATCGTTGAGCTTCTAGATATATATTTGTATGGATGCTCAACATTTGTTCACCAGAGAGTTGAAGGGGATCCGATGCGTTAATGCCGTAGAGTAAACAAAGTCGTGGCGGACATTTGAACGAAATATTGTTTCGAACATAACCGAATTATCCAAATTTTCAAATTTATGTGTCAAACCGTTGTTGTTTTATTTAAATATTAAATGACATGCGAGTTCCGTACAATTTTTTCATGAAAGTTTGAGTGGTTTAAAGTATATAACCATACGAATGACTCAATTTTTAAGTTAAAACCATATGGTAGACTAGTTAGACTTAAAAACTGGTATCTGATTCCGTAATGCCGATACTGGTTAATTATTGTATCATTATTGTATATGGATGCCATTTTAGTAGTACCACTCAAAATTGTCGTTTGAAAGTTATTCATTTAACTTGCATATGATTAAGAGTTTATCTTTTTCATCGTGTCAAAATTTTCCCTTAAGCTCGCATCATTGCTCTGCCCAATTGCAATCCTTCACAAAATTCAGAGACTGAAAAGAAACGCAAAAACCTTTATATGACACGACTAAGTGTACCAAAATTTACGAGCATATCAATTATGACTTTATGGCGATTTTTATTTTCAGTGATGTTCTGACTTAATTAGTTTTATCTATACTTATGACCCTTTTAAAAGCGACGTAAGAACATAATCAAATTATCGACTTATAACCACCATGGAGTGTTTAATGGCCGAATTATAGAATATACAAAAACCACATATAACAAACAGAGACGGAAACGCGTTCCGGTCTTTCGACCAATATTACGAAAGATCAACTTTGTTTTCCACATTTTTATTACATACCATCAGAGCTTGCTGAAAACGAAGTAAAAACAAAGAAAAGTAGGATATTTGTCTTTTAATATAAGTAGAGTAGAGATTTTCTAAAAGCATTGCTGATATAGAACCATCTACATCAAGATTGTTGGAGTCGCCAACTTGGGATATAGGTAGTTAGTTAGAGCTGACCGCAGGAAGGGCCCAGATATGTTTTCAAGGATGTTTCTGATGCTTACGTGCGCTCGAAATTTAGTTCATAATACTAATGGATAGTATAACCCATATACCTACTGTGAAAGTTACGGCAACGCGATATAATATTTTATGTTTCTCAATTGATCACAAAATTTTATACACACACAGCATAACTAGCTATACCAAATAATAACACCGCACATTCACCCCAAACACATTCACCTCAATCAACACCACATCCGCACCCGAATCATATTTCATTACACTTCCGACACGCACCACTCGACCTATCAGCACTTTTATTGACATATGTTAAGTTGACTTTTAATTGACCTTAAACTAGGTCAATTAAAAGACAACTAAAGTAAAATAGAAATTAAAATAAAATAAAAATAAAGTCAGTTGCATTATTCCAAGTAAACACCAAGATTCTTTTATTTATACTCATCTAAAAATTTCCCTCTTAACTACTGCAAGTTCAAATGCCATGAAATGTAAGGATCGATCCATGAGAAACAATGGAACACACGATTACCATCAGTTCTTGCATAAACATTTTCCTATCAGAGCTGGACTATAAAACAGTAAATTTTGAATGACAATAAAGTATGTAAATTTAAGCTTGCATCGCAATTCCATACATCATCATGATGACAGGCAATGACATCTGCTTTCTTTCAGAAAACTCTAAATTCTGAATGAGTTTTTTTTTTTTTATTGCTTGATTGCTAAAAGAAAGGACACAGTTCATGTTTGAAGGCAAGCTTGCAAAACAAGTCTTCAACTATTTAAATCAACGCTTTGTAAGAATCGGTCTTACGGTTAAAGTGTTATTAAACTAATATGTGCTCTCGTCCCGTGAAAGCCGACGACGATATAGTTTTGCTACGAGCTCCTCAACTAGAAGTAGGTGCAACTTTCTTGCAGTCATTTTCGACTGTAACTTTGGCAAGACAACTCTCAGAGAACTGTAGACCTACGATAGCCCTAATTCGTCAACTCTGCTTACTTCGTATCTGCTATAGCCAAAAGTGAGCTGTGGTGCGACCAGTAACATGGATATAGCGTAAAAATATATCCGTATAAACACATCGGAAGCAGCCGTCTGCATACTTTGTGGATATTACAGCCCCTTTAGAGATCCAGAAAGCTCACAGCTGTCAGATTTTTTTTAATCCGGTTAATAACTACATATTACTTCCTCATCTGCTATGGTGTCTTCAGTTATAAAGCAAAGCTCGCATTGGTGTCAGATAAACACTGTCCAAAAATGAAAAAATTTAAAAAATTGTATCGGTATCTCCGTTTCACTTTAGAATGTTCCTACAAAATTTTGAAACAGTCTTAACAAAATCGAAAAACTCTTACCTGACGAAATTAAAAACACGTCTAAACGGCGAATTCTAAATTTAATAAAAAGTTAAGATAAAGGATTGCAAAGTACACAACGCCAGAGCTCTCTGTCACATATCGTCTTCGCCAAAGAAACCTTACCCTAAGCAGAACTGTATACAGGAAAAGCTTTCATAGTCGCATGGCTGCTGTTTTACCGAAACGACTACATCATGCAGCTGATAATGGGGTATTGTAAAGCGTAGCAGGGTAAGTTTCGAAATGCGGTGTACTGTGTTCATACCCGACTCAAATTTAGTTCGTTAGCATCCGCATTTCTAAAGGCGATTATATAACTCTCTGTTATCTGCAATAGCCTTTATTCGCGTATGACATGTAAGACATTGGTAAGCTATCCAAGTTGTGGGTATAGCAAACAAATTTTCGGGTTTGGTACCGTATTTCAAAAATTAATTTTCTCATTTTAAAGCATACGTAAAATAAATAATAGTGTTGAAAAAGTGAACAAACATTTGGCACATGTATGACATAATTTCCTTGCTGCTAAACACAGCTACCTTGAAAAACAATTTGTATTTCTACAGCACTTCGGTGAATTTACGAAAGAAGATTGTATCCTACCCATCTTTCACTAAAAATGTTGTCACGTCATGGCTTTAATATCTCAAATGTTTACTAAATCGGTAGGTTATCAATAACCAATGTTCTTAAAACTTACACCAAAGTAGCATTTTGGACTTATGGCCATAAACTCGTTTATTCCCACTCCAGCGGCTTTTCTAAATCCATCAGATTCAGTATTCTTAACAATCATTAAAGAATCCATGGAGTTGGCTTTCATGCTCAGTATAAATGAACCAGTCCATAACGCGACTTCTTTTTTTCACTTGAGCTTATTGGTAAAATCTCAAAAACTTCTGGTTCAACTACTAAACCAATAAAGCGAAATTTCTATTCTATTCTAATCTATTTGCAAACAAAATTTCAGAAGGACGTAAGCTTAGTAGTCGATTCAATGCATATTGCCATGCGACAAAAATGTCTGCACACATGTTTTGCGCATTATTGTCATAATCGGTTTACAAGAATCTTTGTGCGGAAAAATAGAAACGCAGCATAACCTAACCTGCTTTGAAGCAGTATCCGCTTTCGCTAACCATTTGAATGTTTCAGCCCACGGTTGAAAATCTTGAATATACTATAGTATTTAATATATAAATTTTATCTCATTAAAACAAAGTCTCACCTTAAAACGACATCAATTAGCACTGAGATGCAATTATTTTATTATGACTTTTAACATTCAAAACGCAATAGACGCACCACGCTCCGAAAGGATTGTTTTGTTGTTGCATTCAATGTTTCTGGTATTATATGGTCGCGGGATGTTATTTAATCCCATTTAGAAAATTGTCTCTATATAAAGAAGCGTGCTTGATGATCAATAGCGGAGAGCAAATCGTAAAGATAGAAAAAATAGTGGCTGCAACTTAAGTACGTAAGTGTAAAATTCCTCAATTACTGGTAAATCGAATATTGTTTCGTTCCTCTTGGACAGCTGTGTGTTATAGCACGTGCTTTTCACTTGTCGATTTAAGCCTTATCTGTGTTGCGTAGAGAATTCGGATCTAACTGCAGTTTTCCTCATCACATTCTTGTTTATTGTCTGCGCAAGTTCATTATTTTTTTTAATATATAAAACATATCCAACAACTGGAGAAAATGTCGCTTGAACGCTTACAACTCAGATTAATTCAACGTTTTATTGAATCTGGGTCAATAACGATTGTACGGTGCAGTATATTATATACTATATAGCGTAATGTTGCACCATTCCGTGTAATTTAGACTTGTAAGCACTGATGATCAAAGGTCCCGACTTGAAGAAGATTTAGACGCTTTGGTATTGTGTATTTGTGAATGACCAAATGCTTTCGCCTAATATTTCTCGAAATAGTATTTTCTATATAGAGTATTATATTCTCAACTTGGTTAGAGCCGGAAAAGCAGTTTTTAAAGGTTTTAATCTATAGTACAGATATAAAGGGGGAAAATAGTGAAAATTCATACTTGACTTTGATATGCACCCAAATATCACAATATTATTATTTTTTTTTTTTAATTTCGAATTGCTCACTCCTTACGAAAAGTCTTCGAGCGACGCAAGGTGCTTCTGGAAATAATTATTTTTTATTGGCGTTACACACATTCTCTTGATTTACTTCATACCCAAAACATTTGGACGGTTAAGTTTAATTATTACATACAACTTTCTGGAAATTCAGGTGGAGCTTTTAGGAAAGTCGTTTGATATTATTCAATCGGTATTTTTGCGTTCGGTTTTAATAGAGATTTATGTTAAAGTTCCCTCGTATTCAGTGAGTCAAGTTCGTCAAATTTTGACTTTGACTCTGTGATTTAACAAACGTCAAGCGATATATATTTTTCCTAAAGTAATGTTTATTCGGAAACTGTTTAACCTTAAATTGTTATTATTCAAAGAAGTAACAACTTTTTCAGACATAGACAACAGAAATGCGTTCGATAAGAACACACTTTTTAAATTATTTGCTTGAATTGGTCTATTGAAGCCATAACACATGGATTGGTTGCCGTTAAAAAGCTGTGAAATATCTTCTATGGGTCTCCAAAAAGACTGGATTTTTTTTTGTTTTCCATCTAAAATCGCAAAAATTTAGTGTCCTATTGCTCGCTCACGTGAGTTTGTGTGGTTGTAGTCAAAATTCTGGATGGGTCAAAGTTCTTTTTACAAAATTCTGGAAAAAATTAAAATAAGGTTTGAAAATTTTCAAAAGCGAGCTTTTTTTGAAAAGAAGAAATGAAGACAACATTTTCTTCTTCTAATTGGTGTTTTTTTTTTCAATTTTTAATGTTTAATTCCTTTAATTATTTTTTTTCTTCAATAGATAGATATTCTTTTATTATTTAATTTTTTTTTCTATATATACCTACATAGGTACATACAATTTTTATTGTTTCTTTTGATTCAAATTTTATTTTTTATTCTTACTTTAATATTTTATTTTTCATAAATAATCTAATCTGTTTTTTTATTTATTGTTGGAAAAACAGAATTTGCTTGCTTTTTTGTTAAACTATGTTTGTTAGTTAAAAAAAACAGAATTTTTTTCTAAGAAGACAGAATTTTGAAAGCAAAATTTCGACCCACTCCCGAGTTTGTGGTCTCAACACGGCGCTTTTCTGTCAAGTTAAGAATCACGAATAAACCAATCAAGTTTAGGAGAATAATCCGTTCCGAGCACCAAGTCATCACGAACAGATTTGCCAATACTGGCTATTTACCGCTGATTTGGCTACTCGACTCTTTCATTGGCTGCTTAAAATTGTATTTTAAATGGAAACAATAAAAGTCGCTCAATTACAATTTTATATTGTATTTTTTTTTTTAGTTTATTAATGACGTCTTTAAAAACAATTTAATCGGAATAATACCCCGATTTTGCGTTGTAAGACATCACAAGACACAAGTGAGCAAGGGCGGATCCAGGGGGGGGGCACAGGGGCACGTGCCCCCCCCAGACACAGGCCAGTCGAAAAAAAAAACACTAACAATTGTATACCAACTGCATTATTACTGCTTCCTCATTCCATAATGAAAACATAACAGACACTTCGCCTATAGGCAAAAATAAAAATAGCTTTTCCAACAAATGATGATAATCAAGACGAAAAAGTACCCAAATCTATGTCTGCATAATATGCTAGAATGTGAATCTTGGCGTGCGTGAAATTTATGTGCACGTATCTCCTCATGCAGAATCAAGCGCGTAAACGCATGCGTGAAATATGCACATATACACATGATTTCTAGCTCTAAGCCTAATACGGACCTGTTTCGGAACGAAATCTGCGAAAAATCTGCGAAAAGGCAGCGGAAAATAATTTGTGGAGGATCCCATCAGCTGATACACAAATAGCAGTGTTAGCAGCGCTGGCTATTTATCTTTGATCTGGCTACTCGAACTTTTCACTGGTTCCTTAAAATTGTCATTTGGGATTTATCCAAATTTATGCTATTCACTCCGAAGTTTAGCGATTTTTAGGAATTACCGGCTTAGGAACTTGTAAAAAAAATTCATACTCTTTTCGAATAGGTGACTAAAACTTTCGAAAAGGTTATGTCGTTTTCGATTGGGCATTTCAGATTTTTTCTGCCAAACATAAAATCCGATTTGTACTGGTTCTTTTGTATATTGAGTTTGCCGCAAAAGACACTTGTTTTTCATGTACACTGGAAATCTATTGTAATTGATTTTCACACATTTATACCAACCAATTTCGAACATATTTGATATGAAAACTTGTTTCCTTGGACGTTTTTATTTTGTTAACATTGGAAAATGGAAACTAAAAAGGTCTCTCAATTTTGAGTGTGTTTATTTTAATTTAATATTGTCGTCTTTAAAAAGCAATGTAATCAGAATACCCTAAAAAACTGGAAAAAAAATGCGCAGTTTTTTCTTTCAGTTTATTTGTTTTTGGCTCCAAGATTTTTCAAATGTGGCTCCATACCGGTTATAAAAGCTGCTAACGCATTACAAATGTCAAATTTTCTCAAGCAAGTAATGTCGCGGACAATAAATATGTGCGAAAAGCGAGTAGATAATTGTACCAAGCAATCTGCTACAATTACCCACTTTTCGTCATCATTTCGCAGCAGCAGCGTAGGTACTGCAAAACGAAAAGGACATTCGTTGTGTCACTTTTGTATGGGATTTAGATGCGAAGTTATATAGACTACACCAACACAGAAACTTATTTTGGATTTAGTTCTCTGAGGTAAAAATAGAGGTGCTCAACAGATTTATTATTTATTTTTTGTGAGTGAGTAAAATAATAGTGTTGGAGTTTGTATTATTAAACCTTTATAAAAAGTAATTTTGATAGTTATTTTTGTATGTCATTGATAAAGAATGGATCCCAGAGATAAATTGCAATGCATTACAATCTTCACCTATCTGGCCATTGTGCCCCTCCCAGAAATAAATCCTGGATCCGCCCTTGCAAGTGAGGTTAATTTTGTGGGATCTAAGTACGAAATATTATATTTAAACCAATAATTGAACAAAGAAAAATAAATTTATTAAAAAAATATGTGAAATATTGACACTGAACTGTTGTAGAAACGAAGAAAAGAAATCATTAACGACATTTGTCACAAATCAAAATTTCCACATTCCCCAGTTTTTTTTTACAAATATTAATTAATCCCGAAAAGTTAATAAATATAGCGTGGAAGGTCAGGTTTGGGTCTTTATATGATTGGAAAAAGGAGAACAATGCCATTAAATACAAATATTGTCATTTGTGAGCGCTTTTGACTGGTTTTCTATTTTCTGACTTGCTCCATAGGAGATCACAATTTCGATTGTTTTTGTGAGCCTCACAAGTTGTGCTGAATCACAAAATCAATTTCATCTCACCTGTGAGGGTCTTGTGACTAGTTAGGCATCAGTGAGGTTTGCCAGCATCGGGCTGTAAGTGTGCCTAAAGAGCTACAAAACAATTCGTATTTATGTGCCTGAGTCATTGATTTAAGTTTGGCTATTTTTGGCTCCAAAAATATTTAATTGAGCTTAATGATCAGTGGATTCCGAACCAAAATAATAAAATAAAAATATTTCATTCTTCTCCCTATGTTTCGTTGGTTTTTTCCAACTTCCTTAGGGGTATGTCCTAGTCTTTATTAGGGATTCGATATCACTTTATGCGTGCTTATTTTAAAAACTAAACAACAACTTGAACAAAAATTAAATTTAACGAACACTATGACAAAAAAAAAATATAAAAAAGAAGTTGTGTTAAATAATAAAACAACAAACAAGAGACTTTTAGATCCTATAGTCAACTATTTTCATACTTACTCGTAGAATAACTTTAAAAAAAAGGAGCAGAGAAAATAAAAAACAGTCTCATCCACTTCCACATTACTGCAGGTTCTACAAAAGTCGTTAAGCTACATCAACCCAATTTCTTGGGTTTTCTTTATCAGCCAGTGCTACTGTGCAATCTATTAAGATAGCTCAAATTTATAGAGATCCACTCAAGATGTGGCAATATTGTTGAACCAAAACAAAACAAGTTAACTTACTTATTAGCAATTCATACGTTTTTCGGCATTTCTTCCCCTTTTCGTAATTTGTTCAGAATAGAGAAATGAAAAAAATTAATAATAATATCTAGCCCAGCGATTTTCACATTCACATTGGGTCGTATGAATAAAACATAGCAATTGCTTTTACTCAAGGGAAATGTCAAAATCGAAGCATTTGCTACATTTCGTATGAATAAAAACCAATTTCAGTTAGTTCCAACTTTTGACATGTTCGAAAAGCGGCAGCACTGACCTTTTACTCAGATCGGTATGAATAAAACTTATCAGACGAAGCAAATACTATGCAAATTCTGAGTCTGCTATTTAGTTGACTCAGACCTTTTGCTAAATATTTTGTATGCACATTTGTTACATAAAACAGTGTAAGTATTGTGAATTTTCGATGTTTTGTTTATAAATAGTTTAATTGAGTTTTGTTCGTGCAGAAAAATCAAACGAAACATGGATGCGATAAGTTTTCACATTATTCCTGTTTTACCTCTAGTTGTTAACGTTCGTGCTAATAAAAAACAGTATAAACAAAGAAGAATTGGCGACGATAATAACTTTAAGCAATTGTTTCGTTTTACGCGTGAAAATGTGGATATTTTGGCTAATACTTTTTTAAATGATAATTTTGAGACGCGTGGTGGTGCTCTTTCAAATATCCAGAAAATGAAATCTTTCCTAAGGTATTTAGGAGATCCGGGCTTTCAGGTAAACATTTCATAATTCATGGCTTAACAAGTGAAAAATTAATGTGTTTAGGTTGGTGTTGGAGAAGATCTTGGTGTTCATCAGTCAACCGTTTCGTTAAATAATTGGTATGTGTGTCAAAAAATAGTTCAAAAAGCCGATGATTGGATACATTTTCCGACAACTGAGGAAGAAATCAAACATCACCAAGCGATTTGGCAAATAAAACATATGTTTCCATGTGCAATTGGAGCTATAGATTGCACTCATATTTCCATAAAAAAGCCATCCATACATGGCGATGAATACATTAATCGTAAGAATGTTGCTTCATTTAACGTACAAGCAACATGTGATGGTAATGAAAAATTCACGAGTGTTAATTGTAAGTGGAGTGGATCTGTACATGATGCACGTATATGGAGAAATTCAAATATTCAAACCATATTAAAGAGAAACATAGCTGGCGCTATTATTTTGGGTGATGAAGGATATCCTTTAACTCCATGGCTTATGACAACATATCGAAATCCTCAAACCCCAATTCAAAGAAATTACAATAAAGTGCATAAAAGGGAACGATGTATTATTGAACGTATGTTCGGTCAAATTAAACAAAGATTTCCAATTTTGCAATCAAAAGTACGAATGTCAACAGAAAGAATACCTTCAATGATTGTAGCTTGCTTTGTGCTTCATAATGTAGCTAAATATTTAAAAGATCCAGATTTCGAATTGCCAGAACAGCCAATTTTAAGTACGGACGACTTAGTGTCTAGAGTGGTCGAAATTAACGATACTGCATTTAGACAAGGACAAAGAAGACGAAACAATATTGCCAACTATTTAGGTACACATATATAAAACGAAACAATTATTTTGATGTGATTTATTGTGAAATAAAAAATCAGCCTTTTTCATTTTTTTGATTCTATCTTATCTGAATTTTCTATCTTAGCTGCTAAAAGTTTTTCCTTCATATTTAAAATAATCATTTTCTTTGCATGCTCCTCTTGGCTTCTTGCTTCTTGTGCTTCTAACATTTCATTCTGCAAATCTATAAGCTTAAGTTGATTTTGAAGAACAGTTGTTTGTAGATCAGTTGTGTTGCTCTGTTACGAATAAGAAATCAAAAGAAGGAGTTATACCATTCACTTAAAACAAAATTAAATTACCGTTGCAGATATCCGACGTCTTTTGGCCGATGATTGCGGCGGTGTGGATGACACTACAACTTCCGCCACATCTGAAGACTCTCTTTTAAAAGTGGAAGGAATTCCTATCTCAAATCCACCTGTATTTTTAAAAGAATATAATAATGAGCAAAATTAAATTGCCTATTTATAAATGGACTTATCCACGTAAAAAGAAATACTCACTTTCGATACAAGTAATGCTTGGATTACTTTTGGCCTGAAGTAAGTTCAACAGCAGTTGCTCGGATTCCTTTAAACGAATGGGTATATTTCCCGTTGCCTTCATGTCAGACTTCTTCTTGACCCTTTGCTTTAAATTTGCAACTTTCTTTACAATTTTGTCTGGCGTATACAAAATTGGGCATCTATCCAATAAAAAGTCACACATTTTCAGCGCAGCGTTTTTTTTTAACGTCTTGATGGTTGGAGTTTGGGATTTGTTAAGCAAAATCTTTCCAACAGCTTCTATGGCTTGGACAAACACCAACTCATTTTGGTCACAATTTGGAGTAGACGAGGTAGATGGAAGTTCCCCATCATCTGCTAAAATTCAGAAGAGTCAATTCAATATCGAATAGAATGCACTTATGCTTACCATAAAGCTCTTCCAAATAGTCCTCTTCGTCGCTTAGCATATTTTTTTTATTTATTTTCACTTTTTCTTGAATTTTGTAACTTTTGAAAATTGATCGCACAAAAATTTGAAAAAATTCAAAATAAACAAACCACCGGTCAGCTGTCACTTGTCAAGTTTGACAGAAATTGCAAGGCAAGTACATGTTCAGCGAAGTAAATGCTATTTTCGAATTTTCGAACTTACTTTAGCAAACTAGGTTTTTATTCATACCGATTCAAAGCATTTGCTAAGGGCTTTTACTTTGCTAAATCCTTTTACTCAAAGCAAATGCTAGTTTTTATTCATACGACCCATTGAATGAAAACTTCCCGGCTAAAGGTATCTAAAATTTATGGCATTGTCTATATTAAATATAAAAAAAAACAAGAACTGGGTTCAAATTGCACACTCGAAATACTCACTTTGTCATAAGTGTGCGGCGGAATATAATTTTCCCTGAGTAATCTTCAAGCATATAGTTTTGTTTAAAAATTGTGTTGTGATATTGTATATCAGTTTGTACTCTAATAATCTACAATGCGTTGGGTACCTATTATTCAAAGTGAAACTTTGGTTGTTCTGACTCAGGCCAGTTTTTAATATAAAACAAAAACGCTTCTAAGGATGTTCTTAAAAGAATTCGTGTGGGTATATTGGCAATACCTCTTAAAAATCACCAAATTCTACTATAGTCACTTTCTTGAAAATTACATACTTCATTGGATCGCTTTATATTGAATATTTTCTGTATTTTTAAAATGAAAGCACGCAATGTCCCTCATGACGTCTCCTCCTCAACTAGGTAGTAGTGTGGCGGTGGTCGTAGCAAAGCCAATTATTATTAATCCATAACTCGATCAAAATACCATCCACAAAAAAAACTCAATAGTTACGAACCGTCTTCAAAAAAAGGCTCTTCGGTCACCGCTTGGGCGCTAAGGGTCAGGTTGTTGGGCGCGTAGCAAATAACACAATATCAATTCACCCGTCCGCTATGGGAATATGATGTGTGCGCGGTGTGTGTGGCGGGCACCGCCTTTGATGGTCAATTGTAACGCAACACGGAATCCCGTCAAACCTTTATGGTTGCGGCGGTTCTTTTGCTCACTGTTCTTCTTTCCATCATATTTTCTATTGAAAGTGAGTTCCCAACCGCCTACCTGATATCGTTTAATGTAATCCTTGTAACGGAATGTCTTACGCGTGCCTTCTTCACATCCTAAGTCTTTGTTCGACCGCTCTTCTTTATCGCATCCATACATCCACAGACCGACTGACTGACTTTAGCAGACCAACTGGCGTTTTGTTTCTGGCATTAAGGAAGATTATTATTTTTCAACATCAAATTGTTTTACGAGGTCTCGGAAGAAGTGTGTGAGTGATTTATTTGTTAAACATTTATGCCACTAAGCGAGATCAATGATAGGTTGTAAATCACTTTCATACGCGGCTATTTCTGTTTTGTGATAATCACAGTTAATTAGTCCTTTTGGTTTAGAATTTAGGTGAACATTTTTATACCATAATGACAGATGATTCAATCATATTGCAATTTCGGGATTTCTTATTTAAAAATTGAGTGCAGTGTAGTTTAGAGTAAGTTGGATTGAAAACTCGTATACTGCATATAAAGGGACTCGCAAATACATATCAGTTTTCCATTTTCATTTGTCACAACTTTTTATTTGACAATTTGCTGTAGGTAATATTGGCGTAAATTT
Source organism: Cheilosia impressa (assembly GCA_948293265.1). Classification (NCBI taxonomy): domain Eukaryota; kingdom Metazoa; phylum Arthropoda; class Insecta; order Diptera; family Syrphidae; genus Cheilosia; species Cheilosia impressa. The sequence goes on along the minus strand of OX411884.1, from coordinate 37,058,037 downwards.
ATATAGTCAAAAAGTAGGCCTTATTAATTTTTTTAGTTTGCGACAAAGCTACAATTAGTGCTTTGTTAATCAACTTTCTCGTTATCAGCTCGTAATTAAATTGAAGTCACCCAAAAACTAATTAAAATTGCTAGCTTGGAGTAAGTTTTACTTATATCATCTGTTATTTTTGGTAAGTAAATTTCTGAAAATATTTTTGGAAGCAAAGTAAAATTTGCGATTGACTGCTATAAACTGGTATAAGTTGTTTCGTGTCTAGACTTTTAGTTTGCAGTTTCCTAATAATTTCCGCAAACATATCAATAGAAAGGTTCCAAAATTAACTTTACTCTCCAGTCACTTCCACTTAAGATAAATACCTAGTGCGTTAGATCGCGGTGAGTTGAGAGGCGTATTGATCGAGACCCAGATCCACACCGCTCTGTAGCGCCACCTAAATAAATACCTAAGTGTTCGTTTTAGGTATCTATTCTCCCAATGTCCAATACCCGATGCTAACTGCAAAATTTGTTGTGAGAACTCGTGGCTCTCTTTGCAATATATGTATTCGAATATGTAAAAAATAGACTAAAGAAGCTTACACAAACATTCATCAATATTTAGGTATCTTACTGGATGTTACAGGAGCCATGTTCTTAACGGCAGTCAGGAATCCATTCAGTCAAAGAGATCCACTTTACAGCAATAGTCCAAGCCCAAGTTCTTTCTCCATGCAATTCGAATTCTGCTCCCTCCCTCGCTTTCTAAAATTTAATCGTTTTGATTTAACTTTGGCTTTTTTTTGATAGTCTACAAAATCTTTGTGTCCATTTCCTCACAAAGGTTTTTTTTTTTTAACAAAAAAAAAAAATACGAAAAGGTGCAAATAAAATTATATCTAAAGGGTGATTTTTTAGCTGGTTTGGTTTTGGCAACACTGGTTTTGACAGCTGACGTGTGTTTAGTACCTTGTGTCACTGTCAAACAGCTTCAGTTTGGTTTGCAATTTAACCATGGATCTTTCTTACAAATGAACAACGCTTGCAAATTATTGAATTTTACTATCAAAATTCGTGCTCGGTTCGAAATGTTCATCCGAGCCGAGGATCCGCTTTTTTATCGAAAAATTGTGTTCAGCGATGAGGCTCATTTTTGGTTGAATGGGTACGTAAATAAGCAAAATTGCCGCATTTGGAGTGAAGATCAGCCAGAAGCATTGCAACAGCTACCAATGCATCCCGAAAAAGCCACTGTTTGGTGCGGTTTATGGGCCGGCGGCATTATTGGGCCATATTTCTTCAAAGATGATGCGAATCGCAGCGTTACTGTCAATGGTGAACGCTACCGAGCGATGATAACAAACTTTTTTTTGCCCGAAATGGAAGTTCTTGACTTGCATGATATGTGGTTTCTACAAGACGGTGCCACATGCCACACAGCACGCGAAACAATGGCGCAATTGCGAGGCGAGTTTGGTGAACAGTTAATTTCACGTTTCGGGCCGGTCAATTGGCCGCCTAGATCGTGCGATTTGACACCATTAGATTATTTTTTGTGGGGGTATGCCAAGGCTAATGTGTATAGGGACAAGCCCGCTTCGATTGACGCACTGGAAGCCAACATCCATGCATTCATTCGTGAGATACCGGCCGATATGTGTGAAAGAGTATGCCAAAATTGGACTCAGCGGATGGGCTACCTGAGACGCAGCCGCGGTCAACATTTGCATGAAATTATCTTTAAACATTAAATTGCAAGGTTCAAACTATCGATTCAAATAAATATTTTTTCATTCATTTTTTCGAATGTTTTGTGTTTTTTTTTTTTTTAAATTTCTAAACCTCTTAAAAAATCACCCTTTACATTATATAAAAGAAGTGTCCGAAGCGATGTAATCCCATAACTCGAGATTGTCCGAACCGATTTTGATGATTTATACTTTGTTGGAAAGGTATTTTCTCAGTACGGGTTTAAAAAAGAAAAGGTAAAAAAATCAAAATTCCTTATTTTGACCATCCAGCGTATTACGACAAGTTTTTTTTTTGTTTTGTATTTATTTATTTTGGCAACAACCAAAAAAGAATCAAATTTAAATGTTACTATAGTATCACAATTGAACTGTCAGATAGACACGCAACGTAACGCCATCTATTATCGATCAGTGGAGAAGCCATTTTTGTTTCATGTGTGGTGGCGCTGTCCACGCTGACTGTGCCATTGGATTCAGTTGCGCAGTTTCTTCATTCGTTGCTGTTTCAGCGTCCATATTGCACTTTGCAAATTCGTGTTTTGTTCGATCGAATAACGTTTGCCGGCAATTGCGCATTACAGATTCGAATTTCTTCATTGCGATCTTGTGAGTTTTTGTGAATTAAAATTGATAATGAGAATATATAGAAGAATAGAAATGAGTGTATTCATATTGGACTATTTTCATTGCATTTGAACAGTGCCATTGAAGCATTTTGCGAATTTGTGCTGTGTTGCATTGTTGGTTGGCTATTGGGATTTGATATGAGTCAAGAAGATAGAGAGATTGCGCAACAACGAAGAAATGCAAACCACGTCCAAATTCGTGCGCAACCCCCGTCAATAATATAAAAATGAATCCCTGAATGTGTTGCTAAGCGCAAACCTCAAGAGCAGCTGAACCTATTTCGCTAATTCTTTTTTTATAATATTCCTTAAAGTACGAGGATGGTTCTTATGGAGAGAAAAGTTTAAAAAATTGCCTGAAAAAGTCTAAAAACAATACTTTTCTATATTCTTATGCAAAAGATTCGTAATAATGCTTAAAAGTCAATTTGAACTTTAATATTATACCATAAAGTTTAAGTGTTAGTGGAGGGGTTCCGGGAAGGCAAAACAATTGAGTGACATTAGTATCGTATAAATATTAATGTCAATATTAGTCAATATTTATACGATGGTAACATTACTCAAAAACAAATTGTCTATGGTAAAATGTCACTTGAAATGTAAACGTCTCTTTGCTGTGCATCTTTATAGTCTGTACTAGTTAGCGAAACAATAAAGTCATACTCTGTATATGGGACTTGTATTTATATTTATGTTCAAAGAGCTAAACCACATAATTCGCACGAAGGTTTTCCTCTAACTTACAGATGTAAATCGTACTCGCACACGAAAAGGTTTAAACGTTTTGCCTTACAGAACGCTGACCCAGGCGATTTGAATTTAGTTTGCTTTAATTAGGTTCACCGAAGGAATCATTTTGGAGTTTTAGGCGATATGCGAAGTGGCTGGAATCGGCTCAAATGTCGATGGAAGACTCAAGACAGTTTAACTCGCTTTATTGAGTAACTGTTCCTCCATATGTTATAACAATACCCAATAAATGATAAACGTTTAATTTATTTAAGTTAGGAGTACTCAGTGCCACACTGAGGTCAACATTTTCCCATTGTGATGCCCATAATATCCCTGTTTATAAATAACTGCGATGAATTACTCACTGTTGTATACAAACCATTCTGTGGTTTAAAGAAAGTCTACTGGTGTGCTGGAAAGTTGGTCTAGGTCGTGAAAGAAGTGTCTCCCTCGGAATCGGTGCCTGTTGCGTTGGAGATCTGGCACAGCTTCTACAAACTTCTTCTTCCGTCAGGCGCAGTAATGATATGTTCATATGTTCACAAAGGGATCAGCTTCTTCAAATATTTCTGCCGAACCTTGTCTAGTTAATTCGTTCGCTTTCTCACTGCCTGGAATGCCTTCATGCCCCGGAACCCTGTGCTGAGTACCAAGAACCTTGAGTTCTTGGCTACAGTATTTCACAAGCTTCGATTTTATTATATAGTGCATATGGTAGGACATGCAACTAATAAAACCATTCGGATCTGTTCATGAATCTTCTTAGATTTGATAGAGGTATCATTGCTAAATCCTCTAGGCCTTTAAAGAATAGTGCTCCAAGGGCACTAGAAGCGGCGTTATATTGGAGCGCTTTTTAGTGTCAATTGTGGGCCCTTAACTGTTTAGAAAACGCTGCAGTGATTTTCCAGTCGGTATGATTGACTGATACGAAGATTTTCCGAGAAGACTCCTGCTCCTCTTTCATTCTCTGTCTTCGAGCCATCTGTGAAGATGGGTATTTCTTTTAGGACAGTACTCGGTGAGTACAACTGTTGCAGTTAAGGCCTTTATTGCCGTCTGACCGAATATAAAGAAGGTAATACCTTCAGGTAGTATTTCCCCTTAACGTAGCCTCACGAACTATTGTTGTCACTGCCAGGACCTCTGCTTGGAAGACACTGCTAGTTTACTTATTTTAACATTTGATACTAGCCGCTTATTTTCATCACTTTGCATAACAGCAACATAAATTAAATTTGCTCTTTTTTACTTCTCTTGCGCAAATAAACGGACTTGCCGTGATCTTTTGGAAACAAACTTTAAACAGCCTTACCAATAAACATTTTTAGTTTCGACTTTAAATTTTAGTAGTTCAGAATGGCTATATTTTCCATACAAATTTTGTAATTGTGAGCTTCCATAAATTTAAAGTCGGGTCTATAATTTGTCCTTAGTTCGGCGCAAAATCAATCGGTTGTAAAGGGTCATGCTGAACACTTGACACCTCAATAGCTGATGAGATTTTAAAAATCTTACGACTCACCCCATTAGTTGTCTGGCATTTAAAAGAGGCGTTCAGGTCCAGATTCTAAAATAGAACAACGGGCCCGGTACCAATATCTACTTAATCCATTTATCATGATCTCCTATCCGCCATGGTCTAATTTACATTGTTTCCTCATGACCAATGTCGATGGAATTTCACTTCAATAATTAGCATTTATTAGTACCACCAAATGCCACGAATTCCTTATGCATCCACATGCAACCACAAGAGGACTTGAGTTGAGCATTTATGAGTGCACCATAACCACAAATGAGACAATCATGCGACGACGCGCTCCGTTTATGTTGATTGTGTTGATTGAATGGTGCACCCGCCCTTGTAAAGCATCAGGCCAACAATTGCCAAGCATCAAGTCAAAGTCATTATTCAATTAAGGAGCAGCTACCACGATCCAAGGCAGCCACGCAATGCAAAGAATGCCATTGAGTATGCTCGCACCTACCGCATTTTGCTGAGGGATACTCCGAACGCCCACAGCTATTACCCAACGTCATAAATATGTATAGCATATAGGTAATGTGTTGTATGATGTGTAGATGTAGATCTCTACAGCCGAACGCCTATATGGCAATTTGCAAACTAACATGATCGCACACCCATAGGCCAATGTACCAAAACATTTACCGGAATTTTCGTTTCCCCTAGAGGTACCCCAAAGAAAAATATGTCGAGATACAAATAGTTCACATAGGCGACATGGGCCGGTACCACACTCTCCGAATGATGTATGGGCTTGGTAGCATGCTGAGGTTGACCGCAAATGACTACCTTGTGTCTTGTACACAACCAACTCTTAAGTATTAGCCTGTGGGTGCCCGTTTTGGTACACAAGAGTAATCATTCAAAAACAGTGACAACTTTCCCGCTACTGTGTCTCTACTGTCTGTCTCTATGGGTATCTATCAATAAGAATAAAAGCATCAAAAGCCAATTTTTCTCTCTTCATAGGATTGAGTTTGGGTGGTATAAACCACTCGATCAGTTATCGTGGTTACATGCTGTAGATTATCTTTGCGGCGCGGCTTGATCATGTTACACAGAATCAATTGTTACTTGAATGATTTCTATACATATTAAGTGCTACCAGGCCAAAAGATCTGTGATTCCGACACCAGCGATTGTCTGTACCATAATAATTGAATTTAGATAAATACATTTTTTCCTTTGAAATGCAGAAATTCTTCAGGCACGTAGGTAGGTAGCTTTATTTTTTTAACACTTTCGCATCAAAATTCATTGTGTGATTCACTCTTAAGTAAAATGGGCTTTTATTAATTTCCTTCTCTGCGCAGCAAAATAATAAGTACACATTCCGGGGCGAGTTGTATGAGGTGATAGTGGATTTGGTGGGTTCATACTCAGATATTTGTGTGTAGTAAGTGCTTTACTTGCAATTTATGAATTTAACAAAGGGTTTTGCGAATTTCGAACTAATTTCTATTTGGCATTGATAACTGTGTCAGTTTGAAATTGTTTATATTTCAGACTACTGAAAAAAAGTAAGATATTGTGGGAATGTTTCCTAAATTATGAGTACTTTACATAGATACTTCGAACTTGATGTCGAATAAAACATTTCATTGTTTTTTTTACAGATGATTTCAGTTGGGAAATGATATCACTTCAGGCGATATCATCAATTAAGGAACCGTGTATAGCAACAAAAACCAAAGCGCATGTGGTTTTCCTCTCTGCTCTGTTCAAGAATTGTTGCCATTGCCTTCCGTAAGTTGGTGCAAGTGGAAGGCCGCTGGTAGTCGTAATGTTCAGCGTTGAACTATCTCCTCCACTTATCATTAATATAAACTTTTCTCTTAAATCGTCTCAATAGGTTTTTAGTACTTGCAAAGTTACCACTATTTGAATTTGAATTTTATTGGTTATTTAGTTATGCTATTTCCACAAACCGAAATCGCGAGGTTTCGATGAACTTTTCCACCGAGTTTAAGTGATTTTAAAAGTCAAATTTGAAGTGGCTGGCAAAACAGCTGTTTGCTGACGCAACATAATAGTGCTGAAAAGAGGAATTGCCAAAAATTAATTCTGAACAAATTAAGGAAATAATTGCAGCATTTATAAATATTTCCCTTAAAAATGTTACTTACCTCTTTTTCTGATTTAGATTCTTTTTTTCTTTTATTATTCTTTTGATTGTCACAATTGTTTTGGCGTTTCATATTTTTGACATCCATAAATGAACACAAAATAAACCAAAGTTCACGCTGTAGGCTTGTTCAGTTTGATAACCTCTCACGGACGGATGAAGTCAGAGGGGTTTCAAATAGGCTTCGATGAAATCCCGAGGTTTCGATACCTAAAAAATGTATGGCGAAACTTCGGAGGTTTGAAAGGATTTTATGAAACCTCACGGTTTCGTTTGATAGGAACATGCCATAAGGCGCAAAACACTTGCACTGGAAATCCATTTTATTTGATTTTCACCCATTTTTAGAAACGCATTTGTAAATGATTTAATATAAAAAAATCTTTTCCATACGCATAAAATGAATATGTAATTCAGTTAAAAAAACAATCCTTCTACTTCCAACGATAAACAATCCGTAACTGTCAACTGTCTGTCATTCATATTGGTATTAGTGAAAGAAGGTATGTAAATCTCAGATCAAAAAAAGATATATTTTTTTTGGCAAATCGAACATGAAAGCAATCGCAATAAAAAAAATGTATTTTTTCTCAAAAAAATGTATCTTTTCGCCAAAAATCGAAAACGACATAAGAAATTTAAAATTAATAATAAGTTAAAACAAACCATAATTTTATATTAATTAATTTAATTTGTGGTTGTTGAAAAATGCTTGTTTTAAAGGCACTAGGTAGTTTCTGAAGGAAATTTTCTTATATGAAAACTGAAAATTATTTATTATTACATAAGAAAAATATTCTCAAAAATTTTTACGAATGATCTGAAAAATAGAATTTTGTAAAAAGACATAAATGTTTTGCCACTAAGTTAGTTTGTAAAATTCGGGCAGTGGTTTCTTCGTCTTCTTCAAATAATTTTCAGAATGTTTAGAGTAAAAACAAACCATAAATTCTCGCTGTTAACGAAATTGTTAACGCCGAAGCACGATAATTTAAGTTACAGGCAGCGCAGAAGCGGAGCTTCAATTAAATTCACTTTCCTTAATTCAACTTTGTTATTTAGTTTTTATTTTTAAGCTTTCGTTGTTTTTTCTCGTTATACTTTTTTGGTTTATTTTTATTATTATTAAAAAAACTTAGCTTGGAGACGTTTCATTTATTCTTAAAAAAAAAAGGAATTTTCACAGGATTACATAATAATAAAAGCAGGTAAAATACAGTCCACAAGCCAAATCTGACTATTGAACATGGTCCATCGAGCCTTTTCTATTATCAGCCAGGATTTTGTATCTTAAAAATCATTAGCTTAAGAAAGTGATAAGTTCTTTTCTTTTTACTAAGCTAGCAAAATGAATAAAGCAGAAGAGCTTTTTGCCGACGAAGTCTGGTCGAGCGAGAGCGGAAACGAAGCGTGTAGCCAAAGCGGTCCAGGTAAGAAAAAATAGGAAAAGAAATTAGCATTTTAACGAAAAACGTGTTTGTGCAGCAATTTTGAGTGCTGATATTTCAATAAATTTTTAAATTTGGAGCGAAAATGCATTCTCGAACGAATTTGGATTTTATTCGTGCCTTTTTTCAATATTCGTTTTGTTGTTGTGCTGACGACATTCGAATTCAGTGCTAATATTTCAGTAACTTCCAAAACTTGGAGCGAAAATGCGTTCGCGAAGGGATTTGGATTTTATTTGAGCCTTTTTTCAATATTCGTTTTGTTGTTGTGCTGACGACATTCGAATTCAGTGCTAATATTTCAGTAAATTTCAAAACTTGTAGCGAAAATGCGTTCGCGAATTGATATGGATTTTATTCTAGGCTTTTTATATTCGTTTTGTTGTTCTGCTGACAATACTCGAATTCAGTGCTAATATTTCAATAAATTCTAAGATTTGGAGCGAAAATGCATTCGCAAAGAAATCTGGATTTTATTTGTAACTTCTTCTGTTAAAATCAGAGAGCGAATCCACTAACTGCAAGTGCAATTTCTTTTATTCTTGAAGGAGTGCCAGGAGCGTTTGTAAAAATTTCACGGAAACAGCAAGCGGAAATTGATGCTGCGTATGCAATGGAGGAAGAGGAAGTTGAGCACCGACCAGTCGTAAACTCACAACCAAGCATGAATCGAGCTATGCAACCACGACCGATGATGAGCTCTGTGCCACAGTCGATGCGGCTATATCGTGCAACGCTGAGGCGCGCTGTAACTTGCCATAGTGATGAAGAAATAGCAATGTGGTCGGTTGATGAGGTTATGACTCGTCTCAGTCGAATCGATGAGGTTTGGGCAAGGTTTGAAGCAGACTTGCCATTACTGGGCCAACAACAGCTTTCAGAAGAGCAGTTAATCGAGTGCAGCACTTTTCTGACCGAAGCTGAAGAGGAATATTTATCCTTTAAATTTAAACTTCGACGACAGCTGCCTACAGCCGATTTAGACTTGCAAGGAGAAACCACATTTGCCGCACCATACAGTGGTCCACCAATCCAGATTCAACTGTCAGAACCGCCCCGTATAACAAAATTCTCCGGTCTGGAGACTGACTGGGCCAATTTCCGCGCAATATTCGAGGCCGATGTGCACAATCAGAAAAGGTTCTCGAATGCTCAAAAAATGCGCTATCTTTTGGGTGCTTTACAAGGCAGGGCCGAACAAATCTACAAGAATTGGCCAATTGGTGATGGGAACACTTACAATCAGCTATGGGAAGAAATGTGCAAGCAATACGGTAACGAATACATCACTATTCGTGCTCATTTGCAAACGTTGTCAGCGTTAAAACCACTGCAACATCCGTCGTGTGATGCCATAAGAAAGATGCTTGATGCGGCTAGAAACGCGTTTCGTCAGTTGCAGTTATTGTTGAATCCTGAGGCTGTATCAGAACACATGCTGCTTTATCAACTCGAACAGATGCTTGATACTGATAGTCGTGTGCAATGGTCGGAGCGTCGATCAGTTGACGATTTGCCAACGCTCGATGGAATGTTTCGTTTCTTAGAGTTGCGAGCTAGTTTGTTGTCTCAAACTCCGGCAGCAGTTCCGAACAGCAGCACTCATTGGGCCACATACTCAAAAGGCAACGGAGCTCCGAACATGTCAAACGACCGTTTTCGAAGCACTGGCCGAGGTGACGAACCACTGCCGGAATGCAACTTGTGCTCTGGGCAGCGACATTGGCCATTCCATTGTGCCAAGTTTAAAGTCTTGCCTATGGCTGATCGCTTTTCATATGTTGCCAAACAACGGCGGTGCATAAATTGCTTCAGCTCGCGCCATCAATCTACAAAGTGTCCGGAAAAGCCATGTCCACGTTGTAAGGTAAAGCACAACAGTGTGCTTTGCCCAACAAACTATAACTTTGGTGGCCCCTTGGAGTCGCTCCATCGGTTGCAACGACATGTTGATATGCAGCATGGCGCTGATGACAAAAAAAAGATAGGAGAAGATTCGCAATAGCAATTGATGGCGGATGAAGGGCGTAGTGACCTCGGTGCACCCATTAAAGTACAAGCTAATACTAGCGAAGAGGAAGGAGTTTGTGTTGCATTGCTGGCCACTGCCATCGTACGCATCCAGTTAAATGACCGCTTGTCATCACCTTTGCGGGCATTATGCGACACTGGAGCACAAACCAACTTTATCAGCGACAGAGCTATTCGCGCACTCAAGTGGCCCACACAGCAGTGCAGGATTCAAGTTCATTGAGTCAACGGTGCATCAAAGAAGCCACACACGCGTAGATTGACATGCTGTTTGCTGGCAAGAACGGGCAACACTCCATTGGCCACTGTTAGTCTGGTAATCGGGACAGACTTGTCAGAACTGTGGCTGCCAAATAAAGATATTCCAAAATCCATAATGCCACCAGAAGTAGCTTTAGATTTAGCAGATCCTGAGGCATGCACATCTGCGCCAATTGATATTTTGCTCGGTGCGGGAGTATGGTCTGTCGTGATCCGCGATGGCAGTATCTTAGGTTCGTCAGGAATTGTATTTCAGCCGTCAAGCTTGGGATGGTTGATGTTCGGCGAAGGAATAAGCACACATTGTGCTTTAATGGCAACAACAACGGCGATAGAGTCGACAGAGCCGCATCTTGACCAACTGTTACAACGATTCTGGGAAATTGAAGAAATTGCAGTAACACGCATGCGAACAGCACAACAGGAGCGCTGCGAAGATATCTTTATGCGGACTCATCGTCGATTGCCAGATGGACGGTTCCAGGTGGATATTCCGCTGTGCGACGACATAAAAAACCTCGGATCGTCTAGAGCCATGGCGTTACACAGATTTCGGCAGCTGGAACGTCGCTTCGAGCGTGACCCGATATTAAAAGTAAAATACTTTACAGCTGAGTTGTTGCTTACGGGTCAAATGCAGTTGGTCGACCGGACGCCAGATAAATGGTGCTATCACATTTCACATCATCCTGTGCTTAAAAAGTTTCGGATTGTGAACAATGCCTCCTGTAAAACGGATCAAGGACTTTCGCTTAATGAGGTGCAGTTGGTAGGCGAAAAACTTCAGGATGACTTGGCTGACTTGATTATGCGTTTCAGTTGCCGACCAGTCGCAGTGTCGGCTGACATTAAAAGGATGTATTTGCAGGTGCGCATTAACCCAGCGCAGTGGGACCTGCAACGCATTTTTTGGCGCCCTGATATTAACGGCCCAGTTAAAGAACACTGGCTGACGGTGGTAACTTTTGGAATGGCCTCGGCACCACATTGTGCTATTCGGGCGATGATTCAGGGGGCTCGAGAGGCGAGGATACGGTATCCAACGGGTGCGTATGCTGTTGAGCATGATTTTTATATGGACGATTGCTTATCAGGTTCTGAAACAGATGCGGAAGCACGTCAGCTTTGTCAAGAGATCGATGCAGTCTTACGTTCGTGTGGTTTTTTGCTGGACAAATGGCGATCGAATAGGCCTAATGTTGTGCCAGATAGTGCTTACTCAGAAGAAACGTTAAATTTTGGAGAATTCGAAGATACGACAATATTAGGATTGCGCTGGCTACCAGCAGCGGACGAGCTTATGTTTAAATTCCATCCGCTGCCGGCCCTAGAAGCTAAAAAGGCAACTAAGAGAAGAGTACTGAGTCGGATCGCAAAGTTATTCGATCCAAACGGCTTCCTGGGTCCGGTTGTGGTAGCAGCAAAGATACTGATGCAAAAGATTTGGAGCGCAAAAATGGAATGAGACTCATTAGTGCCCGATAGCATATATCGAGAATGGCGGCACTTCGAGGAGCAGTTGCCACTGCTCACAGAAATACGGTTGCCACGATGGCTGGGTATTCGTCGCAAGCGAAATATTTCGCTGCACGGATTGGCTGACGCTTCAACTCTGGCATACGGCGCTGCACTCTACATCAGGGTAGAAACAGCTGATTTGATCAAATGCACACTTATTGCAGCAAAATCGCGTGTCGCACCACTAAAAATGGTTACCATTCCCCGGTTGGAACTATGCGCAGCGGTATTGCTCAGTAAGCTGCTTCACAATTTCAAGGTTGCTGCTAAACTGCAACATGTGAATTCCATATTATGGTCTGATTCTCAAATTGTGCTGGCGTGGCTGCGGAAGGATGCAGCATTATTAAAAGTGTATGTAAATAACCGAGTACAAAAGATTCATCAACTAACAGCTGATGCGGACTGGCGCTATATTCCATCGGCTGACAATCCAGCTGATCAGCTGAGCCGCGGCACATCTGCAGTTGAACTATGAGACTCAAAGCTTTGGTGGCATGGTCCACCATGGCTAGTGCAAACAAACATCCACTGGCCGCTCCATGAACGGAAGATGACAGCTGATACTGATCAAGCTATATTAAAGGAGCTTTTATCGGTGGGTGATGGTACAAAACCCAGACAACGTCACAAAGAGCTAGCGGTGATGAGTGCCATGCTACGCGGGGTGGATCTACTAGAACGCGCGTCCAAAATGTTTGAGCTCTGCCGACTTACTGCATGGCTATTCCGTTTCGCCTACAATGCACGACAACGACTGGGATATCGCCGGAACGGCCCGCTGTGCAACATGGAAATTGAAGCGGCTCAAGAATACTGGGTGCGAGAGCAGCAGCGTATTTACTACGCCAAAGAGATCAAGACATTGCAGAGTGCTCATAGCGAAGGTGTTGATCCATCCAGTTCGATAGCTAATTGCACGCCGTGGCTCGACGAAAAGGAGTTGCTACGCTTAGGTGGCCGCTTAGGCCGCGCCCCAATTGGGTTCCAACAAAAGCATCCATTACTTCTGCCCGATGTCAGTCCATTGGCTACTTTGGTAATCAGAGAAGCACATGAAATAACGCTTCATGGTGGTCCTAACGAAACTATGGCGCTGGTGCGGCGCAAATTCTGGATAACTAATCTTCGCCGTGCAGTGCGAAAAATTAACTGGCAGTGTGTCACGTGCACGCGGCACCGGCATCAAGCGGCAACGCAAATGATGAGTGAACTACCTGTTGATCGAGTAACACCTTGTCGAGCCTTCAGTCACTCAGATGTCGACTACGCTGGGCCATATTTGTTGAAAGCGCGTGGAGGACGATGTAATATCATCGAAAAGAATGATGTAGCCGTATTTGTGTTTATGGTTACGAAGGCGGTGCATTTGGAGCTGGTTGAGAGTCTTTCAACAACCGACTTCATACAGGCCTTTCTTAGATTCACCAGCATTCGTGGAGCTTGCGTGCGGCTTTGGAGCGACAATGGCAAGAATTTTGAAGGTGCTGCTGTTGAACTTAAAAAAATGCTACGCGGCTGGAATGAAATGGACATGTCAAAAGCACTACAGCGCTATGGTACCAATTGGCGTTTTATCACTCCCGCAGCACCGCACCAAGGAGGGCTCTGGGAAGCGGCTGTTAAATCAATGAAGCATCACCTGCGTCGAGTAATTGGACCACACAAACTTAAGAGTAGTGATTTTCAAACTATCTTAGCGCAGACAAGTGCCGTAATGAACTCCCGGCCACTTTCAGCGCTGTCTGATGATCCAGAAGATTTGTGTTACCTTACTCCAGCGCACTTTCTCATCGGCGAACCAATTACACAGCTTTTCGGAGCAAATGTTGCGCATATACCAGATAATCGTTTAAAACTAGCGCAGCAAATTCAGAAAATGAGTCAGGTTTTTTGGAAGTCTTGGCGTCAAGACTACCTGCACCAACTACAGCAGAGAACGAAGTGGCGACAAGCGCAACCAAATTTAAGAGTAGGTGATTTGGTGATTATCCGGGAGGAAAACATACCGCCGACACTCTGGAACACGGCACGGGTAATTCAGACTTTCGCTGGAGCTGATGGCCTGGTACGCAATGCCCGTCTTCGAGTAGCCACTTCCGACTGGAATTTAAAACCCTCCGAAAAAAAGGTGCCGTTCGTTATTTTGGAGCGCCCGGTACAAAAACTGTGCCGGTTACCAGTAGAAAGTGAAGCAGAGCATTCACGGGGGGAATGTGTTAACGCCGAAGCACGATAATTTAAGTTACAGGCAGCGCAGAAGCGGAGCTTCAATTAAATTCACTTTCCTTAATTCAACTTTGTTATTTAGTTTTTATTTTTAAGCTTTCGTTGTTTTTTCTCGTTATACTTTTTTGGTTTATTTTTATTATTATTAAAAAAACTTAGCTTGGAGACGTTTCATTTATTCTTCAAAAAAAAAGGAATTTTCACAGGATTACATAATAATAAAAGCAGGTAAAATACAGTCCACAAGCCAAATCTGACTATTGAACAGAAATAACTAAAGAGATTAGAGTTTCTAGGATTAAAAATACTTTTAAAATTATACCTCAAGTAATTCGATTCTTTCTAGGTAATATGAGTATAAAAATGTTTGATGTTTAAAGAAAATAATAAAATAAATTGATGTTTTAATATAAAAATGTTATTAACACAAATTTTGTTTGGCTTATTACTGTTATTAGGAGCCATTCGGGGCCCCCTTGGGGATACGGGCCCCGCGTTCCCTTAGGGTAAAGACGGTACTTCACCTGATTTTCCCGAAAATTTATTTTTTTATTTCTTTGAATTGCGTTTTAAGCTTATAGTTCTAAAGTTTGTTATAAATAATTTTTAATGCAAATCAATCAAATATTTTCATACAGACTAATAGAGTTTAATCAAAACGAAGTCACATCGGCCTTAGGCACACCGCACTATTATTATAATTTTTTTTGAGAGTCCTGAACATTTGAACATGATAAAAGTGTTGGTTGCTCCTCGCCTTCCATATTCAAAGCGATTTTGTGTAGCTTGTAGCAAGCATCTTGCTTAAGGTATCCTCTGGAACATTTTAGTGATGATGTCGTGAGTAAAGCTGACAAATATATGCAACCAAAAATCATGACTCGTATTTGGACAGTTTTTATACTTTTTTTTTAAATAATCTATTATTGATGAGGCTGTGTGGATGCAAATTTATCCGTTAGAAAATTAAAATTTCTCACTATCACCAAATTCCAGGCAAGCCACAACACTGAACTCTGTTCCTTAATCCCAATCAGAAGAAGGTACAAAATCAAAATTCTTCGTCTATACCTAATTTCAACGAATTAACGGCATGCTTCTGTTTTTTAAACACACTTCATGGAAAAATGTCAGCAGCCAGCACAACACGGACATTCTTCCCAATCCATCAAACTCATATCATCATTGTACCAAAACACTACTTCATGTACATAGCAAAGACAATATTGGAATCCTTTCGTTTGCCAATGTTTTTGATAGATCGCTCTCTAAAGATTTTGTGAGGAGACTATACTATCAATGACATTCACAGTTTTTACCAGGTATGTAAAATGTAGTAAACAAAACGAACATGTCCTGGGGTGCAACTTGCAACGCACGACAATAGTATGCAGACTGCAGCTACTGTCCATTCAGAAGTCATAGCCATAAATTGAAATAAATTCCATCGGAATTTTCTCAGAACTACGTGTATTATTAAGTATAGAGACAGACATATTTTGCTTTTTGTATTTTTTGTGTTAGAATCAACCACTCGACTTTCTTCGAACTCAGCCAGATAGCACTGTGCGAGTTTTATGACACATCGACGAGTTTATGAGGCTCCTATAATCATTGATCATAGTTTCGTTGTCTATGAAAATCACACTTTATTTACCATTGAAAGGATGACGCGTCACCATAGGTTGGTTATTTTTTGACGGTTGTAAATTTCCTTTCAAAAGAATTAATTCATATAAAGCGAGTCAGGTCCTGGAGTGCAAAGACATTCATGTTAAGAAGGCCGTCAACAAGTACGATCGCCTTGCAAGGAATCCCTCTCACGCAATCATTCATGAGGTCGAAGCACGTTAATAGCCAAGATTAGATGAGGCTCAAAGATATTGTGTGTATTTTTATGGGATTTATTGAAGTGCTAATTATGTGCGAAGTGTGGTTGTGCTGTCGTCGCTGCCATACCAAAGTAAGTAGTCCCTTAAATGTGTTGTTGCTTTTCTATAGGAATCGAGTCTCTGGAGCGCTGGCACATTGAACGTTGGAAAATTCGGTGAACATGTTTCACTAGTCCTATAGTTGATGCCTGGATAACCTACATCTTAGGATCAAACGGGTGTCTGAATGAGATTTATTGTGACGTAATGATGTGTACAGGAGTGCTAGAATGCCAATTGAAATGTTTAGTAGAAATTTCCGAGAGCACAAATCATAAATAACTATTCAAAAAATAAAAATTTTGAAGAAAGCAATACAGAAATAAAAAAGACAATGACCTTATACCCCGTCGAGCATAGCACTACCAATTGGCTATGTGAAATTATCTCTACGAGAAATATTCCACTCTATAAGAAAATCTGTTACTAGAGTTTGTCATAGATGATATACTTAGAGAACTTACGCGGATGGCATAGTCCTCGTTGTTAAAGGAAAATTCATAAACAAAATATGTGAACTTATGGAAACAGCCCTTAATAGGCTGAAAAAGTAGCATAGCATTAGAGATTTTAAGGGAATCATTCTCCGACATCCCCTAAAAAGCGGATGAACATCTTGGCACACTTGATTTTGACACAATTTACGATATAGGTTGTACCCTGTCAGAGGGGATTGGCACAAGAAAAATGAGACCTCAGTATTATACTGATGGTTCAAAATGCAGTGAGGATACGGGGTCGGGATATACTCCAGCGAATTGGACCTACATATGGCCCTAAGACTTCCCGACACATGCAATGTGTTCCAGACAGAGATTATGGCAGTACTTAAAGCGGAGATACTTTGAGAAGTGATTTGAGGCATCACCGTATTAAACTGAAAATATTTATTTATTATTTATCTGAAAACAACTGGATTTGTCTGGGGTGGTTTTTCTGTCTACGCTAAAATAGAATACACACAAATTGTTCAGAAGAACTTGCCAGCTGCCATTGATACAAACCTGGTCATGTCCATTTCGATTGTAACTTTATATCGATATATTCCAATATGATCCAATTTCTTTCTCTCCTAATAGCCAGATCTACAAGTAGATACATAATGTCATGTAAAAAATTGATATTTATGTACTTAAGCTCTTTTTGACGGCAGGGAGAACCCTGCTCTACCCCACTTAGGTCCTCGTGGACCCTTTGTGATGCCCTTGTTGGGATCAACCGTTGGTGTTGTATAGGCGTTCTTCTTCCCCTCTCCTAGTGGTTAATAGATACTGTCTAGCCATCCCGATGTCCTCAAAAATCTGCAAAGATCAGACAGTGAGATATCAGAGAGTTCTTGTAGGTCATGGAAGAAATAGCTTCCAAATGTTCTGTTACTCAAGTGACATAGACTCGGGCAGTGACAGAGGAAGTGAGGTGTGTCCTCGTGGACTTCCTCGTCTCCGCAGCCTCTACATATATCGTCATCTTTGAGATTTAGTTTCATTGCGTGGTTTCTTAGGAAGTTATGACCAGTTAGAGCCCCTACTAACTTAGATAGCGATGACCTGTCAAACTGTAATAGTCTGTTATTATATTCTGGTCAAAGCTTCCGTGATATTTCACAGGTAGTGAGTTCTTTCCACCTGTTGTTGGTTTTCATTCGAATTTTGTTCTCCACTCGCTCTCTGAGATTGCAAAGTGGGGGCTTGATTGACTGAAGTGCTCTGTCGAGATCCATTACGGACCCCTTTCTCGCCAGTTCATCCGCCATCTCATTGCCGGTTTTGTCTCTGTGTCCAGAGACCCAGCAGAGATTTGTGGTATGCTGCGAGCAAAGAACCTTGAGCTCTTCGCGGCAGCATTGAACTAGTTTGGATTTTATTTCATTAGCGGAAACTACTTTTATAGCCGCTTGACTGTCAATGAAGATGGTAATATCAGTACGGGGTATTGCCAACATTGACGCCTTACGGGCCGCTTCAGCGATAGCCAAAACCTCCGCCTGGAAGACACTACTGCTATCAGGTAGTCTGATGGAGCAATGTATATTTAATTCCTCAGAGAATATGCCGGCACCGGTTCCACAGTCCATCTTTGAGCCATCTGTGTAGATGGATATTGATTTACTTTTTGAGGGTTCATTTGTATTCCATTCTTCCCTACTCGGGAAGGAGCAGGTGACTGGTCTGTCAAAGTCCAGATGAGGAGACATATAGTCAGAAGTGACAACGTTCCCTACGTATTTGGCTAATATCTGTGCATGCCCAAAATTGCAAGGCTTCCAAACGTTAGTTTGACTGATCCTCATGGCAATTTTAGCAGCAGATTCTTCCATGTATAGGTCTAGAGGTGTCAGGTTAAGAAT
This sequence comes from Cheilosia impressa, assembly GCA_948293265.1. Taxonomy (NCBI): domain Eukaryota; kingdom Metazoa; phylum Arthropoda; class Insecta; order Diptera; family Syrphidae; genus Cheilosia; species Cheilosia impressa. The sequence continues at coordinate 37,039,529 of OX411884.1, read as the reverse complement.
TGCCTCTAGTCCAGCTGTAGGTGTGGTTTTCATTGCGCTGGTTGATCCTATACAAGCTACTCTTTGAATTTTGGTCATTGACTTAAGATTGGTCGCTTTGCTGGCGGCTTGCCACCAGACTACACTGCCATATGTCAGAATTGGTCGCACGATCGCAGTGTACATCCAAAGGATGATTTTGGGGTTTGGTCCCCAACTCCTACCAAAGATGCGGTTGCATGCGTAGAAAGCGTTCGCTGCTTTCTTGATTCTTTCATTGACATTCAGCTTCCAATTAAGTTTCCTATCAAGGATAATTCCCAGATACCTCGCACTATCTGCCATCCTAAGGGGTACCCCCTCCAGAGTTGGTGGCTCGAATTGCGAAATTATTATTTTATTCGTGAAGAAGACAAGCTCGGTTTTCTGCGGATTGACCCCAAGACCGCATTGTTTTGTCCACGTACTACTTAACACCCTAAGTGAGTTTCCTAACAGGTCGCTTATGGTAGGTAGAAACTTACCCCTTGTAAGTATAACTACATCATCTGCATATGCAATTACTTTGACTCCCATGTTGTTGAATTTCATAAGTATCTCGTTAATGACAAGAACCCAGAGTAAGGGGGAGATGACTCCTCCTTGTGGGGTGTCTCTCGAAGCAGTTACTCGGAGGTCAGTGTCACCTAATTTCGCGTTGATGTTCCTTTCACTGAGCAAGCTCAATATCACATTAGTGAGAGATTGATCAACATTCGAGTTCTGAAGTGCTCTCTTTACTGCGCAGATTTTAACATTATTTAAGGCTCCTTCAATGTCTAGGAACGCAGCTAATGTATATTCTTTGTCATATAGTGACTTCTCAATAGTACTTACGACGTCGTGCAATGCAGTTTCCATCCCTTTGCCCTTCGAGTAAGCATGTTGAGCCGTGGATAACACATTGTCATCTAGCCGATCACGTATGAAGACATTTATTAGTTTTTCAAAGGTTTTAAGAATAAACGATGTCAGACTTATAGGCCTGAAGTCTTTGGCAGTGGTATGGCTGGATTTCCCTGCCTTCGGAATGAAGGCAACCTTGACTTCTCGCCAGGCTCTTGGAATATAGCAACACTCTAAACTGCGAATAAAAATTCTTTTAAGGACCGGTATAATTGTCGTCTTAGCTTTCTGGAGCATGATTGGAAAAATCCCGTCGCATTCAGGGGATTTGAACGGTGAGAATGAATCGATTGCCCAGATTAGTTTTTATTCAGTTATGAGTGCTCCAGGAATTGCCGTCGTTACGCTATTATCTCTTGAATGGTTCGTTAGGTTCGTGGTACAACCCGGAAAATGAGTCTGTAGTAATAGACTGAGAGTCTCTTCGCTGGATTGTGTCCAAGTCCCATTGTTGTCTTTGAGATAACCTGGGACCGCAGATTCTCAGCATAGGATTTTTCTGAGTCTGGCTGTTGTTGCGTGTTGCATGTTGCGCGTTTAGCACTGGTTATGGCCTTCTTGAATTTCCTCTAGCCGACTTTGTATGCATCCCAGTCAGTCTGGGAATTTGTGGCCCTGGTTAAATTAAAAAGAGCTCTAGTTCTTTTTCTTATATCAGCGAGGTCCTTCGACCACCATGGTGGAGATTTCCTATTCTTTATTGTCAGTAAGGGACAGGCTTTTTCATACGCCTTGCTCAGAATTTCATTCGACATTTTTGATGTTGCCTCGATTTCTTCTGGCGTGTCTATTTTTTCCAGTTTCAATTTGTGGTCATATTTCCTTATTTCTGATAAGAAGGTTTCCCAGCTGGTCAATCTAGGATTCCTGTATTTACCTAATGTGGGAGTTTTCTCATCAATGTGGAATTCTATTATTCTATGGTCTGAGAAGGATGGTTCTGTTGAAACTTTCCAATCCCTCACAGTAAGGGTTTGTGAATTACTAAGGAGAGTAATATCTAAACGCGTTACATATAAGCAACTTTAAAATGACAAGAATTGCTCTACTCTAATAGACTACTATATAAAGGGTGATTTTTTAGCTGGTTTGGTTTTGCCAACACTGGTTTTGACAGCTGACGTGTGTTTAGTACCTTGTGTCACTATCAAACAGCTTCAGTTTGGTTTGCAATTTAACCATGGATCGTCTTACAAATGAACAACGCTTGCAAATTATTGAATTTTACTATCAAAATTCGTGCTCGGTTCGAAATGTTCATCGCGCGCTGCTTCCATTTTATGATCGGCATTCTCGACCTTCTGAGCAGTCTATTCGGAAGATTGTGACCAAATTTCGCACCAAATTTACTTTGTTGGACATTAAACCACCAACACGTTTACGTACTGTGCGTAGTGAAGAAAATATTGCGGCCGTATCAGCTAGTGTGACAGAAGACCGCGAAATGTCGATTCGGCGCCGTTCCCAGCAGTTAGGCCTTTGTTACAGCACTACGTGGAAAATTTTGCGGAAGGATTTGGGCGTAAAGCCTTTTAAGATACAGCTGGTGCAAGAACTAAAGCCAGCCGACCTACCACAACGCCGAATTTTTGGTGAATGGGCTCTTGGAAAGCTGGCCGAGGATCCGCTTTTTTATCGAAAAATTGTGTTCAGCGATGAGGCTCATTTTTGGTTGAATGGGTACGTAAATAAGCAAAATTGCCGCATTTGGAGTGAAGATCAGCCAGAAGCATTGCAACAGCTACCAATGCATCCCGAAAAAGCCACTGTTTGGTGCGGTTTATGGGCCGGCGGCATTATTGGGCCATATTTCTTCAAAGATGATGCGAATCGCAGCGTTACTGTCAATGGTGAACGCTACCGAGCGATGATAACAAACTTTTTTTTGCCCGAAATGGAAGTTCTTGACTTGCATGATATGTGGTTTCTACAAGACGGTGCCACATGCCACACAGCACGCGAAACAATGGCGCAATTGCGAGGCGAGTTTGGTGAACAGTTAATTTCACGTTTCGGGCCGGTCAATTGGCCGCCTAGATCGTGCGATTTGACACCATTAGATTATTTTTTGTGGGGGTATGCCAAGGCTAATGTGTATAGGGACAAGCCCGCTTCGATTGACGCACTGGAAGCCAACATCCATGCATTCATTCGTGAGATACCGGCCGATATGTGTGAAAGAGTATGCCAAAATTGGACTCAGCGGATGGGCTACCTGAGACGCAGCCGCGGTCAACATTTGCATGAAATTATCTTTAAACATTAAATTGCAAGGTTCAAACTATCGATTCAAATAAATATTTCATTCATTTTTTCGAATTTTTTGTGTTTTTTTTTTTTTTAAAGTTCTAAACCTCTTAAAAAATCACCCTTTAGTATAGTTTAGTATACTATATAAAGTAGGAGTATAATAGTCGTTACTCTCGCCTGCCTCTGCATAAAAACTTTCCACACCGTGAGTTAATTTCATGAGAAATTACAAAAAACATTTTGAAATTTACGACGGAAATCAGTCCTATACTTTCTTACGGGATCATGGTGTTGTGACCGGCGTTAGAGAAAGCTGCAATATCAAATCTATTGGGCGCATACAAAAATCAAAATAGGTCCACTTCCTCGGCTCCTCTAAACTCAATAACATCATCAAGATATTATCGGGAAATTAGTCGCTTTTACAGATCTTATGACCCAGAGAACTCAGAAACAGACCAATTCTAGGACCGCCAAATGAGCATTCTACCTAGCATAGCCCTGAGCAAAATGGACTGCATAATTTCTTCTAAAACTTTTATATTAAAGCAGTAATCTCAACCCGTTCCGAATGGGAGAATATCAAAACCAGGCAACAATTCTGCACTCTATATTTTCACAGATGGATCTACAACTGCAAGTCACCAGGGCTCGGGCCTTCAATTAAACACCAGAGCATCACATTCGGAATTGATGTTTTGCCTTGTATGTAATCTACTGATAACTATAGCCTGAAGATAGACAGTTAGGCACTAACAACCAGATCAAATCTGGGGGCAGATTCCGTATAACAATAATCGTCGGGACGATATCGTTTTTGAAACTTTGATGACCATACGAAATTATACTCTGCCCGAATTGGTTTTGCTATCGTCAGTTTTCATTACATTTGTGGAAAATGAACTGGATTAAGGTCTCAAACTCGTAATTTTGGCACTTTGTTGCTACTTTTGGAGGTCTATCGTTTCGACGATAATCGTCTGAAAAATTACGGAATGAGTGCCCTGGTAAAACAATATCAATAATATGCTAAGATCCAGATCACTGGTGGATAAACCAGCTAGGCACACTCCACTGCAATCAATAAAATTCTTCCTACTCAACGAGCCTGTAAAGGTAACGAATATTTGGTGGAATAATATCAAGTAGCGTCGAAAATCGACAATACCTTTTATAAGTAGGTATGTAATACTTTATTATTAAATTTGATTTTACTCCCTTTCTTTTATAATTAGTACTAAAAAAGTGTACGCAGAGTTTTGGATGTTCCAAAAGTTATAGTAACATCATTGAACCGAATGTTGTTGCTCCAGACCTCACAGAAAGTGACTCTAGGTATATACTCCTGATTTAATATTATATAATTGCTTACTTTTAGGGGTACGTAAATTGCAACCCCTTATGATTCACAAACCAGCCTTACTGGCGACATTACGCACGATTTTTGTGTGTGCACATCTATGGCACACTGGCACAGTACCTTTCGAATGATAAGTGCCATTCTCCTCATTTCCTGTTCACGTATTAATATATAATGATATCCAGTTTAATTTGGCTGAAACTAGTTGGCACCTAGATGAACCTAAAGACTTCTCCCTATAAGAAAGTACAAAATAAGTTTTCAGCTCATATTTAGATAGGCACGCCCGTAAAATAGGAGTACCATACAACAAATTTTGCAGAAGCCGTCGAGATGAGTACAAAAAAGAAACCAATGCTCATCTTGTTGCACCTCTTCATCTATTGCCCCTTTGTGTAGGGCCAACTTAGGACTTTACTTCTTCGAAGACCTAAGCAGACTGTTTTGGTCGCCCTTCTTCTAACCAAAGACAAATCCTCACGAAGCCGGTCTAAAAAATGTTCAAGCCATCTTCCTTTCCGGCACTCATGTGTTATATGATTGTTATCACAAAGCATCTGTGAGATTGGTCTAAATTTGTCTCTCAAGACAGCTACCTTACCTTAACCTTCCCATTGTCAAAACATATAACGCACCCCTAGATCTTGGAGATTGAATTTATAATTTTGATTGTCGGTTTGAGTTTCCATATTATGCCTTACTTGTGACATCGACAAAACTTTGGCGCAATTGATTTTACCAAATAGGCGTCAAATCCTCACAAAATTATTCGTTACACAATACTCAATTTTATCACTCTCGGATGTCACTTAATTAGCCGACAAAAAAACCCCGCACCAAAACATCTGATTCGAATTGCGATTTTCACGGCTACAATGTGCCAAATCTGTGTCAACTTCCCCCTTGAAGCAAAGACAATGACAATCCAATTAACGTGTCCAAATCGAATTGATTTCCACTTCCAAATTTAGACACCCGGAGGTTGTACAATTACCACGGCACCTGTCCGCCTCTGTTTTGACATTATGCCTGCCTACCTACCTGTTCCGGTTCCTAATGTTTGTCTCAGTTAATTATTTATGTGTTGTTTTTGTGACGTAAAATCGTCCGAAAAGAAAATATCTCCTGCTTAGAATCGGGAATTCAAAAACCAACAAATGAGTGATGGACCAAACTCATAACAGTTTGGGAGAACGTTTTCTTTTACCCTTCGTAATCGAGACGGTTCCGGCAGCATTAGAATCAGAGAGGCGCCCTGCCGAGCACCACCACCTATTTTTTTAAAGTAAATCTCAAGAGGATGATCAATTTTCTACACTTACTAATGGAACGGATGCTTCCTACCGCGATTTTTTACCCTTAAGCTAATAGATGTTTCCTTTGCGAAGCGAAACGGATGCGTCTGTATTTCGGCGCTTGTTAAATTTTGGATTACTTCCGTTAGTAATTTTATGCACAGACTAGTAGAAAAACCAAAGTTTATGAATATGTATTAGAATATCGGTTCCCCAAACCGGCAGGTGTCGTTTTCCCATTTCCACACAATGACCACTCTGGACCATGACAGCACTCTGACCCAATGTTCCCACCGAGCAGCGTGTGCATCTTCTGTTCATCGTCGGTCGGCTCCATACCTACACCAAAAAAACTCAATTTATTTGCAATTAAAGTGGATCCTCGTAAAACAGTCAGGGTGATGAGTTCTCAGGTTTATCATGTTCGTCAGGAGTGTCGGAGTGTCGGTTCCCTTTGTTCAATGGTTTCGTCCGCGCGCCATGTCACTGTGGCATAAGTCCACTAATTCCAGAATTAATTGCACTCTTGCCAGCTCGCACCGGTGTCGTAAACTTCCCCATGTTCTTAGAAGGAGACCATCGAGTACAGTTTCTACGCAAGTCTTCATTCCATCAGCATATCCAGCAAAGATTTACCAATCGAGAAATGCATGCGAAAAGATTTAGCAGACGAACTGACGTCCTCGTCGATTATGGCAATTTGTTCGCACCGAATACCTGCGCAGACACACTCGACTGGTGTCGATCACACAAAATCTGAAATGGATATTTGAGGGTTTCTTGGTGCAACGTGCAACGTTTGCAGAATCTACTTTCGGTCGGTCGGTCAGATGATTGAATCCTGTCAGACTGATTTAGATTAATGATCCTGTGTGCAGAGCAATGCCTTGTATATCGCTGTGTCGCCTTTGCTCGTGTCAAAATATGGTCTATGATGGGGTGCGGGGGGTGACTTTTACTGTCTACACCCACAGTATCAGTAAGAGTGCGTTCTCATTCCATAATTTACAATGACAACTTTGTGAGATTTTGTTATTCGGATTTCTTTCCTACCGATCCGCTGCGGAGTTGCACACAGTCCAGTACTGATGAATGGGCGTACTTAAATATGGTTTATGATATAACTTTTGAGGGACTTGCATTGTCAGCAATATGTCATCAGAAACAAGAACTAATAAAACAATTCGCTGAAAGAGAAGTGGTAAGTGATTTTACTTATGACGTAGGAACGGCACATATTAAATAACAATAATTATTAACTAAGAGGGCATACCAAATGTTCGCATTAAATAGCAGCTACGTTCGGTGTATATATTAGTAGAGTACATTTGTTGAACTTTTGTAATATTGTGCGATTCAACTCGCAATCGGCCTGTGAAAATAGGGTTTTCTTTGTATGTTAATGGTGCATAAATATAGGTCGCAAGTACCTATACTGAGTATCTCTGGCTCAGAGAAGGAATTTGAAAAACAATATTGTATTATAAATCATTATATTAATACGTGAACATCAAAAGTTTCGGTACACTTTTTAAGTATTTATTATGAAATGAGTAGAATTAAACTTATGTTTTTAGAAAGGTACTGTGGCATAGATGTGCACAAACAAAAAATCGTGGATATATGTCGCCATTAGGACTGGTAAAATTAAGTTATGAATTCCCCATACAAAACAGGTAATTGAAAGGATTTTGGTGACCATCAATTTTCCGCCGCCATATTACCATAGCAACGTATTCAAATATAAATCATCTTAGATTAGAATCTGTTTCCGATGGAGCAGTTCATTTACGTATTTTTCGATATCTAGATTTCGCTCTTTTCGTTTGTAAAAAAAAATACATACAATATTAACGAAAATAATTGTGGCACGTTTTTTAGTATTACTTGCTTATAAAAGGTATGGTCGATTTTCGACCACAATCGATACTAGTAATAAATAAATAGTTGACGCAAGGCCTAGCCACTCATAATAATTCGTTTTGTGCCGAGTCCAAACGGTCAATAGAGAAGCTCTTTCATGTTATATTCTCGGATGATTGTCAGACGTTCGCAGTGAAGAAAAGCTTAAGTTGGAATTTGGGTATTTTCAGGATTCGAACCTGGAACGCCTCGCTTAGTAGTCCAACAAACTAATCCCTAAAACACTGCGCCGAAAATTGTATTGAGAGAATGGAAAAAGCTGTGTGATTGCACGTACAAATTAAATTGTTAGAGATCCTACATGTGGTTTGGTTCATGCGCGGAAAAAATACAGCTTTGCAACATATGTAAATATAAATAAGTACATTGAAAAGGTTATAGGATAGGAATATCGTTTGGTTAAATATAACGAACTTTCTGCTTTATCAACAAAGCGATCTCTAACGGAGTTAATTGTCTAAATTTAACCGATGTCGTAGTATTACAAAAAGTTTTTTTTAACCAAACTGTACTGCTCGTCCAGATTGGGCTTTTGCCGCAGGAGTAACTGTCCGAGCATCTCAAGAAAATTGCTTATAAGAAAGACAGAAAAAGGTTCATGCATCAACAGTGATAATGATAAGCCAAAGACATTGCCGAAGTCGTGTTCAACATAGAATGCGGCATTTTCTATAGGTGCAAATATATAGTACCGCATTTCGCCACCGTCTAAACTATGTTATCGGGCTGTACAAAGAATTACCGTCAACACTTCTAAATTGAAATATCAATCAGACACAATAAGCTTTTTTATTTTTGTGAACATTTTTATACTTAAAAAAATTCCTCAAAGTTACCTAGAAAGTAAAACTAATTATCCGAGACGAAATTTAAGAACTATTTTTAAGCATAGTATCTAGCTGACTCGTGTTGCTTCTCATAGTTCTAAAAAATTTGTTTAGCTGTTCTATAACATATATCTATGGGATTTTGCTATAAACATGTTTTAGTCCAAATTCATGCGTTCCGAAAAACCCCGGCATATGTCTTAAGGCGGTCCTTGGCTCGTGTACCTATAAAAAATTGCCTCAGATATCAACGCGACCCGAAACCGAAACCTCCATTTCCAGTTTCACAAAAGTACAAGTTGCAATTTACGAGTACCTACAATTCTGCAGGGGCATTAGTCAAACTAAAACATCAAATGGAATCAATTGGAGAATTGTTTAGTTCTAGAATTATTGTCAGATAAGTCAAGATTTTTTGGAGCAAAAGAAAAACACGACTACACGGAACAGAAACTATCAACAGCTTGATTGATTGACAATACATACGAGTATTTTAACCATAATGGTAGTTTGAGTTTTTTTACCGTTTATAAAAATCAAAAACCAAAACTAGCTAGTCATCACTTGAAACTACTCTCCACATATTTCATTTTATTAACCAAAATCGAACTTTGAAAACAAAGTCAAACCGAAATCACAGGCCCCAATAAATTCGTCAAAATATTTGTATTTCCTAGACTTATAGTGACATTTATTTAAAATCGCCACGAATTTGTGTGTAGAACCGCTATTATTCGATATTCGTCAGGACGTAGATACAAGTCTACTGCGCTTTTATGTTGTAGTTTCGTTTAACGCCGGTACTATTATTTCTTTACAGGTTGTAAAAAAAAATCCTGGTTTATTGAGACTTGCCCCAAGTGCTACTTAAGTACACTGCGATCGAATTATATGATCATTATGAAAAGAGACAATACTGACATTTATAAGAACTGTCATAATGTATAGTATATGGTATGGATGCCCCAAACGAAGAAGCTGAAACTTTACCCTTTAAATGTGGAGTTTTTTGACCTCATGGATGATGCTTGTCCGGAGCACGGTATTGAAGTTGTGCTCAAGGACTGGTTAAATATGCACATGTATTTCTAGCTTTAAGCCTAGTACGGACCTGTTTCGGAACGAAATTTTCCGGTGCTCTCCAAATGGACAACGAAAAGTCTGCGAAAATTCACAATACCATAAGAGTTTTAGACGATAGCCATGTAAAATTTAAAAATATGAGTTACTACAACTTATTTAGACTAAAATGCCTTCAGAAGGTTGCAAAAGACTAACCATGCAGACCTCACTCATCTCTCTTTACTGATGAAAAAGAAGCCAAATTAGTGACGGTGAAATGAAACCATTCTGTAACTCAGACAAATAAATATTCTTTTGTTAAAAACTCAAAACTGATGTTCAGAATGAAGCTTTCAAAAATGATGGTGTCAAGTTTTAATTGTGAATTAAATTTTCGATTTCGAAATAGTATCTTAAGGTACCTGCGATACAAATAAGAAAATCTCAAAACCAAAAAAGTTGTGGCTATTTAAAAAGAAAACTGCAATGAATGAAGTCGGACGTAGAATAAGATTTCGGACTCGGGCAATTCCCTACAAATTAATATTTAAACTAACAAATTTGGTTGATGGCAGCCGCCGAGATGCAGCGAGAAACCACAGCGCAGTGGCGTAGCGTGGGTTAGGGCCGCCCGGGGCAGACCTAATTTATGCCGCCCCTCGCAATTTTAAACACTAAAAAAAAACCATCGTATACGGTTTCAACCAGTTATACCTACACATATAAACTTGGTTAAATTTGTCTTCTCTGATCTTTTTTCAAATACTGATTTTATCTTTAATATGTAGATATTTTTAACCAAAATCGTTAGAGCGGTTCTTGTAAAATTTGGCAGACAAAACAGTACCAAATAATGCAATATTTAGTTTGAAAAATACTATTGCTTAACTTTTAAGCTAAAAACTGAGTATAAGTTATTGTTCTTGATGAATTCTTACATCCTTGGTCTTTAAAGTTTTATTTCAAATCAAATTGGAGTTTTCGAGATACAAGTTGCAAATCTGCGTTTTCGGTGATTCGAATTGAAAGTTAGGGACACAATAATTTTGAAAACATCAATTTTACTCTAAGTATGTAAACTAAAGCCCCCAAACTACAAATCCCAAGTTTGAACGAAATCCGGGCAGCCGTTTACGCTGTAGGCCTCGGGACATACAGATAGACAGACGGACATAATTTTGCGACCTACTTTTTTGAGTTCCACTATCATCATAATGTCAGAATTGATTAACATCTCTAGTTCGAAATTTTGTACGATTACAATATCTTTCTCGTACTACGTAATCGAGAAAGTTAAAAAGTTATTAATTTTTTAATTATTTACAGAAAACTTCTTTAAAATTTTGTTTTCCTTCTTTTCATCAGGGCAAACTCTCTTATTATTCTTTCAGTATCGATGGTCTCTATGATTTCCTGCTCTATAGAGTGCTCATTGTCGATCTTAAAAAATTTTAAATAAGCTTTAATTTTGAGAAACTTCTCACACACACACAAATTTTAGCAAGAAAAGAGAAAGAGAGTATTTTCGAATGCAGATGTTGTGTACTGTGTTATAATTTGTGTGTGCTGTGCAGTGTTGTCATTTCTGATAAAGTGTAGTTGCATACTAGGGAGCAGCAAGATTTTGTTGTTGAGTAACACAAGGAATTGAAAATAAATTCGTTAGACTGAAAAGAGAATCCGTTTTGTAAATTTTTTATATTTCAAAATTATAAACGCCCCAAATTGCCGCCCCTAGCAAAGTGCCGCCCGGGGCCTGTGCACCCCTGGCCCCCCCCCTCGCTACGCCACTGCCACAGCGCCTGCAAGCGAACCCTTCCAGCCGCGGCTAAGTTATAGAGATGCCCGGGATACTAAAGAGAATTATAGCATTCGATAAGGGCTCAGCCAAACGCTACCAAAATAATTTTAAATCAGATGAACGATATTTTTGCTTTATTTGTTACCAACGAATTATACTTCGAGAGAACTGCGGTGATATTTTTTTAATATTATGTATGCCCTTACAAACGAACTGCTGGCCAGCATTTAGCGGGGTTAGGTTTTCCTTACAATCTGCCATGCCTGCCTCCATCAATGAATTAATAATTAGTTCAATGTAGGTACAATGTAGGTACATAGATGAATTGTGGTGGACGCAGTTCAAGTCCAAGCAGAGATCCTGGCAAATGCGACTAGCACAAAATTGCCAAAGTTTTAGAGCCAGTACTTTGCCTTACCCCTCAAAAGATGCGTCTATGTCTCTGCTTTCTAGAAATGTGCAAAATGTGGCTGTAGGTATTACCATCTCTGAGGTTGCGAATATAGGATAAGTTTTCTAACGCAGACGCAGTGTGTCTGACTGTGTGTCATTGCTAAGCGTTACAGATCTGTTCCCATTTTATTCAATTGCTTATCGGCATTTGGTAGCTGAAATTAAACATTCTGCAGATAGCTCACTGCGTGGATATTCAGTTGCTGTATACATGGCTAAAAAATAACTCGTTATCTTAAATAAAGACAAAAATTATTACTCGGCTGCAGCTCTTTTAGGTTAAAGGCAAACCGCAAACTCCATGGGAACGATTCAGGCCTAGAAAACTTACCACATAGTTTTGCTGCAAACTTTTCTAAAATGATTTGTGAAGAAGATAACAAATCCTTGAGCGTAAAGAAACTCTCATATTTAGCAATAGCTTAACTGGTGAAGGTGCGATACTCACGAGTCCGTCTTAGGCTATATGCCGGGGCTCTTGGGCACACACGAATTTGGCGCCCTTTTGGAAAGTAAAAGAGGAAATGTCGAAAATATTTTTTACTGAATGTCTTTCAAACACTAATTTCATTCGTCTAAGAGTCATTTATTTATTTTTACTTTATGATTTCATATTGAATCGCATGAATGATTTAAAACTTGAAAGAAGTTAAAACAAACTATAATTTTCTATGAATATTTGGAATAAAAATAAAACTTAATTTCTGACGAAAACTTAAAAACAATAGAGTTTATAGGTTTGAAAATAATTTAAAAATTTTGTATGTTCAATTTCTAGGTAATTTTGAGGTGTTCTTACAATTTAAAATTATAAGAATGAAAATGTTCGGTGTTTGAAAAAAAAATAAAATTGATAGGGTATCTGATCAATATTTTAATTTACGAATTTTGGCGGTAATTCTACAAGCAGCCCGACAAAAAAATTTAGACGGTGGCGAAGTGTGAAACTAAATATCTCCTACCTGAAAATCCCACATTTTCTGTGATCTCGGTGTCGGCACTGTCATTGGCTTATCGCACTGTTGCCACAAAGTCGCTAACAATTACAACCAACTCATTTACTCTCTAAAACTGGTTTGCTAATTAATCTAATCTAAAATAGAAAAAAATTATAGCTAGTATATGAGTGAATATAATATAAGCCATTCGGGGCCCCCGTGAGAATGGGGTCATGTGCACCGGCTCCGTGTGCGCTCATGGTAAAGACTGTACTGGATACGATTTGGGACTGTTTTTACGAGGTGATAAAAGGCAATTGTCAAAATGAAGTGTCCCAAAAAAAGTGGTACGCATCTATAAATATATACGGCAAACGAGATTGTCTTCATATTCAATTAATCAGAATGGAGATCCTTGGGCTTGGTGTTAAGTCTTAACCAAAGTTCTAAATTTTGTTTAAATTCACTGGATAAGCTGGATATTGACCGGATATTACATCAAGGTATAATTTTTGTGGCTAATTGTTATCTACGCCTGGAAAATTTAAGATTATATTATATTTCATTTATAATAACTATAGAGTTCGCCCAGTGGTAGGAGTTCTACCATTATAGCGAGCTGACTTACACACAACATATTTCAAAACAAATTGCACACAGCATTGCACCTTTGCACAATCTTCCCAATAAAAAAATCTAAATCAAAGCGAAAATGTTGTGTTTAACCCAGTGTGAAAGCGGTTCTTAACTATTTGCGTTCTCCCATTTTTATATAGGTATAAGATTATAAGAACCTTCCTCAAAGTCCTTTTTTTGCTACGAATAATGCCTACAATAATTAGCTAGTTATCCACATACGACATACCTATATACAACTGTACTTATTTACGAGTTATTATGCATGAATAGCCTTCTGCAATATGATCCTCCAGCACCAAAGTACATCCTGCCGGGTTAACACTTCGAACTACTTCCGTTCCCATATCAGCAGTTCTCATATTGATAAGAAATGTCATACCTACCTACAATGTTTCAATGTGATTCTTAATTAAAAATCACTCGGCGCAAAATTCTAAGAGGCACTTGGCCTATATCCACGTCCACGCGGCGCGCTGAAACGAATTCAGAAGCAGCATTCCAAATTAAAAAACAAATCCACAATCTAATTAAATTCTTTCCGCCTATTTAAGTCCAATACTTCTTCCTTCGGTAACTCCACGGAAGGAAGGATGTAGGTATTGCTATACAATTTTTTGTAAGAAACAGCCTCCATATCCTTTTGAATAGTTCACGGTTTAATTTGAGGTCCAGGTGCGTTCTGCTCAATTTTCGTCATACCTATTTCAGTCACCATGAGGATTTCCTAACGCACACACATTCACGAATAATGTCAGAGAGAGAGTCTCCTTTCCTATAGTACGTATTTCAGTGAGCATATGATTTTGTAGCTTCGCTTGGAAACGCTGCGGATTTGGCTTTAGCAAACCCCCTGGTTATCCTATACCTACTCGTACCTAGGCAAAGAATTATTATCAATCATGATGATCTTTGGCGAAAAGGATTCTCCACTACTACAGTAGGTAGGTACAATATTATATGAATCAACTTATCGATGACAGCATTTTCAATAGAAAACAACAATTCAGCTTGGTGTCACATCCTTTTTTGTTCTCTCGGCATATCCTTCCGTGGGTGCCATTTTTATTCCATGACAGCCTTCACGCTTTCATTAAGCGTAACAATTGATTTGCCTTAGTTTCCCCCTATTGTACCAAGGAACAGCAGCTGCATTGCCTGCTTTCAATTCCAAATGCGATCAAAATGCGCTATGATCCCAGCCAATCAGACACATTAGAAATTGTATTTCCACGCGAGGAGCTCAACTACACTGCACGAAATGCGACGGAAAAAATACATCCCTGTTACAACAGGCAATCAAACTAACTAGAGGCGTGGCTACGTCACCACCTTTGATTAGCCATTTTGATATCGAAGTGATACCGCGGGACAGACCTAGCCATCCAACAGAACTTTGATTGTTGCCATATCGCGCGCTCAGTTCGAACTGGTTTTCTCTTTTCAACTAACAACCAAGCGCCAGTTGTTTCGCTTTGTTGTGACCGCCCCAACGCCACACAGCTACTTTTGGATCCACACTGTGAGGTGCCCGATGTAGACCATGTAGTCAGCGATCGCGGCATGTTGCTGTTGTGCGTTTAATTTATTCTCGCGCATTGTCGCTAGCCTGAATATTGTGTGGTCGTTGCCCGTTCGATCGTTTATCGTTGCTTTCTCGTTCCTTGAATTGATTTTTCTAATTGGATGTAGATAGCATAAGGAAAGCATTTTCATTTTCCCGCCGTCAAAGAAGGATCGTACATTAATTATCAAAGTGAATTAACTGCTCGCGCGCGCGAAAATGTGCTGCTTTCGCGACGGAAGTGAAATTGCAAAAGTGCCCGATTGTAATGATCTCGAAAGTGTATTGTTTTTTGTCTGAAAAGAAATTAGTGTAGGTGTGCATCAACAACAAATACTATGGATATGTCGAGTGCGAATTCATTGAATATGCGACCAATATTTGCGGGATACCCATTTCAAGGTTTGATAAAGTCCTTAGTTCCGCTTTAGGCATGTTTTCATAATTATGTTTCAATTTGCTCTCGTTAGGACAAGGTCGAGTCAATCAACTTGGTGGTGTCTTCATCAATGGTCGTCCATTGCCCAACCATATTCGCCTTAAGATCGTGGAAATGGCTGCATCCGGAATACGGCCATGCGTGATAAGTCGCCAACTTAGAGTATCCCATGGATGTGTGTCAAAAATATTGAATCGCTATCAAGAGACTGGATCAATAAGGCCGGGTGTAATTGGAGGCTCAAAGCCAAAGGTAACGTCGCCAGAAATTGAAAATAGAATTGAGGAATTGCGGAAAGCGAACCCGGGAATATTTAGTTGGGAGATCCGCGAGAAATTAATTAAGGTACGTCTTAGGTGTGGGGAATATGAGATTGCACGAACACGAATCAGCACGATGATTTCTTTTAAGCCTATTAACACTTCTTAGAGGATTACCTACCAGTCAAATTAAAACTGTATACCCAGTCAAACTACATGGGGATCTACAATATTAAAAACGTTCATACAGGGTTCACAGTTTATATTTTACCTATATCTACGACGACAATATCTACCTCCAACAAATTGTTGTACCCACCTGCTAACCATTTATAAGTCCATATCAACTTCATTATTGCGATAAGTTATAACACGGTTACAAGAGCAAGGCACTGCTATATATTAAATAAAATGAAAATAAGCCTTAAAACTTAAAGCTATTCTACAAACAAAAAGTCGAGCTTCACCACAACTGATTCGTAGTAAGGTACCTAACCTAGATACTAACTTTAAGTTTTGATCTCAATTTACTATACCAAAAAATAAGTTTATCTTAAATATTCCATGGTAAAACTGTCATAATATCAGAAGACATGCTCATTTATAATGTTGAGCCCTATTCAAGCTCGCAAGGTATGTATCGACCTACGCGAGTCAATTTTTTTTTTTAAGCTTTGATTCATTGCCAAATAAAACTCGGACTAAATAGGTATGAGGCCAAGTTTTTACAAGTTTTTCTTTAAATCGGATATAGATTTGTTAAGGTAAAAGTTAAGTTTCCTATGGTGAAAAAAAAACTACAAGGCTTAGGATATAGTTATCTTTTCCTATAAGTTTTTTGTGGGGCACTGGCTTCTCGAATAATAATAAAGGATTAAGTCTTTTCTTCTTAACTGCAGTGCATAAATCTATATAAAATAAATAGATTAAATAGATAAATACTCTAGGCCCAGCTTCTCACAACCATTCATTTTGTGTGAGCTATTATTTTAGGGACAAATGGAAGGGATCTTCATTGTTATGTCGAGAACTGAATTAAGAACGGACTGAATTAAGAAGCGAGGGACTATGTTTTTTTGAAAAATATTTGGAAAACTTTTTTGTACCTACTGTAAAACCTTTCTTTCTCTTTGTCTAAGCCTTACTTGTAGTCGTCGCTTTGTTTTGAATTTGGCCTTATTTCATTTATCTTATTTCACGTCACCTTAACTTTACTTAAATTGGATGGATGTAGTTCTAAATACGTGACCTTGCTTTTATAAACATGGGCTGTACTTTTTTAAAAGTAAATTAAAACTAAAACAAATCGATACATTTTATCATTATTGGAAGGATGTTTGATCCTTAACCTAGTCAAGCAATTTGTAAAAGACCTTGTGGACTATTTCTGGCTACATCTCACGAATGGACCGGAAGTTATTTGCTTTAAATACTTGAATCATTTCTGAATTTGAATCTTTAAGGGCACCCCACAAAAAAAAGGGGCTAACGAGAGCAAATCGCAGTTCCGAATTGAAATCACCAAAGCCCGCCAGTCTCACCAGTTTTCTGTACAAATTCTTTTCAACCAGAATCTTCGTTTTCATAAAATTAGTAAATGCAATATTTTCCAAAGTCGAGACAGAGAGAAAGAGTGTTTCGGAAAGAGCTACTATTAGTGTCCGGCGCGGCCGATGACCAGTGGTGCCTGGTGCCAGATTACAAGATACATCTCATTTTTCAAGATTTTTGGGCTCTAAAATATGTACAAGACTTTTTACCTTAAATTCATAAAATTTCAAGAATTTTCTTAATCTAACAAGTTAAAACAACCTTTACTATTGAAGGCAAAACATTTCCTATTGATTGCATTATTATGTATAATGTGAGTCGAACAGAGACCATGCACAATTTCTGTTTTCATCAATTCTGAAGAAACATCTACAATGTGGGCGTAAAGAAATCATCCTATGTTGTTTGGCTCTCATTTTGTTCTAAATGAAAAACTTCGATTATGTTTATTTAAACCTTTAGAATTGGTCAAGTTGAGAAGAAGATATCGGCCAAATGGGCGCTGTCACGTCACAATTGTATTTAAACGGATTTGATGTTTTATCAACTGACGATTTCTTGGAGCAATATTTAGGAGTAAAAACCGCGGATGGGAACTTCATAAATCCACTCTTAAAAGCTTTTTAACTTTTTTGATTACATAGGAGATACGAGAAAAACATTGTATTCGTATAAAATTTTAAACTCGAGATGTAAGTCAATTCTGATATTACGATGGTAGAGGAACTCAAAAAAGTGGGTAGCAAAATTCTGTCCTTCTGTCTGTCCGGATGTCCCGAGGCCTACACAATTAACGGCTTCCCGGATTTCGTTCAAACTTCGGATTTGGAGATTGGAGATATCAGTTTGATTTGTTCGAAAACGGCTCCAACGATTTCAACCAAAATTGATATTTAAGCTTAACTTACTCAGTTTTCCACTAAAAAATCGAATAATGATACTTTTTAAATATAGACATATGTATTTCGAAAACGGTCCATACGATTGTGACATACATTCATTTCACAGGTCATATGGTCATTTCGAAATTAATGACAATCTCAGTTTTTCTCTGTATTATCTCAACATGTGAACAGCAAAGGTTTCCATAAACTTTTTAAGTATTTATTACGAAACGAGGAGAATAAAACTCATATCATCCGAAAGGTACTGCCCCGTAGATGTGCACAAATAATAATTGTATGTACGAGTAGGTTAATTAAGGCTAATAAAATTAAGTTCATTCCCCATGCAAAATGCTTAGCAGTTAAATGAAAGCATTTTGCTGACATTCAATTTGTCACCGCCATATTACCATAGTAACGTATGTAAATAAAAATCATCTTAGATTAGAACCTTTTTTCGAAGGAGTGCAATTAAGCTACCCCTAAAGTAAGCAACTGTATAGTTTTCATTCAATGATGATATACTATTGAATTTTTTTTTCGACATACATTTTTTTTTTAATTTTCATAGTGACGTATTAAAATGTTAATCACGAATAAAAATTATTTAAAAAGGACGTATTTTTTCTATTTCTAGATGTCGCTTTTAGTTATAATATAATAACTTAAATTCGGACTAACAAACTTTTCAAAACATAACAAACACGACCAGACTTGTTTTTATTTGTTATCGATCATTTACATATTATATATAAAGATGTCCTGGACAGAAAAATACGGCGCGACTTGTTCATGTCCAAATGGATAAATTGCGTAATTGCATTAAGCTTAATAGAATAATGCAGAAGATACCATAATTTAGATTTAACTGAAAACAACATTTGGCTTCGGTAAAATCTTCGGTCTCGGTGCGGAAGGTCATATTTTTACTCAAAAATGTGTCCAAAGCCGAATGTTCGGACGGACTCTAGCCACCTTCAGTGTTTAAATAGAACATGATTCATAAAAATTTGCGTTTTGATCACACTGTACATTGGTGTATAGTCTTGCAAATTAGAGGGTTGAAGCTCAAGCTCATGTAAAAAAAACTACCATCGACTATGCTCCTTTTTATTACATGAAGTTGGGTGATGGTTTGATAAAGTTAATCTTTTTTTTGGATTTTGTTTTGCTCAGAATCGTAAGCTTCCTTCATTTTCGTCTTGAAATCTGCAACTTTTATCCTGTAGCGCTTCAGCTATGTGGAGCTACAATGTCTGTTATTATATTAATCGTTCGATTAGTAGTACTTATATATAAAAATATATCGCAAAACCAGAACATAATATATTCAGCCAGTGATATCCTGATGCATATTCGAATAGCATCAAATAATAGGATACAGTTTTAGATCCTCATCGTAGAATCGTGAAGCCTTTGCCTTTTCGGATCTTTATGATAAGGTTTCTGATCGACTTTAAATGGAAATAAAGGTCTTTAAGATCCATGCAAATATATGATTTAAACAAAATTCTACCAACACACTTAGATCAAAACAGATCTATTGTGATGCCATTGGAGTTTTTATAAAACCCACTCTATGGAAACCTTTGAAACCCATTCCTAGGCTACTATACATAAGCAAGTATTTTTTAAGACCTGTCAAATCTTGAGAGAGCTATTGTGAAAATCTAATTTTTGTACGTCCGTTGTAACGGAAATTTCCAATAATATTGGGGCTAACATACAAAAAAAAAACTCAACTAAAAACGCATACAAAATTAAATACAAATTTTGCGTTTATGCTGCAAGACCTTACTTATTTAAGCTTCCATATCTTCTCAGTCCGGATTGATTAATATCTTAGTAGATACGAGAGAGCTTCGGAATCTTACATCCATATTGTTAGACACGTATTCAAACAAACATGCGATCATTAAGGCAATTGCCCCAGAAGTAAGTCTTCTATAACGCCACTACAACATTTTTAAGAACATGCCTTTAGCATTGTAAATTCGAGGTCTAATACCAGGTGGAATTTCGAGAGTAGGTACAGATCAGTAACTCAAATTACTTTTGCAAAAATCACTGGCCACTGCAATGTGTACTAAAGGTTCATCAAAGTAGCTCATGGGTCATTATTGGGGAATATTCCATTATCTGCTGTCCTCATCAGCATAAACTTGGTCCATCACCACCCCGCCGGCGCAAACCATAAAGTCAAATACATATACATTAAGTAAATGTTCATATGTACAGAAGTGGTTTTAATGTTCTCACCTTAGATGCATGATTTCATCTATAGCTTGCACAAACACTCTTCAGGTTAAAGAAATTCTTGCCATGCATAGCATAAGAACGTTTCCTTAACTACGGTAAATAGTCTAATTTCTTACCTGTAGGTGTAGATGCTATAGTTTTTTGCAACCTAACCTACCGAAATGGTCTTTAAATATTCGCCTCTAGGCTAAAAAGTTTAGCAGGCCTTGTCCAGCGAACTAGACAGTATTTTGAAAATGGAAGCCTTCGTGCCTTGCAAAACCTCGAGCATACTTTTGTTCATTGACATTTTCCATGAATACCTATTCAAAAGTTCGCCTCTTTACCGATGAATTCTACTTACAAAACCTCTTAGAGATATAGGTATTATCTTATTCTTCCGCTTCGCGACGAGGCGACGCATGTAAGTAAAATGTTAGGTTAGGTTTAGACCTTTATAAGATCTCTTGCAACACGAAATGCGCTTCTAATGAACCTTAAGAGGCTTCGAATGTCTTCGTTTAATAGGTTGTTGCAGTAGATAGAACAAAATACTATAAGTATCGGCATTTTAACGAATCTACTACGATCAAGAATAATAAAACACCAATTATATAAAAGTCAGGTCATTACTTTCTAATTAAATAACATTATGTACTAATATCTACCTTAACTAAACATATGGCTTGCTGCTATAAAGTTTCAAAAGTATTTGAAAATCTTCGTAAGCTGCAATCTTTTACACAGATTAACAGCTACCTACTACAAGATATTCATGTGCTTCTCTTTTAAGCGACAGCACGAGAACGTCCTTTTTGAACATTAAAACGTCGACATAAAACCCTTTTGGCTTTGAATGCATTGATCACATTAGTTGCATGCCTAACGCTGGCTTTATACGATACTGAGTGCTGCCCAAAGGGGATCTATTTGGAATAGATATACCAACTTAAAGTTTTTACGAATTGGTGCATAGTTACTATTACTAAGTGTCTAAGAAGGTCTGTGTCAATAGAGTAAAGTTGAAGTCTCCGATAAGCCACGTGTTGTCCAAAAAGTTCCAAAAACATTTTACACGCCACTCCAATATATATTCTCCCTGCGAAAATTATTTCTTGTTTGCAGCAACTCCGGATCTATTTAGCCAGTCGAAATCACACCTGTGCAGTGCAAAGAGCCAGAGACACGAAGAAGCAACACAGCACTTTTCATAGGTACAGCATCTCGCCATAGAATAGTCACGCGCTGCTTTCCAGTCAAAAGAAATAAACAAAAAGCAAGATCCTGCTTCCGATTACCACAGACTACAGATAAAGAATCGTGCCAGGATTTGCTGCACTTCCTACACTAAATATCATACAGAGCCGCCCAAGCCCACCCGGTGTCATTGTTTATAGACATAAACAACAGCCGACGAAGCATTGACGACGACAAATTTGTCAACGGGCATCATAGCCACCCAAATCGATTTGAGATATTGTTCAAAAGTACCAAGGTGAGATTTCCGGAAGGAACTATGCATAGCTGCAGGGATGGTAATTTATTCGTAAGAACGATGTATTAATGTTGCCGTTTTGTTTTGTCTCTTTAGAATTGACCGTAACCGATTTCGGATTTTGGTTATGTCACACATTATTTGACTCTGCCTCTCTATATACAGCGTACACTTTGACTTGTGCCCGTAGTGTCTGAAGCATTTTTACTTTTACTTGCCGCAATTAGATACACCCGATGCGATGCCTCCAGGTGCGTTTCACGCTTCATCTTATAAGAGATCCCAAGATAAGTAGGCAACAGCCGACAAATACATTGAATAAATGTGTGTACATGGACACAGAACATGAACAGGCTATAACATCTGTTTGGAGAAGAAGTATGGTATAGGGGTGTATTTTGTTTCGTGACAAGAGGCGCGCTTGTACGTTGTACCCAATAGCATGATTTTTAATTTTTTGGTATAGATGTTAGTTCCTAAATGTATGCCTCACAGCCACCTACCGCCTTCATTTTATTGCTAATATATTTGAACATAGTTGCCATAACTCCACTATGTAAAACAATCAAATAAAAACGTAGGCACCATTAAATAGAAAATACGATTACCTCTGTGGTGATGATATCGTCAAAAGTATGACATATATTTTTGGCGGTTATTGCCAAAAAACACATTTTTAACCGGCACCGTAAATTACGCAAGTAGATCTTGTGTTCTTCTGCCATTACCATTACTATTTTACGTAGTTTCAAATTCAGAATGATTAAAAAGCTTCGAAGACAGTTACACTACTCTCGGCTCTCGCATGTTTTCAAGAAAATATTAAGAGATAATAATAATTAAACCAATTTCTTAAAAATCGTTTTTTTTTTAAAGAACGACCACTTTGTTAAGGAAATATAATATAAAAAAAATGGGGAAATGATTTTGCCATCGACTGTACTTCACACTGCATTATAAGGGTGACTATAACCTCATTAGTGTGTTTCCTTTATGCGGATATTGCATTGTTGTTTGCTGTAAATCCTCTGCGTCAAATGTTACAACTAAATTAAAAGAAAATAAAAAAAACAGTCATACTGTTTCTGTCTTCGAAGAAAGGCAACATATCCACTCTATATTATTTCTGTAGTTTCTTTAGTAGTATATTTACCTCTTGCGGTTCACACGCTGAAGTGTCAAAAAAAATTGTTCTTGCTGTTTATTTTGGAATTTTTATTTTCATTTTTTCCAAATATTAACAATTGAAAAAAGTATAATTTTACTACATATAATTTCAACTATACGCAGTTGCAAACAAACTATGATTCAGGGAAATACTTTTGCTTCATTCATCATGCCCTGGACAGATAGGAAATACTAGAGAGAATTTTATTTTCAAAATTTGGGGGACAACTGGGTAAGACCGCTGGCGCTGGAACAAACTGTCTATTCAACTTAGTTTATAAACATAAAATTTGGGATACACTTAACTTAATTATGTGTCTGTGTATAACCTATCAGACCACGGGTGGAATCCTGTAAGGCGATAGGTGATATGCACTTTTGTGATAGGGACAAGGGCGGATCCAGGATTTATTTCTGGGAGGGGCACAAAGGCCAGATAGGTGAAGATTGTATTGCATTGCAATTTATCTCTGGGATCCATTCTTTTTTATTGACATACAAAAATAACTATCAAAAATACTTTTTATAAAGGTTTAATAATAAAAAATTATATGTTTAATAGGTAATGACAGTTTTCTTTTATGTCGTTAATTTCATTTGAACTAAATTATTCGCAAAATTCATGGAGTGTTCGTCTACCGTAAGACTATAACTTGTACAACATTCAAAAAATAATGCATTTTTTTTTTGTGGGTCTCCAACACTATTGTCTCACTCACAAAAAATAAATAATAAATCTGTTGAGCACCTCTATGTTTACCTCAGAGAACTAAATCAAAAATAAGTTTCTGTGTTGGTGTAGTCTATATAACTTCGCATCTAAATCCCATAAATAAGTGACACAACGAATGTTCTTTTCGTTTTGCAGTACGCTGTTGCAGCGGAATGATGACGAAAAGTGGGTAATTGTAGCAGATTGCTTGGTACAATTATCTTCTCGCTTTTCGCACATATTTATTGTCCGCGACATTATTTGCTTGAGAAAATTTGACATTCGTTATGCGTTAGCAGCTTTTATAACCGTTATGAAGCCACATTTGAAAAATTTTGGAGCCAAAAATAAACAAACTGAAAGATCAAAACTGCGCATTTTTTCCAGTTTTTTATAGTTACTTATTCTGATTACATTGCTTTTTAAAGACGACAATATTAAATTAAAATAAACACACTCAAAATTGAGAGACCTTTTTAGTTTCCATTTTCAAATGGTAACAAAATAAAACCGTCTAAGGAAACGAGTTTTCATATTAAATATTTTCAAAATTGGTTGGTATAAATGTGTGAAAATCAATTACAATAGATTTCCAGTGTACATGAAAAACAAGTGTTTTTTGCGGCCAACTCAATATACAAAAGAACCAGTACAAATCGGATTTAATGTTTGGCAGGAAAAATCTGAAATGCCCAATCGAAAATGACATAACCTTTTAGAAAGTTTTAGTCACCTATACGAAAAGAGTACGTTCGCAATAGAAGTATGAATTTATTTTTACAAGTTCCTAAGCCGGTAATTCCTAAAAATCGCTAAACTTCGGAGTGAATAGCATAAATTTGGATAAATCCCAAATGACAATTTTAAGGAACCAGTGAAAAGTTCGAGTAGCCAAATCAGAGATAAATAGCCAGCGCTGCTAACACTGCTATTTGTGTATCAGCTGATGGGATTCTCCACAAATTATTTTCCGCTGCCTTTTCGCAGATTTCGTTCCGAAACAGGTCCGTATTAGGCTTAAAGCTAGAAATCATGTGTATATCGTATATGTGCATATTTTAAGCATGCGTTTACGCGCTTGATTCTGCATGAGGAGATACGTGCACATAAATTTCACGCACGCCAAGATTCACATTCTAGCATATGCAGACATAAATTTGGGTAATTTTTCGTCTTGATTATCACCATTTTTGTTGGAAAAGCTATTTTTATTTTTGCCTATAGGCGAAGTGTTTGCTATGTTTTCATTATGGAATGAGGAAGCAGTAATAATGCAGTTGGTATACAATTGTTAGTGTTTTTTTTCGACTGGCCTGTGTCTGGGGGGGCACGTGCCCCTGTGCCCTTGGATAGGGATGCAAGTTTAAAAGACAAACCAATTATTTCTCAAGTTATAGGGATACTAAAATTCATCACAGGTATCTATGTATTTGTATACTTTTGGTAAGAAATAAATACATTTGGTGTGTATTTTACCAATGAATTTAAATGTGATAAGATAGTTTTGGACCCGATAAGTGGGGCTGTTGTTGATATAAATATTTTAATTGAGTTCCTCGAAGTACTAGTTCCACGCAGACAAAGTCGCGAGTGCCAGCTAGTTTTTATTAATTACGTACCTTCGCGTGACCGAAATTTTTAACCAAACAAATTTTTAATTCCGGTTTCAAAATTATAAGCCTAATTATTTAAACCTGTAGGTAGAACCACCTCGATTTAAAATTTTAAACCGCACTCTTACGGCGACTTAAGTTGACTTTCGAATGGCTCAAATTAATTTCTACAACATTCACGCAATTTTCAACTAGATATTGAAGAGGTAGGTATTCGTTTGAGTTATGCAATTTGCCTAATTGATTAAAAAAAAAGGTCTCCATAACTTCTAATAGAGTAGTTTAAGAACTCAAAACAGTTGCCATGAACTCTCAGATTCTATTCACAGTGTAAAAATTACTCGTATAGTCTAGATCTACATATCCGCGAATGAATTCGTTCTTAACCTCAAATTATAAATTGCTACTAGAGGCTGATGCCTGATACTCGCAAACAGCTGCGATTAAGAAGAGTGTTTATGTGAATGAAATTTCAAAATCTACGATGTTGGCTTGTTTCGAGTTTGCCATTCACTCTCATTATGGATAGTCCTTTATCGCACCTATACGCATCCAAGTGGATGACACTATTAATTTAAATAGCAATTACATTCATAGAACCAGAATAAAAATCACAAATAAAACTTAATGACACACTTTGGAACATTTGCATTACAACAACTAACCCTTACTCGAACTACCAATAGCTTAAACCTTGTAAAACGAGTGAATATTGTGCAGGAGCAGGATGGTTTGAACCGCGCAGCCAACCCCAAAACCAAGCAGCGCCGCTATCGGGACTTAATAAAAGAAACAGCCGGAAGTAAATACACCAGATAAATTACAATGCAATGTTCAATGTTGTTTACGCATACTGAAATGTAGTAGTAAGCAGAGCCTCATTTGCAAATACTGCATCCATGCAAACTACCCGCTTTTGAAGTTCTTCTCATTTTTTATTTTATTTTATGCAATTAATCTGAACCTGTGTAGAATATGCCCATAAATTTAATCTCTGATAAATTATCTAATCAAGTTTGATTGTCAACATTTCATTCAGGCATTTCTGTACCTAGCTCCACACACATTTGGTTAATTTGGGCTGTATTTAAAATTCATACGCCAGCTACCCAACATGCTTCGCGTTTCGCAAACATGAAGCATAACTCTTCAAAGCAAACACACACTATCTCAGTTTCAGTTACATTTTCGAATGTCAGTCCTGTAAGGTCGACCACTTATTCCCATTAATCACACCCTGTATCAATCAAAACACACAAGACCAATCAAACGTTTACCATCCCATTGCTGGAATTTCCTAAGACAATTATCCAGGAACTTAGTAGATATCTGTTACACGAAGGAGCGCACGTTCCAAAGATTACAAGCCATGAAGCTTTCCTCAACGTGTACACCGTTGTCAAGTATTTGGCCTTGCATTCATTGCCACTTGAAAAACTATACGTGGTATAATTCATCATTCTATTGAAACTCCCTGGAAGAACAAATATTTATTATCTGCTCACGAAGCCGGTCTGTTATGTGTGGCTGTTACTATCGGTGGTTTAAATCAAAACCCAATTAATACGACTTTAAAGGAGAAAAAAGTGAGACATTTGACACATCGACCACATTCCCCTGAAGGCTTTTTTGTAGTGCGACTGGTAGTGGAAATGGACAACGACACCGACACGGACACCGACAGCACCGAGCGGCAACTGACCCTACTACTGACAGCTTACAACCAAATGTCCAGCAGTCATTGTTCATTCTCGATTCATGTTTTTTTATATTGTGCGATCACAGATCTCCATAGGACACATCGTGATCTTTAATTGGATTAAGGCATCCGTCAAGTGTGCACAAGCAGAGTAAGACGTTACGAGATCGAAAAACTAACCGATTGCCCGTCATCTTGTTGCATTGGGGTGATTGAGTCTAATCCTCCAGAAGCAGAGGTCTTAGATTGGATTACTGAGAAAAGAACGCTACAGCCTTGGCCATATTGTAGGGTTCAGTGATCATTGGCCATGTTTCGATTAAAATTGAACAGAAATTTTGTATGCGGGGGGTAGTTATTAAGTCCCTAATACACTGGGCAATAGGTTTATTGCCATATATAATAAAGTAGCTATCTGCTGATTTTTCGAATAATATGCTAATAGGCATTCATTTTAAAAGATATATAGGTGTGTGAAGTTTCAGAATTGACACTTAATCTTTTTAGCGGTTCCAATGGCTAACATTTATTGGTGTTCGTGGTTAGGCCTGCCACTCAGCATTAAGATCAGGGAAGGTGCTCAACTAAGTGAAACATTAGTCGAACACTGTCAGTGACGAGGTATTTTTTTTTTCATTGTATGGCCTAAGAAATCGGAAAATGGCGGAACCGCAAAAAGTTGCGACTTGAAAGAGATGTACTACTTTCGTAGATTATAAACAATACTGGATCTGGATCCTTTATTTTATTTTCGCTGATCCCTTATGTGGACTCGTCCTTTAGCATCGCTTTGTACGGAGAGCTTGCAATCATTGGAGTCTTCCCTCGGCATTTGGATGTTCCACATATTTGTTTTGTAACTTTGAGGTCGACTAAATTTTTAACAATTTTCCTACCTTAAGTTAGATTTTTTGTTTAATTTAATATTTGTTTGCGACTATAGTGTGGGCTCCCTAGTCCCTAAATGCTTACACTTGCTAAGGTGGCATACAGGGATGCAGAAATCAGGTTTTACAAGCTAAGTACATGTGCCTTTCGAAACCTTCCAATGTGTCAGATCTTCCGAGCTTGTACCATTTCTGTAAATAGAAACCGCAAATCGTTTTATGTTTTAGAGCCATGTTGCTATGATGACTTATTTACTATGTAAAGGTATTCCATCTAAAGGGTGATTTTTTAAGAGGATTAGAACTTTTTTTAAAAAAAAAACACAAAAAATTCGAAAAAATGAATGAAATATTTATTTGAATCGATAGTTTGAACCTTGCAATTTAATGTTTAAAGATAATTTCATGCAAATGTTGACCGCGGCTGCGTCTCAGGTAGCCCATCCGCTGAGTCCAATTTTGGCATACTCTTTCACACATATCGGCCGGTATCTCACGAATGAATGCATGGATGTTGGCTTCCAGTGCGTCAATCGAAGCGGGCTTGTCCCTATACACATTAGCCTTGGCATACCCCCACAAAAAATAATCTAATGGTGTCAAATCGCACGATCTAGGCGGCCAATTGACCGGCCCGAAACGTGAAATTAACTGTTCACCAAACTCGCCTCGCAATTGCGCCATTGTTTCGCGTGCTGTGTGGCATGTGGCACCGTCTTGTAGAAACCACATATCATGCAAGTCAAGAACTTCCATTTCGGGCAAAAAAAAGTTTGTTATCATCGCTCGGTAGCGTTCACCATTGACAGTAACGCTGCGATTCGCATCATCTTTGAAGAAATATGGCCCAATAATGCCGCCGGCCCATAAACCGCACCAAACAGTGGCTTTTTCGGGATGCATTGGTAGCTGTTGCAATGCTTCTGGCTGATCTTCACTCCAAATGCGGCAATTTTGCTTATTTACGTACCCATCAACGAAAAATGAGCCTCATCGCTGAACACAATTTTTCGATAAAAAAGCGGATCCTCGGCTCGGATGAACATTTCGAACCGAGCACGAATTTTGATAGTAAAATTCAATAATTTGCAAGCGTTGTTCATTTGTAAGACGATCCATGGTTAAATTGCAAACCAAACTGAAGCTGTTTGACAGTGACACAAGGTACTAAACACACGTCAGCTGTCAAAACCAGTGTTGCCAAAACCAAACCAGCTAAAAAATCACCCTTTATATCTATACACATCTATCTATATAGATAAAAATTTAGCTTTAAAATTGTGTTCGTTTGCCGCCGATTCACGCCTAAACGCATCTACCTTTGGTATTGGTCTATATATCATTTTTGTGCAGTTTGGTTGAAATCGGAAAAACTATAGGTATGCGTGTGTTGTGCGTGCTTAAAAAACACATGAATTTCAGTACATTTTGTTTTTTTTTGGATTTGAATGTTTTTTTTTTATTTTGTTTGCCTTGAATCCAGAGATGGTTTAGAAACAATGAAAATAAAGAAAATTCCCATCAGGTGGCGCTGAAGGCACATTTCGTTTTTCATCTCCTTCTATATAAAGGGTTTTCCAATAAGAGGTGTTATTTTGGTATTCAAAGAAAAATGACATTTTTTGAGATAAATGATCGGATGTTTATTTCATAATAAAGAGGAAGGTATGCCGTTAATAATGAAAAATAACATCAGCCAAATAGCCACCACGAGCACGAATACAGGACCATATCCTTTCCATGAAATTCCAAATCGCAAAGTGGCTGCCCTATGTCCTCGATAGCCGTATTTTCTATTTGTCAAATATCAAAGAATAAAAGCTCCAAAAGTGACAGCTACCGAAATAGCATGTCATTATATCAAAATAAGTCGGATTGTATATGAATTGATGTTCTCTTAATGCGTGAACCGGTTTTGTTTCTGTCAATTTCAAATGAAAGGCCTCGTCAATGCCAAGGTTTGTATGTATATACGGTCTTTGTATGTGTATTGGTTATACGAGTTATAGGCAATTTAGCGAACATACCTGTATTGTCAATCTCCGAAACCCCTCAATCGATTTATATGAGATTTTTTAGATGTGTATGGTTGGTTACAGCTAAAGGATAGGATAGTTCTGGTGGCCACCTGACGGGTGGCGCTGTTGTCAATCTCCGAAACCACTCACCTGAATTCAATGGAATTTTGTTGATTGGTATGTTTGGTTCCAGCTAGGAAGATAGGTTAGTCTTGGACCCGATAAGTTGTGCTGTTGTCGATGTCCAAAACCACTCAACCAATTTCAATGAAATTTTGTGGTGGTGGGCGCCAATCGCAAGCATTAAAGAATATGTGATGGACTATGTGTTCGAAGGCCATACTGCGTTTGGTAGAAAGAAGGGAGGAATATTCTGTTCGTTATTCGTTTACTAACAAATTGACCACTCGCCGAAGTAGTCCAGTATACTAACCACTGAGCCAATTATCCGAATATTGATTCTTACTTCCCGGGTAAACTTCGAGCGACCGCAACATACATAGATACAAACAACATTTTCGTGACTACTCGTATAAAGAGAGAAATTGATACAGCATTGGCGTACACTTTTTTGCAACTCATTGTAAGCAGATTTAAAGAAATAATATACTTCAAAGCGTTATTATTATGTTAGGTATAGCATTTCTCCCTCTTCGTTGGAATTTCGATGCCTTGAAACGCTTTCCCGGAAAAGTGTGCGATTTTAAGGAATCTGACAAAAATTCTTTCAAACAATACCTAGATTACTTTGTTTTTTTTTTTTGTGAAATTTTATGGATTCATTACATTTCACTATGATTGTCACATACAAAAAAGAGATCGTGTAAGTCACTTGTCTATATATATAAGCTAATGGTTAATCAAGTGTGATTTTCTTGCCTTAGAAAGTTAGATTTTTCTTAAGGCTTAATCTGCGAATGATTTTTTGAAATAGTAATTCTTTCATTATTGAAAAAATTGGTACGTATTTATCTCTTTGTTCCTCAAAAACATATCTTTGTATCAATGTTTATTAAGATTGATACAAATTAAATTAAATTAGTAAGTAGGATTTTCAGCACGCAATTACAACAACTATTGCGAGTCTTAAAGTGTCAAGTAGAGCGTAGTTGTTGTAACTGCGTACTGAATTTACTTTGCTTTGCTGCGATCGAAGCTCAAAAAAACAGGTCTATTGTCATACAGCGAATATTGTTACTTACTTTTATGATGAATAGCTGATTGGTCTTGCCAGTAAATCACACTTATACTATTTTACTACTTGGAGCGCTATCGTCATTAAGGTAGGCAGATGACTTTAAGTCACATGAGCTTGCAGGTTGGGTTTGTTTTATTTTTTTGATTGGTATATTTTTGACACGGAAGTTTTGTTTAGATTTTATTACTCCTTGAATAGAAAGCTACGGTTACGGTTATACATATCTACTCATGATATTTAGGATTGAAGCTTAGTATCCTGCTCGCGCTAAATTTTATCTCCCATACAAAAATGTTTACTTAACTTACTTAACGGGCTCCCGACCCGTGGAGAGTCTCTGCCTGAGACACTGGAGCCTTCCATCCTCTGCGATCCCGGGCACGCTGCTTCCAGTTGTCCAGACCAAGCGCTCTGGCATCCGCGATGGCTTGGTCTTTGAAACGGAGGTTCGGTCATCCTTGTCGTCTCGAACCTGGCGGCTGGGATTCGAAGATCCTCTTAGCTGGAGCATTATTGTCCATTCGCTCGATGTGGCCGAGCCAATGTAGTCGACGTATTTTTATTTTTACAAAGATAAAATTTAGCGAGGCAGTTTAGCAAAGCAGTATCCTGTTCGCACGCTAAATTCTTAACTTCATGTAGATGGATCGATGAAAAGTCTCCACTCAATTAGCTCGAGAAATAAATGTCCGGTATATTAAATCGAAGATAAATTGACATAAAAACGGAGGAAAAAGTTTGTGTTGCGTTTACTATCAATTTTTCTTATACCATCGTTTTGGAACGATTCAAATACTGTGATTTCTTTGAACTTTGAAATTTGAAAACTGAAAAAATTACGTTTACTGATGAACAAATGGTTTTTGTCCCATCTATATGATGTTTTATAATAATTTAGCGAGCATTTATCTTTGGTGTGGAGAAACGAAGTGGAGACTAGGGACGCTAAAATTTAGCGCGAGCAGGATACTAAGTTGAATTTAAAAGCTATGAACATTTGTTTCTTCAGTTTTTTTTTGTACTCCCGATTACAGTAAATAAAAACTGTATTAGGGAATGAAATCAAACAACGTCAACTCACTAATATAATCAAATAGTTTTTACTTTTCTACTCAAAAAAAAAAGATTCAAATGCGCAGCTACCAAGCGTATAAATTTCGTTTGTTAACACATCTTTAACTCCACAATTAAAATATACAAGATGCACAATCTTAATTTTTCTTCCAGGAAGGAATAACAGATCCCCCATCAACCTCGTCAATAAGTCGCCTTCTACGCGGATCTGATCGCACCATCGACGATGGACGTAAAGATTACAGCATCCATGGGATATTAGGTGGTAAGTATACTTACTTCTATGTTCTATAGAAGAGGCACACAAACTGTGTCCATTATTAATCCACAAAAATCCATTGCTCACAAATTAAATATCAGCAATGGATAGACAATAAAGATCATCAAATTATATCCAATAAAATTCTAATATTGGTTATTGTAATGAAAATTTATTCACCAAGAAGCTATCTGCTGCCTAAATCTCTGATTTATCAATATTTCCTATTGGCATCAATGTGTAGAGGATAAGAACTTAACGAGTATATGTATTTTATAATCATTACCATTAAACCATTCGGTTCGTTTGATTCGGGATTCGTCTTCTTTTTTTGATGGGATCTAATGATACACACACGCATATCTACTGTTGCGGGGCCCACGAAGTCCCCGTAAAAATGCATCATCATCGCATCTCTGATCGACATCGACACTGTGAATGGCTGATAGATCAGCTCCCCTAGAAAGTTCACAGTTGCTTTAGATAAAAGAATCGAAAACAATCTGTAAATCAAAAAGTAAAATGTATCTGAATCGAATAGTGGCCTCACTTCCAACTGGGTGGCTACGCATACACCGCTGTACATAGTCTCGGCATCAAAGGGATTCCGAACTGTGATATGGATTCTCCCAGCCACATGAAACCTGTATCTATGCTAGATGTGCTCTTTTGTTGTTATCGAATCTGGTGAAAGGCTTTTTCTTCATTGTATCGTCTGTGATATGGCTAAACATTAAACACGGGTATTTTTTCTTCTTTTTTTTTTGAATGGGCAAAGGGACTCTTTGTGCTCCTTCTGTGCTGCTTAATGGCAGTTGAATCACGGACACCATTTTTGTCAGTAGTGTCATTGATTTGAATGAATACAGAAAAAAAAAAAAAACACCTTCACTATGCATTGAAGGCCGCCTGTTATAGCAATGAGAGAGAGCCTTTGTCGAACTGTTTGCGTATATTGAACGATTATATTCTTTTGTGTCGGCTTATGTTTATGCACTTGCAATGTTGCATGAACCGCAATTTTAAGGTGTCTGCCGCAAAGTTGAAACACTCGTGAACAATGACGGCATTCAATAATCCAACAAGTGGAAATAGGGTCTAGAAGTCAATCGATTGATTTCACGGTTGTTGCAGTTGTTGCCAAATAAAATGATACAAAAACAATTGTTTCGCAAAAATGGTTGCGGGAATAAATAGATAAAAAAATTATAAAGTAAAATAAAGCCAAAATTGCATGTATAGAAAGAACAGAACCCCAGGTAATATTTTGAGGTGGTTGGAGAATGATATTTCATCACGCGGAAGACACCTATTACCAATTTGTTTTGTTCGTTGAGATGGCTGTTGTGCAGTAATTTCTTATACCTAAAAATTAAAGCGATTTTAAGAAATCAGTTGTGACCTTATAGCCCACCCTGGTGGGCCAAAAGCTTACACGAAATTCTTTTTGACAGATCTATCGAACGGTAACCAACAATTTCTAAAAATCGGACACAGAAGGCTTAGGGCAGGTTCGACGAAAGGCTCCAACAGGATGCATTCAAATTGTTATAATTTTAAACAATGAACTAGACACATTTATTCAGGAAATGGAAAGGCGAAAAGTTAGGTGCCGTTGCTTCTGATTGTGGCTTCCTAACGGTATTTACGTTAAACTAAGGAAATCCGCATCTGATGACGCATTAAAATACGAAAATTATTTTAAAGCCAACGAATTGTGTTTAGAAAAAAATAGCACCAAATAAAAGCATTATTGACTGATCTAAAAAATGCAGGTTATATTGCAATGGAGGATATACAATACAATATAAGTTCCAAGTAGCTTCAAGTTTTTAGTGATAAGCAACTCGGCTAAATCACCGGTAGTGAAAAAATGTCGGTACCTCGGTATTAAAACCCATATCGAAACCAAATAAAGGCTCGGTAAAATCTATTTTATTTGCCATGTTTACCTAAAGTAACAATTTAAAAAATGCTTGCTATAAGTACGAAGTGGGGTAACTTGGTCCCACCTTAACTTGTAATTAATTTTGCTGTTATTAAAAAATTGACAAAAATGTGTTTTTGAGTTGAATTTCCGATAAGAACTCCAAAAAAAGACTCGGCTACCTAGTAAAAGAATAAAAGCAATTTATATTAAACGGAATAATGTCCCCTCTTCGATACTCTAAAAGTTATAAAGCTGAACGATACTGGCTGTTATGTCTGCCATCGGCGAAGTATCTTTCAGCGAGATATTGGAAAATAAATAACACACAGCATTGCATCTCTTCACAACCTTTCCAACAAAACAAAAATCAAGCGAAAGTGCTTATCACTCCAGTTACGACACTGAGTAAATCCGATAGAAATAATGTTACTTCCTTAGGTACCCCTGCCTCCCTAATGCAGAAATAAATACAAAACTGTTATAATGTCCCAAAAGATAGTTACATTGTATATACATGTTAAATTGAACCTCCTAAATTTTGTGAACAGTATCAGTGGCGATTCCTGGTCTTAAGCATTGGGTTAGCTACGTGCTCACTTCTCACAAACAAAAAAAAAAAAAAAACAAAAGCGCACTTTCATATTCCAAAAGCACGACAAAAATAATTATTATGTATTTACTCACATTTATAGGTAATCCACGCAAATATAAAATTATAAATCGCACTTAACTTTTGGAATTGAATTCAATAAGACTATTAATTCAGTCAAATAAGAACACAACCACAACGACACATTCTTATTTTTACTGCAATTTGACTAGAAAGAGAAACACACAGAAGTACAAAAAAGATAACGCGCAAAATATACCTGCTTGCTTACACTTACACTCTACTTTCAAGTTTTATCGCATTTGTTTGCGCTTACCCTTCCGTATATTTTCCTGTGCTTTGCTTACGACTGGTAGAGGTAGTCAAATTACACACTTATACAGATTGTAGGAAATTCGGTAGCGCAATTTCTTACGCTAAAATGCCAAAAGCAGGAGACTTTTCTAGGAGAGTTTTAGATTATGTGTGTGCGCAGTGTTGTTATATCGTGGGATTTATCCCTTTTTGTGGGAATTTCGATGTCCGAAAAGCCTTCCGTGGGATAAAGGGATAATGCACCAAATCGTGGGATTTTCAGAAATCTAACAAAAACACTTTCAAACTATAAATTTTTGGTGAAATTCTACCAAAACACCTGTATTTCACCATGATTATCAACGAACTGAATGTCCATAAAAAACAGCTCATGTCTTTTATCAAAATTTTCTAGTACCAAAAAATAATAATAGCAGTGTTACAAACTGCGGTTTTTATACTAAAGGATAATTTAACTTGATTTTCTTTCCGTGTAATACAAATTTTACTTTTGAAAACTGGATTTTAATGCAAAAAGTGTCGTGGGTTTTAAAAAGGGAATTTGAGTATGGTGAAAAGGGAAAAATGACCACGCTTCGTGGGATAAATGAAGAGAGAGTGCTAACAACACTGTGTGTGCGTGCAGGCAGGGAATTTGCGGTATCGCAAGTTGTAACGCTTAAGAGTATTTCAAGTGAAACACAATAGTGTGTTTGTGTAGGCAAATATTATTTGTAAAAGATAGTTTTGTTATTTAGTATGTCATTGATTATTGCAATTATTAATCTTCATAATTACTTTAACCTCGTTATTTGCTGAATTTTGCGTATATGTATTTCAATTTATTTTCTTGGTTTAGCGCCGCTAAACTAGCTAACTGAGAGGAGTCGCCCCTGAAGAGTATAGAGCGGAAAAGTCTTGAACTCCAACCAATCAACTCATGATTGCTGCGCGGGCTGAAGAAGCAATGAGCGTAAAGCATATATATTCCTTCAAAGATTATAAGTTTCAGCTTCAGCAAAGGCGTCTGAATATTTGAAGTTATTTTATCGCTTCATTTGTCCACCTAATGCACTAATACTTTAGATACAAATAATCACCGAATAATTGCTGTTCAATATATGACCGACATCCTATACTACTCTGTCATTTTCTCCGTTGTCATTGTTGCCTTTCTCATGAACGACTTAATGCGTCATAACATTAATAATCCTATTTACGATGTACAATACAGGCAGTGCAATCACACCGCCTGTAACTCGCATATCAACATGCAGCATCCTCTGGTAGGTTAGACCCCAATGCATCTGATGAATCGACTTCCGACTTTCGTCTAAGACGACAAACGTCTATTAATTAAGCGTTTTTTCAAAAAAAAAAAAAACTAATGGACGGATTTTTTATCTATTTCTTAAGGAACGAATTGATAATACAATTTTAATTGTGGAGAACTTTGGCGATGTGTCATTGTGTACCGCGTATTTGTCCAAAAAAACATTCCCTCATTGAACGGGGTTTTTAATCTGCACAAAGCGCGCAACATCAAAGTGATTCTCTGACAATGGTCAATCGGAATCGATATCAAAAGAGTTATGAAAAAGTAAACTGAAAATAAATCTGATGAAGAGGAAGAGAGGAGGTTGCGGCAAGGGATTTGAACTAATTTCTTTCAGTTTTGGGCGCGGTGTGTCTGTGTGTACTGACAGATCGACAATCAACAGTAGCTCGGGCATTAATTTGAGTGACACACGCCGTCTTGTATATCTTGTTGTATATTCGATTCCTAGCTTCAGGTGAACCCGAGGCAGCGTGTAGTGTAGACACGATTTTTTCATCGACTTGCTACGATTAGGCTGATTGATGACAATTCTCATGTCCACATCCACATTCCTTTTGATCATCCAAAAGTAAGCACCCAAAAATCGGATCAAATTAAAAATGAAAATAAAACTAAATGTCATTAATTTCGCCAAAGGCAGAAATCAGAATTAAGAAATATACTAAGGGCTTCTATTATTAAAGCATCGCATAATGGCACCATGTACCTTACCTATAAGGCGCGCGAGCGGCTCTTTTCTGTGATCAGTCTCACACAATGTTTTCTTTTCGATTTATTTCTCTTGTTGGAGCTCAAATATGCGGTAGCAAAAGAAGGCGCTGAATATTCCATTGAGAACTCGTTTTCCCGATGGTGAAGGGGAGTGTAACGTCTAATGTGTCATGTATCCTGCCACCTTTGGGTGTCGAATGGGTATGTCTGCCTTCGAATGCGAAAAACGTAAATCTCTCAGCCCGTATTCTCCTTTGCATTTTTTCAATGGAATTCGCTCCCTCCTGTCCTGATCCGGATTTGTTATTTAATCATAATGTTGGTGTTCCCACACAACAAAAATTGAAAAAAATTAGAATCTGGTGCCAATAGCTGTTGGTTCATGTATATGTTGGTTTATATTGACTCGCTTATGATATAGAGTTAGAATGAAACTATCAACAATTCAGAACTCATTTGATATTGTTGTGTTATTAGACGGTGATTATAATTTGCGTTATATTTTCTTACCAATTTTATATTAACGATGAATATTTATAGAACAAACACAAAGGAAAATATTTTGATATGCCATATGCATCTGGCCTCTTAGTTTCTTAACATAATTTAATCTTTTTAGGAAGGTAATACAAGACTTCTAATGCCTTTGCTTGTCATTATTATAGATAGCTCTGAAATAGGTTCGTTCAATAGCATGCAGCTTTATATTAACTCTGACTGTAGCGTTAGAATTGTAGTTCCCAGCTTAGAGAGTTTATCAGCCTAACAAATTTCTCTGTGCGCAAGCAGCTGTTTTGCTGCTTAAAATGATGATGCTTTATGGAATATCTGCAGTCTAGCAGACAAACGCCAGGAAAAAGGTGTATCTATACAAGGGTCGTGCGATAAGTATGTGACTTTGAAATAAATTGCTGTTTTTTTTTTTTACCGAAATTGAATTTGTTTTTCAACGTATTGTAATCCACGTTTCCTATCGATATTCGAACTTTTTAACTCTGCAACAGAATGTAATTTATTTCAAAGTCTGCAAAATAGGTATTCGTTACATCGATAGTTTCTTCATTCCAAGAAATACTTACATTATTTCCCGAGCCATTTTTTCATATTAGGAAATATTGGAATAGGGTGGGATAGGAAGAAGTTCATTGAGCGATTCAGCTAATTAAGCTGTTGCTACTGCGGACAAAATATAAATATTACGAAAACGCCGTTAAAAATAATCATTGAATTACACTTGAAAAATTCCAAATTCAGGTTTTCAAATCGTCACCAGAATCCGTGTCGGTCCACCATCAGCAAACGCGGCAACCATCTTGCCGAACATTTTTTCAGACCAAAAGGTTATGCAGGATACAAGTGACGATATCATTGGAAATCGTTACAATCTTAGCTATCTCGGGAAACTTGTACCGGCGATCGTCCAACACAAAGTCATGGTTATTTGGACGTTCTCGGCGCTTAACGTCTCATATATACGACCGAAACAAATTTGATTTGATTTTTTTATTATATGTACGAGTAGTAGGTGGCCCAAATAAGGCCCACCTTATAGTTTTTCGTTAATAACTTGCAAATGCCTAAAAGAAAATTACTTAATTGACATTAGCATAAGCCTTAGTTTAGTTATTTACATAAAAACACAACATTTATTTGTTAAAACCCAATTTGAAATATATTTTCATAACATTTTTAAAAACCTTACCTTGGGCCTTATTATGAACACCTGTTCCGAATAAGGCCTTAACATAATTTTGTTCAGTTACTTTGGTTATCTTGCTAAAATAAGAAGTCCTTTGTCATGAAACAAATAAAACAACGTAGTTTATTATTTAGATATATATTATAATATAATTTATTAATACAAAACAAAAATTAAGCACAACCTTCTTGACTAGGAAGAAAAATTAAAATAAAAAAAAAAGAATAAATTTGACTTCAACAAATTAATTTAAAATAAGGAGATTTTTATTAAGAATAACATTTAATGTTAGGATATCATCTGACGACCATTCTGCCCGCTTTCTGTTCCCTAATTTGGTCGCTTTGACATTTTATCTAAAAACAACCCAATAAAAAAAAAACAATTTTATTCTTTCATATATTAGGAAGGCCCGTTTATATTTTCGGTGGGCCTTTTTAGGAACATGAAAAACTTTTCTTTGCAAAAATTTTAACGAAAATCTACTCAAAGAATTAAAAATATACTTAAACCATACTAAACCTTAGTTTTATATGTGGGATATTTAGTGTGAAAACTAGACTTACCCGAATTATTATTTGCAACAAAATCAGTTACAAAAAATCAATTTCTTATAAAAAAGTGCGTGCGTGCACATTCACTAACTTGTATCGACTGTAAGAAAAAACACGATTGCGTTAGACGGAAAATTCCATACATTTTAGTGTAGACATAGGTGTCCACAAACACATTTAAAATATAAATCCTGTTGCTTGTTGGCTATGCCATTTTTTCCACACTGGGCCTTATTAGGTAATGGGCCTTATTTGGACCACCTACTTACTCGTATACCTTACCTATTCCAAGAAAAAGAGCTAAGATGTTATAAGGCGTTGGAAGTTGGCTTTGTATCGTATGTAACAGAGACAAACCATACTGAGACCCCCAACTCACAATCCTCTTGCCGCTGGCCCCCTCAGTTTTTTTTTTCAAATTCGCCATTTTGTATTCCTATCGGTGTTATGTCAATTGGGAATCCGTGTGACATGCGAAAACATACAAAAAATACAAAAATAAATGCTGCCAACATCGGCAACCGTGGGGAAATCTGAAAGAGTTCGGGAATACCACATTTTAGCAGTTGGTTAGTAATTATAAATTTTTTGAAGGTGAATAATTTGATTTGTGTTGTTAAAAAAACAATCAAAAGGAGATATTTTACATACTAGAAATATATTAGGACAAATATGGTTGTGTATTTCCCTCTTTTGGATATATTAACTTCGATTTCGTGTGTATTTTTTTTCTTAAATAATAAAGAAAATTTTTTCAAACTGTTTTTATTTTCCCTCAACTAATCTACATTCTTAATTTTTCGTAAATATTTTAAGCAAATGTACACTTATTCCTAAAAAAATATTATTCACACGTAACGAAAAATTTCAAATTTAACAGATAAATTTCTATGAAAATGGCAATGGCTTGCAGCATTTCGCCCAAAGCGGAAGTGGCTCATATTTATTTGGAGTGTATTGGTGACTCAGAATTTTCGAAGTTACGTGTCAATAAGAATTTCTATGTATCAATACTAGCGCAATAGGAAGGAAGCGATGAGTTAAAACGCTTCTCAACTAAATTGGGGAACCGCCAATGGTAACTTCTGTTGTGCAAATTGTTGCTTAAATATAAGGCTCTAAAATAACTTCTGTTGTCAGTTATGGGTTTGAAGGTATAGGTTGTATGAAGAACAGAGCGAAAAGGAGATAGGTACCTTACGTTTCGGTACTTTGATTCGACCAATGTAAAACGTCAACAGGATTTATCAGGTCTATGTTAGTTATACCAACGCGTTGAATTGTTTTTATATTCTTACGGCTTAGTTTAAATCTTGACTTCTAAATATCAACTGATATGCTGGTGAGATTTTCTTGACTA
This sequence comes from Cheilosia impressa, assembly GCA_948293265.1. Taxonomy (NCBI): domain Eukaryota; kingdom Metazoa; phylum Arthropoda; class Insecta; order Diptera; family Syrphidae; genus Cheilosia; species Cheilosia impressa. The sequence goes on along the minus strand of OX411884.1, from coordinate 36,998,505 downwards.
GATTTTCCGGCTACCCGTCAATGAACGTCAACTGGAAAACTTTTCATGCAACCAATCTGGGCAAGAAAATCTGAAATAAATCAAGTCCGTCAGCTGTCAGACTTACTAAACTAGAAATCCAAACGTCTCCATTGTGAAAAAAATTAAAACTCTACGGTTTAATTTGAATCTTTATAAATAACATTCATAAATGTTATATACAACAAATAATTAGCAACTTAGGTACATGCCAATATAATTCTTATACAGCTACCGTGTGTATTGGATAAAGCTGCCTCAAGTGAAAAGATCGATGTGCTACCAAAGCCGAAGTGGAAATAGGTTGAATTGAAATAAAAGTTTGTTTAATCAAAGATACACCTACTGCTAACTTATTCCTATGTAACAATTTTAAAGAAATTTTGGTCAAACATAGTTCTTAGAAGAATAAAAACAGAAGTCGACTGTTAACTGGGTTTGCGCGTTAAGTGTGTTTTTTTCTTGTGACTGATTTCAAATATATTTTTGTCCAGTTTCAGTTAACGTTAAAAACGTCACACTGGAGAGCAAGTGACTTCTTCGTTCGCAGAATGGTATTGCTTTGTTTCTTCGTGCTACTAACTAAGTAAGTTAAGCAAGAAAAAACGATTTAAATAATGATCCAGTTCTAAAAATTTATGTTTTATTACTTACCTCAAATCTAAACTTATGCTAAAAACCTCCACAGAAATTTTAGAAAATTAATTCAACGAGCTTTAAAATCTAAGTGAAATAGGTTTTAAAACAATTTTTTGAGAAAAATAAAAAAATTAATATCACATGAGCAGCGTTTAAAATTCAGGTCGACAACATTTCTTATACAAAAAAAGACATACATCACTTCCTATCCCTTGCATAATTTCAATTATTTTGCAAGAGCTGCAACAAAAATGAGATAAGGCCATAGCACGCCATCAAACTGACAAAGCGTATCAAGTTCATACAATTACACATAAGTGGGAGCACCGATGCCATTGTTGGTTATATTTATTTTTTGCTTTGGATTTGAATCTTAGCGACGACTTATGCGACGTCAAACAGTGAAGATAATTAACTTTGGTTGGTTCGTCTAAGATTTGTTGTTTCCAGCATCCCACTCATCTTCCAGCTGCCATTGTATTAATTTATTAATGGTCAAGATAAGTGTTAGGTATACTTTCTTATCATTGCATTTGGAATGAAATAAAGTAACCCCCGATTGTATGCGATACAAATCATCCAGAACAAATATTGGGGGAATATTTTTAGAGCATTACGAAATGTTTGTGGTAACAATTTGAATTACGTTTTGCAGCACATAAAAGGCGCTAAGTGACATATTAATTGGACAAAATGAAAAAGTTGACCACACACAGCCTCGTCGTTGGTCGAATAGGTATACCTAATAGAAAACTTGTTCTGATAAGAAAAAGTTTTTTGTTCTTTAGTATTTATGTTGTTTATTGGTACCTACTGCATTCCATTCCAAACGAAGCGTTAATTAGGACATCGGCTTCTGTTCCATACAGGCTTAATAGTTGATGTGGATGTCAGCGTTGGTTTTGTTTACACCTATATGTAGAAAGTGGCCAAACATTCTTTTTATTGTCTTGAAGTGCTTTTGTATCGAATATGGCTTTACGGAAGATGCGAAGTCATTAAGTTTGTTAAAGTACCTATTCCTCGAGTGGTACCTATTCAAAAAAGGATAGTAATTGATCAATAATGGCACTGCTTTGTGTTTCAGTTAATTAACCGAAAACATTATCCACTATGCAGGATCTAAAATATTGTCCTACGAGACGACAGAACACTACTTAACGTAGGTACTATTATGTACATTATGTGTAAAAAACATTTTACAAACTATTGACAAAGTGTTCATTCGCGAGTCTAGGCGTGCCCTTTGAGGCTTATCTTATTTCGGAAAAAAAATTGCATCAGACCAGGCTTATTTACAATTTTGTCGGGAAATATCTTTGCCGAATACTTTAGTTCTAGCGTATTGTGTAATGATACATACCTACATAAAAATTGATCTTTATTTGCGCCTAAATTTCGGTAAAAGGCTAGAAGTGCCTATATTGTTACCTATCATCAATCGGTGCCGTGGCATAAATCCAAGTGATCACCTCTGAGTTTGGCCTCATGACTCTTTACCAAAGCTAGAAAAAGTTAACATTTTCTTGTAACTGAAGCTTATTAAAGAAACATAATTACTTATCGAAAAATTCTATGTAGAACTTTTCCTCTAAAGGCACCAAGTGACAAAGAACATAAACAGGGACAGAAACAGAATCCCATACATTTGCAACAGAAACAAAATTAGGAACAGAACAAATTTTTTTAGCAACCGAATTTAGAGACAGAAAAATGGCTGTTAGACGACAGAACGTAAACAAGTCTATATTGATTGCTTCTATTGCTGGCAGCACTATTTTTATATCCATCAATACGACAAAATTGCCATACTCTCGGACCTTAGCCAGTACACTGTCGCACAACCTTTACAGTATGCAGTCGATTCTTTTGAAACTTTTTTTTTTATTTATGTGACTTATAATAGGAAATATTTTTTTTAATACTATTTTAGACTTTTTATATTTGACGTGGCTATTTTTCTCAAATAAACAATAAAGTGCCCGGACACTAACACTCTCCGGATACTATTGCCTATACTTTATATCATAATCCTTCAATTATTGCAACTAGGAAATGTGGATGCAAAACTGTAGTATTGACAACATCTGTACTGTATTATTATAAAAATGGGTGACCAATGTGTCGAATAAACGAGAAAAAACGCACTGGATTGTGGGCAAGCAAATAATAAAGACGTGTCCTATTTAGAACTCTACACAAACCAAATAATAAATTTCAGCCAAAACACCTGGGTGCATATTCCGTATATCAACGATCGTCTAAACCAGCGTTTCCCAAAGTGTGCTCCGCGGAGCACTTGGTGCTCCGCGAAGGATATCCTGGTGCTCCGCGGCAAAATAAAAAAAAAACGAAATAGCAAAATTCGTGCGTGAATTTTACTTTTTATTTGTTTTTTTTGTACATTGATGTGACTCTGTGGATCTATTTATCATTTTTTACACATACATAACTGCGAAAATAGCGTAAGTGTAACGAAGTGCTCCGCGAGGAATGTTTCACCTAAAAAGTGCTCCTCGACCAAAAAAAGATTGGGAACCGCTGGTCTAAACTATATCGTTCTTGAAACTTTAATCACTAAAATAAATCATATTCTGCTCGAATTTTGTTGACAAACGTCAGCGTTCATAAAATTTTTGGAAAATGGAATGGAATAAGTTCTCAAACTTGTAATTTAAGCACTTAGTTGCTAGTTTTGGAGGTCTAACGTTTGGACGATAAAAGTTACGGAATGAGTGCCCTGTATTTCTACAATATTCTTTCTTTATAGCATAACCGAAACTATTTCCAACACAGAGTGAAATAATTGGTCCGAACTTTCTTCACAATCACTACTCGCATTACTAAAACCTAAAGTGGCCAAGCGCTTTATCACAAAACAATTAGACAATCAAAAGTTAACCTCCACGACTGTCAATCTTTGCAAAATGTCAGACAAAAGAAACCCTCGCCAGACAAAATGGCACTCAATTGCCCTAATGTTTTGATCTAGCCTCCTTTATCACACAATTGACAACAGGTCAATTCAAAAATAGAATTCAACACACATTCCATTTGACCTTTTGAATACAATAGCAACCACCATGATATCCTCAATTCGAATGGACCACAAAACGACCGCCTCGGCCGCAACCACCCGCAAAATGGCTCGCACCACTTACTTCACCAGAGCATCCCATCCCATTCCTATCCTTTCTACTCATCACTATGTCGGTCGATTGTCGGCATCGTGTGTGTTAAGTGTAAATTATTTCACACCTCCCGAAAAAGGAAACGAGAAATCACAACTATTAATTTCTTTATCTGCCTGACAAGGATCTTCGTTAAATGATTGCGCAAAAAAACGAAATACGAACTCGAATGCAGTTCAGCGAGAAAGAGATGCACCCACCAGTCAGACGTCAAACCGACCAACACCAACCGCAACAAACCGGCTCAGACACAATAGCCGCACACACATGGCTCCATACTTGTAGTCCTCTCATTTAACATAATTTTGGGCCAGCCCGAAAATGTCAACCAAAACAAAAGCGCCGCACGCACATCAAACGATCGTAATGCGTTGCGGCCGCTTTGAACTGCACATTGGAACGCTACAGGGAGTCTGCGAGGCGGTGCGTTAAGATCTTCGTGTTTTCACACATTAGGAGAGTTTGGTTCAATTTGGAACTCTGCTAATTTTGAATCTGAAAAATGATCTATTATAATGTGGACGAAGATTATCAGAGATTAATCAGGAGTGCATGTTCTGGATAAAGGATTCATTATTCAGTTAAAAGTTACAGAATTGCATTAATCATCACATCGTCATGTAAACATGTGTGGCAATATCTCAGTCAGGCTTCTAAACATGCGTCAGCTCACGCTTGAGTTAGGTTTTATTGCGGGGCGCACTATATGACACCCAATTAAGCGGTGCGACAACGACAACGACGACGCAACGATGGCGGTCCCAAAGAGTAACGTGATACTTAGTAGAGTTGATAGCTAAACTGTTGTTAGGTCTGCTACTATACCACGGCTACCAATCAATGCATATGAGTAGAGTAAGGCTAATACATTTTTATGATGTAACACCCATAATGAGGGCGAAGCTGAGGAATTCCCACAACGCGGGAGCGGTCCCTTTGACGTATTTGATGCGGTCCTTGTCGATGCGGTGGATTGTGCCCTGACCGGCAGCTGAGCTGTATGTAAGTCAATCGTGGAGTTGTAAATTGAATGACATATGTGATATTATGAGAATCCGAATGTGCGCCACCCGGTGGTCATTGGTAACTGAGAAGTGATTTTGAAGCTGGTTCCGTGAACGAGGTATCGTGGGAGTTTTTACTGAAAATAAAGAAATCAAATCAGATTTATATGAATATTTTATTCTGTTCTCTACGGATTAGGTTTTACATTATTTAAATCATTTTTCTGTATTCCTCTTTTAAAAAGTAATGTCACATATTAATAATTAGTTAATAATAGATGAAATAATAATTTTTTAACTATAAAAATAAGTATGACTTAATAGTGAATACATATTTAAATTTATACTAATGGGCAATATAATTGCAGCAAGTTAATAAAAGCGTATATCATTACCAAAACTGATCTTTTAGGTGAAACAATGTTAGGCAGTGATTAGCGTTTAGTATACTGCAATCAAGTGTAATTGAATCGCAGATCATTTTAAGCCATTTGACATTTTGTATGACAAGTTCAGGTGCATTGCGAAACCGATGTGTATCCAAGTTCTATTAGAAAATCGTCGGCAATCCTTTCTATAAATTAGGCAATTTTGTCTTGGCGGCCATACCAAAAAGAGTATTTCTATTCAACTGTTAACTAAGCCCGCTCTCTGTTTATTGATGTATGAACGCAATTATATTTACTTTCCTCACAATGTCAACATTGGGCCTATAACCATGTTTCCAATATTTATACGTTGCCAACGACTTATCATCAACTAACCAACCGAGCTTCTATAAAGACTGTTTGTGGGTCATAATGCAATCGTTCCAAGCAATTACTTCCAACGTTTTAAGGACTGTATCAGACAAAGGCATAGATCAAAAACGCTGCAGGCATATAATTTTGTTTAGAACTTTGTGCCCGAAAAAAAAGAGGAGTACCATTGCATTGGAGAATCCTGTGTACAGTTTAATAACGACTAACTACACCCTTTTCCCATCGCTTCTTCAAAATTTTCCGAAAGTGCCCACTAAGGTACATCAATTTATAGAAAACACCATTATTTCTTCATGCGGCCATCATTCACACGTACGTACTCACAAACACATACAGGAAAGTTGAGAGATAGGCAAGGATTTTCTTTCAACATTTACATAATAAATCGGGTACGTGCATGGAAGGTGACAATATGTTTGGTATTTGGATTTTAGTCTTCATTTGTCCACGACTTTTTTTTAATTCCTTGTTTTCACATCTTTTTACAACATTGACTGCTTTCCATAAAAAGTACTTCTTTTGTTAAAGAACTTTTGCCCATTCAAAATTGAACACAAATTTAAATATTCTCTGTGTCCATTAGGATTCTCAGATTTGCTCTCTCTTATCTCGAAATTTGGCCTTGTGACGCTTTGCGAAAGTGGCATAAGGCCAAATACTTGCGTTTGGCATTATGACACTTTGATAAAGCGTCATAAGGCGAATTTGGCTTTATGACACTTTCGACTGCATATTTGATTTTGCCTCCCTGATACGTTACGATTCATTAACCATTCTGAAAGTTTCAAATTATTATAAGGACTTGACAGAATTTAATTTAATAGGTATGTTTGATGTTTTCATTTATTTAAGAAAAAAAAAAGTATTAATTTCATATATGTACCTGTTTAAATGTAAACAACAGTATCTTAGTATCTTTAACAAAATATTCTTGTTCTATTTTCAACAATTTGTCTGCAAATTGGGCACAGAATCGGGTAATTAGTTTTCATGTATTTCTCCTACAACTGTGTGTAGCAGATTAAACATATGTAATTTAAAAGGATTACACGGTTGTAGGAGAATAGTGCGAGGGTTTTCGCAACTATATCCGACACATCTTTAGGAGTAACGGGAGTTTTTGGTAATGCTTGGTTTCGAATACGTATGAGCTGCCTTCGTAGTTTGCCGAATTGTGCCTGCGAATAGAGGACCCAGATATTTACAATGAGAACGAAAAATGTAAGGCGCTATGCATGCTTGTGAACATAGTTGTGTAACTCTTCTTTGACTTCTTATCCAAGTGGACAAACAAGAATGGAAATACCCGTGGATATATAAATTACTATATTAATAGATTAAAATTAGCTGTTTTATCGGCGCGGCGGAAAGGGGCGCGGGCGGCGCGGGTGGGGCGAGCCCGGAACGCGATGAACGCGCCGCCCGCCAACGAAAACAACGAAGGCGACTAACTTATGATATGGACTACAAGTAGATTAAAAACGAGTACAATGACAAGTTAACGTACATAAGCGGTGTAGTTACAGATAAATTGAAATATCGATTGGGTCCTTGAATAGATTTGTTTTACCAACTTACCTGCTGAGCACTTGAATTGTCCTTTGCACATACTTCGTCAAAAGCTTCCCGAATGCCACTTCTTTTTAGTGAGGCATTTGCGCATTCATTTTTCACTTCACTAATCACTTTCATTTTTCCTCTAATTGTTTCATTTGTTCCATGATTATGCACGGAACTTGATATCGGAATTCTAACTAATGTTAACGTAACACATATATCTCTTAGACAATTTCGAATTACTTTTAAACCGATATAATTGTCTAATTTCGGGAATATAGAATAACTTACTCCCTCTCCTTGAATGCTCGCAAAATTCAAAGCTATAAATATCATCGTCTCAGTTTTCCATCTTATCACGCTTTAAACGATGTAACACGAATGAGAAGTGCGTGGGTTTGCTACATGCCATTGAACAAATATTCTTCTTGCTCTTACGGTAAAAACCGTTATTACAAAGAAATAACAACTCAAACAGTTTTTTTTTCTCGCGAAATACACTGTAGAGTGTGATTTGAGTACCATTTGGCCTTATGACGCTTTATCAAAGTGTCATAAATGCTAGAATTACCCATACAAAACAGGTAATTGAAAGGATTTTGGTGACATTCAATTTTTTTCGCCGCCATATTACCATAGCAACGTATTCAAATATAAATCATCTTAGATTAGAACTTGTTTTCGATGCAGCAGCTCATTTACGTATTTTTCCGATATATACCTAGATGTTGCTCTTTTCGTTTGTAAAAAAAAATACATAAAGAAAATAATTGTGGTACGTTTTTTAGTATTACGTACTTATAAAAGGTAAGGTATACAGGCAGTATAAATATCCACTTACAAAATTTTAAGACAAAATAAACCAGTTTAGATACTCAGCTATTTTTAATCCTTTAACTCTGTACGAACTCTACTAACAGTATTACTTGGTAGTTTTTAACCGGAAGTTGGTAGAATTTGAATAAGTGATTTTTCTGCGTGTTCAAGAAATTAATTTTTGGAGATGATGCTTTGCCAATTTTACTCTGACCTTAACGCATTTAGCCATTATTTGTATTGCCCAAACTTAAAACATATGTATGTAGTAGGCATTATCTCGTAGTTTCCAGAATTTTTTCAAACTTCACACTTTGCCTGAGTCTGTTCTTTTTAAAAACCGTGATTTTCCATTGTTTTAAATTTAGCTATGGGTAAACGTTCGACAGTCATCCTAAATTTTATTTTACATATCTTGCAATGGTTCCGATGTTATCGCCTTTCACAAATCAAACTCGATGCATTTGCTTTAAATATTTTATTTTTTTATTAAGAACTTACAAAAGACACGGTTCATCCAGTCATGCACATAGTTTAGTTAGGTCAAATTATGTTAAGAAAAGTACTGTAAATATTAAGTACATTATATCCTCGTAATCCATTGTCATATAAACCTATTCATCATCATTATATTAATACGTGAACATCTAAAGTTTCGGTACACTTTTTAAGTATTCATTATGAAATGAGGAGACTGAAACTTATGTTATTTGAAAGATACTGTGCCATAGATATGCACAAACAAAAAATCGTGGATATATGTTGCCATTAAGGCTGTTAAAATTAAGTTATGAAATCCCCATACAAAACAGGTAATTGAAAGGATTTTGGTGACATTTAATTTTTTTCGACGCCATATTACCATAGCAACGTATTCAAATATAAATAATCTTAGATTAGAACCTGTTTCCGATGGAGCAGCTCATTTATGTATTTTTTCGATATCTAGATGTCGCTCTTTTCGTTTGAAAAAAAAAATACATATAGGTAGCCGTGGCCATATAACGAAAATAATTGTGGTACCTATACCTATGTTTTTTAAGTATTACGTACTTATAATAAAAGGTATGGTCGATTTTCGACCACAAGCGATACTAGTAAATATATATAATTCCATATCTACTTAAACTTTCGTCATTGTCTAACATAAACTAACAATGATTTTTTTTTATTTTAGGACGCGGTTCCGACTCCAGTGACACAGAGTCAGAGCCTGGAATACCATTGAAACGCAAACAGCGAAGATCACGTACAACATTCACGGCAGAACAGCTGGAAGCTCTGGAGAGAGCCTTCACTAGGACACAGTATCCCGACGTTTACACGAGGGAAGAACTTGCGCAATCTACAAGTCTGACGGAAGCCCGCATTCAAGTATGGTTTAGCAATCGACGTGCTCGCCTTCGAAAACATTCTGGTTCAAGTGGTGGCCTAGCGGCAATGAATAACGGCTTGGGTTTTTCCGCTCTGCCAGTATCTTCTATGTCCGGCTACACTCCTGCCACACAGTCTATAGGAGGTAATGAAAATCATCACCATCACCAAATGACTGGCTATGATCTAATGGCTCAGTCACAGCACGGCTTTGCTACCGGCTTCCAACATAGCCACTTTGGTGGACAAAACTACTATCATCAAGGTAATGGCAAATTGTGTTTCTTTTATTAGAAGCAAAACTCTAATCTTCCAAACATTCATTAATAGACTACTCGAAAATGTCTATGGACGACTTTAGTAAGCTAACAGCTGAAAGTGTATCTAAGATGTCACCCTCGATTCACTTGACTGACAGTTATCATCCAAAGTTAGAGGCTCCGCCAAACTGGACACAAGCAGCTTATCATTTAAATCAATCCACAGCGGCAGGATATAATCATGCGCCACCAGTGAATGACTATGCAACGGCTCACAGTAATCAGTTAAATACAACGGTAGCAGCTGCGGCTGCATATCAACATCCATTGCCGGCACAAGGACAGTCTAAATATTGGGCGTGAAAACACGACCCAAAAATATAGAGATAGACCCTATTAGTATTGTGAGAATGTGCAAAGGCCTTCAAATTTTTAAATAATAAAATTCTTTGGATTATTAATTTGAATTGTCAAAAGTAGGTTTTAAGACATATATTTTTATTTACAACTAAGCTTGACGTTAATTATTTAATTGTTTCCTTAAGAATATACAAAAGATAACAAACCACCTAAAAGTTGTTTGCTGATTTACTTGAAGATGGCTGTCCTATCCAACCATCGAAAAATATTTCAACAACGCAATAACCAAAATTGTAGTTGTGCAGCTGGGTAGGTATGTGAATCAAGCTTGGTTGTTTTATCCGGAGGAAGAGAAGGAGACTTCTCGATTCAGCATTTCGCATTCTAGTTAAAATAGTTGTTAACTTTTATTGATTTGAGAATCAATAAATGAATAGTTGCGACAGGCCGGCTATCGGAATGGACCTATTATTGAACGAGATACTAATCATATACAGCCTGGCAATACAAATGTTTGCTTAAAAAACTTTTGGGACAACACATATTCCGAAAGCCTATGTTTAACGGGTAGTAAAGGTTTGGTCATCAAGTGGTTGCTTTTTAAATCATATATTATTATTTTGACACTGACAGCTGTTTCGCGCTCAAAATCTTGACAGAAAGTATCATTGAAAATTTATTTCAAACGTGAGTGGTGTGTAGCTCAAACAGTGCGTTTTTGAAAAGAAATTTTGGCCGAAATGAAGCACCCACCGCGCCTTTTGTACGCAAATTTGTTCAAAAGGTTCGTGAGACTGGTATGCTAGTGGACAGACGAGAATGCTTTGGATTGTGGAGTGGTGGCATCATTGGAGCTGGGAACGACGTTTCGGTCAACCGCCTTTTTTTTACTGGTATTGAAGACATGTATTTGGATGAACTCTGGTTCATGCTGCATAGCGCGCCTTGCCACACAGCTCAAGGCACAATCCACATCTTTTGCGCACCAAATTCCCAAATCGTCCCATCGTCTTGGCGATGTCAATTGGTCGCCTCGGAGCTGCGAAAGATTAAATTTTTACTGTAATTCAATTGTTTGTAATAATCAGCATGTCTTTGTTAAAAAGAGGTCAACTGTAACCAATCTTTTAGTATTCACGAATTTCGTTATTTCTGAAATTAGTAAAGGTAGCCAAGTTGATGTCATCTACACTGATTCTAGCAAAGCTTTTGATCGAGTTAACCATAAATTGTAGCTATATACACTTACAAGACTGGGTTTTCCTGTCTTCTTTTTAAATTGGCTTTCCTCCTTCCTTTGGATAGACTCCAAAATGTTAAGTTTCATTGTCATATTTCGAAAAATATATCGTGAACCTCTCTCGTCCCCCAAGGAAGTCATGTTGGATCACTGCTCTTTACATTATTTTTGAATGACATCCTTTAATTTATACCTGAATGCTTCTTGTTAATGTTTGCGGATGACTTTAAGATTTATTTGCCGGGAAATAATAATAGTCTTTTCCAGCTGCTAAATTTACATATTCAGAAATTTCATCTGTGGTGCTCTAAAAGCATGCTCTCTTTAAGCATTTCTAAGTGTTATGTCATAACTTTCCTCGCTGTAAGTCCCCTCTTATGTAGGTATACAAAATCCTTTTGATGGTATATAGTTATTCCCCGAATCATTGCGGCGTTTTTTTTTTATCATGTTTAGTCCATCACAAATAAGGCAAAGAGAACATGGGGAATGTTAAGCCGATATGCTTGTGAGTTTTCGGATGTTTATGTTTTCAAGACCTTTTAAAAGTAATTAAATTAGAAATGTTGGAGGTTAGGAGAACTGTAGCCAGAGTGGTATTTATTCATAGGGTTCTAATAGGATAAATTGATTCAACGGAGATCCTAAGTCTTCTCAATATTAATGTTCCTTCATTCGACCTACGTAACTCTCGATTATTTAGTTTAGGACACCTTCATACAAAATACGGTATTTCTTTATCAATTAATGGTTTGAAGTCAGCATATAATGCAAATGTCGTTTTAATCGATTTTAATTTACCAGTTTCCTCAATAAAAAGAAAATTACTTGAGAATGCACAGTCATAGTTGCTTCCTTTACGTTTACTTTGTATCATATTTTTGTAACTTTAAATACTAATATTGTTGCCTTATGTCTATGAAAGATATTTTGTTCTTTGGTGACAAATAAACAGATAAATAAATAATAAAACTTGGAAACGATTCAAGCACTTAGGGCCAATATCATCCAAGCAACCCGTGACCTACAGCCCGAAACCATCAAAAACTGGTCAATGTTAGAGTAGTTTACGGTAGGTTCCAATCAGCGCGTTCACAAATAATATGGTAACATACAATAATGCAGACGATATAAGGTTTTGTCCGCTAAAATTCCTGGTATTGCGTACTGCAATAATTTTGTATTAAAGTTTTAATTTTATATAATAATTATTATAATAATGTTAAGGTGCCATTCATGGGGCATATTTTCTTCCTGGAGATGAGCTTGTGTATGCTTTTCACCAAGTCGATCCAGTTGTCTTAAAAAGTGCTGCCGGCAAGTCATCTGATTCAGCAATTTTATTGATAGCCATGGGCTATCCAGACGTTAAAAATATTTCCCCCAGATAGATTTAAAAAAAAATATGGTTTTTCAATTTGTTCCGCAAAAAAAAAACAACTTGTTTTTATAATTTTTTAAATATTTCGAACGTACGACTCTAAAATAGGAATTTTAGAGTTTAAAGCGCTAACACGTAATTTCGGTCTTCCGAATGCAAAAGTGTAGCACCCGATGAAAATGTAATGCATGTTGCTTTTTGAAACCTCTTTTAAGCATTTAAAACTATAACTGTTTTCTATTGAAGCTGACAATTTTTATTTTTTTTTTTTGAAAGACTTGTTTAGTTAAAAAAAATTGTTTTCTGGCAAATATTGGTTTGCTAAATCGATCGATTTTCAAATAACCGCATATCTATTTGAGCCTCTATTGCCATATTCAATTTTGAATCATTTGGTAGTGGAAAAAAGCAGAATGACGAATCTCAACGCTACCTCATTCTTAAGTTTGGTTAATCAGTGGTCGGCGTTTTTTACATTCGGAATGCGGTAGCACATTAAAAGTTTACCAAAAAGGATAAAACAATTTAATTTCAAAAAACCTCAGATTTCCCCCCGTCAACAAGAAAAAAATTCTGGAGTGAGAACCCCCAAACTGGCCAACCCTGCGATGGGCTGGTATTTGTTTCAGTGGGACTGATATGAATATCTACCTGATGGTAGTAGAATAATATTGTCTCTGTATAGAACTTTGTATTCCCTCTTTTTACAACGGGAAAGTCACTTATGAAATTATTACATGTTTATTGATTTACGCGAATTCATGGTAACTAGATATAACATCGGTTGCTCTTCTTTTTTTAGATGATGGGCGATAGCAACAACACCTAAATAAAAGAGAGATAATTTTGCTTCAATGTTTTCGGAGAATTCTACTCCAATTACCGCGGGGGTGTAATTATCTATGTAATTAATGGCGTTAGGTCTTATGACACAAAAACAAAATACATAAATTAAATATCATAACACCCAAAACGTTGCTAAACTAGTTGCTGTTGTAAGATTCATGTAAATTTGGATGACGTGACATTGATTTTGAGTGTAATGGAATTATTTTTGCTCATAATAGTCCAAGCTTAAAAAATCAAAGAAAATACATGTCATAACGCTCAAAATCCATCATAGCTGATAGAATTACCTTTGACAAGTATTTTCAAATATTTGTCGAATGCCGAATTTTTATCACTTAAAAACACTGTAGGACTGGAAACATTGTTTTTAAATTTGTTGGATTTCTTTAAGTTCATTAAGAGGCTAATGATTTCATTAGGTTATCACTTGTAACAAGAGTAAATTATCGGTTTTTGTAGCAAATGACAAAAACAAATCTGTGCAGTATACTCGTACACCCTAAATTTAGATATTTTTGCATTTTTGGTGATATCAAACAAAAGTACCAAAGTTTTCTGATTTTTAAAACGTTATAAAGCCCAAAAAATTTGTCAAAACGCCCAAAAGCGTTGTAATATTGCAAAAATTACTTTGGGGGATATGTCATTCTATTTTGGCTTTGCCACGCTTTATTCTTTTAAATTTTTTTGGCGATGTCGTAATTTTTAGGCGTTTTGACATTTTCCAATATGGGCGTTATGGTTTTGGGCATTATGGATAAAAATGCAATACATTTTTGGGGCATTATTTTATTTCAGTTCTGTAGTATTATGTAACAGATTTCTTTATAAATCGGATAATTTGAAGGATCCAAACCGTTGCCTTAGAGACTTAGAGACTTTCGATAGGTCTGGCATGGAACTTTTAATGGATTACTACAACAACTCTGAGTATGGATGCAAAGCTTTCCTCTTCGTTGATCGATTGATGTCGTAAGTCTGGTGTGATCAGACTCCTGTGTCCAACTCTGATTCTTCTCCACATCAATGATCCTAAGTTGACGAGTCATGTGTGTCTGTGTATATAACTGCATCACATATTTAGAGAAACGAGCAAATTAGTTATCTTCTTGAAGATCTGGATTAAATGTTGAAGTGGAAAAAAAACTTGCTTATATAATGCGAAAACTCTTTCGACATTACCGTTGAAGAGATATGCATGTGTTCGAAAATCACGACGATATTTGACCTCTCCTGCATGCTTAAATATACTCAGAAAAAATAAAAAGATTGTAAAGCGAAGAATTTTGAAATTTATAAAAACTTCAGTTATTATTTTTATTAGTAAGAACTCGTTTCTAATTTTCAAAGAATCAATTTCAAGAATTAATGCAAAACTATTTTCTTACATTACATCATTGCCAACAAATTTCATTCTTAAATCAAAAATTTTCATATTTACGTTAACCAATGAAAACTGTTTTTTTTTTCTCTCTGAGTGATATATTTTAAATTGAAAATGATTAAAAAAATTTTAAAAATGTTGATTTAAAAAATTTTATAGAAAACCGCAATAGAAATGAAAAGTCATTGGTCTTCGTCTTTGTATTTCTTGAATCCTGTAACTTGGCGGCGGGCGGCATTGTGCTCGATGGTTTTGTGCAGCAGAAGCAGGACGTTTATTCAAAGGTGCGCAGGTGTTCTCTGCACACCCTATCTAAATTTATTATTATAATGCACAGAACTTAAGTTCATTATGAAACACATTTCTGGTTTTGTCTTTGCAATAATTTGTATTTTAAGAAATCAGTACCTATCTGTAAATGAATAGTTGATCTCAACATAAGATGTTGAGAAAATTGCATCGAACCAAAATCCAAAACTCCCTGAATCGATAATTCCAACTCACATTCAACTTAACTTGCTGGTAATGAAATTCACACATCGGGGTGTTCATCTCGCTTTAGAGCATCGTGGACAGGCAAAATTTCATACAAAAAAAAGACAGAATAAAAAATAAATAAACCCTTTTCCCACAGAAATCTACCTGGCTTGGTGTTGTCCAACATCGAGTGCACCTCGTTGCAGTTCGCACTTGTAGTTTCATTTTCGTTTTCGTTCCACCCTGGCAAGCATAGTGTTGGAACTTGGAAGTTCTGTTGTCAGTGATGGGACTTGAGAAACGCGAAGTGGTATAGATAGATAGAAAAAAGGTGGTAGAAAACAAAATCGTCTTCTTATGAATCTGATGATGTATTCACAACTGTTTTCCTTGCCACCGGCACGTGAGAAGATGATGATGAAGAGGGAACAGTTGTTCTAAAATAATGCAGGCAAATTGGAGACAATTGAAAAAAACACTTAATTTACATTTTACTTGTTGAAGGAACCAAGAATTTATGCATTTTCACTTTCTATAGCTCCGGATACTATTTAAAAGTTTTTGAGGTAACCGCATCAATATAAAAAAGAACTACAGAAAAAACGCCATAACAAAACTTCAACTCATCGAAAAAAACACAGAAATTTAAAACATAGCGAAACACAATCGCAGAAATACAGTCGAACAATGAAATATTAGTGCAGTGAATGGAGTACTAGACTGGAAATTTTGATGCTATTTTTAGAGAAAACTTTACTGATAGCTGAGTGTGGATGGGTAAAAGTAAGCACAATTTAATACCACGATGGGAAAGAAATATTATTATCGAATAGCGATAAGTAAAAGGTGGTAGATTTCGAGTTCTGGTTGGTAGAATAATTTCTGAAAGTGTAAAATGTGGTAGAAATACCACTTAAGTGGTAGAAGTCCATCACTGTCTGTTGTGCCTGCTGCCTGCTGGTACTGTGTGCAGGAAAAAAAAGCACAACACAAGATCATATACAAGATAGAAACAACATCCTATTTTGACCCTAGTGCTTTATTCTCCTGTGGTGTGGTGATGGTGAGCTATAATTTGCAGAACCTGAAAACACAAGCTGGAATTTTATATAATTTTTCATTCCCACTCTGGTCCTCGAGTGCGTAAATATGGAATAGATCTGTATAGGTCAGTTGCACAGTGACAACAACTGACAAAAAATATGAATCCGAATATTTGAAATGGCAACTGCTTTCTGAAAAGCTACTTGCGAAACCATTTTCACAGCTGTGTTCAGTTGATAAATTGGAAAAACGTTATTTATAGTATAAGGCCAACACTACTTTCCCCAAATTTTATTAAATCTTTTATTAGGAAAAAATATGAATTCAAGCTTTGGTTGCGTGTTTACCATTCTATAAGCAAAGTCTTCCATCCGCCTTGCCTGCTTTGGCAAATTATCTGGTTATTATTTAAGAGTTGCTTCAAATAAAGACATTGTTTCCCAATAGAAAAAGTAAAAAGCAAAAAATTATTCTTCCCAAAAAAAAACTTAGTAATGGGATCGTTTTATTATTATTCGGAAATTATTTTATTTTAGTTTTAAAAATCTGTGCTTAGTTGTGTACTGAATTTCGCGTAAAATGGATTTGACATGAATGGACATAAACCAGGAACGAAAACTGTTGGCTAAAATTGCTGTGGTAATGCGGTTTTTACTTTGAAAAGCTAATTTAATTTAAAAACGCGACTACTATAAGCAATTACTTAGGTTAACTTCTGAAAACAAATGATTTGTGTAAACAAATTGTTTGTTACGAATCGAAGGGACCTACAATTTCATGCCGGATACTATAGTATTACCACAAAGTGAGCATAAAAGTGAAGTCACAATTGTATTGCATAATACACAAAATTTTAATTTGAGATACAACTTAAGACCACTTCTGGCATCAAATCTCGTCCAAATCAGATAACAAGACCTAAAATTAATTTTAGTAAAGAGTTACATTATCTTAAGTAGATATCCATGAAGGCGAAGGGCCTATGGGAAAGGCTAAGTCTCATTGTGAAAAATGGGGCATCCGTCGTAGAAAATGCTGGAGACAAATTAGCTAGAGATATTGACCTCTCCGCTTAAGTAAAATATCTGGCGGTATGAAAAGCGTTTTCAATTGTTTGCAGCAGGATATGAGTAATACTAAGTGCTTTCAATTCCAAAATTGGATTTCATTGGACGTTAAAATTGTTTTATAATTGAAAATCATTGACAACGGATTTTAACGTCTGGGTAGACGTCGAAGTATGTGACTGCAAGATTTTAAACTTCGTTAGATCTTCGTACCTTAATCCTGAGAATGGTTTTTAAATACAACCTAGAATCGAAATGCGTAGTGAAAATTCATTAAAAACTAGCTACACTCCGTCCGTATCTGTAGGTCCCTAGTCTTTCGTATTAAATCATAAATAATCTATACCTACTTTAGCTCCAAGAAATAACGTTTGAAATATGTTTTTTTTTGTATGAGAGGTGCTTTGTTTTTTTTTGTAGAATGCTTTCAGCAGGCAAAATACATCCATTTACCAAATTTCATTGCGAAAGTTGTATTTATCTTATATAATTTAAAAATTTTAAATAATTTTGTTGTGTGTAGTATATTTTAAACGTCACTCTCCGTTTTTCTATCCTGCCTATTTTCCCAAATAATAGCTCCCATAAGTGTAAAAAAAAAGTTTTCAATGTTTTTTTTTGCACGAAAAGTGACACAAGTGTCTAGTTTTGACCAAATTTTACAAAAACACTCCTCGGTCAATACCAAATATTGCTTTCAAATTTGAGTTCAATCGATTTGGTGTTTTTTTTTTTTTTTGTTCAATGTTTTCGATAATATTTGTAATATTTTTATGTTCATCAATTCCCTTTGTACCGTATTTATTTAAATTTACAAAAAAAAACCCTTAAATTGGTTGAAAATTACAAGCGGGAAACATAACCATTTTGCCTCTTAATGTTATATATACATTTATACATTTAGTATCTGGTACCCGCGACTTTGTCTGCTTAGAATTAGTATTTTGAGTATCTCAAGTAAAATATTTATATCAACAACAGCGCCGCTTATCTAGCCTATCTATCAAGCCAACAGTTAAAAAGTAATAATCTTACTTTCGCATTTATAAATTATAATATTAAGATTACCTTGAATTTTCTGTGCAAAAATGACAACTGACAAGAAAAATATGTTTTACTAGCTGTACCCGCCCGGCTTCGCCCGTGTAAAATGTGGTTTCCGATTGCCCCGCAAATTTTGAAAATTCTCTTTTAGATTTCCTATGACTGCTACTCTCTTCGGCCGTCGACTCTCTTTTAAAAAAGTAAAAATGTAGAAATAAGTACAAAGAAAACAATTTTTGAGCGTCTGAACTGCAAGAGGTAAATGCAGAAACTACAGAAATAGCATTTTCAATTAATTGTCTTTTTATTTTGATCAATTTTAAATTTCAATACATTTTAAATAAATGTTCACTACTTCTTGTATTAGGTATAACGATATTATTTATTTAAGTAAATACAACAGCGAAACATAATCAGACTTTGATTTATATATAATTATTTTCAAAAATTGATTATTATTGTCAAAACACCAAAAAGTTATATATTTACATGCTATAGTAGATAAATACTTCCATAATATTTGTTTAATTATTGTCAGTGACGCAGTGATATACTCTGTGTTAGACTTGAAGAAATTGTATTAAATAACCAAAAAAAAAAAATTTCTGTTTTTTTTTAAGTTGCTTTATATGTTATAATAAAATCTTTAGATGGAAAAATTTAATAAGAAAAACATTTATTATATAAATATTTGCAGGTATCTTTTAATACAAATATGTACCATACTTTCCAAAAACATAAAAAATCCACACATGTATTATATCACTTTACTGATATGATTTGCATGTTCTGTCAATGCACATTACTTAGATATGTCGAAGGTGTTTTTTATAATGCCTTTTCGGTTAGCCCGAAACTAGAATTGTGTTTTTTTTTTGTTTGAAAACTCGTCAAATGACCGAAAAATTATATGGGGAATGCGTTTCTCCAAGGATATATTATTTTATTTTGTAAGTTAATATTGGAAATGTTAATTTTTCAAGTAATTTTGATAAAACTCTCTGACTATTTTATTAATTACTGTTCAAAATAGAAATATTTAAAAACTATTAAGTTATGATTAAGGTATCATTAGATTAAGATATCATTGTAATAGATATGATTTGAAAAGCTAAAAACTTTCTTGTGTGGATATTATGTTTTTGGAAAATAACAAACACCTCAGCATAAATTCAAAACATGCCTCTTTTTATTGTCTTGATATGATTTTGTTGCATGATATAGTATGTTGTATATTTATTGTCTCATCTATCATACATTTAATATTAGTAAACTTTATTGTCCATCATCTTAGGAATCGAATGAATTGTAAATTTAGTAAGGTTTCATTTTATAGTTTATTCTTAGGTAATAGGTAAGCTAATTCTAAAAAAAATATGCTCTTAACATTTCTCATATAAGTTGATTTCAGTTCATACGTATAGGTGTGTATGTGTATAATATTGTAGATGTTGAATTAGAGTTTAGAATACGTATTTCATCGGTTGCCGAAAACTCCGCCTGTATTGTGCTGTTATGCGTGGTGGAGTTCCCCATGTTGTTGTTTGTACGCCACGGCTTCCCCAACTTACAACTGGCTTATATGGCAGATAACATCGTCTACAAACGGCTGCGGTGGGTTGTCGTAGTCGCTCTGGTTGGGGGTAAAACTCTACCTGATAAAATATTCGAAAAGACAAACAAAATATTGCGTTGTAATTGTGTTAAAAAACAAATATTTACATACATATTTGAAACTAAGCATGCTTTATGCAAATTGCCATTCCATATCTGAATTGCTTTCAATGCCTAGTATAGGTAGGTATATTCGAGTTCTAATAGTCATTTTGAGTGTTCACTTTGAATTTAATTAATTACAGAAATATGTATTTCCGCACACAGTAAATATGCCATCATGGACACTATGTCAACACTAAAAATGATTACAAGCTATGCCCAGGGAATACATGTAATACATATTCATCTACGCTGCATCTAAACATTTACATTTAGAGACAGAGAAGGGGAGTGGCAAATAATGACACAACTAAGGATAGTTCATGGAATGGGTAGAGATGTCAATAGTTTGACATTTAACAGAAGCACATTATGCATGTAATTTATTTGTGGAATGTGTGGGTGGGTGGGTATCATCGGCATTTAGGTATGTCATAATTCATTCAATGCAGGTATAGGTACGGTGTTTTTATGTTAGTTAGTAAGCCTGTGTTTAGGTTTTCATTCATGCAACAATCAAACATCTATGCCCTTTACATTCAGGTCGCCAAAGGTCACATTTTAAAGCATGCCCCTAAAAAGTCCACTCTTATCAAGAGAAAATTTGTCCCAATGTAAGTCCAATTTGGTTAAAAATATATCCTGGAATATTAGTTGGTACATACGTTTTAAGCCAGTTTCCTACTAAAATCAACAATCGAAAAAGATGGTTGCTAAGATAGTTAAAAGCGCTAGATATTCCCGATAAAATAAATCTCATCCTTAAATATTAGAACAGTGTTAGAAAAAGTACACGTTTGGATGAAGCACTTATTTAAAATTTCTATTTAATTTTGATTTTGTGCAAAACTAATTTTTATTGCCATTAAATGAGGTACTAGTTCTTGATAAAAGCCTATTGTCGCAAGCTCCAACCCATTTTAGTCTAAAAGTTTTAAACGTTTTGTATACCAATCTATTTATGACGACTTATGTTTTTGTCAACAAAGAAAATATTGTTTAATATACTGGGTCATAGGTAATTGTACCTACCCACGAAAACTATGTCTGAGCATGTTGACTATTCAAAAACAGAATGTATAACTAATTAGAACTACTTGAACCACGATAGAAATAGGATGAAGTCGTACACCCAAAAGGATTTTTGATTCAAACGCTTCAGACAGGATTATGTGTCTTTGCTTGCAATCAGGATGTGATATGCAGACATTAACATGGATATACTACGAGTATCATCGACAAAAATATTTTGACAGAAATGAAAGTCGCTTTTCAAGGCGACAAATTCCTAATTGCTACGGATTAACCGTTGTCAGTTTTCACTGAGTGGACGCATATGTTAAGGCCTTTGATAGTCGATATAAATAAGATCATTTGAATGCCATTGCTGAAGAGGTCAGACCGGAAACTATTTCTTTATGATTTGTTTAGGCAAAAATATTTTTTACAGTTCAAAGTAATTCGAATAGATCTATTGTGTACAGATTTTGACTAAAATAGTGGAAAACGACAGAGGTAAATGTGAAAGATCGACCAGCGTTTGTCTCAAAGTACAATATCGGTCTGCCTGTTAAAACAAATAAATTAAGTACTTAATTTATCAAAGCATGCTGCACATTAATCCACATGCACTAGCGGGAGGATATTAAAAATCCACGTTTAACTAGCAAAAATCTCGAGCTTGAAATCATAAAATATGTTGGCAGTATGCACAGCTGCCTTCCTGAACTGGATTTGGATAAATTATTCCTGAAAATCTCTGGAACTCTAAATGAATCACCGTGAAGAAAATGTACTTGGATTCCAATATTAACTCGTCAAAAATACGCACCAGTTATTTAGACCGTGCAGGCGGGTCTGTACTGTTTAGGGGTTGTATACGGTCGAAAGGTTGGACATTCAACAATCCGCCAGAACAATTGCAGATTAGGTGATCATCGATGTCGAGCATTTAGTTCTAAGTCCCCACTCTCAAGAAAAGTACCATCGATGCCGAAAAGCCATTGAAACTGCCACTAACGACGTTTTCGCTCTTCCCTATTAAATCAATTGTTCAATAAAGAAGACTATTCAAGCACATGCCTAACAATTTGGCAAGAAAAGGGAAAATGCCCTCTTACGGCTTCCAGGGAAATAGAAAGATCGTTAAAATCTCAATAGAGGCGGAATATGGAATAGAAACACAGATATGTTTCGAAAGAGCTGATATTGCCTGAGAGGTCAAACAACATCCGACAGTTCAAATTACAAAGCTATTTATTTATGTACTTCTAAGGCTCTTCGATTTCGGTTAGGCGGGTTTATCGCCAAGATACTAAGGTCCACGGACAAAAAATTAAACCAGAATCAGTTGCAAATGGCTTGAAGAAAAATTCTTCGGATGAATAAAAATCTTTGGCAGAATCATTAGAATAATTTAAAGTCGTTTCGATATGCATATAGTACTTTGATTGCAATAAGAAAAACCCAAAGCATAGAGTAACATTTTAAATGCTTATTACCAAAGCTTAACAGCGTCTAAACTCTGTTAATAATTTTGTTTCAAATATTGACTAGGTCATTTTAATGGCAAAATAATTTTGACCGTATTTATCTCCAAATTTTGCGTAAGAAATACATAACATGGTAAATTGAAATGAAGTCTGAAGGAACCGATTTCGATTTCTCATGTTTATACTAATTTAAGCCGATTTCAATTTGTTAGAGCCCGTTTTCTTTCGACATTTTTTTTCTTTTAATAGTATAAATAAGTTAAATAAAGTGTGAAGAATTTTGTCTCGGCTTTTCTCAGTTACAAGAGCAGCATTGACGCATAGGTATAGCTTAACAAAAATATATCGCGGAAAAGAGCGTTGGAGATAGGCGGCAAAAAGTAGTTCGTGCTTTGTGGTGCATTCTACTTAACGGGCTCCCGACCCGTGGAGAGTCTCTGCCTGAGACACTGCAGCCTTCCATCCTCTGCGATGGTGCATTCAATAGAGATAAATCAATGGGACTAAAAGAAGCTGTTCAATCTTCGACAAGTGCTTTAGACCGTATTTAAGTCTTTCACAACAGCTGAAGCCTCACTCCCTAATTTGTGCATCAATATTTTAATGTAGGTAAAGCATTATGCTTCTATCTGTCTCGTAACTGAAAATACTACAATGGGTTTGTAACTGATAAACATACTTGAATCACAAACTATTAATATAAGTGGTGTGTGACTGAAATGTAAATTATTTCCAGACCTTCAAAAATATTGCTTACATTAGTGACCCGTATGAAATGTTTGTTTTTTGCAGTTCTTTGAGCAGAAAACGAATGGAAGAGTTGCCAAAGTGAGTTTTTGAACATTTATCCCAAGTCATTTTCAGATGCCCCCCTTCTATTTCTGGAAACGGATGAAAATACCACTTATTATAAAGAATTTATGGCATCTCGGATATATGTAGTGTAGGTATAAGAATCTCCTCCAGTATGTGGCGGTACGACCAACGTTACCGACCACGCCACCACAGCAAAGAACTCTTTAGCACAACACCAAAGGAACGCACCCAGAAAAGTAAGGGCAGGGACAACAGCTGAATGGGAGCGCAACGTAAAAGTTATTCACATTCTCGTGGAACTATATACCTACATAATATTAATAAATAGCAACAAGAAGATTACTTTTTGCGTTTATCATTTACTAGGGGCACTGATCCTATGTACGGGTATCTACTAGCTTATTGTTAAAAAACTGCGAATGAAAATATTTCAGGCAAAAAACGGCTAATTACAGGGATGAAATTTGACATTGACACTCAACAATCCGCCGGAAAATTTGTAGATTGTATGTTTATCTATGTCCAGCATTTAGATCTAAGCACCCACTATCAAGTCCAGTAGCATCGATGATGAAAAGCCATTGAAACTGTCACTACTGATGTACCCGCTCTTCACTAGAAAATGAAGAGGATTCGTCAACCACATACCTAACAAGAGGAGTGAAAAATTCGTTTAAATTTCGATAGAGGTTTCACTTCGAACAATAAGCAGAAGTTTTATCCGAAGGTAAAGAAAACGTATTAATGCAACAAGACTCGAACAAAGATGAACAAGGAAGGAAGCGTTGTGTAGAGTAGCAGTCGATATTGAGAATATGAAAATTTTTGTAAACTGTTACTTTTATTACTTGTAAATATATTGGGACAGAAGCGGCAAAATTACATGAATAGTGGGAAAGCCAAGTAAATGCGGTAACATCGACGAATCGGATAGAATATCAGAACTTTTGATACTAAGATTCTCTGTATATCAAGGCTGAAGACTTATACGACGAAGATATAGATATACTATAGGTATAGTGACAATAGCCGTATTTTATTATCAGCGTGATCTGATCCGGATCAGATCACGATAATAAAACAATACGGATCATTGAAAAGTTTAATTTCTGAATTGTGGCGACAGTTGCTTTCAAAAACAAAGCAGATAATGAGGGGTATTACAAACTTCATATCGCTGCCAGCCATATTGCAAATATTCTGCTCAACGTGACGTCACACAAGGCACTTGACATTTCACTTGAAATATCGGGGTGTTACCATATTTAATGAAATTTGCATAATTTATCTTTTCCAATTTTTTTTTAATAACAAATTTATTTCATATATCTACAATTATGCAACACATGAACAATATTTTGCAGCTACCACTTGAGTTTATTTTGGCATGTTAAGGTGTGTCCAGACCAACCAAACATTTCAGAAATGTTTATGAAGCAAATCGGACACATTTCATAAACATTTGTAAAAGATTTCTGAAATTCATTTATTAATATTTATGAAATATTTAAATTTCATCCTTTTTAGATTAGGGAATCACGCGGCACGCAATTTAATTCAAATAATTGTTCATTCATCACTTTCTCATTACGCAGGTATCCCAAGCTTTTCTTAACATTTGTATTTTATTTACAAAAAAAATAATCGAAAAACAGCACTTACTTTCTGCAGGGAAACTTGTAAAACAAAAATTATTTCCCATCACGATTGGGAAACTGTGAAACATTTCATAAATGTTTTCAAACCAGCAACACATTTCATAAAAATTGTTTTGTTTAATAAATGTTTAAGAAATATTTATGAAATATGTAGGTTTTTAATTGTTTATCAAGTGTTTGGCTGGTCTGCATATACCTTTAAAGAACGAAAAAAAAAATAACTCGGAACTCGAATGCGAAAAAATCAATTGATTTTTTTTTTGTTCCACTTTTTAGTCTGACAACGTGATTGTGTGGCTATCGTTTGCAGGCACACCAACACTTAAAAATGAAACAAGCCATCTAGTGGGAAATAGTGGAAATAATTTTCAGATCATGTTTCATGATCTCGATGAGAAGCAGGATCATGTGCTGTTGTTGTTATTGCATGTAAATCGATGATCTATATGGATCATAGCTGATAAAAAAAAACAGCTATCGACGACATTTTCGCTCTATTGCCGCTAACAATATAAAGAAATTACATAATATTATGAAGATTCACTTTTCTGGGCAGAGTCCATTAGGAAGCATTCGGAATTATAGACGCACAAAACTGCATAAATATGTAGCCGCTAGGAGCAAGATTGTTCAACAAATCAACTATAATTGCATTGAAGCCGAATTCCAAAAATCACTTTTGCTAGAATAGAGTCTCATTGAACTCTCTTGCAAGAAGAGCCTGAAAGCAGAAGGCAGAACTCCCTTGTTCGTTTTGGTGGAGTTTTTTAACAATGTTAAAAAATTCAATTCCAACTTTACAATGTTACTGCTGTGACATTTCCGTTGACCTCTATATGGATAGCGAAACTTGTGGAGAGTTCCATCAGCTGCTACAAGTATAAGTACAAGTAACATTTTACAACAGCCATAATTTATATTTTGTAATTGAAATTTTATAAGAATGTAGGTATAACGTGGATCATTTCACTGTGGAATATTACATATTTGTGGGCTGGGTATTTTCCCAGCAAAACCTTGATCATAATAATTATCCCTACTCACGTTCCTTCTTTCATTCGTTAAACAAACTTTAAAAATAAACTCCCTAAATATGCGGGGTTTCCTTTTCTGAAGCTAAAATACATCCTCTTATCATTTAACAGAATCCTTCGTCAAACTTGTATACAACTTCGGTCATTTCTCAACCAACCAAATATATCCCTACAAATACAAAGGCGATTTGAAATGTAGGTACTTGTGTATCTCGGGTCTGGTGAATCCCCTTCTAAACCAACTTTATTTCAATGACACCTTCATCATCATTCTGCTTGTTTACAAATTGCGTTAATATCTGCTAAATTGGTTTTCTTGTTTCCCTGAATTACACGAGAAAATAAAATCAGAAAGAAAATGCAACCCTTTATGAAGAGGGTACATAATAACTCAATCGAAAAGATTTGAAAAGTTAGGTAGTAGAAAAGTTTTCCCATTCACATTCTGAAATGACTGGAGGTTTAATTCAAATGCCTTATATAAACAACCATGCAGCAACAACAAACAGGCGTTTCCCATAGAATCTGTCGGAAAGGAAACTAAAAACTTAAAGAATACGGTTAAAGCACAAACTATACTATAAGTACATCATAATGTAAGTCCCTCATTATCATACGGACGGAATTTAACATTCAAAACATTCATTTGTAATGGGCTTTTTTTACTATTTGCCTGGCACGTCCGGAGCGACTGAAACGTCCACTACGAATCGAACGCAATCCTGCCGGTAACCATCCTGAGCGTGCCAGGGCTCCGATGTGTCGTTTCCACTCTGAGATTGGCAGTGTTCTTATACCAGATGATGCCTCAGCATTAGAAGTTGTATCGATTTTTTCATCGTCACCGGTGTCAATTGACCCCTTTTGATTGCTTTTCACCGCTTTGTTCGTGGGGAACCAAGTTGGAGATAAAATAAAATTAATGTGTACAGATGTGAGGAAACAGGATATAATTGAAGCCCTAGGATTCTCTACTTTTTTGTGCATAGGTGCTGCAAGTTATTGTGTGGCAGACGAGCTGTTTTTTTTTTAACTTACCTAAGAAACGTTTTTCCATATCTGTGTAATCGTCATTAGTAGGGTAGAGGCCATTCGACTGTTCCACATAGTCTTGAATATCGCGCTGAATTATTTCAGCCAATGCTTCTTGGTCAATAGAGTTCTTCTTCTGATGATTGCCATGCACCGGGGATCCTTTCAAAGCTCCGATGTTCCTCTTTTCGCCGCGGAAACCAGAGTTGTACCTAGCGAGGGCAGCGAGGTTTCGTTTTGGATTACTAGCAGTATTACCAGGCGTCAGCAGTCCCAAACGTGCCAAAGTAGCCAGATTGCGTTTGCCAGTCGATGGGAGTTGAAAATCGCGAGCCAGAGTTCCAATGTTTCGTTTACCACTGTATCGCATCCCCCCAGAACGGGCTACAGATCCCAAGTTTCTTTTTTGTTCCCACTCAGTGTTGCTTTGATCAGCCTCTTCCGGCTCGGGTGTCGGCAATTGTCCATTCTTGGCCAAGGTTGCTAGACTACGTTTGGAACCATATGTTAAGGGTCTGCTTAGATAGCCTTGTCCAACAGATGCCAACGATGCAATCGAACGTTTTTCGTCCTCAGTAAAGTCGTAGTCATCGGAATTCAAATAATTGGTTAAGGGCGTCTGACTGCTTTTCAAGAGGTTCTTTAACTGGTTTCGGAGTGCGAATGCCTTATAATGGAGGAAGAGTTTTACAAAGTTATATTGATTGTTTTTCTTGAACTCACGTGTAATTGATATTCCGGGCTAGGGTTAATCAGTTGGTTAACCATTGATTCCAGTTCGCAGGATGACAGGTTGCCGTCCTCTGTACTTTGAAGTTGCACCTATAACAAGTTAAAGAAGAAATGATATAGATAGCGGAGAAAATTACAGGACAAGTTAAGTTATATTTCATTCAGTAAACCTGTATGTACACCAACAAATGCCTATCGTGCTCATAAAGATAAACTATAAAAATCTGTATCAAACATAAATGATCATTAATTACCATGCTTTCGATTGATTATATTATTGTTAATTGTATTATAAACTTATAAAATTTGTCGGCTACCCATCTTAAGATAAGCGTGAACTAAAATACTTTCCACGCGCCCAATTAAGCCCAGTTAAACTGAACCAAATTTTGAACAAACCCATTGATTGATTCTGTTTTTTTTGTTCTCTAATAAATACTATACTCATAGTTGTTTCATTTCAGAGTTGAAAAAGGCTTGAAAAAGCCAGGTGTTGACTGAGTAAGAATAAAGTGCTGCTGCGTTATTTATATACCTACCTAGGCAGGCATATGCTTTACCAGTATTCACAAATTGACTTCAGCTGACTTTGGTAAATATAAATACATTGTAGTTTACTTCCTGCAAGGTTTTCTGATGGCAGTTCAGCTAGGTTCTTAAGTGCCTAAAAATTATGAACGGTAACTAGCACAAGTGTCACATTAATCATGCAGCTTTCAGAGGTCTTGAATCGTCTTAAAAATAAAATTAAGACCAAACCCAACAAATAACTTAGAGGCACTTCTGCGGTAAAATATTGGAATCATTATTATTAGTAATGGTTCTTGTGGCAAGTGAACTACGTTTTCCCAGAATTTTTTAATTACTCTTTTCTATATTTGCAAATCGTGGCAGCCACACTTTCATATTATTTTAGGCGTCAATACGTACCACAGAAATGGACGCTCAACATCAGAACAAACAACCACTTCAAACCCAAAGTTTCATTCTAAACGAGATCCAGAGAATGGTCTGCTAGTACAAAAAGGTCGTATCGTTCCAAATGGTGCTGTTCGGCCTGTCAAATAGCATACCTATTATACTTACCAGGGCAGTAAAGTTGTTTTGCCAAATACCACAAATAAATGCGCAGATTTTTCTTGATTTTTTTTTGTTATTTTAAAAAAAGGAGAAACAATAATTCGGGCAACAATTGGTAAACTAATCTGAGCTTCATTTTCATGTAATTTTAAAGATAAATATAGATAAGATAGTGTGAAAAAGCAACAAAAATCTTCTAAGGAACTTAGTATGAGCGAGGGATTATTATTTTTTAAAAACAATTACAATCTGTATATGCGTATACTAAATTTCAATTTGTAATAATAGGCATAAATGAAAACTCACAATTTGATAATTAGGTAACTATGCCGATACGATTACTTCTAAGGCAATTTTTTTTTTACGAAAAAAAATTTTAAAAATCACCTGCCTATTAGTACTTACAAGTAGATACAAATTTATGCCATCTATCTCTTTTGGGTGAAAAAAGGAAAAATCTGCTCCATTTGGCAATTTCGCGGTCTATCGTTATGGAGAAAAAGGACAAAAAAAGGATATTAAAAATAAAAAAAAAGTCGGCACAAATTTCTACGCTTATTCCAACCAACGTCGTCGTCATCGTCTTTATAACGTTCAATGCAACCGCGTTTTTTCAAAAACAATCGAATTAGAAGAGAAAGAGATATGTACATAACTTTCCATTATGGAAAGGCGGGCGCCTACAAGCAGTTTTATCGAAAAATTCATAAAGTCACTCACATATTTCTATATTATATGTTATTTCGTGGGTTGAACTTAAGCGTTAGATTTCGGTATTCCGTAATGTGCAATTTGCTATTTTTTTCAATTTAATCAAATCCTTAACACAAACCAAACAAATTCAATACGACACACAAAACAATGAAACAACGTGATGCCGAAACAACAACAAGAAAATTGGTGGCAACATGATTTTTTGTAGATCACACGTACTCACAGTGAGGGACTGAAAATAGTAATGTCAAATTTTTTTTGGGAGATAGAAGTTCGAAAGTGATGCATCTCTTTAAATTCATTAATCTCTGTTTCGGTGGAGTTTTGTTTTTCGTTTTCCAAACAAGTCAGATATAGCTTTCAATGGCCCTACTTTTATTTCGTCCAAGATTTGTAATGAACTCTAGAAAGCACACTTTCAACTGAAGCACTAATGCCTGCCAAGCATAAGTTTTAGGTTGAAAATGAATTTTTGCCTTTGTTTCTAGCTGCATTATTTATTTATTAAATGAAACTAATTTAATTAAAAGTAGTGATGCGCAGATGAATGACAGTTTACTCGTTAACTCTATAAGTGTAAAAAATAGTCGCCCCATGCTATCGTTCAATCTCCTGTTGGCCTTAAAAGCAATTCAAAATATTTTATAAGCTAAGAATTTGGTAGGTAAGGTTTTTGCGTTATTTCGTGAGATAAAAAAATGAGTATATTTCACGAAATAACGCATAAAAGGCAGCATTAAGTAGGTATAAGTATACAATGCACAAATTATATTTTTATTGATAAAATAAAACTTTGTTTGAATTAATTGTAGCAGAAAAATATATGATAGCTAATAGCAAAATACGTGGGGGTGGTGGGTAATATCTACCCAAAAAATGTTTCAAGCATTTTTAGACAAAACAAAACAAAAATCCTCCTTTTAGATCTAAGTGTGTAGAGTATGTTTATTAGGGTTGCCATACTGCTTAACAAGGGATCTCAAATTCAATCCCAGAAAAAACACATAGGTACCTATTAAATTATAAGGCTCTTTTCACTGTGGCAGACGAATAACAAACTGACCTCAAAAAGGTTCTTAATAGTTCCAGAATTATAAACTCACACGAAGAGGATGGTTGTGGAAAGCCAGGCCTAGGGTCCTATTTCTATACGAACATGCCACGCCACCTAGTTATTTATTCCATTCTTGATATGGTGGATTAGCTAAGCAGCAAGGACGAGGATCAAACATTCAGATATAGTAGAAGTGCAAATGGAATATATATAATGATTGATGAATAATGCCATCGAAAACTTGTTCGCGGAAAAAACCTCGAGGGCCCGCTCGATGGAAATTTTGACCCTATGGCTGCTGTAAATTCTTGGTATTTCGTTTAGTAACACACTCATATCGTAAACGTTTCCAATTCATTCATTAAAAATAAAATCTATTTTAAACTCGCAACCATATTTTCAACAAATAACGTAAAGTCCAGACTGTAAGTAGCTTGCGGTTAAAGTGCACTCTATTCAATCGGCTTTGATTGTATTCCCTTTATAACAACGACAGCTTGTGTAGTAATGGGAAAGCTTTCCCCGAAAAATGCGGCCAGATGAAAATAGAAGTTCAATAATTTTGCACCAAAATTAAGTAGTGGACGTACGAAGAATGCACTAACTGAAATACATGATTAATTAATTTTGTTTTTATATATCCTTTGCATAGGTGTCGTTTGTTGATCGATTCGATCGCTGTTTTCAATAGAGATTTACCGGATCTTATATTGCTTTTGTTTTTTAATTCCAGGTGTCAAGACATTCATTATTCATTTCGCAGCGATTCATGAAGACATTTGAGCTTAACGTACAAGTATGTTCACCAAATGCATAACTTGGTCGAATCGAAATTATCAGTTGCACTACATATATGGCATAAGCAAAGTCGTCGGGAAATATTTGAATGGTATTTTCTTCCAAACATATCTCAATTGCTAAACTTAAACATAAGGAACAAGCTAAATTGATATGTCAATCCATTGGTATTTTAAACAGAAGTCAAAATGCTTTCTCTCTTAATGGAAGACCCTGTAAAGTCCCGTATACCGGCGCAATGCTACACCAGATTTAAATAATTAATCATCTTCAAAAAAGATATCATACCAATAATCGACTTAAATTACTTTATTCTACTTAGGCTCACCACAAAATTCCAAGAATTGAGCACACAGGGTTACACTTAATGCAATAGAGAATAATCTTTAAATTATTTTACTTGAAAACTCCCTAAAGAGATGTGGAAATGTTGCGCGTTTATTTTAAAATGTACATCGATAGTGTTCTGTACTTAATTAAAACACGTCAACTAGCTTATCTTGAAAGCAAATTCCATTTTCTGCCAAATAAAATGGTTTTATAAATTCTCTTTTTGTGAGGAGAAAATAGTTGGTATCCGTCCTTGGAATTTGCTGGTAACAATTCCTTGAAGAAGTAAGTATTCAAAGGGATGCCCAACTTTTCTTCCTTCCCTGCAACGGCAATTTGTAATATTTCCGGTGGAGTTGTTTCATTTTAATACGTGTACATCTTGGCACGTGGTATTTGTTTTATTTTTCAATTTAAATAGATTAAGGTTGACGTCTCAAGACCTGGGGCACTCATTCCGTATGTCGATTATCGCCAGACGATAGCGTTTCGACGATAGTTTTGCTTCACGTAACTTCAATAATAGTCTATCGTCCAGACGATATCGTTTTGACGATTGAACATTTGCTTCACGTAACTCAATAATCGTCAAAACGCTATCGCCCAGACGATACAAATTGAGCGATACCTAATGAGGTATCGTTTTGTATTGATTTTTATGTTTTGCAAATTTGCAAACCAGCTGGAGATTTATTGAATTTCAAGAAAAATAATTGACTTCAGATATTTTTTAACTGCTACCGAATTATATAAATAACTACATCTTAACCTTTATTGTATTAAATTATTTATTAGATACTTCTCGACTGAAAAGGTAAAACATCTTAACTCGACTTAAGATGTTTCCATTTTTATTAATGTACGATTGCACATTGTCTCCAATTGTGAAACATATACTTCTATGTTATCACCATTTCATCACACTCCTATCCCCATATAAAACGGATAATGGTTTCATCTTAAGTCAGAAAATCTTATGATGACACAATATTCTTCTTTTTAACTGTTTTTCGTTCTCCTGAAAAATGTTGAAAATTGACTATAGGCCAGTGTTTGCGAAATATTAAAATTACAGTTGGGTGTTAATACAAGAAGCCATCCGATGTTGTTTGGCTCTCATTTTTTTTCTAAATGAAAAACTTCGATACAGTTTTTTGATTATGTTTATTTGAACCTTCAGAATTTTATTGGTCAAGTCGAGAAGATAATATCGGCCAAATGGGCGCTATCACAATTGATTGCCACACGGGCTCGTTTTAGCAATGGGATGTATTACAATAGTGCGCGCTATAGGACCATGTTAACCGAGTTTTTTCTGCCGCAATTGGACGAATTAGGACTGGAGGACATGCGATTCCAGCAGGACGGAGCTATGGCACACACTGCGTGAGCCACAACCGATATTCTGAAGGCGGCGCCTCATCTCTTGTTTTGGCGATTTGAGCTTATTTATTCTTATTATTAAAAACGTAAGGAACAAAGTTAAATTACTTACATTTTGAAATTTTTTTATTTACCGGCGACAAAAACAAACTCATAATTGTTGCAAAAGTTGTCATTTATGACATTTTAGACGACGTCTGAATGAAATTTCATACATAGTTTGAGAGTCTCTGAAAGAAACTCAATTCTCTCAATGCTCTCTCTCTTAGTACAAAATAAACGATAGACGAGACGATAGTGATAGAGTTACGGAAAGCAAATAGATGACGAGATCGTTGACTACTATCGCGCAAACGATTATCGTTCTGAGAGTTACGGAATGAATGCCCTGACAAACTATTAAAAATTTAATAATATAATAAGTTTAAAAGGTATATTGAGTTAAGTTCTCCGTCGCAAACCGACTTGAATATTTAACTCGAATATGGTCTTCCAGGAAGCTCAGGGTTTGGGAACGATTAATCCAAACAAGTGACTTCAGGTAACACTACTCTGTTTTTATTTCCATCTTAATTTAATAAAAAATAAAGTGCATGACTGGGTCGAACGTAACTTTCTCATTCATAACAAGTTTTGGTGCAAATAGAGTGGGAGTTGCTAATTGTGAAAGCTTAAAGTTGTTGGAATTTTTTTAAGTGTGCATATTTAATATGGTCGAAAAAAAATGAGAAGTTGCTAGAACAAGTTTTACGTAGCTGTTATTGCATTTTCGTTGAAAGTGGGGCATTCCTTATTATTTCAGAAATATACCGAAGATATGTGAACACATTTGGGATTTGGGTAGTCATTTTAGAGAAATATTTAAGAAATTGATTTGTTCGAATTTTTGGAGAAAAACGGAAAAAAAGTACCGGATCTTAAATAGAATACTTATATTACCTTTAACACGTATTTTCATCAAAATCGTTAAAGCGGTTTTTGTAAAATTATGCAGAGAAAAAGTTACAAATATTGCAGTGTTTAATTTGAAAAATATTTTTACTTAACTATATAGCTAAAACTAAGTATAAGTTATTGATGTAAGCATTACTTGGTTTTTAAAGTTTTATCGAAATCGAAATTGAGATTTTTGAGATATGAGCAGTTTTTAAAATCCGCCTTTTCAATGATTCGAATTGAAAATTAAGGACACAAGAATTTTGAAAACACAAATTTTAATAAAACTATGCATGGTCAAAATAGTTGTTGCTATTCCGGTAAACCAAAGAAAACGATTTTTGTAAAAATGTTTTTGTACGATAATATAGACAAAAACTAAGTTTGCTATTAAGCAAGAAGTAATCATAATTCCTAATAAATGTTTGTTACAATCGTATGGACAGTTTTATGATATGCACAAATTTCAAAAGTACCGTTAATAGGTTTTTTGATCAATAACTTAAATTAAAATATCAATTTTGGTTGAAATCGTTAGAGCCATTTTCGAACAAATCGAACTGGTATGAACATTTTATATTGGAAGTTCCATTGATATTAAGTTTGCCTTACAAAAACAAAAGGCCCGAACTGTTAGCCAAATCTGAAGTTTGAACGAAATTCGGGCAGTCGTATAAGCTGTAGACCTCGGGACAGACGGACAGAATTTCGCAAAACCACTTTTTTGAGTTCTTACTACATAATGAGAAAGTTTAAAAACTTTCAAAAGCGAAAACTTTTATATCCCGATTTAATTATTTATCTTTGAACTTAAGTCGATTTTAGAGCGACGCAACGGCATTTCATAGAGATGTGCGGATGTGTTAGATGTTTGAAAGAGCAGACTACCGACAAACGTTGAAAACGAAAAAAAAAAAAAAAATGGAACCCCCTTTAAGGTAGGATGTCAAATTGAAGTACAAGGATTCCCAGATCACAAGTTTGCTTAGACAAAAATGTTTTCCTTTATAATCAATATGCAATGCCAATGATTCGATCAAGAAACCTTAGATAAGCCATTCGAGAGAATTGAGTTCTTTGAAGAAAAACAAATGCCAAGTCAGGTTAGGAACATGATTCTCCACTGTGGATCACACCTTCGAGTATACCGCTCTTTCCCAAAACTAAATCTATCGCAAAAAATGTTTTGCATTTTTAACTCCAATGGGTTATTTTACATACGGGTGTGATCTGCTAAGCCTCATATAAAAATGTAATTCAAAACAATAATATTAAAAATGCAACCCTGAATAAACTTTCAAAGATTTCAAAGAAACCAGAAAAAATGCGACTTTGTCTGGATTCTCGAAAACCCAATGTAGTAACTAAAAAAGAAGCCTATCTATTTAAAGTAGGCTTCCACATTTATAATTTATTACATGCCTGGATATAAAATACCACTGGAAACTATGTTTTACAGAGCTTGTGCCGGTTTACGATACTTCTTTGCAGTGTTTTTGTACAAATTTTAGAGTATGGCTCCAAAGTTCGCAAAGTCTTAAATGAAGCTCTACGGAAATACTTTATGCACTGAGCATAAAGCAATATAGGTCTTACGTAGAAGGTCAGTTGTAACTGACTATGCTTCGCTTAAATGGTTAATGAACCAAAGTGATCTTAGGGGACGCTTTGACTTGTGCGCTCTTAAGTTGTAAGGTCTTAAACTAAATATCTTTTACAGAAAAGCTAGCGAAAATGTAGTCCCTAACGCACTATCTAGAATATTTTGTGAGAATGTTTTGGATGTAGAAGTAATGCAGCACGAGATAAATCTGTTACCTAAAGAGTTTTCATTTCCTTCATATGAAAAGCTGAAACGCAGAACACTAAAATTAAACTCGTAGTGGAACGTGGCCCCTTGCCGCGAGTGAGCTGTGTAGAGCTAAAAACCTAGTAACTAAGTACAATTTACGTTCACCACTATTGGAAATAAATCTGTCGAAATGTACCAGTTGCAATAAACAATTCATGAATGACGTATAGTCACCCTTATTCCGAGTGGCGTTTTACTTTCATGACGTTTATCATTTTTTGTGGCGTTTCTCACATGATGTTCGCCGTAAACGAATAGGTTCGGCATGACGTTCAGTGACAAATGGCGTTCAACGACTCAAAAAGGCCTCTAGTAATTCCAAATTCAAATTGGCGTTTTTTAAATTGTCGTAAACGCCACTCGGAATAATGCCGAATTCACAATGTCGCGTTGAAGACGTGTGTGCTCTTGTATCTTAACAAAGATACAAGAGCAATGATTAATATTTTTATTTATTTTTTAAATCTAAAGAAATTAGTATTAGCTTAACAAAAAAAAAAATATTCGTCATTTTCACAATTTTCGCACACTAAATTAACTAATTTGCATTAAAAAACATCATATTGCTTTTTAAAACTTGTGTGTGATAAACATAAGCGATTCTGTGCCACTCCAACTAAAAACGGCACACCCCACGGCATCAAATCGAACAATAGAAAATTCTAAAGTTGTCAAACGCGAGTGAGAGTAGAGAGTAGGTCTACTCAGGCGTCGCGTTGAACTTTACGATATTTACGATCTTAAGTCGATTCAACGCCTGGAGTTGTATTTTGTGTGGGGCAGCATATGAACGCTTTGTTTCTACATAACCTGTCAACGCACGCGCGCGAAAACGCGACATTGAGAGTCGGGCATAAGAGTGAATATGATTTTATTAAGAACTGTATTTAGCAAGCTTCTAAAGCATCACACGTAAATTATGAATGACCAACCCAACAAGTTGAGAACTGCTGAGTTAGTTCTAACTAACTGAACTAAGTCCCAAATGAACTTACTCCCAAATTATTTAAAATAAAACGAAAATTCACGATTTGAAATGAACTAAGTCCCAAAAACGTTTAATGTAGCATAGGAAGGTATATACTTTTGTTTTGAAAAGGTAAATATTATGAAAACGAAACCATTTTTATACATAAAAATAAATCTTGTGCACTGTGAACATAAACCGTGAGATATGTATGGGGGGCATGCTGCCCCCTGCCACCCCCCTGCTTGGGGTCACTGTTGGATTAGGAGTAAGTGCAAGATTGGGTGTATTCAAAGTTTCATTACGCATGCAGCAGCATGCCCCCACTTTCAACAGAATTGTTTTTTTTTCGAAACAATTTAGATTAACTAACTACCACTTTCTCAAATTGGGACTTAATTCATTGAGAATTTTTCATAACGAACTACGAACTATTTCCTAAACATTTTGAACTAAGCCCCACCAATTTTGCAGTGGGATTTTGTTCATAATGTTTAGTGGGAGATATCCTGTTGGGACTTAGTTCGTAGGGTCATAATCTCAATGCGACAATGCCAATATGCAATCGAAAGTAGTCTCAGTCGTCATCATGGAACGGCACTGGCTGTGATAGAGCTTATGAATAATATCATCGCGGTGACGAGGAGGATGTTTTGGTTCCACTCCACTCCGAAAACTCCAACAGACTTCCCATTTAAGTTAAAACGGCTGGAATAATCTGCGCATCTGGCTTTATAGATGGTCTATGATATCAATATTAGGGGGCCCTTTACATATTTCCTTTACTTAAATTATATACATTATATAAGTATGGATTTTTTGGAAGACGCATCCTCTTGTCTTTGTCTTTTCTTTAAGATAAAGTTTCCTCCTTATGGAATACATTTTAAAGTGTAGCGGAATACTGTCACCAAATTGTTCAGATAGGGCACGCATTTTACCCATTTCGTTTTTACATTTCTTGTAAAAAAATGACTCAACTACACCTACTTTAAGTTCACGTTAAGGTGAGTGAAAAATGGTACCTAGTATGCCTGAACTCCCCAGTTCACTTTGTCAACCATTATGTATTTATTTGTGTGTTTTCGGTACACCGAAACTTGTTTGTTTGCTTCTACTTTATTCAGATTTTTCTATTGCAAACAGATTAAACAACGTATTACCTAAATAGTGCTTATCTCTCTTGCTGTTACAGGTTGCAGCTGCAAGAAACAGATTTATCGATTTAACACTGGTTCATCATGGCCACATCAATGACCATAGTCAACACGCAATAACTGCTGCGAATATTTTCCGACATTGTGTGTCGCCCTGGAGATTGAGACAACATCTGAAGGCTGTATTGCTGTGATCAAATATGATTGCGTTTCATACGTTATGCGTGAAAGCGTTCCGTCGGTGATGGAGGAGGGAAAATAAAAACAATCAAAAACGAATCGATAGTCCTCCATAGATTAATTCTTGTTTGGGAGAGAGCAATATTCCGAGCTCATAACATGAACTACTTTCCACCATATCGACATATTGACATTTCTCCAGCGAAACGCCGACGTGTCCTTGCACAATCGAATTTAATTAATTTCTGAAGGCTTGCCACATTTCAAATGGAACAAAACCCATGCGAAAAAGACCAAAGTCGGTACGTAACGTTATTTGAAATGGAAATAATGTAGAAAATGAAATAAAATGACTTTCCCTTTGTTCTTTTCAATTTTCCATCTCACGATTTATCTTCGCCCAGGAAGGACAAGAGTTTTATAGTATTGTTTGCAGGCATACCGCTTTTGATTTTTTTATAATATTCCTTTGAATAGAATATCATTTTAGAAGGATGTCGTGCAAAGGAAGCGCGACCTTTGACTTTTTTTTAGTTCTATTAGCAGGATTTTTAAGAAATATGTAATCGAATATTTCAACCTAATGCAGTCTAAGCATTTTTTAATATATTTTAAAAATGGATGAAATCTATTTCAGTTCGCAAAAGGGGTGTTATCTTTGTACAAGTGATGCGATACGATAAATAATTACAGTGCCCCTCAACACTATTACGAACTTACAATGGTGAAATTGTACATAAAAACTTGCTATTTCGTTTTGTGAGTTGTAACAATAATTGCAAGTTGAAGAAAATTCATAATTAGTTGGAGTAAAGGAAACTGCGGCGATATTCCTGGTTACTTCAATCAGCCATTTGAACTATTTCAAGAACAACCATAATCCTACTTTGGACAAAACCAAATCAATTGTAAGTAAAGTATTTTGTGATGAAATAGAAAGATATTATAGATTTTGGTGAAAGTAGATCGAAATAATTGGACAGACATTATAATGTTGAACCCGACGACACCCTATATTTTATATTTGGGGTTGCGAACTTAGTGCTTATGAAGATAAAATAAACCGCCTGATTGAGTCCTTAATAATCATTACATAACAATGCCATGCTACCACGGTCCATCGCAATCATTTCTAATTGTATTAGATGTAGGCATTTTGATAGAAAAAATACTCGTGTAAATCAGAACTACATTTTAACATAATAAACTTACTGCACTGAAAAACATGGAGCAGAAAACCCACAGCTTCAGGAAGGAATTCTTTTTACACGCCAGACCAAAACTGCTAAACTGCATCCTTGAATTGCTATTTCCGTTGATTTGTTGTTTTTTTATTAAATCACCAATTAAATTCACTAAGATATTCGCGAAACAACACCCAACTCCTTCTTTGAAGGATCCGCCGCGCAAATTAATATTTTCTTTCTTAAATGAGTCACACTAACACGATGTTGTATCGTTAGTCAACTGTTGGTAACTGAATTTAGTAAGAGGATTCGCTGACTTTTATATGCTCAAACTGTTGCTCAAAGTTTCAATACCCGCATCGGGATATTGCTCTTTTATGCAAGAGAAATTTCTACAGACATTGATAAGGCATGCGCGTCAGCTATAACTTATAATGCTAAAGTTGGTCCAAAGGGAGAGGATTCAATTACTTCTTTTGGGAAATACCATTTCACACCACTTGGGTTTGATATTTTATTTCTATATTTTGTTTCCTCTCTCGTTATAGCATTCCCTAGAGGAAACTTTCGAAAGCAGTGTAGAATTTGGTAGTAATTATTTCCACCTACATCCCACACACACAGGGTGGTTCATGTTCAGATTTTCCAGACTGACAGAAAATTCGATTTCGTGATGAAAATATGTAAGCAATTAGGTACCTCTGCTAGCTAATTAAAATATGTTTATGTGGAATAGGCTATATTGCTAAATTACTTAAGAGAGTAATACACAAAATAAAAGGAACCTTCAATCTTATTTGGTATCTGAACGGTTAAATTGAGAAGCTTTCACAGGCCAGTTGAGCACTCGGACTTGGATATTTGTCACAAGCTCGCGAGTTGGAAACATAAGGGTGTAATTTTGCAAATATTGGAACGCAGAGCATCGACCCATATACTAGTCGAAAACTAACTTAATACTTTGAGGTAATTAGAGATCGTGGGTCGTAAATAAAAAGATTAATCAATGCTTATGAACTTGATCCTACATGTGATATAACTCGATGGATTTGAGATCGATCTCAAAGCTCTCTGCTTTTTTTTAGTTTGTTTAAGTTGTTCCATTAACCAAGTAATGTTGCCATTTCCGTCACTGCCTATTAGTATTGCTGATGAATTACTGCCTATTGCTAAATCTAAGTATCTCTATTTAAATTGGTTTATGAATCAGAGAATTTTCCGACGCAACTCACATACAGCTGTTTAAGTGGAAGCATGGATTTTCCAAAATTATAATCAGAGTGCAGTGTTCGACTACAACGAGCAGTGAGTATTTGAATAGTCCTTAATCTTGCTAGTCGTTTCAACTTTTACAACCTTACCTCCCATGAGTGTAGAGATGAAACTTGACTCACAATTTGCAATAAATTAACTGCTGAATAAATTCAGAAATGTAAGTATTGTCGGAATCAAATACGTAAAAGATCACAAAAGAAGGATCGTGCAAATGTCAAACGACATTGATACCTATTAAAATCTACTAGTATCG
This sequence comes from Cheilosia impressa, assembly GCA_948293265.1. Taxonomy (NCBI): domain Eukaryota; kingdom Metazoa; phylum Arthropoda; class Insecta; order Diptera; family Syrphidae; genus Cheilosia; species Cheilosia impressa. The sequence goes on along the minus strand of OX411884.1, from coordinate 36,957,393 downwards.
CTTGTGGTCGAAAATCTGCCATACCTTTTATATGTACGAAATACTAAAAAACGTACCTACCACAATTATTTTCGTTATTGTATTATGTATTTTTTTTTACAAACGAAAAGAGCGACATCTAGATATCGAAAAATACGTAAATGAGCTGCTCCATCGGAAGCAGGTTCAAATCTAAGATGATTTATATTTGAATACATTGCTATGGTAATATGGCGGCGAAAAATTGATTGTCACCAAAATCTTTTCAATTACTTGTTTCGTATTGGGAATTCATAACTTAGTTTTACCAGCCTTAATGGCGATATATATCCACGATTTTTTGTTTGTGCACATCTATGGCACAGTACCTTTCAAATGACATAAGTTTCATTCTCCTCATTTCATTAAAAATACTTAAAAAGTGTACCGAAACTTTTGATGTCCACGTATTAATAAATACTAGGTTCGCCCAGTGCTCGAAAATCGACCACACATTTTTTTTTATATCATTACTATATAGATAAAGAGTGCACAAATGGATTCACACGATTCAATTCATTAGATATAGAATGCATCAAATCACGATCACAGTCACGATTAGACTGTTTTAAGATTTAATCGGTATTGGTTGGCAGTATCAACGTCATAGAAATATAACTGTGCATAGGAAGGTTGATTACCGTACAAAGAAACAGTCAAAGGCCCCATTCTATGATAAAACGTATCATGAATTTTAAAGTGATAAACACCTTGCGTGACATTTTGTGAGACTTTTGCTTCTGAGGAAATCATTGCAAAGGCAGAATTGTAACTGCGAATATTAGCAAAATAATTATTCGCACGGTTTTTATCAGTTTGATCGAAGGTCATAATATAGCTTATTTATGAAAGCGTTCTGACTTAAAGGCGGTATGAACACTTTTCCTTTATGACAGCAAGAAGTAAAAATATTTCGATCCTTACCAGTCGTCTCTGAACTAAAATGTATCGCATTACAAAGAACACATCGTACATTCATCAAACCATTTATGCTATCAGTATTTCTCTCTGAAATTTGCATCAGCAAAAACTTCCAGTCCAGTACACCATTTACTGCGCTAAAATTTCTGTATTTGACTGTATTTGTGAGAGGGTGTTTTGCTATGTTTGGATATTTTGTGTTTAATGATGAGTTGAATCTATGACGTTTTTTTAGTAGTTTCAAAAACTTTTAATTTTCAAATAATATTTAGAACTATTGGAAGTGAAAATGCGTAAATTCTTGGTTCCTACAGCAAGTTAGTGTGCTTTCTCTAATGCTTGCATTATTTTAGTGCAAGTGGAACATTTTATTTTCTACCACTTTTCTACCACCTTTTTTTTAAGGCTATCTATACCACCAATTCGCTTTTCTCAAGTCCCATCACTGGACCGGAAGCCAAATCAGACTAATGCAACCACTCCTGCGCATAACTTCTCTCCCTCATTCGCTTAACACAAACGAACACGACACGCATTCATACGCCACGCCCCCACACGCCAAACACTTTCGTTTCGGTGAAGTGGCTCAGTGGCTGCTCTATGTATAGTGCTACACTATACAAATAAGGTCAATAATAATAGCATAGCAACGCATACGCATATAGAAACGTTCTCTGTGTATGATTCTCTTTTTTTAATTTCTGATTCATACAATAGAAGGAGACAGTCACAGGACTTCGACTGAGCGAAAGAAAAATGTGACTTATCCAATTACCCATACCCACCCCTGCGCATATACTTTTCTCTCTTTCTTTGCTTAACTCCCATCATTCAAACGTGACATTCGCCGCACAGATAGCGAAGCTATAAAGCTATCTTTCTTTGTATGTTTACAATGTTGTTGTTGTAACCAAGGTAATTTAAAAACATTATTTTACCTATTTTGCAATAACTTTTTTGAAATTATAATTCTTTTCGACCGATCTATGAGCTGTACGCTTCAATTTGGTAAAAAAAAAAATTCAATTTTACTTCATTAAATAGGGTAAATATGTTCTGAAAGAAATTGGGTCGGCGATTAATATAGTGGATAATGACTAGGTGGTACCCGCGACTTCGTCTGCGTAAAATTAGTACATCGAGTAACTCAATTAAAATATTTATATGTATCAACAACAACAGCTCCACTTATCGGGTCCAAAACTATCCTATCTTTCCAGCCAACCAATTAGCCCTACACATTTAAAATCATTGGTAAAATACGCAGTAAAATGTATTTATTTCTTACCAAATATAGGTACCTATGATAAATTTTATAATCCTGAGAACTTGAGAAATAATTGGTTCGTCATTTAAACTTAAATCCCCTACTTCACCCCCTTCACGATTTGTTTTCGCCTGTGTCATTCTTAGAGGTCCCATCTATCCCTATACCAAAATTCATAAAAGTTGGTTTTGCGGTCGTTAAAAGGTAATATTTTTTCGCATTTATAGTATTTGGATTATGTCAAGGCTATCTTGAAAATGACAACTGACAACAAAACTATGTTTTGAAATAACATAATAGCAGACAGCACTCCTTCCTACTCCTACCCGATTCCCCGCAAATTTTAAAAATTCTCTCTTAGATTTCCTATGACTGTAACTCTCTTTTGTGGCGTCGTTTGTACGGGCTACGGAGCCTTCTCCAACAAAAAAAGGGCCAAAATAGCAAAAAATCTCGAAAAAGTGCCAAATTGTAACTTAAGTCGCATAACTTAAAACAAAATTTTCTCTTAAATTTCTTATTAGTGCTCTGTGATTCTTACGACTGTACTCTCTTCGACCATCGACACTCTTTCGTGGCGTCATTTGTGGGCAGTGATGCCAGATTACAAGATATATCTTTTTTTTTCAAGATTTTTCAGCTCCAAAATAGGTGCAAGACTTTTTACCTCAAATTCATCAAATTTCAAGATATTTGATATCAAGAATTTTCGAATTTTTTTTACATTGAAACAACCTTTTTTTTCGGAGAAAACCGTTTTATATAAACTCCATAATTATGAGTAATATGAGTCGAACAGGGCCCATGTACAATTTCTGTATTACTAAACGTTTCCATCAACTCTAAAGAAACATAAATTTCAACGAATTTGATAAAATAACCGATGTAATATGTTTTTGGAAAAAAATTATAGTAGAAACAGCCAATGGAAACTTCGCATATCAAATTTTTAAAGATTTTATTTTCAATATATTGTCGCTTCCACATTCCTTCGCTCTGCAGAATATTTTTTCTGCTGTAAATTTAAATAAAAGCAAAATTAATCGTTTGAGTACTGAAACAATTGAAAGTTTAATCTTTACAAAGGATTTGTTGCTCTTTAATGGAGTAAGTTGCTATGATTCTAATATAAGCAATGAAGTTCTGAATCATTTTAATTCAAATATTTTCCAAAATTAAAAAAAAAAAATTACATTAATGCAATTTTGTCGAAAAAGATATGTATAACAGTTTGTTTTAAGTATGTACTTCAAAATTGTATTTTATATTTCGTTGTTTTTCTATTTTGAAAATATCTTGAAAAAAAGATTTTTTATTTCGGAAAATAAGATTTTTAGATTTTTCATCTGGCAACACTGTTTGTGGGCATGATGAATGAAAGAAAATTTGTACACAACTATTGCGTAGTTGAAATTGAATGTAGTAAAATTCAACTTTTTCAATTGTTAATATTTAAAAAAGTAAAAATGCAAAGATAAGCACCTAGAAAATATCTTTTATCTGACACTTAATTTGTTAGGATTGGTTGAGCGTGTGAAACGCAAGAGGTAAATATACGACTATAAAACTACAGAAATAATATAGAGTGGATGATGATTGAAATAACGGTATTTGTTGAACAGATCACGACTAAACACAAATCACCCCTATTGCGAAGATCAACTATCAATTGATAGTTGATACTTATCAATATTTTTCTTTTTCAAATGGTATTACGATCAATTATCAATGAATTTTCATTCACAATAACTTATTTTTTTGCGTTATGTTCACAATAGCTTACATTTTTATCAATTGTATTTCGCAATACCAATATCAATTTTAATTTATAAATTTTGTCAATCGTCAACCGATTGATAGTTGATCTTCGCAATAGGGGTGAATATTATTGTTTTCGAAATGTTCAAACTTTCCCATGAATATAAGAAACTCAGCTAAAAAAATTTATCATTCTTATCTTTGGTTATGTTTGCGAGTACATATTATAATACTTAGAAAAAAATAACTTTCAGTCTTTCGCGAATTTTAAAATTTTCCGAGAAATTTTTCAAAATGCTAAAGTCGGAAAGGAAAACATTTTTGTCGTTTTAGTCTGGAAGAACATATTTCGAAATGACAACAGACAACGACTGCGAACTAATCGATTTTGCAGCAGCTCGTAATAAGGTTTAAAGCCAGATATCTAAAAGTTATTATAAAAATACAAAAAAATAAATCTTTGTAGAAATACGAACAGCGGATATTCGCAAAATATGCAAATTATTTGTACATAATTTTTTGACTTTGTACATTGCACGAACTCACCTTCTTAATATTACATATATGAAAACTTACATTATACTTATATAGTAATATAGCAGTAAAATTTTTAAGGTGGTAGGTTGAACATCGGAAATAAAATATTCGGAAAAATACGAAACTCCCAAGAGCCAGAGATTCTTTGTCAACTACGATGGCTGCACATCGTTTATCCCCTTTTGGTTTCTCCAGCTTCGCAACCATTCAGTTGACAGTCGGAAGATGAGGGTTTCCTACCAAAATGGTTTTAATTATCTAGTCGGAGGGTTAGGCAATGAACCGAGAGCGAGATTCCGGTCTGCTTGGAATTTCTTCCCTGCTTCCGACCTCAAGCTGCACTCACTCGATGAAACTTCAATTCCTAGAAGGTCCGAAAACCTTTAGTCCGCACATATGACAATCTTGACATGGTCCTGATGCCATCCGATGTCGCCACAGAAGGTAGGAGGTCTTGGGTGCTGATGCAGAACTTATAGGAATATCGTTGCCAACGTTATTTAAAACTCCTTCCTCTTATCAGTAGCGATAATGCCATCGATATCACTTCAGTCAATGCTGATGACAGCAAGCTTGTTGAATATATTTGAGACAAAGGAACTACTGCGGGTTACTTTTATCCTTTTTTCGTCCACGGCGGAATTCTCGATTGACCTCTATTGTTTTGGCACAAAGTCTTTATTCGAAGGGCCAGAGGAAGTATCTTGAATAACTCTCGTCGCCCAGGAGATCGAACTTCTTGATGATGATGAGGAGGATTACGATTTTTGTCTGGCAAAATATATATTTAGCAATTATTAACCGTCTAACCAACAATCAAAAATATAATAAGTAACTGGTCAGAATTCCTTGTCTTGATGGATGTCGAACATCTCTCATTTAATTTTTTCTTCTCCTCATGAATTGAAAAATGATCACCACTTTATTCTCGTAAAGTGAGTATCACAGGCGGCTATGCTCTATTGAGCTACAAGATAATAAATAGAACATCCTACCCAACAGAATGAGTTGAATCCCTTAAAGTTCAAACAACGTTGGCTTTGTAAATACATAATTTGTTATAACCCTAATACGAAATGAGTTCTCACCTCAGTCAACTACAAAAAGGAAATTTCTGCCAAAATTCACTCCTTGATCCTTCTGTACAAACATAAGCCGATTACTCCAAATATGACATGCTACCCATAAAAGTACCACTCTTCGTGTCGCCTGAAATGTATGTATTCGGACATTTAAACGCACATCAACATCTTTAAGAAATGTTTTGTATGCTTTAAACGTACACACTCGGAATTTATCGTGCAATCTTTAAATTCAATTCATGGACTTTGTGCATAATTTTTAACCAGACTGAAAATATTTAAATAAATACTTGTAACAGTACAAAAAACTTTACTTTGATAAAGGTCTTCATGATGATATGTATCTCGATGCAACTGAAGGCAATATTTCCGATATATGATTACGCTTAATTCGATTGAAAAGATTAAATAAATGGAACTGGAAAATGTCGTTACCTACGCGTAACTTTGTTGGGTATAAGTAAGGGTAGACGCTGATTGGAATCAAGTCGTCCGAACTTTTTCATATACAGCAATTGTGATTATTTCACATCCCCGTGGTAGCCATCGGGTACTGGTTTTGTTCATCCTGAACCCACTTGTAACTTATGCCCAAATCACAATGTCGCGTTGACAGATTGTGCAGAAACAAAGCTTTCACATGGTGCCACACAATATACAACTTCAGGCTTTGGATCGACTTTAGATCGTAAATATCGTAGAGTTCAATGCGACGCCAGAGTAGACCTCATCTTACTTTCACGCGCGTTTGAGATATTTAGAATTTTTAACTGTTCATGCCGACAGGTCATACAGAATGTGCCGTTCATATTTAGTTGGAGTGGCACAGATCTACTTATGTTTATCACACATTACTTTTAAAGAACTATATGATTTTCTTTACAATGCAAATTTATTATTTTTATTTTGTGGAGCTTTGATATATTCTTGAATGTGATATTCTTGTATTTTGGAAAATTCTTTTTCAGCTTTTTCTGTTTTTGCCACCTTGATTTCCTCGATATACCTTAAAAAAGTTGGCACATACCACGCAAACTACTTAAAGTGACTTGAACTTTTTTCATCGATCCTTTTTATACAAACAAAACCTAAAGCAAACATACCAAAAATATCTATCACTATTGATAAACAAAGTACAAACTAAATCCACAAGTTAACACTATAGCACTCTGGCGTATACGTACTTTTTTATTTTCCTTGAATTATTAATAAATAGGGGTGCTGTTATCTGCTACTGTTGCTGTGTTGCTGTAGTGTATTTGTTGAATTGAAGCTGCAATAGAGTTCCAATGCTATATATAGATGGAGATTTTGACGCTGTGGCTGTTTTCGAGCTGTGTAGTACCATACGGACGAACCCCTTGCCTGCAGTATGCGCGGATGCCGATTGCATATTGTGTTTGTTGCTATGTAACTTCCTGATTTTCCTTACGCTGAGCTGCCGATGATGCAAATCGGTGATATCAATATTGGCTAGGTAGAGACAACCTATTAGGTTTTTAAGTCGTACACCTCACCGGTCTATCAAATCACCGTCACAAATATGAAACTATTTCTTAATGCATGTACCCTATTGGAATCCTACTTCATCAAACATATCCCCTTCTAGCCATGGTAGACCTGAACAAATTCGGCCTTACTAATAATCAAACACTAATGTCAACGATTAGTGGGCTGCCAGCTTTAATACAAATGTATAGCATTAGTGAAACAATGAAAGACCTCCACTATTCCTAGTCCGACAACTTCTTTTGAATCAATTACATTTGTTGTTATTGCAGAATTTAAATTTCATAATTTGTTTTCGTGCAGATCAAAGTCAATGGTTTATTTCACAAAGGGGATTTTATTTTAAAAAATTATAACATAAATTGCAATTAAAGTTGCACAACAGATATCTGTTAATGGATTTTGTGCACATCCTATTTTTGTGTATAATAAAAATATAATAAGTATAACAAGTTATAATCAAAAAACAAAATAGTCAAAACCAGCCTGTGGAGTTAAGAAATTTGATCATGGTATTGAATTGGAGACTTTGGATGGCCGAAAGGTCAACAAAGAATGGATTTCCTATTGCATTGTGTCTGGTTTTGGCTAGTGTCGGGATGCCAAGCTAGGCTGCGTGAGTTTCTAAAGGCAAATGGCCCATAGTAATTGCCGTTAGTCTAACGCGACATCTGCAAGCGTTCTGGCAAGGAGGTTATTTATGCTGGCATCATTGTAGGTTCCCTGAATCTTCCTTCAAATGAAACAGGTCGTTAGGTTGATCCACCTAGTCTTCATTCCAAAAATGAAGTGCAAGAGGATTTCTCTTGCAGAGGCACGCCTGGCAATTTATCGCCTTTCTCTATGTTCCTATGGCCGGGAACCCAGCCAAGGGTGATTTTAAACCAATGGTACTTCCTAGACAGTGTCTCCATGCATTCCAAACAAGCATGACTTGGCTGAAAGGATAGCCTTAATCGCTGCCTGACTGTCGTCGAAGATGCCTATTTTTTTGTCTGGATGTCGCTTTGTTAATGAGCAGTCCAAACGCTTTCTTTATCGCCAGTACATCTGCTTGAATGACACTGGCTGCGGTGGGAAGGCGAAAAGATTAAAAAATGTCTAATTCTGCTGAGAAAATGCACTCCACAGTTTATTTTGAAACCATCTGCGAAGATGGGTATTGCTAATTCATTTACGACCGCATTCTCCTCTCATTCTGATCCAGATGGGAATCTAACAGAGAAGTTTTTATGGAAGTTGAATTTGGAAACTGTGTAGTCTGTAGATATGCGACCTATCCTGCGGGAAGATAAAGTAGGATATTAAATGACCGCGGCCTTTCGGACCAACATTTGTCTTCCTTCAATCTAATTGTGCTATACGCTACAGGACGCTGTAGTACCTACGCCTTCCTTCGTTTTTAAAAAGTTCATGATTGATCCCCTTCAAATTATTTAATAAACGGAACACAGTTTATTGGAATATAATGAATTATTTGTAGGCTGATGATGCAAATCAAAATTTATTGGTTGTTTCAAGATCGCAATTGAATCACTAGCAAGTGAATATCTTTGAAGAAAAAAATAATAGCCAGCCCATTATAGCATAAATTAAAATCTCACGTAGGAAGCCATAAGTGATTTATGAACTTATCGCTTCCGTCTTTGAATTTCAATTTGCCAAGCAACAAAACAGTGCTTGCATAGAAGTCTGAAAATAAATAGAAATTGACTTTTTAAAAATTATTGTATACTTAATTCCGGAACTTTAGAAACCGATAAAATTTAAAACTCTTGCTGAAAAATATGAAGCCGTGGCGCACATCTTTCTACACGAAACTGTCATTTCGGGATTCGAATCTGGAACCCCTCGCTTATTAGTCCAACGCACTAACCACTAAGCCACTGCGCCGACAAGAACTAGCGGTTTAAAAATATTAAGCAGAAAAGAGCACTAACCATTTCATTGTAAAGGGGACTTGACAACTTCTTACTTATATGCAATGCAAACTACTTGAGATATCTCATAAAACAAATTGATTGGCTTGAATTACTATCAAAACGTTTATGTAAATATAAATGGAGTTCGACTTCGTTCATATGTCCGCCACGGGAACGTATGCAGCGGTCGATATGTTGAACCCAATTTTCGATGACTCGGTCACACGTTTCGACCAATATTTCTCGTACAATACTGGCTCTGAGCTCCTTTAAGGTTACCAGCTTGTTGGCTTAGATAAATGATTTAATATAGCCCCATACTAAAAAAGTCGAGAGGCTTTAAATTACACGATTTAGGCGGCCAATAGACGGGTCCCTTTCTTGAGATAACACGTTTACCACACTGAGACTTCAATAACTCGACTGTTGCGCCCACTGTGTGGCTTGTGGCACCGCCTTGTTGGAACCACATATTACTGATGTCCAATTCATGCAATTGCTGAAAGAAATAACGTTCCCACATGTCTCTGCACTATTTACCGTAATGAAATCCGCACCAAACAGTGACTTTTTGCGGATAAACCAAAAAAGATGATGATGATGAAATTCTTCATTTTCTTCCACCATGTCCAGAACTCAATTCGAGAACGTATGATCAATTGGCTCTAGTTCTTGAGTCAGCTTGGTCTTGTAAGGGTATAGGCTAAAATCCTTTTGCAAAATTCGCCATAATGTGGTCTGGGAGAGGCCCAATTCTTAAGAAAACACCGTGAAATTAACTTATTTGGCTCGTTTGCGACGGACGCCTCTACGGCAGCAATATTCTCCACACTTCGGGCAAAACGTAGGCTCACTGGCACGGCAATATCAAGCAGCGAATAGTCTGTCTCAAATTTTTTCACTAGACTATGATTTACTTGTCTACTGGGACGAGAATTACATCCAAAAATTGGCGTTAATGCTCTCAAAATGCGACCACTGACTCGGAATTCCGGTAGTAAATTTGAATTATTTGTAAACGATGCTCCTTCGTGTAGGATGAAGGTGTAGGTACTTTACAAAGATGAATATGTTGATTTTACTGAATATCTTGACATTGACAGTTCGGTGATCGGTTTATGTGCACAGAAATATGAAGATATATACTTGAAATGTTTATAAAATAAAAATGCAATATTTTTGAATTTACTAAAATCTATATATATAAGAATGGATCTTGGTTTGTTCGGAAACTCGAAAACGACTGGACCAAATTGGATACTTCCTTCTGCGGATTTGTTCGTAATTGCTCCGCGAAGGTTTAGGAAAAAGGAAAAATTGAAAAATTCTCAACAAGTGGCGCTGTAGGCGGTCATTCCATTTGATAGCACAGTATATGTTCTTTGTGATTTGATAATTTGGGCTGTGTGGTCACGGAGGAGGGGGGGGGGGGGGGGGGCAATGAATTAACTAATGTACTGATAAAGAAGTTGTACCCTTTTGTAAATCAAGAAAGAAAAACAAGTAAAAGTGTTATCATCGGCCTGGCCGATGCTTTGATACCCTCCACTGCGTACAAGTCATGCAAAATACCAGAACTACTTGACCGACATAGCCCATTTTTAATACCAACCTAACGACGATAAAATAAGTCCTTTCACAAAACTTCATTCACCTAGGTTGATTCCTTTGGACGCTATCGTGTTTTCAACGGAAAGAGGGACACATGGGTCTTATATTGGTTTTGTATGGGAGGTACCAGAACTACTTGACCGACATAGCCAATTTTGAATACCAACCTGACGCCGACAAAAAGAAGTCCTTTCACAAAATTTCGTTCACCTACGTCAATTACTTTGGGCGCCATCCTGCTTTCAACAGACAGAGAGACACATGGGTCCAATATTGGTTTTGCATGGAAGGTACCAGAACTACTTGACCGACATAGCTCATTTTCAATACCAATCTGACGCCGATAAAAAGAAGTCCTTATACCGAATTTCGTTCACCTACGTCAATTACTTTGAGCGCTATCTAGCTTTCAACAGACAGAGAGACACATGGGTCCAATATTGGTTTTGTATGGGAGGTACCAGAACTACTTGACCGACATAGCCCATTTTCAATACCAACCTGACGCCGATAAAAAGAAGTCCTTTCACCAAATTTCGTTCACCTACGTCAATTACTTTGGGCGCTATCGTGCTTTCAACAGACAGACAGACAGACAGACAGACAGACAGACAGACAGACGGACATGGCTAAATCGATTCAGAATGTGATCCTGATTCAGAATATATATACTTTATGAGGTCTCCGGTGACTCCTTCTTGGTGTTACAAATGTATTGGCAAAGTGAATATACCTTCCTCTGGAGGGTATAATAAAACAACATTTGAAAGAAAGTCAAATTAATTTTAAATAAAATTTTTAAATTTACTATTATTATTATTGTTTTATTCGATCGTTAAGTGTTTTGTTCTGTTTTTCCAGTTGTATTCAAAATTTCAATTGCACCCTTTTCGTTCGTTTGCTTTCTGTATTTTGGCTATTTCAAAGGTAAGTTAGTGATTTGTGAAAACTGCGTGCGATTTATAAAAAGTTATGATCATTTACAGTTCGATATTTGTTACGATGCCAAAAAGAGGTCATGGTAAATTTCAATGTGCAACTACCCTTCCCTGTACCTTTTCACTTAAAGTCCTCTGCCCACAAATTTCGTATTATATGTATATCATCATCATCATCATCATCATATAAATAAAATTGGTGTAGTTCTGTTCGACTAAGATTGAATTTGACTGCATGTCTTTAAATGCAAAAATCTTAGAAACTACTGAATATATTCTGGTTAATTTTTCTTAGTCCTATAGAGGATACCTAGGCCTACAATCTCCACTTTGTTTCAACTCTCTATCTCTATAAATTCCGGAAAAAATTGGACAAGAGTAATTTATTTTTTCGTTTCGTTTCGCTTTTTTCTTTGCAACGCTTTCCGTTCGAAAATACTGGGAGCATTTAAATATAGTAACCAACATCTTATAGAGGACATCTGCGGGTACAACTTAGGATATCCATTAACTCGAAAACTAAAAGGTTCTTAAAGAAATAGGCAAAATTTTAAACATTTCTGTGGGAATGCTTAACTGGCAACACTCGCTAAAAATAATATCTGCATTCCAGTTCCATAACCATCGCCATACCCAGTCAGTCGTTGAGTCGTTCTCTAACAGATCAGAAGGTTGCGTGAAAAGCAGCGCACATATTAATTTTTTATCAGTGATTAACATTTAAAAAAACTGTGTAAATTAGTTTAAGATTAATTTTTAATAAAACTACATTTCTACGATTTTCACCTGCGTGAGTAGATAATTATGCACTTCACTCTCAAATCAAACATACTAACTGCGCGATATACATATTTACATCTCTTTTAACATTATTTTACTCCTGTAAGGGAGAGGGAGACAGATAGAGGCACTGTGCTGTATGCTGTTTGTTTGTTAAAAAAGGAAAAGAAAAATCATTAAAAGAAATTTCAAATAGGTATAGGTATCATCGTGGGTAATTACCCAATTCGCGGGTGTTTTGCATTTACAAAAAAAAGCTAAAAGAGCGATCGAGGGCAGTAAATTAGCCGCTGGAGTTTTTAAATAGCATTACAGCCCATGGCCTTCCTGCTCATAAAATTGAATTAAAAGTTGGAGACCCCATTATGTTGCTTCGCAATTTGAATCCCCCCAATCTTTGTAATGGAACCAGATTGAGAGTGATATCGTTACAGGAAAACTTTATCGATGCTTTCATTTTAACTGGGTGTGGTAAAGGAAAAACGGTGTTTATAACAAGAATACCTACAAATAATTCCCAGCAGTTATTCATTTCAGTTTAAACGGATTTAATTTCCTATTAATGTTTGTTCTGCCATGACAATCAATAAGTCACAGGGTCAAACTTTAAGAAAATAGGGAGTTGATTTAAGAAAGAATTGCTTCATAACGGGCAGTTATATATGTAGCGTGCTCCAGGGTAATTAATGCAGGAAATATCACTATCTTAGCCGATAGAAACAAAACCGCTAACATAGTGGTATACAAAGAAGTGTTACATTAATAAAAAAAAGTGAGTTAAACATTATAACATTCTCTTCGCTCATTTTCATTGTCCACTCAGACTCAGTCTTCGGGAGTTTTTTTTAAGATCGGGTTCAAGTTCCTCACTTTATACCTCTACAATGTCTTTCGAGGATTTTTTGATTTTTCCTTCCAGCGATTTTCAAAAGGAATACATTTTTATGTCCCCTAGAAGACAGTAAATTTCTTTATTTTTTTTCCATCAACTGTTCTGATACCACATTTTACACGGGCGAAGCCGGGCGGATACAGCTAGTAATTTATAATTATAAACGCTCATAATGAACAATAGGGTATTCAAGTTCGCTCCTATTGCGAAATTCAATATCGTCATTTAAGGTTTAGGATGGCAGCTGACAGTCAGGCAGCCTTACAAGCTTTAGCGTCCAATACAATGGATTCCATATACAATACAGTTAAGAGCTGTCACGATGCCCTGCAAATCCTAGCCAAATACAACAAGGTCAAACTTGGTTGGGTACCTGGTCATCAAGGTATTGCGGGCAACGAACTTGCTGACAAACTTGCTATTGCTGGGTCAGAAACTGTTCTCTATGGACCAGAACCTTACCGCAGAGTCAATTGGGCTACTGCGCTTAGACTAATTAATGAATGGGAACAACAACTTCGTCTTAACCACTGGGAAAATGTCCCAGGTCTAAGACAATCCAAGCGAATAATCAAGCCCTACTCCTACAAGAAAATCCTTAGACTCAGTAAGGATAACATAAGAAAGCTAGTGGGCTTCCTCAGTTGAAAAAATACAAATATATGGAGGGGTAAGGCAAAGCAGTGGCTCTAAAACTATGCCCGTGTTGCCAAGTTGAAAAGCCACATTTTTCAAGAGTTGAAAAAATACAAATATATAGAAAAAGCAGCCGGCAGAATGGCGATATCTCAGAGATGGTAATACCTACAGCCACATTTTGCACATCTCTAGAAAGAAGAGACACATACGCTTCTTTTGAGGGGTTAGACAAAGCACTGGCTTCCTTTCATTGCTTAAGAAAACGTGTCTTTAATTGAGAGACTCGTACACCAGCAGATCTAATGAACTCTGCTACTGAGGAACTTTTCCCCATTGATACAATAGATCAAAGGAAGGTTTATTTAGCTTATAAACATGGATTTTTCACTTCAGTTTCTTCATACTGAACGAGGGCGAGAGAACTCCGATTACTGCAGCATATAAGTCTGCGTTATTGTACATTTTTTATATCTTTTGACTTCTTCGTTGAAAGTACACGTTCTCTTCACTGAGTTTGTATGACATACTTCATACTTCTTACCGCTGTATACTCTAAATGAAGTGTCGAATTGCATAGAATAAATGTTAAACCGAATGCATGGTAAAAGGAATTAGTATCTTTTTTGTCCCCATGCGGAGTTATGAATACGAGAAATTCTCTTATTCAAGCATACTATCTGAGCGGCCGATAATTTATGCGCATCTAGGGTGTTATAAATCAAAAATAACTACGCTTAGCACACAGTCTGTCGCACATGTCTTCGCACAAAACTAACAAAGTCATTAAAATTTGTAAAAGAGAAAGTGAAGAATAGTCACCGTTGAATCTTTTAATCCAACTTTGGGTAAATCTGCTTAATCGCCATAGACATGTTTTGTCACTTAAATGCTAACCAATTCAGGCGCGAGCTATCTGATTTACATAGGTTAAAGAATGTGGAGTAAGACAGTTTAAAGAAATATTTATAAAACCAATGTGCATCGGTATCTTGTCCATCCCCATTTCCTTAATCAGCATTAATTTTAAAAGCAGCTGCGACAAACCGGCAAGAAAATTACCGAGCCCTTTGATATCGAAAAAATTTTATACAGTTAGCGGCCCTATCGTGTAACTTCATTAACATAATTTTTGAAGCAATTGCACGAATATCACAGACCAACATCAGAGGCATAATTTTGCAAAAGTCCATTCATTTTTTTGCCTATGCTGACGATATTGGCAATATCGGAAGATCACAGCGAGCTGTTAATGACGCGTGTGCAAGTATTCAAACGGAGGCGGCGAAGATAGGTCTGACAGTACATGAAGACAAAAGGAAGTACAGTAGAAATTGGTTATAACGATATCGAAGGGACCTTAGAATTTCATCGTTATAACCGATTCATCGTTATATCCGGTACAATGAAAATAATAAAAAAATTAAACCTTTATTAAGAAAATTGCTTCAAATGCTCAAGAAAATTGTTGAGGAAAGAAATCACTAATTTGTGTTTGTTTTGAACACTTAGCTGTGTAAATTATTTTTCGAAGACAGTTGTCCAATGTTTGGATTCCAACGTTTGAATTTGCATTCGAAGGGGCCCATATAGGATTCAGGACCATGAAGCATTTCATATTTTTGGGCAATGGAAAATGATTTCCGCTTATTTTGTATTGTCACCATCTTAACAATTCTACACTCAACTTGTTTCAAAGAGAAATTAATATGTACTTAATGAATGAACTCTTCGGTGATATTGAATGAAAATAACAGGCTGTAGGCATGTAAGAAAACGTTTTTAACCATCGCTATAAACAGTTTTTAGACTTAAATATGATAAATTTTCATCGCTATAACCGATTTCATCGTTATATCCGGCATCGTTATAACCGATAGCAAATTACCTTGAGTTAAACGGAGTTTTGCCGGGACTTGGAAAATATATTATTATATCCGGTTCATCGCTATATCAGGTATTGTTATAACCGATTTCTACTGTATATCATGAAACCTCAGGATCGACTACCCTAACAAAACGTCAATATGGACGGATACAACTTCGAAGTAGTTAAAGTCTTTTTCTATACCTGGGCTCCACAATATAACTTCTTAAAATGACCTCTGCGCACAGATCAAACGAAGAATAGCTTCTGCCAATAACTGTTTCTTCTGGATAAAGAAGCATCTAAGAAGTAAAGAACCAATGATATATTATGCTGTTATTTTTATATATTATGCTGTATGGTGCAGAAGCATGGACTCTGTCAATAGAGAATCAAACCCTTCTAGGGTGTTTTGAGAAAAATGTTTTTTAGGCGGTATTCGGTATCATAAGTGGTTAATATTCAACGACTACCTTTATGGGATATACTGCGGCGATGACGTCAGAAAAAAGCTAAGAATTCAATGGCTAAATGGATAGGGCACTTGTCCAGCCCGACGAGTCTTTGAGTCCACCGCAGACAGAGACCGAACCCCACCTTAGGTGGCACCCATTATTAAAAAAAAAAAGAATTAGTACGATAGAATCGAAAAAGAAGTCTGTGCGCCTACTCTTGAATCCTAGCCAACTTCACGCATTATGAGTAGAACATCCATGGCACCTTAGGCGTCTGATTTGTGATCTCATTCTTACGCCTTTATTAGCATTGACTGCGGACAAATGAATCTCTCTGTCCAGTCTCGTGCAAAAATGTGGACGTAAATGCAGTGATGGTGTAAGTGCAGTATAACTGTCCTGGAAGGAGCATCAGTCATACGGACTCGGCATAAAATAATTATAGATAGATCCATTCCATATTCCATTCGTCACAGAAATAAAACCACACAAAACCAATAATTGTAAGAATTTGTTACGATAAATATTTATATATTTATTTATTTACTATCTTTTCATAGCTAGTTGCTCACACTTTGTTTAAAAAAAAATGTTCACACTTTGTAAAAAAAAAAATGGTACTCCAAAATTAAAGAGACGGCTAGATTCATTGCCAAAGTCATTGGGTGTTTAGATCTTAAAACTACATCACTAGAAAACAAAAATAAAAAAACTAGTTGCATATCCCCTCATGGATAAAATGGCATTCAGTGGAATGACTTTAATGCCGCCGTAGTCATTGCGGCACTAATTTCAATTCCTGAAGATTTACCGACCGCGAAATAAGTATAAGTGGAATTGAACGATACATCGAAGATACCTGTATATAGGTTGTTTTCAGTTTGTATGTCAATAAGTACAAAAATTGATATTTTCGTTCTTTTCAAAATGATTAATTACGGAATTAATTTGAAATCACTCTTTGTAGATTTGAATCTTTCAAATAGACGTTAACATCTTCACTCCCACATAATAATACTTATAATAAATTTAAAAATATTAATGAAGAGGGTCGAGTGCACTGCACCTTGTGGTCTATTGTGTCCCCTGCTTATACCTTGAAAAGGTTCATGCCCTTTTCCAAAGCCCCATCGTGTTAGATGGTCCTTGCTCTGTCTAAGACTTGGTAAGAAAGCCAATTTAAGAACACTATCCAGTCCAGTTTCTTTTATGAATCTGAGAATGAGTACAGGGTGCTTTGTTTGCAATAATTCCTTCCGATTCCTTCTTTTGCCATCCGTATGATTGTTTTTTTTTTTTTGGCTGCAGTTGGGCATCCACGCATTGCTCTGGTAATGCATAGGCACGCCAATCTTGACTAGACTGGTTCGTTTAGCCAATGCTACAGTTCGTATGGGATCATAGATACGCTCTTACATATCACAAGAGCGAATGTTGTCTTCTTTAAAATCTCTTTCGTGTTTTTACGTAAAGATAGGTTTACTATCTACCTAGGTGCAATCCTAGATATTTTACTTCGTTGACTGGTATAAGTGTCGTATCTAATAATCGGATTGCTTCCAGTTTCAGAATTTTTATTTTTGTTTTGAATTGTAAAGGGTGATTTTTTAAGAGGTTTAGAACTTTTTAAAAAAAAAAACACAAAAAATTCGAAAAAATGAATGAAATATTTATTTGAATCGATAGTTTGAACCTTGCAATTTAATGTTTAAAGATAATTTCATGCAAATGTTGACCGCAGCTGCGTCTCAGGTAGCCCATCCGCTGAGTCCAATTTTGGCATACTCTTTCACACATATCGGCCGGTATCTCACGAATGAATGCATGGATGTTGGCTTCCAGTGCGTCAATCGAAGCGGGCTTGTCCCTATACACATTAGCCTTGGCATACCCCCACAAAAAATAATCTAATGGTGTCAAATCGCACGATCTAGGCGGCCAATTGACCGGCCCGAAACGTAAAATTAACTGTTCACCAAACAGTTGTTTTTGCCGGATTGATGTTTAGTTGATCTTAATCCTCTCTGTATAATGTCACATAGGGTGTCCTCAAACTTTCCCCTGGCAATCAATACTATTTCGTCGGAATAGGTCTGGCAGTTGAGGCCAAGACTGGTTAGTTTTCCAGTAGTTCGTCCACAACTAGGCTCCACATTACGAGTGATAGTACCCCTCCTTGTGGACATCCTCATCCTCATCCGATGTTTACTTTGACAGTCCCGGTTGACATTTGAGTGTCTGCTGATCTAGCGCTCAGCAGTTCAATTATCCACCCGGATATTATATTGTTCACTCCTTTTCTTTCCAGGGGTCGTCCTCATGGGCGCACTCCCACAGCAAAACTTTTAAAAAACTGTACCTACAACTTGTATAAAACTTGGTGTGTATACCAATCCAATAGAAAATACGCCCTACAACTCTAAAGCTTAGTGCATACCCAACCAAAAACAGTCCATACTTTTTAGAAACCACACTAAGTTCATCGAAATTGATTTCCCAGGGTCCATTGTCAATCGCTCGAAACCACTATGTTATGTTAAAGTGGCTCTCGGTGAGAGAAACACTTAGGCCGTTAATCGGCCCATTGTGCGAACCACTGGTGTTAGGGGTTCCTTTACTAGTCACTCGTTGTGAACCATTTACTTCCGTTGATAAAGCCAAGAATACTGGCAGCACTGATGTAGCATAGATTGCTGAGATCATTGAGGAAATAGCTTCCTAAGTGCGCCATCCTTAAGTTGGATAGGGCAGGGCAGCTGCAGATGAGGTGAGTGAAGGACTCGTCTTCTTCTTCATCCCTACAGCTTCTGCAAAAATCATTATGTGGCAGCCCAAGACTTTGAGCGTGTCTGCCCAGAACGCAATCACCGGTGATGACATTAGCGACTAGGTGAGATATTACGTCTGTTGAGACGCAGAAGCTCTTTGGATCTTTTTGTATCCAGTGTCGGCCAAGTCAGCCTGTCAACGTCACAATATCCTAGATGTTTCCACCTATGATTTGCCTTTCTTGTTGCGTCCGCCTTGATAATTTGTTTAACGTATGAGAGCGGTACCTGCACGTTATGCAGACTAACACTATCAACGCCGGAGGAGCCTAATCTCGCAAGTTCGTCAGGTGCACAGTTTCCTGGGATATCACAGTGTCCCGGAACCCAGCAAAGGGTGAGGTCGTACTGTCCAGCTATCTCGTTAAGAGATACGCGGCAATCTTCCACAGCTTTTGATCTTGTTTCGCTGGATACTTAGGATCTGATGGCGGCCTGACTGTCAATATATTACAATATCCCTGTGTGATATTGCATTAATCGACAGCCACGCCATGGCTTGACGAATAGCTGTGATTTCAGCTTGGAAGACACTACAGTGTATCAGGGGAGAGAAGGAGAGGCTCAGGCTCAGTTTTTCCGGGAATACTCCTGCTCAGACTCCCTTTAAAGGCTTAGAACCGTCCGTAAAAATTGACAGTGCTCCTTCGTGTAGGACATTTCGCGAGTCCCAACGGGATCTGTCCGGTATTTCGCATTTGAAGCCCTTTTTGAAGTCGATTTTCGTGGGCAGATAGTCAGTAATAGAGGGTAAGGGGTATGTCCAGTTGGTTGCCCTCTCCAGTGCTTACCTTCCCTAAGTCTGATAGCGTTAGCGGCGTATTCTTTGCTGACGATGTCTAGAGGAAGATTAAGCATTACTTCTAGAGCGGCGGTAGGAGATGTCCTCAGTGCACCCGTGATGCTGATGCATGCCAGGCGTAGAGTCTTCTCAAGGGCCTTCAGATTGGAGTTCTTATCCAAGGCCGGCCACCACAACGATGCCGTAAAAAATAATCAGTCTATTCACCGCGGTGTAGAGCCAATGCAATATGTTGGGTTGAAGGCCCCATCTCGAGCCGACAGCCCTCCTACAACACTAGGGATTTCCTAGAACGTTCGGCAATATTTTCCCTCGATAAGAGTTTGCTGTCTAATATGAGCCCCAAGTATTTGTCACTTTTGACAAACTCGAGTGGAGTGCCGTTGAGATAAGAGGAGTCTTGACCCTTCTAGTAAATAGAACTAGCTCCGTTTTTGTCGGATTGACGCTTTGACCACAGCTTTCGGTCCAGGCGACTAGTTTACGTAAAGCAAGTTGCAGAACTTCGGAAAGAGTTTGTGGATACTTTCCTAAGATGAGCAAGGCGACGTCGTTTGCGTAAGCCACGACTTTGCAACCGGAAAGCTCCATCGAAATCAAAAGTTCGTTGAGAACTACATAGATTCCACAGTAGTGGAGATAGTACCTCCTCCTTGGGAGGTACCTACTTGCACAAGTTTTTCGACAGCGCTGCTGCGAAACGTGGCTGTCACCCTTCTGCGGGACCTTTCGATCGAGCCGACGATAGAATGAAGGGCGGTCTCAGTGGATTTGCCCTTTTGATAGGCATGTTGAGAGCTAGAAATTAGCGCTTGGTAAAAAGTACTTTTGATGTGAAGATCGATGATCATCTCAAGTGTTTTCAATAGAAAGGATGACAGAATAATTGGTCTGAAGTCCTTTGGAAGTGTGTGTGAGGTCTTAACTGCTTTGGGAATGAAAACAACTTTAACCAAGGTCCAGGATGAAGGAATGCTGCCCAGAGTTATGCAGCCAGCCAGAATCATGCCGAGACTGTCTTTGACAATGTCAAAGGCGTTCTGAAGTTGCGCCGGGAAGATTCCATCAGGTCCCGGAGACTTGTGCGGTTCAAAGCTGTTGACGGCCCACTTCAGCTTTTCCAGGCAGGCGTGCAGCCGGAGAAATGTGCGTCCATGAGCAGATTCAACGATTGTTGATTGGCCCATTGGCCATTGAGGTCTTTTAGTACGCAGGGTACAGGGGTGGATTTAGAAATGATTTTTCGCAATCTGGAGCAAATATTCGTATTGTTTATGTTCTCACAGAAATTGCGCCAGGAGCTACGTTGCCTTTCGAACTTCCTTTTCAAAGAGTTTTAGGCTGTCTTTGTAAGCTTCCCAATCCGTGTCTAGCTTCCTAGTTTTGGCTCTGTTAAAGGCCTTCCTGCTCTTGAAGCGAAGCGCAATAAGTTGCTTACACTACCACGGTGGTTTCCTGCCTTCTCTCACTATGGTGGGAGGACAGGAGCCCGTGAAAGCAAGGGCCGAGGTGAGCATGTTGTTCAGCAAATCTAGGTCAGCCTAATCGCTGGGCTTGCTAGATTCGCGCTCGAAACCATTGCTATTTATTGTTATTTATTGCTTTTCTAAATCACTTTTTGTCAGCATTGCGGTGAATTGTTATTACATTTTATCACAGCATTGCATTCTTTTAAGTGGTTCGAACTTTTTTTTTCATAAGTTAAAGTCAAATTGTATGGGTTATCTAAGAACTTAGAGATCAAGCCGAAATTCATTTCTCAACAGCTTCACTCAATGTACAAAAGCATCACTTAAAAAGAACAACTACTAGGCATAGTTTCTTAAGATAAAAACGAAGGAGAACGCACAAACTACTTCATCTATATTTATGGACAAAAATGTTTATTTTAATTTCTCAATGATTCAATACAACATTTTGCTTTATGTTTTTCTTTAAAACTTAGCGTTTGCACAAAATAATTAGCATTAACTAATATAATATCTTTCGTAAATTGTTTATCAATGCATTTAGGTATATAATGATATATTAAAATATAAACCATACATAAATATAAATAAAACTTTCTGCAAGTGAAAAACATACAATTCTTTCGTAAAAAATAAAATATTACATTGTAATTGGAATGTAAAATTCTACATACATATATTCAGATTATAGCTAAAAACTATCTACAAGTTATTAAAAAATATGATTTTCTTTTTTACCTTATTATATATTATATATTAAACTTTTAGGTAAATGTAAAATTTGCATTTTATTTCTTCCCTTATTGTTGCTTTCATTTTGATTTTGTTTTCCTTTTTTTTTTTTTGAAAAACACAATAAATAGAAAATAAGTTTACGTTAATTATACGGACAAAAAAAGGAACAGTGAAATTCTTTCTCTATATTTTGATTTTAAGATAATTACGCAAAATGATGTTCATGTTCATCTACTATACACAGTGGGAATAAATATTGCAGCAACGGATTTCTTAAATAGTTGTATAATTTGTTTCTCTTTTATTTATACATCATAATCATAAGCAAGGTACATAAATATCGCGGAAAATATATATATTTAAATTTATCGTCTTTCATAAAATCATTATTTTTAAAAAAGCTCTTATTTGCAATGCATGCTACATTTGTATAAATTAATTCTAGGGGGATACTTTTTCATAGGCGTGTTTTAGTTTTAATAAAGCAATTATGGTTGTCTCAGTATTCGAAGGATGGATATATTTGTTACCAGAATGTTATCTGCATATTGTCTAGACAATAAAAGCTATGATACATTTTCAAATTAATTTTACCTCAAAATATTGAAATACTCGTAGACATGAAATGGCAATTCAAATAGGATAGGTATTCTAAATACAAATAGCAAACTTCAACAATTACATAGTACTAAGGACAAATATTTATAAGCATTATCTAGTACACATTAGGGATTTGGACGTTTAAAATGAGAAAGAAATACAAATATTACAACAAAGAAGTTTTATGAACATGCCAAATTGATTTTGAATTAAAAGATATTTCTCAAAAGCGTGATCATGACAATTGTGTTTGGACTAAACACTAGTTATGCAAATTCTACCTTGATTGTCTTTAGTAATCTAGAAAAATCTATACAGCATGTATAGTGACTAAGATTTATAACAAATATATCAAAAACTGTTTGTATAGACTTTGTGTATGAAGGCGGACTGCTTGTACTCTTGAATATTATTTTATGTGATTGGAGGTATCGTAAAGTGTCACTTCTCTAAGGACCCTTAGAACTGATCTTAATGTTCATATCATAACCATACCCGCAACTAGTTACAACGAGCTCTTCAAATTAACTAAAGCTATGCAAATCACACGAAAAGAAGCGTTTAGCACCTACATCCATAAATTTAAACAGCATAAATCAATGACAACTCAATAACGTCATCCTGTCCTAAATAATGGCCAACTTCTAGAACCAAGTGGCTTTTAATATTCACCTTAGAGCAGCTAAAGACCACAGAGTATGTAAAACATTGTCATTGCGAGCTCATTTTTATGGTTTACATTTTCTTCTCTTGTGACTGACGACCTCTAAGGTTACATTGTAATTTGTGTTCTTTAAAAATAGATTTACGAACTGCTGTTTATCGTTTTTTTTTTAATGGGCTGTTCAAAAGCTATATCGTACTGACGCAACAAGTGCAAATGTATTACGGGAATTCTTTAAGTTTTAACATATGTTTTGATAATAAAGGTCTTTGACTCGTAAAACAATCGCATAATTAAACTCAATCGTTTGGATGTGTTTTTATTTGTCGGACGAATGGATGGGGCCTACAATTTTATATTAAAGCAGCTTTATCCAAATAGTTTTACTCTCGGATGATTATCAGACGTTCTATAGCGGTGCGTT
The DNA here is from genome assembly GCA_948293265.1 of Cheilosia impressa. Taxonomy (NCBI): domain Eukaryota; kingdom Metazoa; phylum Arthropoda; class Insecta; order Diptera; family Syrphidae; genus Cheilosia; species Cheilosia impressa. Next base: position 36,933,678 of record OX411884.1, on the reverse strand, counting down.
CTGACACATGTTCTTCATTGTTCTTTTAACAAAATTGGTTTTCAGTGCAGTTAATAAAAACGTTAAAATAATAGAAGCATGTTGTATATGTATATTTCATTTATGAAACCAAACTTCAATGTTACAATATGGGCACACCTAGAAACAGTTTACAAAAGAAAAATATCGAAGCTTTAACCCTTCGGGAAACCATTACCCGGCAATCAATATTATAGACTGCCACCAGCCTCCAAAACTTTGTATACCCAAGCTGGATGTAAGTGGATGTTGAAAAGGCCGCTAGCAGAATAACTTTTTATGGCATCGCTACAACATTTTGAATATGGATATGAATATATCGTCGATGAGAATGAGTTTCTCTTATCATATACTGACAGACCACTCACGGAAACTAAACAAATCAGTTTTGCATTGTCTTCAGCTCTCGCTGTGGTTATGGCAACCACATCTGTTTCACATGCAACTATCCTCATCAAGGTATTCGAACTTTCGCAGAGAATGCACCGCGGAAGCTAGTTCGAAAATGAGGAAAAACTTAATATAGGTAAATAGTACGAATTTGCATAAATAAACCAAAATATAAGATTGCGACATTTAATTTCGGAAATATGAATCCAAAGAACATTTATATGTGCATGACGTTGCTTTGTACTGCATTCCGCACATAGTAGGAATATAAGAAATAATTACGACACAACAGAGTTATATTTCGGTCGAATTTTGCGAATTCGTTGAATTTTACAACAATTACAAATAATGTCGTGATTTGCTTTAGAAGTAACAATGAATCCGCTTGTTGTGATATTATAAAAACTTCTATTGGCGTATTATTTAATTGAATTATAATTGACAAGTTCTTTCTTAACAAACACTTCGACATGTAGGTACATAAAGAATTCGTGCGAATGTGGTAATCTAAATCGCAGTTGATGTCATCTGAAGATCGTTTCAAATAAACTTTTCTTGGGAAATATCATTCTAACGGGAACTGGAACCCTTTTGTTTTTTTTCTACCTACTTCCCATAAAATTGCCATATTACTGATTCCAATCTCTTTGCCAGTACTCATTCCTATTGTACAAAAGGTGTAGCACACATCATAATTTCTACTTTTCTGCACTAAATTGTTAAAATTAGCTCGGTTCTCCAAAATTCACATCATAATTCCTTTAGAACGCTAAAATGAACACAAATTTATTCATTTGTTGTACGTCTATATGAACACCTGAGTTCAAGGTTATTCAAGCAAGGCAGCGTGCTCACAATAAAACTATAACAATGGAAGAAACCAAATTTGAATTTTATATGAGCATTGTTCAGGAGCAGTACAACCAAAACCACACCGGTACGTTATTTGCATAGCTAATTGCGGCTAACATTTATTTCGATTCTCTTTTATTTCCTTTTTACCCTATCTACCACCGTTTTGCAATACTAATCTATTTCTTCTAATTTAACTAGTTTTGAATAACTTTGTTTGCCCCTGTCTTCAATTCCCTCAAATCCGAAACTTTCGTTTGAAGGCTTAACAATTGACAGAACCACGCATAACTTATTGAACTGAATTGAAGAAACAAATTAATTATAATTTAACTTATAATAATGTTTAAACATAAATTTGGCAATTAAAAAAGAGTAATAAATAATACCTACATCCCCTAATAACGCAAAAAAAACTCAACCAAAAATTCTCACTGTGGTCAAAATAAGTAATATTAAAATACTATTGGTCCAGCTGTAGAGCCTTGTGGAATGTGATGTGCCTGGTGTGGCAGCACCTTTCACGTGCTTTAGATTTTCGGCGTAATTTTCGCGACTTTCGTTCGGAATCATATTTTCGCTGATATTATCTCCACCCTCACCCTGGGTAGTTGAGGGTTTCGAATCGGATGATACCACAGATCTGCCGATGCCGGAGAGCAACACAGGTGGTTCTTGCATCGGCTTCAGATCACTGCTACCTAGGGTTGTGGTAGCGTGAGTTGTTGTTGATGTAGTCGTAGTAGTGGTAGTGGGTATAAGTGTTCCGTTCTCAATCCAGTAGACGGGGCTATATTCGAGTTTAACCTCTTTGAGATAGCTTTTACGGACCTAGAAATATTAGATTAATATTGATTTGAAAGCACAATATTGTCAACGACCACTTACCTCAGCAGAGATATTTCTAGATACGCTCTCTGCACTTCCGTAATAGAAAGCAAATAGTTTTGCGAGATATGGAGCCTCTAGGGTCTCGTAGTTTCCAATTAGTGTGACATTTATTGCAGTTCCTGGTGGTAGTGTTGAGCTGACAGATTTTGTCTCGTCGATTTTTTGACTGTATTTCAAACCCCAGTTGACTGTGGTTGGTGTGGATGAATCCTTTTCATAGACGTTAGTCGTCAAGCCTCGGGCGATACCCTCATGTGAACCCCAATATTGAACGTGATCATAAGAGTATGAAAGAACAGTTTCGATTAGATTTGGTGTGCCGTACTTATTTTCTAAAACGCCGCGTGCTGTTAATATAAACAGATAATGATTACAATTGGGTTCATGTGTTTGTAAAAAATGCGTCTATGATAAAGTTTTAATTTGAATAGTCGTCGTTTGGTTAAACTTTCGGATCGATGTCAGTATTTAAAAAAACATTTGTATAACAAACTCTGTATTGCAGATTATGTTGGGGTAGGCAATTCAACTTGATTCGAATTGAGTGAGGCATTAGTCTATAGAGCGCCCTGTTACCTACATGTGTTTTTGGATGCAGTTGCGAATATTTTCGGTATTTTCGACGAGGGTGACAATTCTTGACACGACTTGTTGGATCAAAGATATTATAATATGAAAACCTCCGGAATAAAACCCAAGCGCATGCTGTGAGCAATAAATTTCATACGATCCCTGTAAGTTTCCCTAGTATCCCCGATTTGGGATTTAGCATTGACGTAATAAAATAACAACCGAAATAAAAACTAAACTTGATGTCTATAGAATTACAATCAACATCGGTTCCTTGTGAACAGAACTTTATAATAAGCAAATATTTTTTTTAATAAGGCAATCAATTAGCAGAGCCTGCTTATAAGAAAATAAATAGCTGCAGAAGCAAGGACCTTGTTAAAGGTGGCAATAACTCCCTTGATTGCATCAAAGACAAATGATTCTAATGGTTTTACAAGTATGGTATACCTATATTCAGTATGGTGTGAACTTATAGGTTTACAATGAAACCGCCCACAAGTTAGGTCAAACGCGGTATAAAAACACTTCTGCAACACTAAACTATGTTCACATTCGTATTCAAATTTCCTGTGTGTCTCGCTTTCGTTCTATTTTTGTGTCACCAATCTTGAATTCCCATGTTTCTCACATGTTAAATTGCATATGGCGTGCCACGTATCGGCAAACCTCCCGCTTTGTACGTGTACACGTCGGATAACAGAATGAAAAATGTTGTGTACCTTAAGGCACTTCAGTGGAAAAGCGGAAGGTTGCGAATCATTACAAATTGATTGAAACCATATCGTCAATGTTAAACTTAGGTTATTACTATTGGTATTGTATTTAATATAACTTTTAAATAAGGAATTGGAACTGACCGAATTACATGAAGTGTATGCTAGGAATTATTATTTTCATTACATTAACAATTTTGGGCAGAATGAAGTTGGCCGGGTCAGATAATTTTAAAGAAATTTAAGCATCGATCTAAGCAATATAACCAAAGACAGAAGGAGGGACATACCCAGAAAATAAAGGCTGCGAGAGTAGCGGGTACGAGAAAAGAAAAAACGTAGAACAAAATTGATGACGACGGTACTGGCTTAACAATGTATGAAGATATGCAAAATGGTTACATCTGCATGGTCGAAAAAATGTTTTCGATGACTACGGTACGGAAAATTTAGTTTATATATTTATTTGCATGGCATGGAGTCATTAATTAGGGAATATAATGTACAAAACAATGGCGAATTTTTTTTGCAAATGATGACATATAACGCTACCTATAGCTCCACCAAATTATATAATTGAAGTGGTGTGACTTTATTTTTATTTCAACTTTAATCAACAAAACACTAATTGTAGCTTTGTCACGTACTAAAGTAGTTTTAAAGCCTACTTGGCCTGACTGTAATTTTGCGCCAATGTGTTTCATAAAAAAATAGGACAAATTAATAATTAATTAATAATAATTAATTAGGTTAAATTAGTACTACAAGTATCTATAACCAAAATATCAAATGTTCACCTCGGACGCTAAACTTTTTAATCAAATAGCTAATCACTTAAATATTCATATTTTTATTTAAATCCTCAAAAACTCACCCAATTCCGTTAGATTATTACTTATATCCGATCGTATCCTATCCAACACAATATCTCTCAGTTCGTATCTGTATGGCTCGGTCTCAATTAGCACTTCTCCTTCATCGTATTCCCTTTCCCTATGATCCTCTACGACCAAAATTTTACCAAGACCAAGAGTTGGATCAAATCGTCCCAAAGTAAAATCAGCTCCCATATGATCACCGATCGACTGATGATTTATCCTCCTTCTTGCAATATATGAGTAATCATCGACACTAATTGCCCCAAGTGGAATGCCGGCACTAAATTTTCTCCACGGCTTCCAAGATATCTTGCCCAGGTGGCCCTTATTGACGAGCACATCGAACCGCTCATACTTCTTTACTTCTTTCAAGACAGACACCACGCACAAGTGTGATTGCTTTTGCTTTTCTGTGTGCCCGCTCGTTTGCACTCCATCGATTGTTACTCGACACACATAGATGGGATAATGTTCCTCCTCAGAGATATACTTGCCACCCTGTATGGCGTATTCCAATTGTTTAATATCAGTAGCGCTATACGCCTCCCACATAAGAGTACTTGATGTCACTTTCTGGCCTAGTTGTGAGTAAGTCTGCTTATATGTTAGAACGACACTAGCATCGACTGTGAGGCTCTGCGAGAGGATACTCAATAGGGTGATTGCGATAGGCAATGTGAAACTATGCCGTAATCCTCCGGACGACTTTCTTCTGTTCTTGGTCTTTGTGCGGATGAGTGTGGTTGTTCCCTTAGTTACATTCATTGTGTCAGTTCGTGTGTGCTTTATCTGGAATCAGGAAAAAAACAACAGTGGTTAGTATCTTAGTATGTTATTGCAAAATCCTGTTTCTAAAAGTCGTAGAGTATGTCAACTACAAAGAACTTACTAAAGACCGTTAGAACTGGTAGTTTTAGAATGTCAGGCAGGAACAACAATATAACAGAAACAAAGAAAGTTCAAAAATTAAAATATTCGGATTGAAGGAACGTTTTGATATACTTCTTATTTATTTCGAGTTTAACGTCCTATTAATTATTTGAACGACTTAAGGGAGAACAATAGAAGGCAGCAGCTTGAACTAAAAATGGACATGAGGCGAAATGACGCAAAACTGTATGCCCTTCGACATATTAGGTTGGTTAGGTTGCATTCAGTTGCAAAGTGTATGGGTTTCGATTTCTATCGCTTGTCACGAGGCGGCTTGGCGATGAAACGAGTGTTCATCAGCCAAGAGTGTTCCATTAGTTTCAGAGAATACAGACTACCATTGTTTGTATAGTTGTATTTGTTAAACATATTACGTAGCAAACCTTTTTATGCTGAAAGTAGATTTCGTAATTAATAATTTTAAAAACAATAACCCATTCGCAGTTCATACATAGTTTATACCATCAATCTAAAACAAGCGACACTGCTTACATATGAATCGTTCCGGACCTACACAGTTACAATACCTAAAGTCAAACTAATGGCATCTTGTGTAGGATAACAAGGCTACGGTGAAAGCAATGAATCGATTTTCCATTAAAATTGATTGATAACAAAGGCAAGCAAAAAAGAATCAGACTTCCGCCGTGAGTTAAGTTTCTAACCGCTCCCAAATCGAACAAAACCCACAATCGATTACAGTGGAGTGGATTCAGCTACATGATACCTTTGTTTTTAGTCAACATGCTCAACTTATCGGTGGAACCATACTTCAGCTAACACAGACTACTCACACATCCCTTAGTCCTTTAGCCTTTACGTTACACAATGTGCACTATCACTATTGGTGACACATCAAATGAGATAGATAAATAGTCGAAATCGAGAAAGGAGACGAAAAGGAGTGGAGCTGAGCTGGTGTCGTAAATCGTTCCGTCAATAACCCAGTGTGTAGTGACGGTTTTCCATTTGGGAATTATGGTTCTATTTTGATGAATATATTATGAACATTATTTCTTACAGAGACAGGGTAGTGCGCAACATGACATATGCCATGATTTGCGCCTGAGGAACATACGTTTTTGAAATTCTTTACAATTCGTCACGAGTGGAGGGTCAATTATTTAATTATGACATTTTTTATTTTTCGGATAGAGTTGGTGGGTGTTTCGCGTTCTGCTATGATGAGGTTGTGTGTGAAGGATTGCACGCAACGTTTGATTAACTATATTAATATTGCTTAGGAAAGTTGACCTTCGGGGTAACAATAGTTTTCATTGTTTTCTTTTATGACTATCACACGCACGTGGGTATATTAGTCTTGATACTACATTATTTACGAGTGCAAATAAAAGCTTCTGCTGATGTTATATGTATGTATATGTATGTCATTATCACGCACCGCTGATTGGCCCAAATTCCGTCGTCCATCCTGGATTGGATTTGTCTAAAGCATATAATAGATGTTTGTGTATCTCACTTTTAACCAATGACAAGTTAATAATCAGCAAAAATTGAAATTCACCACGCAAGCTAAGCTGCGTTGCGTGTTAAGCCTTTTCATCGTTTCATTTACTACTTTGAAGCGAAATACGTATTTCGGTTTAGCTTATAGAAAGATATTTTATCTGTTGATAATTAATTAATTTTATTAATCGAATGCAAATTTTTCCAGAATATATATTTCCATTTTTAATTGTGTTGGGAGTGCCAATTTAAATAGCTACACAAATACGTACATACGTTCAACGATATACTGTAAGAAAATATACATACAATATATTTTGTTTAATGCACTTTGTCAACTTGTCTTGAGAGATCACTTTATTTATTTATTTATTGTAATGTTTAAATTCGACCGAATGTGAATGATTTCATTTTAAAAATCATACACAGCTGCATACTACAACATTCTGTATATATGTTGGTTAGATCTTCCTATGGCCTCGTGGCTGAAAATTGATTTTCCATTCACCCGATGTGGCCGAGCTTTTTTGAACTACAGCCACCTTTTTGATACAGATCAACCATTTAATATACAGTTTAACACGTGGGCGGACTCAATGATTGTTGAGCCTCGATCACCGGAAAACACATAAATTGTATCTTAAGGTCTTTTTACTTCGCCACCTATTGGGAACTTGTGACAAAAATCGGACAGAGTTCTGACTTTACTACTATTGCAGTAGATCTCCTGCTTCTTTGTTTTAAATAAAACTGGTTTACTGTGCTACAGCCTCCCCAAATCAATCTACTGCATTTTTTGAAAAAAAAAAAAAGTAATTTAATTCTTTTTTGTATTTAAAAAGGTTTACTTTATTTTCTGTACACTTTCAATGCGAAATATTTAGTCTGGTATCACTTAAATTCAAAATTTGGTGGAATGCAAAAAGCTAGCATTCAAGAAATGAAATGACATCCGTCAGTCATACATTCATAAACTGCGGTTCTATGTATAGGTGTGAATGCATAGACATAAGGTTATAACACAATTGATTTTTATAAAGCATAAAAACAAATTACAAAGAAAATGCAAAAACAACCAAATCTATTGCGCAAAATTTGAACTGACTGCACTTTTTTGAAAAACCTACTGCGTGAATTAATTCCCCAAGTCCGAACCCTGACATCGGAATGTTTTATAATTCAGTCGCTTCGACTAGGCTTTTCGAAGACCAAGGAAAAACTGGACAAATGAGGAGCAATCGCTATTCTCGCATATTTTGAGAGGAAGAAAAAGGTTCAGCTTGGAAGAAAGAGTCAATATGGATTTGGAAAATTATAGAAGAAGCTTTCAGCAATGCGACACTTCAAGAGAAAAATTACAATTGACATGTATACAGTTTGTTTATTATTGCGTTCTGATTCAGATCAGATCTTGGGAAGATAACAGTTTTTTTTTCACAGTTGTAAGAACTTAAAGTGAAACCATTACCTCATTGCACAAGATAAAAACACAAGTATCACTGACAAATCCAGTTGTCTGTCAAGTCCGCGTTTGATTTTTATTGATATAAATGATAGTTGTTACATATTAAGCCTCTCATACCCAATCGACCACACAAAAACACAAACATCTACAAAACATCAATCTACTTCAGAACTACAATTAAGAGCTTTAAAAATTCAACAATTTATTGCGTTGAATAAAATTAATTCCGATTATCATAGCTATTCTAGAAAAACCAGATACGAGTATTTGCGACGATTTGACGTGCGCCTGTGTAGGTTATTATGGTTCCCCCTAACTTTATTGCGCAAAACTTAGCATACACATAAGCATTAGGTCACCCTCTAGGCTGTAGAAATTTAATACTTCACAAGGACAGGACAGAGAACCATTCAGGGGTCCAACACGTGAACGGTAAATAAACAACGTTTATTTCAATTTCTGAATGCATCTAGTGGATTAAATAAGCCGGGTAAATGCAAGAATTAAATGCAGTAGTGTTTTATGTTACGTCCGATTTCACCAATTACTTGAACTAGGGTGCTCGTGCAAGAACTTTAGCATAGTAAACTATTTTTGAATTCTATATTACCTACATATAAATAAATAAGATATTTTTTTTGCCTAGGAAAGTCTCTTTCTTTTGAAATTTCATTTGCTATGATTGGTTGAGTGTGAGAACTGTAAAAGGCATAATTATATATACTTAAAAATTATGTAGATGGGATTTTCTCAGTAGAAAATTTTTTTTTCAGTGAGCTCTGCAGAATTATTTATCAATTGTTGCATTAAAAAAACTGGACCGTCTGCACTTTCCCGTTTTTTACCCAATTCACTTCCTCTGATTTACAATTCCGTACTCCTTGATTTACGGTTGAACACAGTGTTTCTGTTGAATCAGTCAGAGAAGGTATGCGGAACAAGCAGTAGTTAGCCAAATCCCACAGTTACTACAGAGACCCGGACCTGATCTTAATTAACCCAGACCAGAACAAAAAACGATCAACCTTTTAGACAATCAAAAAAAAAATAGTTTCAATACAAACATGCAAATAATTCGCTGAAGAATTCTGGCCTTAGTCGAAGGTGTTAATTACGGAAAAAGGGTAACTTAAGCAGAGTGTTTTTCTCATTATTTGGCTAATTTTAATTTACCCGTAAGCGGATTGTTTGTACAGGAGCCAAAATACTATACAAAAACGCAGAAGAACATATATATAAAGGGTGAGCCCTCTAGTTGTTTCTTTTTAAATCATAGGTTATTTTGACACTGACAGCTGTTTTCCGCTCGAAAGACAGAAAGTCAGATCATACCTCTGCGGAACGGAATGAGTAGCTTTACGCTTGAACAGCGTTCGGAAATATTGAAAACTTATTTCAAAAGTGAGTGCTGTGTAGCCCAAAGACTGCTTTTTTGAAAAGAAGTTTTGGCCGAAAGGAACTTGCTGTAAGTTTGTTCAAGTTTTTTCAAACAGTTCGTGAGACTGCTATAGTGGACAGCACTTATGTTCCACATTGTCGAGAAGCCAATGCATCCACAAAGTGACGTATTGTGCAGTGGTGGCATCATTGGACCATTTTTCTTCGAAAATAAGGCTGGGAACAACGTTTCGGTCAACGGTGCGCGTTACAGAGCCATGTTAGCCGATTTTTTTTTACTAAAATTGAAGATATGGATTTGGACTCTGGTTCATGCAGGATGACGCACCATGTCACACAGTTCCCGCCACAATCGAATTTTTGAGCACCAAGTTCCCAAATCGTATTATCAGCCGTCTTGGCGATGTCAATTGGTCGCCTCGGAGCTGCTATTTGACCTCTTTGGACTTTTTGTAGGGAACCGTGAAGGGCCGATGTTATGCCGACAATCCGGAAACGATTCAAGTACTTAGGGCGGAGGGATTGCTTCACAGGGCATACAAGGTACAACATTTTAAGTCCGGGAGAGTATTTACTATGGTGTTAAAAACGCGTTGTCAGAGCATAGATGTGATGAATAACGTTTCGATTTTCGGGATTTGCAAGATCTAAGGGTGAGTTATTTGCTTTTCGCAGATGGCTTCATCAACGTTTGGGTCACCCAAGATTGAATGTGAAAGCAGGTGAAAAAGTTGTAGTATCTAAATTGAACTTACAGTAAAGTAAAGTAAGTGATAAAACATTAGTTTTCAATTCGGTGTTGGTATCAACTCGTACCTATGGTTATGACATGTCAAGACATATCATGTCAAAAAAAAAAAATTTTTAACTACAACAGCACTTCCCATTGGACCAAAACCATCCTTGCTTTTAGCTGGGAACAAACACAAAATTTCATTAAAATCAGTTGAGCGGTTTCGGAGATCGACAACAGCGCCCCGTGTTGCATACAAAACTATCCTATATTTCAAGCTGGAACAAACCATGCCCAACCACTCAACCGGTTTCAATTAAATTTTGTGGATGGGTTATTTTTTTAAAATGACATTCTTTTTAAATAGGTATTTTTTTAATATGATTTTTTTTTGAAATGGCATTTTTTATAACATGACATTTTTTTGACATCCCGCAAAATAAAAATTTAGGCATCGCGTTATCTGGTAGATGAATGAACTGAAAAGTGCACTGAACAAATTTACAGGTAAAACTGGTAATCGGGTAAAACGTAGTCGCGGAAATTCAATAGGTAAACGTGATTGGAAATGATTTGCAATAAACTAGACAACTAATCGGTCTATCTGGCAATTTGCCGAATATCACAAAAAGAAGCCGCAAAGGCCGGATAACGAATACTAACATTTGGCATGATATGACATGAAATGTTTTTTTTTGACATGACATTCACCAAGTAGGCTTCCTCCGGGCAGGCCTAGAATATTATGATTAAATTAAGTACGCCTTGTTGTATCCTCTACTGTCCCTGATGCCTTATTTATTACGCTAGGTACGCTTGTAATGAATAAGCGGGACATTGAATGAAAATGAGACGATGGTGCAGCAAATTGCTGAGCATGGTAAATAATGCCTTATTATACACTTATTATACACTTTTAGGGATGCTGTTGAGAATGTCTATAGAAAATATGCCCAGGTAGGGGCAGCATTGTCGTCTCTTGCGGAGCTTATCATGGCATTATTAATATAAATTCTCTAAAATAACTTTCTTTTCTATTTGATAAAATATAATATTTTGTGCGAAGCTGCCACCTCAAACCTAAATAGCTACAAAAGAAAAATGCGTCAATCAGATAAGTTACCGCATTATGATTATAAACGGTGGATGAAAATGTAAAAGTCTAGATTTTTAGTCGCCTCGCTATTTTACTTTCATTCATTACCAAAGAAAATACCACATTAATGACGACAAAAACTTAATCTGATCGTCGTTTGTGATTTTGCTGCCGACATATAAGTAGGCCATGGGCTCAGTTTCAATGTGTTTTTTTATGTCCATCCGTAGCAAAAAGAAAGAAAATAAAATCAATTGAAGTAAAAGAAAATAACAATTAAAGACAGACAAAGGTGATAGTTGCCCGTTGCTTGGGCACAAGTGTCTAGCAATACCTAATCGGTTTTATGTAAGAAAAAGATAAAAATAGAAGGAATATGGAGTATGCTAGAGCCCAGAAAAAAAAATTTGCCCAACTAAATCAAGGCTTCAAATTAAATCAAGAAATCGTACTAAATGGCACCGCTTCAAAGCAAAGCGAGAACACCTTTTTGTTGACCAACAGACTACGCAAAAGGCAACTACAAATTCGGCGGATTATCTGCGCTACCTATTGTGAATTCAAGAACTTAACGGTCGACGGTAGCATACGGCTAAATGGTCATAGGTTATGCCAGTTAATATGGTATCAATTTAAAAATCACAGAGATCAAAGAGAAGCGGATGCTTATACATCAACATTTTAACTGTTGATTATTTTGGTAGGAAATACAAAATTATGGGCCGTAAAACCTTCAGCGTGATTAATTAACAAAGTGTTGCACACCGCCAACAGTTCTAAAATGCGTTAATTTGATTAGCACTGATTAGAGTGATTCTTAACGATTGACGCCAACTTGTAAAGAATTCAGTTATATAAAGGAATTTGAGTATTTTTAATAAAAATTTATACTTTGAATACTTTGAAGCCGACGGCATCTCGATCTATAAAAATATGGAAACATTCAAAAAAAAATGTTAAATGTCAAATCTCAAAATTTCTGAAAATCTCAAAATAAAAATGTTTTTCTATCCCTACATAAATACGCAAATATCATTTTCTTGGGCGGTAATTAAAAAGTTAAAGCCTAAATTGTGATACATATAATAGGAACACTTATTTTCAGACTAACTGTCTGAAGTTTTGTAAGAAGTTTTGAAATTATTTATCTGTTGACATTAACTGTCATAATCTTAATATAAGCTCGTCGCATTGAATTGTTACTTGCAAAGATTTTATAGTGGCGATTTTATATTTTGGCGGAGACATTTTTTGAGATTACATATATCTATAAATTTTTTCGATCAATAGAAATTTGACTCTCGTGCAACTATAGCGCTATAGCGGCGTTGCGTTACGTTATTAATACCAGATTTGTTTTGTTTGAAGTGAGTCCCACAGCAGAAATGTTATTTTCATATGAAATATCCATTTTTAGCGTATTACATCTCAACTTTACACATAATAAACTTCACTGTGACTACTACCCAACTTTTTGTATGACACAGGCGCGATCAACACACCGCCCATAGACTGAGAAATCACACACTGGACTATGGTAGACCCATAGTGTTTGGAAGAAAAAGAAAGAGAAAAAAAAACTACCAATCCATTCAAAAGCTTATAGCAGCCTTGACATAAAAGTTCTGGCCCAAATTCAACACGGAAAGACTTAAAAACACTCCACTACGTTGCATCGCATTGCTTTTTTCGCTGCTATTAGAGAAATAATAGTAGGTACACTTTGTATTAGCTGTCAAAAACCGTAAGCAAAAATTTGTGTCAAACTTACTTGTTAGCCAGTTTTGCAAATATAAATTTAAAATTTCGCTATAAGGGTCTGGCAACGGTCTGGCGATTTTAAAAACCTTTTTGAGGAAGAAAGGTTTCAATAATTGCAACGGTAGGTAGATAAGTTGAACGTCTGAGGTGGCTGGGTCATGCAGAACGAATGGATACGAATGCTCCGGCCCGGAAGATCTATGAAAATGGAGACAGTTGTTGTCTAGAGATCGTGCTAGCTAGAGACGCTTGTTGGTTGTTGCCCAGCTGCACCCCGGAATGTAGCGCCACCGTAAGCAAGTAAGGTACGTTGAAGAAATATTTAAAAAAATATATATAAGAGGGACATTGGTTGTTTCCAAGTCGGTGTTCTTCCACTGTCACTCCAAGTTTATAATGAAATCACGAAATTAAATCTAAAAATTAATGTGTTTCTATCACTGCGTCTGTCCTCTTTTTATGCGCCCCTATACATTTTATCCGATTGTGATGAAACTTTGGTGAGTTTTCGTTCACATGCCAGTGAAGGTTTCTGACTTAATGTGGGCGGTGTTCAGCAAGGGGGCGTGAAATCTCCCAATAAAAAATTAAAAATTCTATTTTTTGGCTATCATGGGATAATGTTGTTAAATCTAGAGCACTGATGTTCATTGTCTAAACAAAGCACTTCGCGAAACGTAGGCGGGATTGGAAATCAGGGCGTGACACCTTCATATAGCAAGTTCATTTAAGATATAGTATCTTTGACATTTATGCCAGCTCTTGCTTTTAAATGAACACAAATTGCATATTGAAAGCATTTGTGAGCGGAAGTAAAGGCGTGCCAGTTTTCAACCAGCAAAATAATAGAACGAAAATAGCAATATCATTGCTCTGCCGAATGGACATCAACCAAGAACCAACGTTCCGGTGCGAAGAGTCTTCGATTCCTACCAGGAGAGACAACTCAGTAGAGAAAAGGGCTCGCCTTGGTTGGCGTGCGCAATTGGAAAGGGACTATTATCTGAAAAAGTCGTCGCGCTTACAAAGAAGGGTTGGAAACCATCCGAATCCGCACTCCTCGGTCATTCAAATTTGTGGATCCAAAAGCGCTGCAATCTATTTATAATACATACTCATAATTTAGCGAACCATTGCCAAGTCAACTAGTAACTTATGTATAAAATTTATTTTATCTGGACTGCATAGCCTCTTTCGGCGGTACTAATAAGCATTTTTAGTGTCCAGGCTAAATTTTTCGTACTCACAATGACGAAAATTTCAATACAAAATCGCATATTGTGACCTACAAAATATTTGGTGTGGAGGTTAAGAATGATAATTACTAAGGCCCTTTGTCTATTTATGTGCACACATTTATGACACCTTTCCATTTCTAAGTGTCCAACTGTAAAACTGCTTTAGCTTTTTTTAAAAAAATGTATTAGTTTGTCTTTGTGACCTCTAACGAAACGTCAAAAAGGGTGTCAAAGAGCATAAGGACCAAATATATGTAATTCAAAGAACAATTATTATGTGAGGGGAAACAAACCTCTTACAGCAGGAGACCCAATAGACGAGTTAACACTCTTTAATTTTTACTTAAAACAATTACTATAGTCACCACCCCTATCTTTGTATCCGTTGGAAAAAATTCCGAAACGAAAGCCAAACTTGTTCGGAACTCAGATTCCGTTCGAAGATCGAAGTATCCGTTTCGGAAAAAAAAATAAATGAAGCATATAAACGCGTTCATTTAACTTCTGAAACATTAGGTTGTCGGAGGGCAAGAAAATCGGAAAAAATGTGCCGTATAGCTGACAAAAGCAAGTACAATAGATTTAAGTGGTACAATGCAATGCGGCAAGGTCCGCTATATGTCATCGGAGAATTATTCGGAAAACTGTATCAGAACGGATATCTGGAATTGAATTTAGAAAACTACGTTCCGATCGGATATACCTTGATAGGGCTTAGTATAGAATTATTTTACTTTCTGACAGTACAAATTAATAAAAGATGCATTTTGTTGTCATTAGGCCTTACCAATAAGCATTTTTAGTTTCGACTCTTAATTTTAGTAGTTCACAGTGGCTATATTTTCATAAAAATTCCGCAATTGTGAGCTTCCGTAAATTAAAAGTCGAGACTAAATTTTTTTATTAGTATGGAAAAGTTCACACAACATAATGTTTGATAAAAAAGATTCAACAAAGTGGAATGACTCAATAACACTTGTAATATCTAGAACACAGCTTGAAAGCAAATAAAACTTTACGTTGTTTAATAATTTAAAATGTATACATATGAACTAAAAATCTATCGTTCAGTACATTCTTCCGAAATTCTTCTTTATTGTACAAAAAAAGTTCTGGTATTAGAAAAAGATAAAGATGATACTATTACAGTAAGGGCGATAAATTATTATTATTTTTTCCTTAGTCGTCCATGAGAAATTACCCTCATACATCACACTATTTAAATAAATATTTGGAATATACCCGAATTCAATATCAAAACAAAGGAAATCGAAAAACACTTGACCACTAGCAAATATCAGATACAGTGCTGGTCCCTTACAACTCAACCACGACTTCTAGTGGAACATATTTTCTTATTGATTTCTGCCCTGGACTCTTACAGTCGTCTCCAACTATGGTTCAGATTTTTTAAAGTGAAAGTTTAGATATACTTAATGGACTATTCATGTATGCTATTGGCACTCGACGTCCGTGTTTGAATAATTACTATCCGGTTTTCAAGAACTACAATCAGGTGGAACTCAGAGTGTACAACAAAAAATCTGAAAGACCCTTATGCACCACCAATTGAACTTTGGCTTCATAAGATACTTTAATGGTAAGTAAACAAAAAAAATAGTTTTTGTAAAACCTTAAGTGGTCATATATACCAATAAAATATTTAATGCATATTTAGGTTAGGACTTAACCCCAATCGAAGAAAATTAAAAACAATACTTGCCCTCTATAGAAACAACAATGAGAGTGAGAGCTGAAGCATGTTTAAATCATTTCCTTCGAGTACTTTACAGTCACTGGTTTTGAGATGTCGTGTAGGGGCGCACATGCTTATAAATCACTGCATATAATAAATCTCGAGGGGTACTCAAATTTGAAAGTGAATTCATGTATGTTTGTGTGACTGAATGTTTAAACCAAATGGGAAAACAAACGATTAATCGGATATCAATGAAATTCAGTTGGAAGATGGAAATCGTTCAAATTAAAGAACAGTGTTGCATAGGGGTCTCTTGCGGATCCACATTTATTTTCTGGCCAAGTGGCTCGCTCAAAAAAAAACAAGTTGACGCACGTTTATAGAATCGTAATCCTAGCTCCTAAGAACCATTAGTTTGGGTGATTAAGTATTTGTAACTATAAATGGAGGGGAACTATATAGAGGCTGATTTGAGAAGCTTTTTAGAGCAGTTATACTCCAGGCCGCTTGTCAGATGTATGAGGTGTAACAATGGAAAACAAGGAATAGTCTATAGCCTACGCAGCGTAAATTCTGATAAATGTTTCTGTTTTCAAGCCATCAACATATCTAGCTGTTTAAAAATATTTGCTCTGAAGAATCACGGTTTTTGGTTGGGACAGAAGCAGGGGTACATGTCTCATGTACCCTATCCACGAGACGCCACTGGTGGATAGCCATAAATTTAAATTGCACATGTGTGACTGTAGAATGTAGAAATGTCGATTCTTCTGTCGAAGGTCTAGTAATTACTTAATTGAATCGCTGAACTCCTGACCCTTATGACAACCCCAAGTGATCTCCACTAATGCATTTAAAGTGCTACGAATAAGCATACTATTGTAACCAGAAGAGAACAAACCGCAATCCGCAAAAATATACGGGTTCATAGACCTTCAACGTGTGAACAAGCCGTGTGAACAAGTCGGCTGCGCTACAGAGAAAAAAAAACACACTACATAAAGGTATCAACGTTCATAATATAATGTCTGTTTTACTTCGTACCGTATGTTCCAGTTTACAGTATTCATTCATATTGTCAAATATGCTTCAAAATGTTAGAAACACGAAGAACAGAAAAAATTGTGTGTCCATTCAAAGGTCGATGACATAGTAAAATTAATGAAACTACACAGATCCATTTCGGCATGTGTATTTGTTTCTGTGTGTGTGTGTGTGTATATATATATATTTAACGCCATATTGAGTCGAGACATGGATGAACATTTTTGGTACACACGGATCGCTCGAGTTTTGTGCATATTGTACACTTGAACATGTTTCATGGCACCTAACATAAGGGAACAGGAGACATGCATTGGACTGTAGTTCCATACTTCCATCATCACCCCGATGATGTCATTACAATCTTTGTTGGCAATAACAATGACAATATGGAAGAAGGGGAGCTGCCGCAACTGACAACTCTTTTCCTTGAATACTTGCCTCCTAATGTGTTGTTTCCCTTGCTGAGGTTGCCCGATTACGGGCGAGAGCTCCTACAATTTATGGAGCTAGTAAATTACTTAAGTGCAAGTGCGAGTGCGGGAGTCATCAACGTTAGTTCATGAGTCTGGGAAAGTTGGTGGAGTTGTACGAATGCATGACCTAAGATGTCAAAGTCGCGTCGGTAGACGTTGTCATGTCACATGCATTTGACGTTGTGCACGGTGAAGTACGAGTGCATATTTTTCACTTTCTTTTTTATCTTGAGGACGATTTGACTGATTGACTTTATGGGTTTGGGCCATAGAATAATACAGTTGACTAAATATTTATTTAAATATATATTTTAATATTTACCGCAGATCTAGAAATATATTCAGCCTTTTCGAATGGATTACCTACTGTTCCTTAATGAATTTTATTTAGGTGCGGAAGAACATTTAATGATCAAAAAAAACGACATCGTCTCTTCAATGATCTGCAAATCAATTATGCGTTGTTGAGGCATAGGCGATGCAAATTAGGTCAGAATGGCTCCTTTTGCTGAGCGTATTTATTTTGAATCATAAAAATTAAGTACGTATTAGACAATTTTCAGACCCATAAAAATGTTGTTAAAAATCTGCGCGCTGACAATTAGTACAACGAAAACAAAAGCGGGTGACAGGGTTGCTATAGTTTTGGAGGTCTATCGTGTCGACAGCAGTTTGTAAAGTTGCGTGATAAGATTAGGGCTTAGGGGCCAGAGAAAACGGAGTTTCTGAGTCTGTGAACAGAAGTGCATCGCATTCCATTTCGCGGAAAGATACATAAAAACAAGAAGAGACCACAAACGAGGGAAAGCCAATCTTGTCAACAGTAGGAGCGTGAAATTTAACGGACAAAATAATACTATTTGTACTCCTCAAAAAGCATTCAAGATGTCATAAGCAGCGATGTTTTGGATCACATAAATCTCAGTCGTAGGTAATAAAGGGTGACCCAAAATTCACCCAAAATTTTAATTTAATAGAAAACATAGGGTTATGTTATTTTCCATGACCATTTTCCTCTAATGTGGCATATACTTCGTTTGCACGGGTTTGATGTTGTTTTTGTAAACTATACATTTGACATTAAATAACCCCATGGCAGAAATCCAATAGTATTAAATCACATGGGCCAATTCTGATCACCGAAACGAGAGAGTACACGGCCAGGGAATGTCTCATGTAGCAATTGAATAAATACCAATCAAACAATCTTCTTTAACGTCAATCACACCCGAGTTGGCATTACTTTTGGTGAGAATTTCTTCTTTTCACCAATCTAGCGAAGGAAATCCGACCTAATTTCCAAACAAGTGGAAAGGTCAACGCTTGAACATGTCCAATTGCATTTCACCGTCAAAATTGCTATAAGTAATTTGTCGTGAATGTCGCTAACACTTCCATTTAAGATTTATAAACGCAAAAAAAACTCATTCAACTGAAGCACAAGTCCGTGGCAGACAAAAAAGTTTTACGTTGAAGACTTAGGTATTTTTATTTGGGGTTGCACTGTTGCGAAAGAATTAACTAAAACTGACGCGCATCAAATCCAACAAAAGATGACACGCACTGCGGAAATGAAAGACAGCTACGCGTGCATGCATTAATGTTTTGCAGGTTAGATTTTGGGAGCTAAGAAAAAGGGTAGGTGGCAGCAGTATATCTTTGATATCGCTAAGGTATCGCCTTTAAACAGTATTGGACGACTTTTTAAAAATATATTTATATTGTCTCTTATTGAATTATCTGCGCAGTCGGTTGGAGTCCAATTTGTGTATATGTGAAAAATTTTATTGAGAGGATGATACGCTTTAGTCGACGTATTCAAACAAACACTATACATACAAACGTATCTGAGTATCTGCAACTCATGCACGTACTGCGTATGATGATGCCATTGCCATCAATCAAAACAACGAAGCGAGTGTCGCATATGTAAACAAATTCATATTTAGCATAAATGAGAGCGAAGCGAAATGCATGTTGAAAATGAAATACGTTTATTAAGATTTGGCTGGCACCCTATGACAGCACCAGGCGAAAAATAATCCGAAGTTTCTTCGGATAAAGATAACAAAATTAGATGAGTCTCAGTGAGTAAACTTTGGATTTTCAACTGCCACTTCTTCATATAAATGTAATTAAACAATTTAATACGAATGTAAACAATTTAGGCAGACAAGGTATTCCAAATCCGCATAAACTCAAATTTGAAGAAGGATGATAAATGCAGATGGAAAAAGGCACCGTTAACAAGGTAATAGTTCCGATTCGATAACAAAAACTTTCTCCATAGGGGTCTTGTCGTGGTATTGCGATTCTAAAGTCAAAGTAGTCGAAATGGAAATTCGAATCGCAAATCTCAAAGGCTGGATTGTTAAAAAATTACTAGAAAAAAACTGCTTCTAACTTTGATTAAAGATTCTTGAGAATTTATTTAGACCAGTCCCGAAATTTATTGGCACCCTTGCCCATTATTTTTGGATTTTGATTGGATTAAATATTTCGTATAAACAGTTCTTATATTAACATAGCCACGCTCGTTTTTTGTATATTAGTCGCGGACCGGAAATTGCATCAAACATAAAAAATAAAAAAATAAATAGTTGGCGCAACAGGTCGATAGGGACCCTACAACCAGCTTCCCACAACCATTCGTTTTGTGTAAGTTTTTCATTTTTGGGACGAATGGAAGGGATCTACAGATTTTTTATACCGAGTCCAAACGGCTAATTGAGAAGCTCTTTCATGACAGTTATACTCTCGGGTGTTTGTCAGACGTTCGCGGAAGGTAGCGCAGTGGAAAAAACATTGAGTTGGCATTCGGGTTTTTTCGGGATTCGAACCTGGGGAAAAATTCTGCATAGGTACCACAGCTACAAATTGCTATAGTGCGTCATTCTGCACAATCTGATTTCAAAAATTCTCAAACTAAACACGACCTTGCATAGCTATGTTGTTAAATGCGGCCTTCAAACCTGTGTCCAGATGTTGTGCATCGGTTTGGACTTCTTAGGCGTTCTCATGGAGCTTCCGTAGTGTTAATAATTGGTCGGTTCAGGACTTACCGGACCTAAAACCGCTCTAGAAGCTACCAAACCGTTCATTGACAAAGGCGGTTTCATGCGATCATACACTGTCCTGTCTGATCTTATATAAAGCCCTATTCTGCTATTCAGGGAGGGGAATTTTTCTTCAATTTTCACTGAACACTATTCTACTATTCATTCGAATCTTTAGTGTCGGTAACGTCGGTAATACTGGGTGGGTATTCTCTTATTCACGTGAATGCATACATTCTATACAATTCAGATCCGCATGTCAAATGTTGCGGATTTGAAATTAAATGGATTGTCTTTCTGGTTGGTGGTTGATAAAATGTAAGTAAAAACTAATTTATTGTGTGATTATTTGTTTGTAAATAAGATTATTAATTTTTAGGGGTAGAACCACGAACAGAGACCAGTTCACTGCTTTAATTTTGATGTTTGATGATTCTCTTATTCCACTGTTTAGAAGTGGAAAAAAAGTCCAATACTATCCATACCTGTTTGTTTATATTTTTTGCCTTATTTTAAATAATTAACCAAAGTTGGATAATTTTCCAAAGATTTTCATGAATACATATCAAATTGAATACATTTATTTCAATTTTCAAAACAAAAAAAAAAAACAAAGTTCTTATGGATTTCACGTGAACAGCTGTTAACTTGAATGTCAAATTCGTTTGACTAATGCAGTTCACCCGATGGATAGCAGAATGGAAAGACAGAGTGAAAGGGAATCGAATCTACGATTCACGTGAATAGCAGAATTGGGCTGATAGTTACAATGTTAAGAAGACTAAATGACTCTGGTTGGGCCAGTTAACAGGGTCTCTTTTCTTATGGATTGGAAAAACCACATCTGCAGTTCGACAAAAACTTCCAAGTCACCATTCCTAGTCGATTATTCTGGAAGGATGTGCTTGTGTATTCTTGGAAGACGAATTGGTTTTATTCTTTGCAGATGGATTAAAAACAATGGGCGATGGAATATGAACCTTTGATTTTATCACGTTAATCAAAAATAAAGGTATAATCATTCAGCCTAAAATATCAACTGTTCATTCAAGTGCTACCTATTATTTTCTACGTGTTTACCACTCGCTCTTATAAGATAAGTAAGCCGCGACCGGATAGACAAGAGCAATCAGTTAATGCCCTAATCAAACGACACCCAACCAAATTGTGTACAAGGTCAATTCATTTCAAAGCAAATGTGACAAGAATATTAGCTGTGCTTTAAAAAAACAAACCTTGTTGTAAATATAAGTTTAGCTTCGAGCACACATATAAACTCACGTATGTACTATTTATGTGTAAAAAATGAGAACATAATTCGGCAAAAATGTTCGTCAACACTTGAGTGGGTGGAAGCATAATGAGTAATAAAAGGTTTAAAATATTGATTGTCGTTTTATAACAGTTATTGCCAGGCAGATTAACTCAAGAACCTGTCACTAAGTTCAGCAAACAATTTACATAATCTTTTATTCCAACGAAATTAATGAATTCATTACCAGCGAAATGTATTCACCTTAAAAAAACAGAGACAGCAACAAAAGTGTGACTTTAGTCACAAACTGGTTGTCAAAATCAAGATCAACAGGATTTTTAAACTTGTTTTTCAGAACATATGTACATATATAAATGTGTGTATATGTTTAATGAAAAGGTCCAACACAACAATATATTTAAATTGTAAATTATGCTCCAAAATCTCAGGCCTTAGAGCAATTATTCACTTTCAAATATGCTCATAGGGCATTCGAGAAGCTAATAGTTCTTTCAGCTGTGCGCATTAAAGTTGTGTGATCATGAACATGCGTGTAAAGCAAACACATTCAGCTTTAGGTCTTTTTTACTGCTTTTATGAACACGATTTTTATTTCAGAGGAGATAACAAACGAGTTTTCAAATGTTGCGAACGCACTAATTTTCAGATGGCGAACACGGCAAAATGAAACTGCAGGGTATATCCTACAAGTATGCGAACCTAATTTGCGAGTAACATTCGAGTGTAAGGAGTCTGGCAATAGAAAAGACCAAAATCTCGAGCCAGAGAATTCTGTCAGATTGTGAGAAATTTCCTGATTAAGGAAATATTTCTGTGGCAACAAGGAATAACATCATGAGTCGACTTATGTCGAAATTGAGATTTTTACACAATCTGATGGGCAATAAGCGATTCTATCTTTCAAATTTTTTTTTCGTATTTTTATCTCTTACGGTTTATGAACGACACACCAAAGAAAAATGATATAGGTCTATTTTATACTTGATTTGTAATCGGAAGCTAAACATTATCCCTCTCCTGAAAAGTTGCAAAAACTGAATCATGTCGTTATTCCTCGTTGCCACAGATTTGCGCTCGAAATGATCCAAAAGGGAAAAAGGTATACTTTTTGCTTTCCAGAAAACAAGGAAAAAATGTTAGTTCTTTGAAAACTTTACTTTAATTTCCTGGTTGAACTTCAGAAAAACTGTTTTTGAAGTTAAACTTCTTTAAGCACGCTCTACTTGGTGAAGCTGGTGAATGCGTAACGAGGGCGTTACGGAAATGTGAGAACGGAAGTTGAGAGGGAGATATAAGTAAGTGAAGATAGAAATAGAGGGAGTTTTCTGTAGGGGCAATAGAGAGAGAGAGATGCGAGAACACATTTTCTATCTCTCTTTCTCTCACTCTCTCATAGCCAGTTAGGTTTTGTATATTTAAGACACAGTGCAGGTGTGCAGGCCTATTGTCTGTAATCTATCTTATATCTCAGTCAGTAGTTCGTTTCCAAGAAGACATTCGAAAACATATGTGTCTTATTTCTCATACCATAAGCCCATTGTCTCGGTCTAACATACATAAAGATGGAGCTAAAGACTCTTAACGAAGTTTTACTTCAGGCGTAAGCTAAGCTTACCATCTTATATACGAGTATTTTATATCACAGAATAAACAATCGCTTGTTGGTTGAATTCAAATCCAAAATCCAAATGTCAAATTATTGTTGACAAAACTTAACTGCCGTATTTTCGTCGTCCGTCCTTGTTATTTAATTTGTAAAAGCCGGTAACGTTTGCAGTATTATACTATCAAGGTGTTAATATTATATTTCAATATTTCAGCGAAATAATGTATTGTTTGGACATTTTGCTGCTGTGCCTGTTCATGTTTTTTTTATTTTCAAATGATATGTTTACGAACATCCAGTTGAGATCGCTAGTCGACAAGCAGTTCGCAGCCTAGCCCTAGCCAGTTATTTATTTTAGTTTCAGAAGACTTGCCCAGGACAATTTTGGATGTTTGTCAGACTTTTGCGAGACATGAGGCTGGGGAAAAGCCTTAAGGCGTAACTTGTGTGTTTTTCGAGGTTTGAACCTGAGGTCCCGTGCGCAGTAGTCCAACACAATATATACACAGAGTCGCTGTCCCCACGTAGGAAATGTATTTATTAAGACAATGATTTGACGAACTTAGAACGCATGGGAAAGTTTTGCGCGACCCAGCCGTGAACTATATTTAGTAAGGACAGGTCTACGATTTGGTAAAAATCGGAGTAATGCACCTACGTCTTTATAAGTTACAGTCTTTCATAGGATCACTCTCATTACATTGAAAGCAAATTGTGTGTTAAATGTAAAAAAAATGTCTCTGTCTTTATAAACGATCATAAATCTTGACTTACATAAAAGCTGGAAAGTGCAACTCAAACAAGTTGAGTATTTTTCCAAAGACAATTTTCTAATATGTCAGTCGCTGTAATAGCTTCACTCGATTAATAATTTATGCAAATTAAGTTAATGTTTTGCGATAAACTAAAACTGTGAGTGTAACACCAAGACTTTTAATAAGTATTACCTGGTGAAGTTTGTTTCTGCAATAGAGCACACCCAGTTTCCAGCCTAAGGCGTCAGCGCTAGTCCCGATACTATATTCCTACGATGAGATATAGAAACGGAGAGCGTGACTAAATTGAACAACATTCACTTTTATCTTTAAATGATTATTAAAAGCGATCAAATTCCATCATCGTCCCCATGTGCACTGTACACGATTTTCACAAATTGACGTCAAGTATGTGACTTATGTGGCCAAGTGACTGACTGCTTGGCTTGGCTTACTGCCTCAATGACTTTATGCTTGTTGTGTAGTCGTCTCAAGTCTGAGTGAACGCATTCAATTAGTGGCAATCATCGAATCTCGTGTTTCAATAATTGAATGTGTTGTTTCTTTTTTGTTCGTACTTTCCACCGTCCTCCGATGGAAGAATGTTTGTGTGTAGATACAAATGTTTCCAGTGAATATTGACAGAATTAATTTGCAGCCCAGTTCTAAATAAAAACAGCATACACTTAAATTGGCTTTCAGGTATTTACTCGTAAGAGGCAATTTCTGCAATAAAGCAGTGCCGCCGACACCACAAGGCGATTAAATTGATTGCTTGGACCCTGATGTCTAAATCATGTATCTAAATACAGTGTCTGCCATGAATGTGAATTATTGTATATGTAGGCATATGCTGATGTTGTAAACTTGTTATGATGTAATCAAACAAATGGGCAAATACAAATTTAAGGAACGCAATGATTTCATTTACGTACATCGCACATACTTTAGGCCTAAATTAAATCATTGGTTCTTCCAGATTTTGACCATCAAATGTGTTTGTTCATCAAAATGTTAATCATGGTTAGGTTATAGTTAATCCGAGATATCGATAGCCGTCCGGTTTCGCAAGGTTGACACTATTTAACCAGCGATACTTTTGAACTTTGCTTTGTCAAAGGACAGCTTGATAATTTTAACGTATCCGATACACAACAACATTGTGCGGAGAAAATAAAATGAGATTATGTATTGGACACAGGTAAGGTAATCTGCCACATGGAAAGTGGAATGTGAAAAGCAATAATATTTTGTTTGTAGGGAATCTTTGTATGAGATTGGTATTGCAATTTCAGCTATAGTTATCAAAAAGTTTTACAAGGTGGTTCACAAAAAGGATTATAAATATATACGCGTAAAAATACCAGTTTTGTATTTTTTTTTTTCATTTTTACTCCACAAAAATGAATTGGTATGATTACAGCAAGACTGGGTCGAACTAAACTTTTTCGCTCATCAAAAATTTTATTAGGTAGTAGATAAAAATCTAAGAAGCTATGCTAGATAAAAGAATTGGTTCATAAAATATAGAAATAATGTTTAGTAAATCCACTTTTGGGGTATTTTGAGTTATAAGCGCCTAGTTTATATTTTTACTAGCTCATGCACTTTGTAAGTATATCCAGCAGTAGAAGTTTTTGTTTTCTGATCTGTTAGGACATGTTTTTATTTTTGACTCGGATAGCTAAATGACGCTGGTTTAAGATGTCTATGATTGGAAGTAGGTGTAGGTGATCCACCGATATTTTTACATAGATACGTGTGTAAGAATCCGGAAATTTGTTTTCAAATTTGCGGCGCAGTGCCTTAGTGGTTGGACTGCTTAGTGAGGGGTCTCAGGTTTGAATCCCGAATAGACATAATTCCAACTTCAGATTTTTTTCACTGCGCCACCTTTCGCGAAGGTCTGACCAAATTTCGAGAGTATAACTGTCATGAAAGAGCTTCTCAATAAGCCGTTCTTCCATTCGTTCCGAAAATGAAAAACGTACATAAATCGAATGGTTGAAAGAAGCTAGGCGTAGGGTCCCTACGGACCTGTTGCGCCAACTATTTATTTATTTATTTAGTTATAAACTAAATATCCCGATGGACGTGTGTGGAGGTGCAAATGAAATGTAAGATCCTGATTGTGTAAGCTCCAGGTGATTGGAATTATTTAAAGGTACGCATGCAGTATGGTTAAAAAAGAACAAGTGCCTTCGTTTGGTTTGAAAAATACTATTGCTTAACAATTTAGCTAAGAACTGAGTATTAGTAATTGTTCGGGATATAAGCATTAGTTGGTTTATTTAGTTTTATCCAAATCGAAGATGAGGTTTTCGAGATATGAGCAGTTTCTAAAATTAGTTTTCAGTTGATTCGAATTAAACCTATTAATTTAACTCTAAGTATTCATTTTGGTTTAAACCGTTAGTGCCGTTTTTAGGTAAACTAAAGAAAATCAAATTTGTAAAAAAAGTCGTTTTTTTCTTAAATACATTGTAGAGAAAAACTAAGAAAGATTTTAAGTCAGAAATGATCAAATTACCTCAGAAATGAATTTTTGTTACAATCAGATAGACCTCAGTGGTTGTATTATTTTATTTCTAAAATTTATAAAAAGCTCTTAGATTTAAATTTCGTAATTTTGAGAGCTGTTTATTACACCAAGGCGGCTAAGATAGCTCAGAGAAGTATCATCCGAGCAGAAGTTTAAGCGAACAGCAAAAATTATTGCACCACCACGTTCAGTGCCATACTTGTAGCGATGCGGTAGTGAAATATTTCAGTCGATATGTAGCCAAGACTCGACTACGACGATGACATCATAATCAAGATGACTAGATTTGTTGTATCTCACTGGTATCGTGATAATAGATTTTAAAACCAGATCTCTGAGCTGTATTACCATTATTATTAGACCGCAGTAAGTTATTATATAAGTCAGTTCTTGTGCTCTTCCATATGTCGTTTTTTGATTTATTCGCAAAGGGACGACCAATCGACCAGAAGGTATCATTAAAAACATCTTTTGCATAGGGAACAGGTGTGCCAAGCTGCAAATTAACGAATTTTAATTCGCGATCGGCATGGCAAAGTGTGAATATACAAACAATTATCTATTTAATAGCTAACCGTCCACTTTTTCCTTCTTTCTGAACTACTTCTAACTGATTTTTTAATGATTTGATTCAAAAAACATCGTGACACTAATGACTTGAAAAAGCATGCGGACATCATTCATTCATCTGCTTTGATGTAACTGACTGTTTTCCCCCGTTCCATTTTTTTTGGCTACGCCTTTTCTGAGATATAGAGAGCAGGTACCATTTGCAAAGTAATGCGAATTTCAAATTAAAAAATTTAACGGAACGCAATTGCATGACGCGAATGATGAAATATGGGGACAGGTTTTCTTGAATAAAAAAAATACAAGATAATGTTATTCTTAAATTTTGATTAGTATTACTATTAAAGAACACATAAATCTCTTGTTTATTAGCTGTGCCAGTGTAGTTAAGCTCACCCAGGAGCTATTGATATTTTATCGGGAAATTCAAATTACTGCGTTGGGGTCAAACTCCATTTAGAACAAAACTATTTGTAGTGCTGGACGATATTTCAAAATTGGTTAAATTAAAGCAAAATAAACCTTTTCCAAACTATCCCCTCTATATTATTTCTGTAGTTCTATAGTCGTATATTTACCTCTTGCGGTTCACACGCTCAACCAATCTTAACAGATTAAGTGTTGGATAAAAGATATTTACTAGGTGCTTATCTTTGCATTTTTACTTTTTTTAAATATTAACAATTGAAAAAGTTGAATTTTACTACATTCAATTTCAACTACGCAATAGTTGTATACAAATTTTCTTTCATTCATCATGCCCGTACAAGCGACTCCGACACAGACTGTGTGACCGTTGCAGCATTCTGAAAAGTCGTATGAAAAAGGGTCAATGACAAAAAAAAGGGTAATTCTGAAACAGAATAGCTTATTTCAAATTCGTAAACGATATTATGTAACAAGTATTGGTTCGTTAAACACTATAATAGTGTCGTGATAGGCAACTGCGTTACATTGAAAATGTTTTTATTTGGATATAAGAGCATTTGAACTAATTTTAAAGCGCCTTCTCCAACTAAAAAAAGGGCCTAAATAGCAAAAAGCTGTGGCAGGCTCTCGAAAAAGTTCCAAATGGCAACTTTAGTCGCACAATGGTCACGCTGAAAGCTGAATCGCAATTCAAAGATAGAAAAACTAAGAGAGAATTTTATTTTCAAAATTAGCGGAGGAATTGGATAGGAACGCTAAAGCTGACGGGCTTTTAATACTTAGTTTATAAATAAGACATTTGGGATCCACTTAACTGCGAAAGTAAGATTGTTACCTTTTAAATGTTACCCTTTAACGACCGCAAAACCAATTTTTATCAATTTTGGTATAGGGATAGATGGGACCTCTGAGAATGACATTCGCTACTTTTTGTCGTGAAAACAAAACGTGAAGGGATGAAGAATTGGATGCAAGTTTAAATGACGAACCAATTATTTCTCAAGTTAGGGATAATAAAATTCTATACTTTTGGTATAATACCAATGAATTTAAATGTGTAGGCTGTAGGGCTGATAGGTTGGCTTAAAAGATAGAATAGTTTTGGACCCGATAAGCGGCGCTGTTGTTGATATAAATATAATTGTATGCAGACGAAGTCGCGGGTACCAGCTATTTCTCAATAAGTAGGTAGTTAATATTTTAAATACTTATATAGTTTTAATAAAACAATGAAAAAAGAGCCTCTATAAAAAAACAAAAGTATGTTCCATATAAAATAAAAATGTGCAACCGCTGATTTCGAAAGTTGAATTCATTTAAATTCATTTTATGACATTCTCGATAGTGAATATTATTGGTTCGAATCTCAAAATACACAAAGTTCATTCGAACGAATAGAGACATTCGTTAGAATTGACTATTCGTTCGAATCTGAAAATAAGCATGATTATATTCATTTCATTAACGAATTTGGGCGGAACGAAGTTCGCCGGGTCAGCTAGTTCTAATTTATTGCCCATAAATACAGGTTCTAAGTAGAGTTCCAGACATAGAAAATGATAAATAAATGTGTTTTTTTAAAGCAAATAAACTTAGGGCGGTTTTATTCACTCGAAGTTGAACACAACTTGGGGATTTTTATTTTCAACTTGAGAATTTGCTTTTATTCACTCAAAGTTGACTCGCTCAACTTTGGATATTCCGGAGTTGAGAAAACCGAGAGTTGTTCAACTTTGGGTTCGCTCAACTCCTCGAAATAGTAGACGTTAGCTCTCAACTTCTGGTTTTATGTGAAATTTTATATATTTTATTTTTGAAGACATAAAATAAAAATAATTTGTGAAATTGATATTATGTTTATTTATTATTGAGGAGATTTTGGTCCATGAGAGACGTCAATACAAGATGTTACAACATGTTGGAGTTGAAAATGGGACGACCGTGACTTTATTTATCGTTTTCGTCTCTCAAAGCGAACGACATTGATGGTGCTGCAGATTGGCAATCGTCTGATTCAAGCAGCGAAGATTACATTAATGCAACTCGATTTTGAATTTTTAGCAGTGCTGTTCTCTCATAGAAGGCATAAGAAACCACATTAAAAAATGTTCACAACTGCGTCGCATTACATCCACTATTTCCATATTGCAACCATTAGTTAGTTATAATTAAATAAATAGTTAACACAACAGGTCCGTCAGGACCATAGGCCTAGTCTGTCATAATAATTCGTTTGGTGAGGGTAAGAGACCACCTGACGCCCTAGCTTCCATGCACCTACTGATTTTAACTGGTAATTTACAACAAACTTTTTGCAACTCTGCAGCAAACTTGTAGGAAATGTCCTTTTAGCTGTCGGTCTATTCCTTAGGACTAGTGGGCACATGGTCATATACCCTCACCTACAAAACACGCTTAGACAAAAGTGGCTTACATCCAAGAGAGAGTATAGCTCATGGGTTTTTTTTACATTATATTACATAACATTACTCTGGCGTATACACAATTTTTAGCATTTTTTTTTGAATTTTTCTCTTTTCGTCTTTGCACACAACGAATATTATACTAGAAACAACGCACAAAATTCAAATCAAAAGTTGAAACTGCCATATTTTGTGCCACCTGCCACAAATATCCCAGGGATATTTTGGAAAGAGCAAGTACGCCAACTTTTGAATTTCAACTGAGGAGTTTACAATTAAGGTAGTGAATAAAAACAATTTTCAACTTGCCGCTCAACTCTCTCTTTCAAGTCAACTCCGAAGTTGGTCAACCTCGGAGTTATCGGGAAGTTGAACAATAGTGAATAAAATGGCCCTTAGGGCGGTTTTATTCACTCGAAGTTGAACACAACTTGGGGATTTTTATTTTCAACTTGAGAATTTGCTTTTATTCACTCAAAGTTGACTCGCTCAACTTTGGATATTCCGGAGTTGAGAAAACCGAGAGTTGTTCAACTTTGGGTTCGCTCAACTCCCCGAAATAGTAGACGTTAGCTCTCAACTTCTGGTTTTATGAGAAATTTTATATATTTTATTTTTGAGGACATAAAATAAAAATAATTTGTGAAATTGATATTATGTTTATTTATTATTGAGGAGATTTTGGTCCATGAGAGACGTCAATACAAGATGTTACAACATGTTGGAGTTGAAAATGGGACGACCGTGACTTTATTTATCGTTTTCGTCTCTCAAAGCGAACGACATTGATGGTGCTGCAGATTGACAATCGTCTGATTCAAGCAGCGAAGATTACATTAATGCAACTCGATTTTGAATTTTTAGCAGTGCTGTTCTCTCATAGAAGGCATAAGAAACCACATTAAAAAATGTTCACAACTGCGTCGCATTACATCCACTATTTCCATATTGCAACCATTAGTTAGTTATAAATAAATAAATAGTTAACACAACAGGTCCGTCACGACCATAGGCCTAGTCTGTCATAATAATTCGTTTGGTGAGGGTAAGAGACCACCTGACGCCCTAGCTTCCATGCACCTTCTGATTTTAACTGGTTATTTACAAGAAACTTTTTGCAACTCTGCAGCAAACTTGTAGGAAATGTGCTTTTAGCTGTCGGTCTATTTCTTAGGAGCTAGTGGGTACATGGTTGTATACCCTCTCACCTACAAAACACGCTTAGACAAAAGTGGCTTACATCCAAGAGAGAGTATAGCTCATAGGTTTTTTTTACATTATATTACATAACATTACTCTGGCGTATACACAATTTTTTGTATTTTTTATTGAGTTTTTTTTATTTCGTCTTTGCACACAACGAATATTATACTGGAAACAACGCACAAAATTCAAATCAAAAGTTGAAACTGACATATTTTGTGTCACCTGCCACAAATATCCCAGGGATATTTCGGAAAGAGCAAGTACGCCAACTTTTGAATTTCAACTGAGGAGTTGAGAATTAAGGTAGTGAATAAAAACAATTTTCAACTTGCCGCTCAACTCTCTCTTTCAAGTCAACTCCGAAGTTGGTCAACCTCGGAGTTATCAGGAAGTTGAACAATAGTGAATAAAATGGCCCTTAGGGGATATCTAATTGCAACATTTAAAAAACAGCCCAAATATCTTATGGCACTAAGGGCCATTTTATTCACTATTGTTCAACTTCCCGATAACTCCGAGGTTGACCAACTTCGGAGTTGACTTGGAAGAGAGAGTTGAGCGGCAAGTTGAAAATTGTTTTTATTCACTACCTTAATTCTCAACTCCTCAGTTGAAATTCAAAAGTTGGTGTCAAGTACACCAAATATTTCCGAAATATCCCTGGGATATTTTTGGCAGGTGACACAAAATATGTCAGTTTCAACTTTTGATTTGAATTTTGTGCGTTGTTTTCAATATAATAGGTACTCGTTGTGTGCAAAGAATAAAAAATTCAATAAAAATGAAAAAAGTAATGTAATGTAAAAAAAACCCATGAGATATACTCTCTCTTGGATGTAAGCCACTTTTGTCTAAACGTGTTTTGTAGGTGAGAGGGTATATGTGCCCACTAGCTCCTAAAGAATAGAACGACAGCTAAAAGGATATTTCCTACAAAGTTGCTAAAAGTTTGTTGTAAATTACCAGATAAAATCAGTAGGTGCATGGAAGCTAGGGCGTCAGGTGGTCTCTTACGAACACCAAACGAATTATTTATTATGACAGACTAGGCTAGTCCTGACGGACCTGTTTTGTTAACTATTTATTTATTTATAACTAACTAATGGTTGCAATATGGAAATAGTAGACCTAATGCGATGCAGTTGTGATTATTTTTTAATGTGGTTTCTTATGCCTTCTGTGAGAGAACAGTACTGCTAAAAACTCAAAATCGAGTTGCATTAATGTAATCTTCGCTGCCTGAATCAGACGATTGCCAATCTGCAGCACTATCAATGTCGTTCGCTTTGAGAAACGAAAACGATAAATAAAGTCACGATCGTCCCATTTTTCAACTCCAACATTTTGTAACATCTCCTCCTCTCCATCATCTTCGCTGCTTGAATCACACGAATGCCAATCTTCCCAATATGTAATAATTGCCGCGAAACATAATATCAATTTCACAAATTATTTTTATTTTATGTCCTCAAAAATAAAATATATAAAATTTGACATAAAACCAGAAGTTGAGAGCTAACGTCTACTATTTCGGGGAGTTGAGCGAACCCAAAGTTGAACAACTCTCGGTTTTCTCAACTCCGGAATATCCAAAGTTGAGCGAGTCAACTTTGAGTGAATAAAAGCAAATTCTCAAGTTGAAAATAAAAATCCCCAAGTTGTGTTCAACTTCGAGTGAATAAAACCGGCCTAAATCGATGAAAAATTAATTCCAAGACCAACTGATATGAAAATAAATATGTCATCCAATGTTGTAGCCGACTGAAAACTTCCAATATGAAACAATGTTATTTTTCTGACAACTCTAAAATCGCCACAAGAATAAGTTAGTTGCATATTTGAAGATTTAATCGAATCAGTTTTTCTACAAATTGGTGCATCAGTGGAGGTGAAAGGGAGAAAAATTGCTGGTACTTAGTCTTAGGTTGGACAAACAGCCGCCCATTATTTTTTGTCTCTTAATTGTTTCCCCTAGGGATGGAGTTTTTCCCGGTCGGGCCAGAGACGAAAAGTTCATCATATCCGAAGAATAATCACTGTTGCAATAGAACAATCTTTAAATTGTATAGATCGATTTTAGGAGTCCCAAAGATGTAAATTTCCAGGGTTGGAAAAACGTTAAAATTATTGTTGGAACGATTAACCATGTCGAAAGTTACTTCGTAAAACATGTCGAGAACGTAGAGAAATGTACAATGCAGTGAATGCAGCAATTCAAGTGAAGCAACATTATACGTCAGTAGTACAATATCTATACCTATAGTACAAGCATAGCACTCATGGGATTGCATATATCACAATGAACAAATAAAACATCTTTTGGCAGACACTAGGAGAGCGCTGCCGCCATTACGACAACTAGAAAGTTTTTTAATCGATTTTGCAATAAAAATTAGTCAATGATTTTTTCAGTTACATGTGCATGGTTTTTATATGAACAATCATGGCGCAAACAGATGTGCACAGTTTATTAAAGTACAAGATAGACGAAAAAAATATTTTGATCTTCCACCCGCAAGAAACAAGAAAACCCTTAATGGCGCTAATCCGGGACGAGCCTGCTGTAGCACTATTTCAGTATTTCAAAAATGCACCCTTCAGAAAATCGGCCTTACCAATAATCAACTTTAGTCTGGAAGTTTACGCAAAGACCCCACACTTTCCAAAATCCCTTTACCAATATACAAATATAGTTGCCAGAATATCGCTAACTGTAGGGTTAAATGTTTATGTTCAGAAACCCATGTTTATCTCGGGCTAAGCTAAATAAATCCTCCCGAAATGTCATTTTGAAGAGGAGTGTTGCCCAACTATCCTAATGGATGGTATGGAATTTTGTAATAGGAGCAAATTTACATACACTGTTGTTCAGCCTGAACGTTTATAATTATAAACTAATTTTAGTAAATGTAAATGTTTTCTGATTTTATTCGTTGGAATACAACAATGCAAAAGGTTTTTGAGTCTAGCAAACACAAATTTGTACAAATGTATGGACAAAATTGAAAAACAATGCATTTTTGTTTTACATATTTCTAAACACTTACCCCCGTTTTACAATATTTAGCATACAAAAATTTTACGTAACTGCTGAATAACGAGTTGATAACTTTTACGCAGCGTTTATTAATATTTGGGTTAAAATATGTACTTCGAATATTGTGATTAAAAGAAATGGTTAGTGTTTTTCTCTGCTTTATCTTGTTTAACCGCTAGTGCTTGCTTTATGATTGATTTTTATTTTAGTTTGTAACGAATGCATGCCGAGTAAAAAATAAGTTTGACATAAGTTTGGGATCTTTCCAAGAATTTCTTGAGAGTAGTCGCTAAGAGAATAAAATATCTGTTTATTTAATATTGGACAGCTCATAACTGAATACTTTTTTTTTACAATTCTCAGTACCTTAGGCGGCAGGTAGATTTTGGATGAAGATCTCAAATATTGGTGTGGAAATGGTTGTTGTGAAACGGTTGACTTCGCGGTAAATATAGATAAAAGAATTGTCAGCATTCAGCAATCCACGCGAAATAATAAACTTGGGAACTGCTGGAGGAATATCAGGTAGTATGTGCGAGTTTAAGATATACAAAGTTCTGTATTACTTGGTGCGAGTTCAACTAGGAGAAAACATGACAGTTTATGTATATGTAGAAGAATGTCCAAGCCTTTATATTTTTTTTCCCGAATGAAGTAATAAAGCTATGCAATTTTTAAAAGATCAAATTGTATTTATTTTCACACCTCCATAGACTTTTGCAAGTACTGTTTTGCAAACGGAAATGAATAAGCAGGTTAATATTTCTTTCGAAAATATTCACTTGCTAACGATCTAAATGTGATCTTTAGACTACAAATAAGTTTTTATTTGCATTATCAGCTAACGAATAAATCAAAGCATTCTAAAAAACTGTGTTCCGTTTATTGTATAATTTAAAAGAGACCTTATTACGACACAAATTCACTCATAAATCAATCGTGGAGTATTAGAAAACAAAGGAAAGCGTACTATAAAACGTACCGAAAATTGTGTCCGATCGAAGAATAGGGCATTACTGATTTGCATTCGATATTTGACAGATCAGCGGATATTTTGTGCATTTCCTATTTTCTGTTTTGGTTTTTGCTTATAATAAGCTTCAAAAAGATTTTCAAAGAAATCTG
This sequence comes from Cheilosia impressa, assembly GCA_948293265.1. Classification (NCBI taxonomy): domain Eukaryota; kingdom Metazoa; phylum Arthropoda; class Insecta; order Diptera; family Syrphidae; genus Cheilosia; species Cheilosia impressa. Next base: position 36,898,031 of record OX411884.1, on the reverse strand, counting down.
TTGGGCAAATTAATTTGCAATTTATATATTCATTTTTTTAGAATAAAATCCTCGTTGTGAAATAAACCATTAACCTTGTTTTTTACGAAAACAAATTATGAAATTTGAATTCTGCGATGACAAAAAATGTAATAGTTTCTAAGAAAGTTATATCACTAGCAAATGTGGAGGTCTAATTGTTTATTGATACCGTTTCACTAATGCTGTACATTTTTTCTAAATCTGGCAACCAGCTAATCGTCGACATTAGTGTTTGATTATTAGTAAGGCCGATTATGTCCACTTCTTACGTAGAATGATATTCCTTAGAAGTCGAAAATACCGGACTGTAACTGCGTCAATTATACGCAGGAAATAATTAATATGCTAAAGACCAAACGAAGAGCGTGTACAATTCTGAAACGAACTCGTGAAGATAAAGCGGATTGGAATATTGATATTGAAAAACAAGCTACACATTGCATCTCATGCTCAAGCTTAAGGCAGTGCAAGTGGTTCTTAATTATTTGCCTCCGCATTTTTATAATATACGATACCTAAGAAAGTTGATTAAAAAGCTTAAGAAGCATGCAGCCAGCAATTACTACGAAAGCCTAACAACTTTCTGCGGAAGTCTTTAAAAGGCACAAGGAGGCGAAACATTCGAGAAGACGTCTGTGTAAAAAAGCGACAATGATGACGTTCTGAAGAAACCATTTCGGTTGTGAGGTGCAAAGTAAAAATGCGTATGACAAAAAAGTACAATTATTTAAGACAAGTTCTAGCTTATTTATATATCCAACTTGGCGTTTATACACTTAAACGTGGACAGGTATGTTAAATGTGAATAAAATTACCAAAAAAAATACCAGCCAAAATGAAATATCAACATTAATTAACAACAAAAATGCAGCAAAAGAACAACAAAACTGCTGGCCAACGATAATTGAGTTATAAAAAATTACAGTAATCCCATGGTTTTGGTCAAACATGTCTACCAATTTGTCTTTATTTTTAAACTGTCAGACTTGGTCAATATTTTACCATTGGGCTTGCAGTCTGCCTTAACATTTAATAAGCAGCGTAATATACTTACGTTAATAAATCCCCTTCGTTTGGATAGATACTGTTACTTCCAGAATACAACGCAACGGAATTATTCAAAAGGGCTGAACTCAGCACGTATATATACACCTAATGCACTCAAACCTTTTTTATATTCTCACAGTAAATTATCGCAGCCACTATAAGTGTTGCAGTTTAAAAAAAAAATAAAACACCAAATTAAACGTCATAACGTACTTGAAATAAAGAAAAGAAAGTATCACTCCTCTTTCCAGCTGCACTGAGCGGCGAGTTTAATTACTTTTCTCACTGCAACCAAAACCGTAAATAAGTTACTCAACCCGAAACCACAGACACTGGCTTACGTAGCATCGGAAATCTAAAACCGCGACCACCTTCACTCGGTTAAACCTACAAATGGACTGACCAGAGCCAGATGCCAGACACATGCTGATGGTGATACGCTCCAAATGTATCTACACACAACTGAAAGATAATTTCGCGGTGCTTAAGTTGCGTGTAACAATAACAATTCATGCTAGACTCATTCACTGTGCCTTTCCAAGTGAATCGGGGGAGTCAGTACGGCTCACTCCACACAGTAAAAAGAAGGCTGCATGTTAGGCTCTTAAGACTAAATGTCTGTGATTTAAATTGCTGGCAGCGAACTCGTTATTTCTTCTTATCAACTACATCAACAGTAACAGCTACAAATAATAACCAAAATTTAAAACAACTTCAAGCCCCCCATACGCAAGTATGACAATCGCCGGTCGCAAATAATAGTAAGAATGCCATCGGTAATTTCGCATTCGGGGGCTTGGAATGCAGCACAATCCTCTAACAGTTTGACCCCATTATTTAAAATTGAGTTGCGCTGCCAACGCGCGATGATGCGACGCTATCATTATCTATCACTGATGGTGTTGATATTTCTAGATGGCTTGAGTACAAGTGGGCGGCTGCCCCAGTTTGAATAAGCTACGCACTCATCCTCCTCACAGAGTTGGATGGAAAACTCTTCATTATCACATGCATTCATGCCAAAGCATCATTTAAATTATTCTACGTACTCGTGAACTATTCCTCATACGCCACCCTCGCAATGACACTGCAGTGCCAGTGTCAAATGGGTCATGAGGATTAGATAGAATGGAGAATCGTTGCCTTTTGTTGCCACGTTGGATATAAAAATAGATTTCGTAAAAGCGACGACATTTGAGCATGTTCCAAGTGTCAGGTTCAACTATGTGTACTGTGAGTATGCCGATCGATACAGAAAACAGACGCATACGGTGGTCGTTGGTGGTATAGGTCGCGTCATTAATTTATTTATGCTTATGGTGACTAATCTAAAGGGATTTCTGGCACATTCTGCGATGTGCTCAAGTCGGATGAATCACTGCGAGATGAAGAGTTACCTTTTCTCGAAATCGTCATTATCAGAGTAGGCACTGGAGCAAAGCATTGAGTCATTGGACTTAGTCTGGAGAAGATATTGTTTCTACGAATTTAAATAAAATAAAAATTAATTTAAATGGATCACTTAATAAGATGGACTTAATATTTGCTAATTGATTTACAGCCAACAACACCGAATTTCTAATTTTCTATTTAACTTTTCAGTCACTTGACTTTGACTTATTTGCTGAAGGAGGCTCAAAAGTCTAACAAAAGCCCCTCAGGACGAGCTCGTACAGCGCATGAATTCCCGAGACTGAATTAACTTGTTATAAATAGTTTAGTTTAAAAAAACTTCACTGTCTTCTATACCCAGTGATAGTGTCAAATGGGAATGTTTTAAGGAAAAAAAACAAGTAAAGGCGCTGAAAAAGATATGGTGGTGAGTAAGCCCTTAATGGGCAGCACTCGCGTCCCCAAAGTAGTTTACTGGCCGATATAATCCGATCCGAAAATAGCGTATTCAAAGAAATCCAGTTCCCGGGGAGGACACCACTCCTCGAAATAAAACACTAGTCAATTTATAGACATAACACAAACACAAATTGTCATCAAATTAGGTCGGTATAGTTACATAATATCGTCGAAATAACCGTCTACATGTTTTTGGCACTCTTTCTCTGCTTTTCTCAAGTCCTATCAGGTTCTGGACGACAGTGAGGATCGAATCTTTGTTTCAAAGACCAAGCAGAGACCTTGCTCTGGGTTTGCGAAGTATGGAAGGCTGCAGTGTCTCAAGCGGAAGTTTACGGATCGCGAGACTAAAAACTTTCTACAGCTTTATTTCGTACACTCAGATATTACCATAAAACAAATTTCATTTGGAGTTAAGTCTGGGAACAGTAACAAGCCCGTTAGTTAGCCTTATAAGTGCACTTCTGTGTTGGATTACTTTATGGAAGGTCAGATGGAGTGAAAAAATGGACCTAGGACTCGATGATTAGGCGGTTATCGGATACATGGAACAGACTTTTGCCATAACGTCAATGGAATGTGTACTATAGTTCAATAACTACTGGTTTTGGTGCACGCAGACTCATAGGTATTGACGCTGCCACGACAAACGGACTCCCTTACAAAAAATGGACACTGTAAAGTTGTTGGGAAAGAACCATTTTCTTCAATTGGTAGAGAAATAATAGAAAACCTAATCGACAAATGCGGGAAAACACCTGAGAAGATTTCCAGCTATGAATCAATGTAGACAGGATAAGATGACAGTTAAGGTGCCGACCTTTCGCAAAAAAAAAAGTTCTAAGTTGGCAAATCCAGTTTCTTTCGCACATAAATTAATTTAAAATTTTGATCCTCATTGGAATTACATATTTACTTTTAACACCTAAGGCCCAATTACTTTTTTGCTTAAAAAGCCTAAGGCCCCAGTTATAGCTTTCATTGAAATGCATCATTGAAAATTTTGATTTACGATTTTAAGACCATTTATCAAACAATATTGGCTTCAGTTGGTATCAAAATAATGCTAATCATTGAAAGCAAAACTGACAGCTGAGAACAGAAAGAGAATCGAACACATCAGTGAAACGAATGGGTTCCAAATAAGAGAAACGAAAATCAGCTGTTCATTGAAATCGATTTCAATCAGTGAAATAATAAAAGTGGATTTAAAGAAAAGTTTTAATCAGAATTAAGTTTTTTTTTCGTAAAAAAATTCCACACAATTGATAAGCATTATTTTGATACCAACTAAAGCCAATATTGTTTGATAAATGGTCTTAAAATCGTAAATCAAAATTTTCAATGATGCATTTCAATGAAAGCTATAAAGGGGCCAAGAACAATATTCTCGTTTCATTGAATTACTACTTTTATTTGCCTAATATTGTAGTAATAATTTTAACTATTAAAGGTACTCGAAAATGTTTCTCTGATATTTGTTATTTCTAGCAACTTAATGAAAACATGTCAATTTATTTATTTACAATGAGAAAACATGTAACAACGATGAGTGATGATTTTACCTAACATAGATTATCAGTCATTCAGTGACATTTCTATCTCAAGGCCTTTTGAAATTAAATAAATTGGTCTAAATTGGAAAACGGTTTTTCTGTCGATGTAGATGTGTCACTCGGCTTAAAAATACATTATGTCTCTTCAATAGCGATATAAATGTCAAATTGCTACATAAATGCAGTTATATGTTATTGAAGCGTATAACACTATTTGAAGGTTCAATCATAATCCGTTATATTAGAAGGTTTTGTTTGTTTTTGCGATTGATGCAACAGTAATGGATGCATTATGCTCGCAAGTGCACACTTCTAACCTCTTCTCTCCGCGTAAAATACACGTCTCCTGCACCGTTGATGATGCTGTTGTCGTTGAAGTGCATCAGCGATGATTAATAAATTGCATAAACAAAAACAACTCGCAAGTTCCGGCCATCAGCGGCAGCAGCAAGGGTGCGCACAGACAAGAAAAAAAAACAAGTAGGCTAAAATGTATTTGCCTCATTCATAAATCATAACCATAGTCACAGTAATTCTGACCCTGACTGGAGGAAACAAAAGAGAAAAGAAAAACAATGCGGCGATATGATATGATGACACCGCAATTTTTTCAGTTATCCTCCTTCTTTAGGTTCCACTATCGCCCCACTTTTATAAACGAACTTTCAGTAGCATTCACCTAGACATAGTACATTTACAGCTAAGCCGCATCAAAAAGAAAAGCTATATGTATATTTGGATGATAATGCAAATGCAACTGAGTGTCAACCACAATTTAGTGTAACGTAATCTTCTTACCCCGACTTGGGGATGAAGTGGGTCGGATGTAATAAAATAAGTTCAAATTCATTCTCTTATAGTTGAATTCCCTTCAACAGAAAAATAAATAAAGGAAACTCATACACAAATGATGCGGTTGTATACTGTGCTTAATAAAAACAAAAGAGCCTGTAATGATCTAGAAAGTGCAGAAACGGCAAAAAAAATAGCCTTGTATAAAAGTGGGTATATTATAGGTTTCCTGAAAGTTGTCGAGCTCACTCGATGATGATGAAAGTCGATTGAAGATCGACGAAACCTTTTTCGGTTACTTAACCTAGAAAATAATAATGAGACAGCGATAGAAATTCAATTGTTCGGAATGATATAAATGTACTCTATTGATCATTTGAAATCCAACAAAAAAGCCCATATTTTCCATAGCCTGTAATACGAATTGAAAGGCGGATTTTACCAAAATTAAAAATATGACGACTATATATTTTATGGACGTGGCAGCCAAGCGATTTAGAACAAGGTGCAGTTTTGTCACATTTATTCAAACAAGTTTTCCATAAGTTGGGTTGCAAAATGTTAGTTATTTAAAAATTTGAAAACACGGGTTCTATTTCTGTGAAGTTATATTAAAAATCTATTTAAAAAAGAGTAAGATTTTCTATACTTTACCTACCTACCCTCAATAAATGCACTAAAAGCACAATAAAAATAGCTAGTTTTTCGACTTAAATACCGAATAGGTTTGCCTGCTAAAAATTGCCCAGGAATGTTGATAGTCCGCGATTTCAAAAGCGCATACCTTTGCACTACGTTCCTAGGCAATTTTTAACAGCTCACCCTACATTTTTGTAAATGGTAAGTCCTTAGCCTTAAATGGTATGTGTTTCAACTTTCTTTTTTACCGCTATAGGTTATGAAAAAAAAATCATTTTTTCAAATAGGGTTAGCGGTCTTTGTGTCTTTAGGTTCGAATAGCTTGCTCATTTTATCTTTTTTTCAGAAAATAAAAATAAAACCGAAAATGCATCACTTTCTTAATCCCTATGCAAAAAACTTCACCAACCTTTTAATTTTGCCCGTGTCTATATGAGGTTGCTTTCATTTTATATGCAACGCATCCTTCTTTTTTTATGCCTTGGGACATAATGCGGGCGGCTCTCCTACTATTACTTTTTCGCACAAAACCTCACAGACCAGATTTGCTTAAATCTAAATAATTTATATCCTTTTTCGAACAGACATTTTAGCGACCAGTCTTTAAAGGTAAATTGATTTTGCATAACTACAAATTCATTCAAATGTTTTTTAGCGATTAGTTTTGTCACACGAGGATTTTATTACTGTAAAGTTCTAAGTGAATAATAAGAAGGTACGTTAGACAATTTTTTTTCGTGTGAAAGGAATTGTTAGAACAATTCCGCATCGTTTTACAGTAGCGTTGCCAGACTGTCAAAATATTTTCCACAGATAAATCTGTAAGAAAAAGATTTGGGTATTTTTTCCAAAAAACAATACCCCAACTTTTCATTATTATTTTTTAAAGATGTTTAACGTAGGACTTAAAAATAGGAATTTCGAATTTGAAACGCGAACACGTAAGTTCGGTCTTTTGAATGCAAAAGTTTGGGGCAAATAAATATATGTATATATATATAAATATAGAAAATGTAAGCATCTTCACAGCTTTTATACTTTGATTAAATTGCTGCTTTTAGGTTAGTGTTTAAATCCGAAAGAAAAATGTTTAAGGAACTATAACTTTTTCCTATTTAAATTGGCATTAGTTTTCACTGGCAAATATAGCATTGCAGAATCGATCGACTTTTTAACAGTATTTTGAAATAATACCAATATTTATTTCAGCCTCTATTGACATGTTCAATTTTGAATCATTTCTGTCCACTACAGAACAGAATGACGAATCTGCACGCTACCTCCTTTTTAATTTCGGAAGCAGAAGCGAATTTTGGGTTTACCAAAAAAAGGATATTGTAGTGAAATGACAAAAAAAAACAATCTTAACAATTTTTCCTCCTAGATTTCCCCCCGTCGACAAAAAAAAATAAATCTGGGTGGAAAACCCTCACACTGGCAACCCTTTTTTACAGTATCCATAACAATCCCAAAGAGAGGACGAGCAATGATTTTATGTGGAGTGGAACTCTTTTCATAATCGCACGCGAGACGTATTGATCACGTAAGTGTAGCGTGTAGGTACTTGGCTGTACATTATAACGTGTGTTTGAAATGCATTCCCATTATATTCAGTTAAGGTAGTCAATTATATTTATCTTTGTTTTGCGTGAAGCTTTCATGTGAAATTCAGTTCAGCAAGTGTAATAAAAATTTTTAAAATTTTTGTTAAAATTAGACAAAAGGGCGTTGCTCAGCGAGGTAGGCACCCCATCAACTTCTTCTTTTAAATACGACTTTCCGAAAAATTACTTTAACAGAAAGGAAAGTTTCATATCCGAGGAATTATCAATTCGTAATATCAGATATTTACAAAATGGCATCCGTGATTCCAGTTCTGTTTATGAGCAGCTTGTCATAATAGTAAATTAATACCAAAACGACAGACTCACCACACTTAAGTAGAAGAATCACTTGCTTCCGCTGTATGAAAATGTTCGTCTCGCAATATTCAATTCGAATGTAGAAGAGGAATTCGCTCGAAAAAAATGTGATCGTCAAGTGATGCTTCAGTGCCTATAGTCGCTTGATTGTGGTTAAGATGCTGACGACGACGTCGTTGATGATGACGATGCCGATTATAGCACATACTGACAAACATAGCATAAACATATATAAAAAGAATAATAAATCTTCGCGACTACGAAGAGATAAAAAAAGGCGAGAACATTTAAGTTTCATGTGAGACGACACACAACTCCAGCAGTAAAGTAAGTTTACCCTTCATGGCCAAACAGCATATTGTAGGCGTATTGTCCATTTGGCGACTGTCAATGTTAACTTAATGCCCATTAAACTCTGAGCAAGATATACGTGTACATTTCGGTGTATATCTATGACAGCTTATCACGATCACAGCTTGCCGAAATTACGTGCGTGACGCGATAAAAAGTAAGTTGGCTAACCAACAACAGGACTGCCAAGCTAAAAACATTTCAATAAATTTTATTTAGTTCAATTATTTTTTAAATTTAAAATTTAAAAATTATTCGTTAAGTTTGTAATTTAACAATCGCATAAACAAAATAGGAAAAACTAAGAATACAAAGGTTGTAAGGCTGTCCAGTGTGTTTACATGCGTATAAGACAAGTCTATCTATTGAAGAATGAAAAATCTACAGAGCGGGCCATAAATAATTTGATTTTAAAGTTTTATATACACTGAGAAAATTTAATGTAAAAGTACCAAGCCTGAAAATTTGTTTGATTTACCCACAACTGAGCAACCCTAACCCATATCTCAGATGTCACTCACAATTGGTATTTGCCTGTTTTTGGGACAATGGCAGCTGTGAGCTTCCTAGATCTATAAAGTTTACGTAAAACTTTAAGGGTCTTACAAAGCTCAAAGAAGCTTTGGCTATGATATCCACCAATGTATGCTCTTAATATATTTCTATAACGACACTTGTATTATTGATCTCGAATAGTACATTCGGCACAACTCCTTCATGATAAAGATAACGACCGAGCGGCCCTCATCCAAGCTAATCTTAAGAAGGCGTTATTTACAGCGCAAATTTGAATTAAGTTAGCAAGTATTGCAACAGCAAGTCGGATATTATTGGCGCGAATATATCTTAAATAAAATAAACCGACTTGTTTGAGAAATATATTGGGCCTTACTAATAATCATTTTGAACCGTATCCTTATATATTTTGTAGCAATTTTGTATGGAAAAACTCTGCTTGTGAGTTCGGAATATTTAGCATGGGCACTAAAAATAATTATTGGTATCGCGGGTTATGTCAGAGGAAGTCTATTTCCACCCAAATGTATATGTCCACCATAGGTCTGCAGCCAACAGCAAGAGACTTCTTTCCATTTGGGAAAAGAAAAGTTTAGGAAAATAATCCTCAGTCACTCAGACTTTGAAGAAACCCCAAACGTTAAGAATAGTGATGGAAAACGTTGGGAAATTTATTTGTTTACTAATTGTAGCTCCTGCTTCCCGTGCAAAATTAAGTTTAAGAACACTTGATTAAAAAACATGCGAACCAAAAAAATCCGAACGGCTTCTGGCTTTGATGCTATTTGAAAACTCGACTTAATATAACTTACTGGCTCTCCTTCATGTAAAATGCCATTCATAGGGACAGAGTTGTATCAGCAAAAATTGTCTCTAATATGCTTTTACTAAGGTAAGGGACTTGTTCTTTTCTATGGGTGCTAAAATAGACATTTCGCAAAAGCTACGCGTGCTCTTTTGTACTGAGGTTATGTTATGTATACGTATTCCATTAACAGTTTCAATTAAATTTGCAAACTCAGCTACAAGCTGAAAAACAGCCAGTAAGCAGTAACTCTGCATCGTTGTTATTAATTTTGCGGACGTTTACTTTCTTCGATAGTGCCCTCATATAATGACTCAAATACAATCCCATTAAATAGCTCCAAAGCACCGAACATTTGAAACGTGTATTGATTTCATTCTCTTGGCAACGGATAATGTTTGTCTAAAATCACCATAAAATAAAAATGTCACTTCACCGAAAAGTCTTGCATCATTTCGTGCATCGTATTTAGCTTAGGCAAATCAAGAATACTTTATGCAATGATGTCATTCACATTTAGACGTGGATAATTAATATTAAATTCAATATTTTTTGCAAATAAAAATGACACATCTGTATTTGACATTCCTTTTGGATATTATCTTTTTATGTTTTGTGAGCAAAGCCGGCGGCATAAACTGTAATGGGTCTGTCTCTCCTTTCCGTTGGTTAAAAAATTAAGTTTATATTCACTCACCGAGCCGGAAGTCTAAGAAACATTTGCCTATTAATTTCAAAATTTAGTCTTTTCCTAATCTTTCGGATATCGATCATTTAAAAAAAATGAAAACTTATGAACCGTAGCTGGTATTGATTTAAAACTTTAGAACTCTTGGGCAGGTATTTTATTCGGCAGGTGCTTTTGTATATTTCAAAATGTTGGAAGTTCGCGTTGTTGCGAAAGACTATGAATCCAACATAAGGATCAATCGGATCAGATTCCAATCCGTAAAAGGGGATGTACTCTTGTTATTACTTAAAAGATGTCATAGTTCGTTTGTGTTCACTTTGATCTTCTTTACAATAAAGCCAGATTGCACTTTAAGACTCTGCACGTATATCGGAGGTGCCATCAGAATACTGATGTTTCGGTTCGCTATAAATTACTTTTACCACTACACCATGGCTCCATTGTTTTCATTTGTCCCAATACTCTCTTTCATACCAATAACATTATCCTAAAATTAAAACCCGATGTAAATGTGCGCTCGTTTACCACTTTTAAAAACCAATAGAAATGCGTAAACAAAAAGTAAGGCAAATTGAAAACAACGCAATATCTGCAAACAGGGATTATGTCAGAAGGACGCAGACAAAAAAGGCGCAATAAATACACATGGCTTTGCACTGCTGAGTTACTAAATACACTACTTGGTATACATTGTCGAAGTCCAAGAACCCTATCAACAAAACAATCGGTATAATTTCTTCTATCTATACATATTTTGCACACAAAGGTGGGTAAAATAAACATAATAGTCAGGCAGCTCAGCTCTTTTATAAGGACAAATAGCGTGATATACTGTCATAAAGTGTTGTAAGGTTTTTTCTTATGAGGAATGCGTGTTACATTACGATAGGTTACGAATGAGGTTATGAAATTAACGAAAACGAATGTCCTTTGAAGAAGATGGTTGTGCTTAAGGAGTGTCTTCACTATAAAATTTTGGACGCATTTGAAGCTATCAAGAAAGCGTATAATTAATAAAAAAAAATTCTATTCGATTTGTGTGGCCCAAATTGTTGAGAAAAGTTGAGATAATATTTAACATTCCACTGTTAAATATACACTTTTCTCAAAACTTCAGCAGCGTTAGAAACTAGTGAATATAATGGCTCGAAAACTAACATCGCACCTTCGAATGACACTACAATGATGAAATTTGTATTTAAACCATGGAGTAGATAATATAGTTTATTTGAAACTGGTTTATTAGATTATAATGGGCTTATTACTTTTTTTTATTACTTTTAAGAACAATGTTTTTTAAATAAGCAGCAAATATATCTATACAACCTTATTTATAAACCCACCGTAGAGTCTGCTTAACTTTATGCGATTTATAAAAATTTTTCCAACTTAAGCAGCGTTACTTTAAGTCTATGCATAGTTTAAACGCGAAAATTTGAGTTTAGAGGCTGCGTAGAGCTTTCGTAAATATGTTTTTGCAGCTAATGTCATTTTTGTTAGTGGTCGAATTGTAAACAAATCCAAAAGGTGAAACTAATTTTTGTTTGTGCATTCATTTCGAATGTTGTGTAAATTTGCACCAAACGAATTTCGTCTCCAAATGCAATTATAAAATATAATTTTAGATTTGGTGGTGGTTGATAGATTATGATTGCAGGTGGATATTTCAGCAGTCCCTCCAAAGAAATTTCGGAATTGTGATTTTCTTACGAAGCTAATCTGTCAACAACAGCTAAGGTCATTTTTAGTTGCAAAAAGTAATAGATTTCAGTGTTTTCTGTAATAGTTTATCGAAATTCTTACCGGTTTAGACAAAAACCTCGTTTAGTAAAGTTACCGCGGAAAAATGTTTATAAATCACAATTTCAGGAAAGCCACATAGAGGCTGCGTAAATTCTTACGCGATGTTTAACTAAACATCGTAGAGGCGTCGTAAAAGAATCTAATAAATACGGCTGTATCAGTATAGTATTTATTTTGTCCATAAGAAGATTGTTTCTCGTATAAACTATTCCGTTTCCCACCGCAAATATAGAAAATTAAATTCTATCTTAATGTTTGTATCTGCAAATGCTCGTGAAGCAGCAAACGGTCAATTATTTAATTTATTTATATTATTTCAATGTTACCACAGAATGAACTGTCAATGTTACTATGTTACTACCCCTAAAAGTACCCATAAATTGTTTGTTCTTAATTTTCATAGTCACGTATTAAAATGTAAATCATGAGTAAAGCTTATTTTCAAATGGGCGCATTTTTTAGTAGGTATCTAGATGTCGCTTATATTTACAAAAAACAACATAAATGTCGAACATTTTTATACTTTTTTTTAGTATTGCATTCTCGGACCACAAGCAAAGCGAGTATAGTTGCATATGTTTGGAATTAACAAAAATGAAAAATAGTACAAATAGTATACTTAAAATTGAGAAGTGGCACCTGCGTACCTACACGGGAATGTCAACTAGTACTGAATCAGTAGAATAGTCTTTTTTTTATCAGTGACTTAGCACCAGGCAGCTTCTCGTAAGTTGACTGGACTGAGAGTCAATTTAATGTCTAGTTTATGGTATATTGCTTTGGTTTGGATCTCTGCGGCACCTATCAAAATAAATGTTAACACTGCAGCGGAATTAATTATTTCTTTGTATATTCCTTTCCCAGTTCTTACACTCATCCAATCTCAACAAATCATGTTACGAAATAAGGAGATTTATCTGGAGCGAAATAGCACTCGAACTTCACTAAAATATAAACAATTGAAAATAATGTTTATTTAATTTACTATGCGAGTTCACGCGGGCACACTTGTTCTTGGAACTTGACAGATGTTTAGTATATGTCCTTGGTTCGGATAGTAGTTCTAGTGTGATAAAGTGAGGTATTAATTGTTGCCTAAATAAGCCCAAAACACATTTCTGCTTTTTTTTCTCATTAAGTGCTTCTTTTAAAGTGTCAAATGCAAATGTAAAATTTATATTGTATGAGGAGCAAGCGAAAAGATTGATCTTGATTGATAGTTAACACAATTAACTAGTTTGTTGAGCCACAATTTTAATGAAACAGAATACATAATAATTATATTCAAAATGAAACGCATTCCAAATCCTTACAAACATTTTTAAAAAATTCACGGAATTAGTAGATACCTACCAATTTTTCTAATTTCTTGTGGAGTATCTTACCCTATTGTATGACATTTTGTAAAGTACAGTTGTTATCAGATCTGTCTTATTTCCTCCGAATTGGCAACTCTGTAAAACTCTCTACAGAGCAGATCATTTAACACTCTGTTGACTGAGAAACGGATAAAAGATAATTAAGCATTGTATGTTTTTTTTTTACGTATTTCATCCCCATTTTCATTTGTTTTCTTAGCTCCGAGTTTCTTTGAATTGCAAACAAAACTAAACCAATAGGGTTGAGATATGAGACGGAAAGCTCCATTTTCCTGTTGCAGTTGCAGCAGCGGCGCATGGTCCTTTTTGTTTGTGTACAAAGTGTACTATACATGCAGTAGGGTTGATGATGAAAAGCGTATATGTATATACGTACACATCTCTTGTTCTGTCATACGGCAAAATTTGTAAAGTGTCGGAATGCTTCCCAGGAGGATTTTCTACCCTTCTTTAATATGTCATGCACCCGCAAGGAAGTCACACACAGAATGGACAGTGGAAGAAGGAATTAAAAATCCCATAAATTTTCATGTAGGTTTTTGGAGTTTGCACTTCAGACTCATAGTCGGTGGTTTGCAATTGCAGTATCAGGCTACATACTGCACTGCGTTGTTCGTGTCCCTTGTTGGTTTCGCGCCATGACAATTTAAATTCATGAATTCATGCGTTTCCCTCCTCGCAATGATAAAGCCCTTAATTGGCTCGATAAAACCACCAGCCTTAGTTCAATGCCTGTTTTATTTTTCTTGTTTCGTTCTCTTCTGGTCGAAGCATACATTTTTGCAACTGTCTAAATGTGCCATCTTAGTTTAAGTTCAGCATAAAATGTGTGAAACAATTCTATTTGTGTGTCATATAATCAGAATCACAACCGCGACTTTGGGACTATGCGGCGCCATTCAAAGGCGCAAGACAAGGGACAACGCACCAACAACGAATGTGGTGACTGTCATTCCTTATAACAATAGCCGTTACTATGGTTATGGGCATAGGGTATGGTTCTGTGCTGAAACGAGTGTGAATGTATGAAGTAGTTCAATTAACCTATTATTTTGCATGAGCCCTCAGCAATTCGCTGCGGTCAATAAAAATGGTTTAAGGGTTGGTAGATATTGTGATTCTTATGTAATCGGGAATATTGGGAGAGACAAATTGTGAATGTATCAATGGGTTTACAGGAGCAAAGGGTATAAGGAATAAGGGAGAAGCGTGCAAGGTTCCACTTAAATTGCATTTTTCGGCAAAGAAATAAAATGTTTGTTATTGGGGGGGTGCTTGTATGTTATGTACTGTACATACATATTATATAACACATAGCAGGTATATATAATTTCAATTGATCGATTAAAATTGCATGGTTGGCCAGAGGAGTCATTTTTATTGCAATATTGCTTCTGCATCTTTTTTCCAACAAGTATTTTGGTTGTGCGAAATTGAAAAGAACAAGTCAAAGGGTTCTTTAGAGTCAAGCTACTCCTCGGGAGGTTTGTTTCCGTAAGGCCCGCGATGTGTGCTTCACACTAGATTATAGTCAAAACCTCTTTAGCGTGTGCCCATAATGGAAATTTTATAGGCCAAGCCAACCGTATTCAACTGACAGATCGTACCAAATTCGGTCTTGCTGAATAGCGGTCTTTAGAAAAAATCCATTTTCCTCTTTTCATCGTCTGGGAAAACCCGATAAGCAAATGATTTATCAAAATCCTTAGCCGTCAACATTCATTCCATAAAAGTAATGAAAAGAAAAGGATACAATGCATTAAAAGTTTTTTGTTAAAAAAAATAGGTTTTTGTACCTAGCTCTCCTACAAGATTTTATTTAACCAAAAAAAAATTTAGTTGACATTTAAACCATGCAAAAATGGCTGCCGATGTAAATTGCAATGATGAGAAAACCAGACTTATTTGTTTTTATTTCTCGGTGCGTCCTAATAACGATAAACTCACAGCCAACCGGTGCATAACAAGTACTACTGCCAAATTTTTCAATAGCCTTCTATTCGTTTAAGCACAAAATAGTGCGAAACTTGTGATATTTTAACGCTCGATTTTTTGTGTTCTTTGACTTTTTTAGTACGTCTATGCATAACGTTATAGCCGTTATAGGTCGGTATTGTTTAGCTTAAGGATAAGGTCTTTCATTCATTGCGAGCGTAACGAATTAGAATTTTGATTACGATCAAACGTGGTGAAGTGGTGGCAAACTGTTTTATCTTTCACAAAAATTAGTGTAACAGGGAAGTGTGGTTAAATACCTATACCTAGATGAAATTAAGAATTTAAATACCCAGTGAAGGGGGTGCAACTATTTTTAATATTTTTTTCTAAATAGGTAGAATTTGTACTGCACGCCCTCGGTAAAAGCAACATTCCGTATTTGCAATAAGCATACCTCTGTAAAAGTACCACCCAAATTCTTTCCATTATTAACTTAGCAATTGAATCTTACTACCTATAAAAATACGTTTCTAAACTACCTAATCATCTCATCAATGATCTTTTACATTTTTCGTTTCATGCTTGTTTTTCTTTTTCGGTGTAGGTAGGTACATAATATAATTTTCAACAATATTTTTATAGATATTATTTACCGTACTCTTTTATTTCACGTTCAATTTTAATCGAAGTCTCCACTTTATTCTGACTTGTGTTATTGCGACAACCTCAATTAACGCAACTGTTCGATTTTGTATTGGTTGCTTTTTAGGGAGCGTACTGTATAAGCATGTGGCACAGCTATCTACTTAGAATTAAAACCGATCTTCATTTATCAATATTTATA
This sequence comes from Cheilosia impressa, assembly GCA_948293265.1. Classification (NCBI taxonomy): domain Eukaryota; kingdom Metazoa; phylum Arthropoda; class Insecta; order Diptera; family Syrphidae; genus Cheilosia; species Cheilosia impressa. The sequence goes on along the minus strand of OX411884.1, from coordinate 36,881,876 downwards.
ACCTCAAATTCGTACACGCACAGGTAGATAGGTACCTTCTTCCCACATGCTTTCTTCTTTTAACAAACAAATTTTAGCGGGTTTTATTGGCAATTTATCTATACAATATATTTAGCAAAATTAAAATAACCACATTGCAATTAAGTTTTATTATGTACCTATAAGGTAGGAATTAGAAACCTAACCTACTATGTACTAAGTTTCAAACACAAAGAAGATAAAAAAGAAACAGGAATTCGCGAATTGGGCCAGCCAATCGATACTATCCACAACCCCAACCATAATCGCTTCTCTCAATCAAAATCCATACAAATTAGATATTATTGTCATATTCAACATTTTTTTTTAAGTCTCGGTCTCTTATCTCTTTATTCATATAGGTATATCTATTGGTTGTTCTGAAAGAATAGCTGACTGACTTCATCTACCTACCTATTCTCGATCTCGCGTACATAAACCAACATCCCAGTGAACTCCAAATAGGTACAAAAAAAAAGTAGAAGGTTGAGGTTGAATTACCTCCAGCATACCACCGTCTGTAGTGTGTACCAAAAACAAGCAGCTGTACGTTTGTCAGATGAAAGACAAAGGGGAACGAGACGAGGAAAACGAGAACGACGTTAGGCAGATAGAATGGAAGAGATTCACCAAATGGATAAAATAATACTAAAGAGGAATCTAATTCGCATCCAGATAAACTTCTTCTTTTTGTATACGTACAAACTCTTAAAAGCAGATAAAAAACAAAATATATAAAGCATTTACCTTTTATAAAAAAAAAAAGTTCTGCGACCACTTTAGCTCTTCCTTCCCGTCAATAAGAACGTCAAAGGATAATAATATATCAAACAAAAACAACGATTGAGTTTTATTACGCAAAGAACACTACTGGCAATTAATTATTTATTTTCTAATCAAACGGAGGAAGGATATAAAACGTCGCTCCCTTAAAATAAGACTGACGTCATTCAGCAAGGACAACACAATTTCACAATTTTCTTTTTTGCACTTGGTAGTTTTCGTATCGTATCACAATTTTATATTTATTTTTAATAGAATTTCTTGCGAAAAAGTCTGCGTCGTTACGGGATAATGTCCATCAAAGAAAGTGTCTCTTGCGAACTTCGGAGGATTCTAATTCACTTCGCTTGCAATGCGATTATGGCTCGGAATTTAGTCTACGTTCATTCCACTTCTAATATGAATGAGTACTTTATTTTTATTTCACCGACTCGAAGGACGAATCAATTATTATATAATTCTTAAGCACTGCCAAACACAGTTCGACTCTCTCTCAATCCTTACAATGCCGTATGATGAGATGAGACGCGTGCTGATGGATTGGAGTAGAACATGTAAACAAAGTACGTTTTGTTGCGTATGAGCGAATAATGAGGAAAAAGTGAAAAACACAGGAAGACGAGGAAACGAAACGACGCGCACGATGAAGCTAAATTTCCAACTGAAAGTTACGGTCGTGCATGTAACTGTAATAACCGTCGATTTGGTGTTGGTGGGTTTCGTATTTCGTTGTCCAATAAAATATACAGCAGTGGAACGAGTAAATGAACAGCAGGAAAAGCAGATGAACAGAGAACCGAAACAAATGAACTTTGCTCGCAGATGTAGTTTAGTTTATGTGTTTTGTGTCTGTGTTGTCTGTACAGTACTCTGTAGAGTAGCCTTAGCCTGCAGCTGAAGTGAAGTTGATAGTAGTAGAAATGTAGAATCGCAGTTGCTACCTTTCTGTTTGCTTGGTGTGCTAGCCGGCTGGCCTGTCTCTGGCTGAGCGCTGTGGTACTACAGAATACAGATACAGAACTCAGAAGTTGTTCTGGAACGAAATGAAATAGGATCGGTGGGATGAAATTTTCAGTTGAGTTGAATCTTGAATCATGCCTGTTCACTGTTGAGTTTATCATTTACGGTGCTGCCAGACTTCCAGTTAGAATCGAAATTTGCACGTTAATTTGGCGCATTTTCTTTAACTGCTAATGGCGACATCTATTGATAGGAATTCGGAGTAGGTATGGATGGATGCCGTCTTTGTTTCCAAGGTGATCGAATCTGCTGATTGCGTTTTGATTTTTCTCGTTACAATTAAAAAAAATGTACGTTCAAATAGAAATTTTAAATTCAAATTGTTTCTTTTTGATAAAATTATTTATAGGTATCAGAAAACTGTATAAAGAACGTAAAAAGGCAAATAAGTTACATCTAAAATATACAAAAATATATTCAAAAAATAAAATAGCTCATTTTATAGATAGATGGAATATTTTTGTGAACTAGCATGTTGAGTAATTGAAGTTCCACGTACGATTAATAAATTATTTTACTAAATTATTGTTATTATTCGTAGGGTGGGTACTTTCGACTATGGGTCACTTTTGACTTTCCTTATTACAGAAAAGCGGTTAAATTTGAATTTGAATTTGAATCTCAGATCGTACACGAACTATGACAGTTCTTCTTTAGCAGTTGTAGTGGTTAGATCGGTTTTTAATTTTTGTCAGTGATATTTTGCAATTTTTCCTGTAGACGAGGTAATATGTGATATTTAATTGTTTTTTATGGGAATTCTTTGGCTGTGAGTGTCAACCGCTTGGATTTATAATATATTTAAGTTATTTATAACATTTAATTGAACTACTTGTATAATTTTCGTGAAAAACAATAACGTTTACTAAAGCAAAGGATGGGAACACTTTCGACAAAAGCACATGGGACAGTTTCAGCACCCAGCTTGACCGTCGAGATATTCTAATCTCATCTTTTTTAAGGATGTTGATCTTTTTTTCTTAACAAATACTTTTATTTTTCCTTTATCATTTATTTAACTTTTTTTTTCCTTGTGATCTCAAAACGAATGTGATTTTAAATTATTATTTTTTAATTTAGCTAAAAAATTAATTTCTTATCTCATTTAACTTTTACATTTATAGATTTAAGATTTGTTTAGCAAATCAAACAAAAACAGTGCGTTTTAAAATAAATAAATAATTAGTTTGCGCAACAGGTCGGTAGGGACCCTGGGCCTAGCTTCTCACAACCATTAGTTTTGTGTTTGATTTTAATTTTTTGGGGCGAATGGAAGGGATCTACAATTTTATGCCGAGTCCAAACGACTAATTGAGAAGCTTCTTCATGACAGTTATACTCTCGGATGTTTGTCAGACGTTCGCGAGAGGTGGCGCAGTGGAAAAAAGCCTTGAGTTGGAATTGGGTTTTCTCGGGATTCGAACCTGGGACCTCTCGCTTAGTAGTCCAACACACTAACCAGTAAGCCACTGCGCCTACTTATAGATTCTTGATTTATTGCGTCATCTGAATTTATGCAGAAAGTGTTCCACCCGGATGACGATGGCACAGATTCGCCTTTTTTGGGCAGTTTTAAATTTTGTTTGTTTTTTTGAAATTATCGGGGTGAATTAACTTTTAAGAAATTATGCATTTTTGTAGTAAAATAATCATTTAGCTTGAAACAAAAAAAAAATCAAATATTTATTTGCGACAGAAGTTATTTCAAATCTGTGAAAAAGTGTTGAATCTGCCCTACCCTACCCTAAGCTTTTTCTAAATCCATTATTCGACTAATCTATTCTATTTTTTGATTGGGTAGTAGTAGAGTTTTACTCAATACTCATTTTACTCAGCAACTGGGATCTTAACTAATTATTTAAATGTTTTTAAAGTGGATTGTAAGGTCTATTGTGTGCTTTGGAAGGTAAGTGTTCCTAAACTGTGTAAAAGCACTCTACCTGAAATCCAGTACCTAAAAGAAAATTCGTATCGAACTATAAATACTTTTAAGTCTACCAAAACTCCAGTCATAAAGCAGAGATTTCTGTTTAATTTCCTTTCCTCAGAGTGTTACTGAGCGAAAGAATGCGCCAGCCAAACATGATCATTTACTGCTTTGCTCCAAGAACAGCATCAGTTTTTGCGAGCTAACATTTTCGTTTTTCAAAATGATAGTGCTAGAAAATCCTCCGAATATAAACATTTTAAGCGCTTTAGACGCTCGGAATTAAAATTAGGTATTCGAAGAACATATATTTCAAAAATAACTGCTAGCGAATCTCAATTTTAAGATGATGGAGAGAAAAAGCAATAATTTAAAGATGATCACACGAAAGTATGAAATTTTAGTAATAGATTATGTCCGGCTGTTATAGTTTCTAATTAAAGTCTTTATCAGGAAAACATTTGGTATTTCGTGTTAAAAATGTAATATAGGAGATGCTTGAGAGGGGTCGATTGAGATATTTGAACTTTCTGCGATAGAATGGGTTTTATGTCGACTATAATTGACAAGATATTAATACTTACTTTATTCATTTATTTCTCTCGCTCATAATACGCATACATATACGGTAGGACCCCAATCTCATAACTAATGGTAAGAGAATTAAAGATCGGAAACTTAGCCTTGACACGAAGTTCGGTCCTTAAATGGTTCAGCTAATTACAATAACCACCTTGAAGAAGAATGGATAAGGTATAGGCGCAGGTCAGGAAGACAACCAAAAGGTCTCAATCTCCGTGGTGTTATAACGAGTTTAATACCATGGGAAACCAGGGGTCAGATTCTGTAAGGCGAAACGATCAAACGTTTTTCGTGCGCACGAATGATTTTCCCTATGTTGCACAAGCAAATTTTCACACATTTCTACAACAGTCATAAGAGACGAAAGCAAAACTAACAAATTCTAATAAAATGGTATCAAATCGATTTTATTTTCTTGCGGAGCATGGATAGTACAAAAGCAGAGTTTGCCTTTTTGACCTATTTGACAAATTTAGGGCGTGTTCAAACCCGGCTAAATCCGTGGTGAGGTTACAATAGATTTAGGTTAACACAAGATTATAAATAAATGTTTGTTGAGCGTTTTTTCACTTCCGTCACCAAACCATAGATTTGAGACAAATCGTTCCATTTTTCCAGTTCATTTGTCAATTCAGTGATTAGCCGAATATATGTTTAAATTTGTTTTTTACTTCTGGCTCCTTGTGTTTTTGTCCATAAAATTTATTAATGAATATATTTTCACTGTTGAGTACATAAATATCAAAATAAAATGAAATTGGAATTTTTAAAAACCGAGGAATAAAATCTTTTTGGTGTGAGACAATATGCTAGTAGATAATTAAGAATACAATAAGTACAACAACCAATAAAAATTGTTAACCCATTATTGGGATTCATCTCAATTTCTTCTACGAACGTCGCAATAATTTTCTCATTCTCTTAATATTTCCTCATTTTATGAGAACTGTCAAAGGACAAAAGTGTCGAAAGATATCTTAATTCATCCGGCAGACCGAACACATTTTATTGGTCAGGGCCTTCGCTCCATCTTGTTTTATATGTATGATAGATGCAGTTCCATATTTTGAGTAAAGGAACTTACGAAATCTATTCATCTATGGTAGTAACAGAAGTGTGATTTGCGACAACTGGTTCACTTGAGTTCCTTTAGCAAAGAACTTGAAAAAAAATTTAATATTTGTGCACATAAAAAACGAAATACATACATGTGTGGCGCTGTCGCGTGTCGTTACTAGTTTCATTTCGCATCTATTGGGTCCTTGCCCTTGCGAAAAGGACATCGACCTCTGAAACCTAAAAGCTATTCATCTACTGTCATATACGCTCTGGAGATGTAATTAGTTCGGCAATGGTCTATGATGATTTCCCATATTTTTCTAATTGGTAGGTATTAATGTATAAGTAGTGTAGTCCTTGTTTTTGGGGTCGCAAACTTTTCTCATCCATAAGCAAGCACCTTATCACAAAATCAAATCTGTCTCGTGTTCAAGTAAGGATGAATTCCAAAACGTCAAAGAAATGCGCATTGTGAATGCACACTGCTTTTATGATGGCTATGAATGCTCTTGTGCTGCTTTGCTTTTGTTACTGCAAATCAAAGCAAAATTGGAAAATTTTTACAAAATACATTATTTTACTAACGATTTTGGCTGTAAAAACTGAAATGTTAAATGTCATTTCCATCGTAATCATTCTCGATGCTATGTTTGCGCAGTTGATGCGTATCATATTAATCCGCTTGCGTTTTGGAAAGCTTGATTAAGCAGCAATGCGGAAGCACTGCGTTTTGGATTTTAGCCTGATTGTCTTTCAAAGCTTCTGTCAATGTTAATATGTCGATTATAGCTCGAACTTCATCGCCAGAAGTAGCTTCGAAGGTTGCTCTTATATCAGGCCTTTGAACCTTTAGCTGAATTTCTGCGTTGGTCCATTTTGTTATCTCCTCATAATTCATAAAGGCTTCTATTCATTCGAGTGGGACCTCTATTTGTTGGTATAATACTAGAAGCCGATGTCCTGCCACTTGTTCTGCTCCCGACCCGTGAATTGTCTCTGCCTGAGACACTGTAGCCTTCCATCCTCTGCGATCCCGGGCACGCTGCTTCCAGTTATCCAGACCAAGCGCTCTGGCATCCGCGATGGCTTGGTCTTTGAAACGGAGGTTCGGTCTTCCTTGTCGTCTCGAACCTGGCGGCTGGTATTCGAAGATCCTCTTAGCTTGAGCATTATTGTCCATTCGCTAGATGTGGCCGAGACAATGTAGTGGACGTATTTTGGCCTTTTAGACTATATACACATCTTGGTACAGCACACAGGACCAAAAATCCGCCGAAGAATTTTTCTTTCGAAGGAGCCCAGTATCAGCTCTCCCTTCCTGCTTATCGTCCAGCGCCATAAAGCAGAACTGACTGGATAAGGGTTCTGTAAAGCATACATTTTGTCCTTCGAGTAGGAGTTTTGAACCCAATTGCTTTGCCAAACCGAAGTAGCAGCGGTTTCCTAGGGTAATTCTTCGCCGGATCTCCACTAGGATGTCATTTGTGGAGTTCATGTTTACTCCGAGGTAGATAAACTTCTTAACTACCTCGAAATTGTTGCTATCAATAGTGACGTTCTGTCCTAGGCGGTGGACAGATGCTTGTTTGTTTGACGATAGAATATACTTAGTCTTGTCCTCATTTACTACAATACCAACGAATTTCGCCTGTTCTTCAATCGCCGTAAAAGCCTCTATCACGGCACGCTGGGAGCGACCGATGATGTCAATATCGTCTGCATACCCCAGTAGCTGGACGGATCTGTTGAAGATAGTGCCTTCCGTGTTGACACCTGCCCTGCGCACTATCTGCTCTAGCACGAGATTGAAGAAGTCACATGATATTGCGTCTTTTGCCGAAATCCGGTGCATGTTTGGAATAGCTCGGAGGAACTACTTCCAAATTGCACATTGGAGCGTGTGTTCTCCAGCGTCACGCTACATAGCTGAATCAGTTTTGCCGGGATCCCGAATTCGGCCATCGCAACATAAAGCTCCTGGCGATGAATGCTATCATATGCGGCTTTAAAGTCGATGAATAGGTGGTGAGTCTCGACTTGAAATTCATTGGTCTTTTCCAGGATTTGCCTCAGTGTGAAAATTTGGTCTATAGTCGATCTGCCGGGCCGGAAGCCAAACTGGTACGTGCCGATTAGTGTGTTGCAGATCGGTTTGAGACGTTCACACAGTACGTTGGATAGGATCTTGTATGCGACATAAAGCAGGGATATGCCTTGACAGTTCTTGCAAGACATAGGATCGCCTTTTTTGTAGATGGGGCATATGGAGCTGATAGTCCAGTCATCGGGCATACTTTCTTCCACTCATACTTGGTTGATGATTTGGTGCATGCGCCCTACCAAAACATCACCACCGTATTTAAAGAGCTCTGCTGGTAAACCATCAGATCCGGCGGCTAAGCCAACTTCTTCTATACTGGGTAGTGGAACTGGATCTTCATTGACTGGACGTGGGTTCTCTTCTTGCCCTATCACTCTCTCTACATGATGCCCATTTAGCAGCTGCTGGAAGTGCTGCTTAAACACATCTACTATTCCCTGCGTTTCGGTGACTAGGTTTCCATCACTGTTTCGAAGAGCCTGCGTTCCGGTCTTGAAGCCAGCAGCCAGTTGCTTGGCTTTCTTGTAGAACTTCCGGATGTTGCTTCGATCGCGGGACTCTTCGATCTCCTTGAGCTGGGAGACTGCGTAGGCCCTATTCTTTCTACACAGGATTTTCTTCTCCTCCCTCCTTCTGGCTCGATACTCATCCCTCGCTTAGCCGCAACAAGAAAATGGTCAGAGTCGACGTTTGCCCCGCGGAATGTGTGCACGTTGATAATGTTGGATGCGTGCCTCGCGTCGATTAGCACATGGTCGATTTGGTTGGCGGTTCGACCGTCTGGAGAGCGCCAGGTTGCTATGTGGATCCTTAGCCCTGGAAACGTAGTGCTACTTATCACCGTATTACAAGTTGCCGCGAAGTCATTTAGTCGGTAACCGTTGTGTGTGGTCTGTGCTTACAACTAACCCGCCAAAGATATTTTCATTTCCGATTTTAGCATTGAAGTCCCCAAGCACAACTTTGACATCGTACTCCGGACAGGCTCCGTAGGCTCTATCCAGGAGGTCATAAAACTCCTCCTTGATAGGGTCTTCAGCCTCGTCGGTAAAGGCGTGAGCACATATTAGGCTTATGTTTTGGAAAGTAGCTTTGATGCGGATCACAGCTAGGCGATCACTTATCGGCTTAAAGTTAATAACTATTGTCCTAAGCCGATTTCCCACGACGAATCCGCATCCTAATACATGCAATCTTTTTTTCTTTTCATCATACCTGATCCTATCCATCGTATCTCCTGAATCGCGGTAATATCTGCCTTGTACCGCGTGAGGACAGTCTCAAGTTTTTGAATAGCACCTGGGGTGTACAGGGTTCGCACGTTCCAGGTCCATACTCTTAAATCGTTGTCCATTGACGTTCCGGGTCTAGTTGCCGTTTGAGGGAAATTGTTATCCGAGGCTCCTCGTGTCTCTCTCAAAACTATTCTTTTTTTTACATGGTCGGGAAGTTACCCCGACGGCACAACCCCCAACCTGGAGGGCCAGGCCCTTGACCCTAGGACAGCAGGCCGGTTACTCCGGTGCCAGTAACCCACTTTGGGATGTGAGCGCTGCCGTTGGCCCATTAAGGGTTCATCCGCCACCAACTCTTCTCCAACACCCTGGTTTGGTATTGGAAATCCCTATAGACCTGGTATCCGAATATGTCAGAGCAGCTCTATAGGGATTACACTAAATAGTTCGGCCTGACTGGAACTGTAGACGCCACCGTTGGCTCCATCTAGGGAACTCCTCCTTTGGTACCAGAGCAGGTGTCTTAGTGAGAAAACAACACTCCTCCCCCCTCTCTCGTCTGCTGCCACCAACGACCTTCCAAAGGGGTTGGTTACCCAATCTCCAGTCGAGGTACTAGGCACCCACCAGTCACCACGTGGAGGTGAGAGTAGGAGTTGATAGTGAGAGGCTAGGTGAGAACGCTTGTGTTCTCATGACATCGCATCACTACCCTTCAACCAGCAATTAATTAAGCTTCTATATATTATAAATGCTGCGGTCAGACTAAAACACGTGCCGAGCTAATGGAAAGTTACGGAAGTCCTTGTGATTTTAAAACCAGGAAAACCGCCAAATGAAGTAAAATCATATACCTAGACCAATTTCGCTTCATCCAGTCATATCCAAAGTTTTCGAGGGGATATTACTAAGGCGTCTACAACCGGTTATAGAAGATAATAATCTTATCGCTGGCCACCAGTTTGGGCTCAGAACCAACCACTCGGCGATTGACCAAGTGCATAGAATTACTGACGTAATAGATAAAGCATTTAAAAAAAAAGAAGATATGCTCAAGCGTATTCCTTGACGTCTAACAAGCCTTTGATAAGGTGTGGCACGACGGCTTAAAATTTAAATTACAGCAAATTCTCCCTATGATATCCTAAAATCATATCTCGGGAATAGACTCTTCCGTGTTAGACATGGTATCGAATACTCAGAGCTTAAAGAAATTTCGGCCGGCGTACCGCAAGGATGCGTCCTTGGGCCGCTTCTCTATCTGTTATATGCTCGCGATATACCAAGAGAAAGTGCCACTACCCTTGCTACGTTCGCCGACGACACCACTATCCTTGCAGTAGGCAATACAATCGAAGAAACGATTGCAAAACTGCAAACCATTGAATAAAGTAAATGAATGGACGAGGGCATGACGGATCGCCCTCAACAAAACTAAATCTGTTCACGTAAATTTTACATATAAGAAAACTAATGACTTGCCAATTTTTCTAAACTTGGCTCGAATATCCTTTGCTAACGAGGCCAAATACCTGGGAATGACACTCGACGCAAAGCTGAAATGGAACTCGCACGTGAAAATGAAACGTAAAGAACTCGATATCAAATATAGAGAAATGTACTGGTTACTCGGAAAACATTCCCAGCTCAGTACCGAGAACAAACTGCTTTTATACAAGCAAGTGCTAAAGCCGGTGTGGACCTACGGTATACAACTTTGGGTTTGTACCAAGAAAACAAATGCCAATATTTTACAAACTTTTCAAAATTAAGTACTAAGAGAAATTGTCCAAGCACCGTGGTATACTAGAAACGACGATATCCACAGGGATCTCGGAAGTCCTACAATCGAAGCTGAAACTAGAAGCTTAGCGCGAAAGCATAGAAACCGACTAATCGGGCATATCAACAATACAGTCCGACAAATTTCGGATGAGAGTAATTTATTGCGCCGACTACAAAGAACGAAACTTTTCGACTTGGCAAGATAAAGATTAACCGCGTCTTGATTGCGGAACATGCAGGATCTTTCAGTGGAAATTAACCTGTCAAAAGTGTTTTTATTTCGTTATAGAGAAATTGCTTGATAAGTTTATCTTAGTTGCAGTATCGAAGGGTGGTGTTTTAGTCAGTAGAAATCTGACACTACTATGAGCACGCGCTTGCTATTCTCACAGTGTCTTTGGAAGATTTTCACCTACCCTCTTGAAAAAAAAGATGCATCACAAATCTACTCGTGGCTCTGAAACTTCCGGACACTTGCTGTGAGTTCCGCGAGCCCGTACTAAAAGCAGAAAAACTGCTTGAGATGGGAATAATATTCAAGAAGAATCTTGCCTCTGACAGGTGTTAGAATCTTAAGTCGCCATGTATAAACAAACTACTCGGGAGTTGCCGCACGATGCTCAAAGCGTAATAAGCTTGCAAAACCATGTCAAATTATAGTTGGTACCTGGACACTGTTATACTTAGGTTAAAGAAAGCCCAAATGCTATTAAAAAATTAGCACCATTTCCACTAAATTAAATAATTAAGGGCATACGCCTTCAAGGATCAAAGATATTATCCATACGGCTGACGTATAAGTTGGTTCCTCAAACAAAACTGAAGCCGAATTTATTTCGCTTCCGTAGGGAAATTATGTATATGGGCGTATTAGGTTTTAGATTTAGGTAGAGGGCTTCACAGGCTGTGCCACTACTGGTCGGTTTTTAAATCTGGTTATTTTAGTTACCACCACAATCGGGTTGCATATTCTCCGTGAAGTTCATTTGTCTTTTAGGGGCCAGCTCCTTAAAAACTGCGCCAAATAAAGAAGCTCATTGCTTAGACACGGGAGACTACAGTTCAAGTAAACACTTTCGTAAAACTCGTAGAAATGTCATACTTCTCCATTATCGTAATGTAACTACAAATTTTTCACCTAAAACAAATATACCCCATCAGGAAAGTGCAACTCGTCTTCGATTGAATAAGTACATCTTAACCTGCGCTGATATTTTTATTCACCACCAATTTCTACCGGGAAAATAAACCGACCGACATGCCCTAAGGCATTTGTTTTCCAACTTCATACTTCCACTACCAAGGACTAAGTTTTGGTCTTTATCCGTTGTCAAGGCAATGAGTATGGAGGTAGTGACGAGACGCCCCTGTTACCCCGCAGCCAGAAAAAGTGCGATGCATTTACGAGTTTGTATCGTAGAAGTGCATGCAACGGTATACGAGTATTTCAAATAATATAAATGAACATTCGGCCATTTTTAATGACGACCTTGGCGTGTTGTTTATAATTTAGCTGTGTTGTGTCCTTCCACATGTCCTAATGTTGGGTGCTTTGGCGCTTAAGGTATTTTCCGGTTCAGTTTAGTGCACGTATTAAGAAGAGGAGCACTTGCAGGAGACATTTCCGAAAGGCTGTTTCTTCGTTTTTAATTTGTTCCTTAAGAACGTCTTGTTAAAACTGTTGCATGTGCAGTATTTAGTGGATGGTTTAAAATGTGAGTGAAATTGTTAATCGACATTTGTGATGTTTACATTTTAAATTAGTGAAAAAGCAAACAGCTTATATTGATCGAAAGCGAGTTACCTACTTTGCCCTGTAAATTGGTGTAAAAATAACTCATTTTAAGTAAATATGATATATTTTTTATCGGCATCTCTGTTACTGTGATAGTAGAGTGATTTTTCACAAGATAATGCTATGGTATTTAACAGGGGAGTCTCAAACTCGCTTTTAAATATAAATTAGAAATGGTGGTTGTACATCAAATCTAGAAAATGTCAATTTCTTAGAAGCTGTTTAACAGAAAGTGAAATATTACCCTTAGAAAAATATCTACGAGTGGAAATATTCAAGATGTGCCTACGTTGTAAAATGTATGATACATTATATTTAATATGAAAAAAATATCATCAGGCAATCTTTGGTTGTACGGATTAGTGACTGGGAAGGTATTAGTATAACTCTTCTTCTTTTTCCTATGTGTTTTTATTCAGAACAAATGCAGTGCAAGAACCAGGAAACTTAGAATCTGCTGCCACCTATTGATTAGTAGAAAAACTAAACAAACAAGACATTGGATTAATGAGTACAATAATTAGGTATATACAGATAGCGACTTTTTGTGCGCATTTCCTTATTCAATGACCACTGACCAGAGGTGTAGGTATGTAGAGCATTGTCATTATTGTTAGAATATTGACAGAAGTCTGGAAACGAATGTAGTAGGTACTATTTTTTTTTAATCTTAGACTTATTTTTAAAAGAAATGTAACTTTGGAAGGACTATGTAGTAAATTAGTAGGGAAGTAACAAGGAAGCCTTAGACTTTTTTAAACTTTAATTTTGCCTGAATTGAATTATGTATTTATATGTACATATATGCATTTTTTCAAACTGGGCCCTAACATGATATACATAAAACATTATATTTGGAGATTGAAAAATAATTTTAAAACAACAACTGCATAGGGATTTAGCCTAGTATCCTGCTCTCGCAAAATTTTATCTCTCATACATAAAAATGTCTACAGAGCAGAGAGCAATTGTTTGACATTCACAGAAAAGGTGAGTTATACGAACCGCGACTATACAACTCCTCATAGTGCCTCCATGTATTAGTAAAATCTCATGGAATGCTTTATCAGAATTGAATGTCCATCAGAGAGTATCCCTATCGTTCTTTTTTTCTGCTGAGTTTGATTAATTCTCCACATTTTTTCCTATTTAAACATGGCCACAGGACCTTTAAAACCCTGTGTACTTCTAGGTGTGACCATCTCGCCATAAGCATAGTTTGGTCAAAATTGAAAAATTGAGCGTGGCACCTGTCAGTTTCAAAAAAAAAACCTTTGAAATTGAGTCCTATCGCTCAGTACTCAAATGCATATATTAGCCAGCAAGCTATATAAGCACCTATAATTATTATATCATTACTCCATAATGAAATCAGATTAAACTGAAATCATCGTCGGCCGTCAAAGCTCCCACGCTAAATTTAAAACATAGGATTTCCGAAGATTCTACAAAACTTTGCCACACATCACGTGACACTGAAGTTATTTGCGATTCAATTCAAGCGATTGCAGTTTATGATAAGCTATTTTATGGCTAGACACGTCTAAAGAAAACGAGCAGTTTGATGGTGATGGTAAGTGGTTTCGCAAATTGATTGCCCATCTGCAGTGTGCATAGGCGATTAACATTCGCGGGCGGAGCCGTGGGGAAATAGCTAGTAAGATAATGAAATCAAGTGCCAGTACTTGTTATCCTTGCCTTTTTCCGTTTTTTTATTATCTGTTGCCAAACGATATAACGATAACCCAAAAGCAACAGCTCTCCTTTACCCCTATGGGGTTTTCACTGGGCGGTAGCGGAAGGCCGAGAACTATGCGGAGGTATGTCCATCCTACACCCGCGGTTTAGATATGGTAATATGATAAATCACACAATTATAAATGAATGAATTCCAAATTATGAATTATGAGCATATAATGAATAAAACCCTTTTAAATTATACCGTCGAATTTTCAGATTATCCTAATGAAGATGTCCTTCCTGTCGCCAACATTGAAAATCGAAAACCTTGCTATGGAACCCGAAATGATTCAAGACCATATATCCGAAGAGACCCGCTATGCTAAAGGTAATGTTGTTGCCAGATGGTGTGTACCCATCAATGGGCGTATGTATCGTATTGAGTTAGATCACGGTACCACAAGTGGACGGAGGATGATTTGGGTAAATGGAAAGGTTGGTCTTAATCGAAAATTCCTCTATTCATGAAATAATAAGTCTACTTTTACCAGGAAATTGTTAGAAGAGATTGGATGTTTAAACTCGTTGGAGATGATTCATTCCAGATCGATCAGGCCCGGTGTATAATAAGAGTTGATCCGGCGCCTGGCTTCAAGTACGAATATTCGCTTTTTATCGATGGTAGGCCACACAACCAGTATACTGATGAACAAGCAAGAGCATTTCGAACGTGGTTAACTTGTGTTGATGATAAGGACTACAGAGTTGTGCTTGGTGAAGGAAGCGATCAAATAAATTGCACAATCATCTAAAGTTTATTTTTTATATTTTTAGAATTGGACTCTCTGAATATTTTCCTAAATGATCAATTAAGGAATGAAACTGTAAGTACTTTATGTAAACGTGTGTGCAGCTTAATCGTCCATATTCGAAATTAAGAAAAAATACGCAATGGTTTCCACTTTATATATATAATTATGTAAAAAGTCTTCTCGAATGAATATTGCCCACCATACCGTATATTAGCAAAATTCGAAGCCATCTTCTTTGAAAACCGTGCGCCTTTTACTGACGAAAGAGTTTGTTGAAGCTGATCCCCATCATAGAATTTCTGCTGTTCATGATTTTCAAAAATCTGAAACAAATAACTGTCATACACTACAGTTGTTGCTACCGTCAAAAGTACAGTTAGTATACCTACATTGAAATGGTTGTCTCATATGAACAAGTTGTTAACACCCCCTGTCATTAATTGAATCTATTGCCTATTTAAATTAATACACTACCAGACAATTTGATTATTTAAACTTAAATTAATAATCTATATATTATATATATATATATATATCTAAATATATAAAAGAAAGTGATGTTAGTTACTACGCTTATAACTCGAGAACGCCTGGACCGATTTCGATAATTCGCACCAATTCAGACTGGTTTCCGACCAAACAAGAAGAATACCCAAGAAAATTCCCAAAAAATCATCTGAAAAAAATTTATGAATAAAATTAATTTTCCCATACATTTACGACTTTTATTTTTACTTTACTTTCTGACAATTTTTTTTTTCCCCATTTTTTTACGACAATTATTTTTTCACAAAATATGTGAGACAATTGATATTGTATCAATCAAACCGTTAATTTCGGATCGTGCAATTAATTGATGATTTTCCTTTTTTCATTGAATTCTTTTTTCAAACGGTAAGTTACCAACGAAGATATTTATTTTGTGAAGTTAGAACTCCTATAATTCTCAGTGTTATTCACCAGAGACAATACTGAGACCACCAACTTCGGCCAATTTCCCGTTACTTAGCCTACAAGCTATATTTTTTCGGAGTGGTCACGATTTACTGCGCTAGTATGTATATAAAAGAGAGTGACGTTAGTTACTACGTTTATAACTCAAGAACGCATGGACCGATTTCGATGATGCGCATCAATTCGGACTGGTCTCCGGCCAAACAAGAAGAATACCCAAGAAAATTCCCAAAAAATCCCCGGAAAAAATTTTATGGATAAAATAAATTTTCCCATACATTTATGACTTTTATTTTTCCTTTACTTTCTGACAATTTTTTTTCTAATTTTTTTATGACAATTATTTTTTCACAAAATATATGAGACAATTGTTTTTGTATCCATCAAACCGTTAATTTCGGATAGTGCAATTAATTGATGATTTATCCTTTTTTCCTTGAATTCTATTTTCAAACGGTAAGTTACCAACGAAGATATTTATTTTGTAAAGTTAGAACATCCTATAATTCTCAGTGTTATTAACAATACCTGGAGCCAGAAGATCTAACCTTTCGCCTCGAACCCGTAATGCAAGTAGAGCTCGGAATATCGCCAGTCAATTTTTGACAGCTGATTCATTTGAACAGTCTTTTCATCGTATACTATAGTGCTGTGGCAGACGTGCGTTTCGATTAATCAGCATTTTTTTCAAGGTTTTTCAAATTTTTATCAGCTTTCGACAGTTATTGTAAGTAAATTTGATTTAGTACATTGTTTGAAACGATTTTTTGTGAAAGTTACCAGCGAAAACTGATTTCATAGAGGTGAGTTCAGTTTGAATAAGTGCACATTGTGAATGGTTTATGTACTTTGTGCTTGCGTGCGCATCGTCAATCAATCCCAAAACATTTGGGATCCTATCAGACCAGGGGTGGAATCCAGTGACGTTTATTCAAAGGTACGCAGGTGTTCTCTGCACACCCTATCCAAATCTATTATAATGCACTGAACTTAAGTTCATTATGAAACACATTTCTGTTTTTGTCTTTGCAATAATTTGTATTTTAACAAATCAGTATCTGTAAATGAATAGTTGATCTCAACATAAGATGTTGAAAAAGTTGTATCGAACCAAAACTCCCTGTATCGATACTTCCAATTCACATTCAACGCAACTTGGTGGTAATGAAACTCACACATCGGGGTGTTCATCTCGCTTTAGAGCACCGTCGACAGGCAAAATCGCATACAAAAAAAAAACAAAATAAAAAAAAACAAAAACCCTTTTCCCACAGAAATCTACCTGGCTTGGTGTTGTCCAACATCGAGCGCACCTCGTTGCAGTTCGCACGTAATTTCATTTTCGTTTTCGTTCCACCCTGACAACATAGTGTTGGAAGTTGGAACTTGGAAGTTCTTTTGTGCTTTTGTGCCTACTGTACCAGTGATGGGACTTCTACCACTTAAGTGGTATTTCTACCACTTTTTACACTATCGGAAATTAATCTACCACCTTTTACTTATCGCTATTCGATAATAATATTTCTTTCCCATAATTGTATTAAATTGTGCTTACTTTTACCCATCCACACTCAGCTATCAGTATACTTTTATCTGAGAATTGCATCAAAACTTCCATTCCAGTACTCCATTTACTGCACTAATATTTCATTATTCGACTGTATTACTGCGATTGTGTTTCGCTATGTTTTAAGTTTTTGTGTTTTTCGATGAGTTGAAGTTTTGTTATGGCGTTTTTTCTGTAGTTCTTTTTTATATTGATGCGTTTACCTCAAAAACTTAATTTTTAAATAATATCCGGAGCTATAGAAAGTGAAAATGCATAAATTCTTGGTTCTTTCAACAAGTAAAATGTAAATTAAATTTTCAATTGTGCTTTCTCCAATTTGCTTGCATTACTTTAGAGCAACTGCTCCCTCTTCATCATCATCTTCTCACGTGCCGGTGGCAAGGAAAACAGTTGTGAATACATCATCAGATTCATAAGAAGACGATTTTATTTTCTACCACTTTTCTACCACCTTTTTTTAAGGCTATCTACCACCATTTCGCGTTTCTCAAGTCCCATCACTGTACTGTACTGGTTTTGGTACTGTGCGCAGGAACAAAACAAGCACAATGCAAGATCATAAAAGATGCAACAACAACAGCGAACAGCTAAAGCCAAAGTCCCATTTCGACCCTCCCTAGTGCTTTATTCTCCTGTTGTGTGGTCTGCGCTCTGTGGTGCGCTATGATTTGCAGAACCTGAAAGCGCAAGCTGGAATTTTGTATAATTTTTCATTCCCACTCGGTTCGGTTCTCGGGTGGGTAAATATGGAATAGAGGTCGGTTGCTCAAATATTTGAAATCGCAACTATAACTGAAAAGCTACTTGCGAAACCATTTTCACAGCTGTGTTCAGCTGAAAATATGTTATTTATTATGTTAGGCCAACACTACCTTCTCCAAATTTTAATAAATATTTTCTTAGGAACTTTAATGAAAAAAAAAAACATGAATTCAAGCTTTGATTGTGTGGTTGCCATAAGCAAAGTATTCATCGTCCTCGTAGGGTCCTGGAATAGAACAAAAAATTCACTATTTTACTACGGTAAAAAATATAGTGAACACCCTACTAAAAGCACCACGTCACGTCACTGGTGGAATCCCGTTAGGTGATAGGCACTGTTGTGATAGTCAAATACGATGGTTAAATGATTCTCCCTCTACATAAGGTGATCGCAATAGATTTGGCATCACTTTGTTGTCAGTTGTCATTTTTTCACAGTAAATTCTTAATATTCTAAATGCGAGAGTAAGATTGTTACCTTTTAACTGCCGCAAACTAAATATTTATTAGTTTTGGTATGGGTATAGATGGGACCTCTGAGAATGGCATAGGCTACTTTTTGTCGTGAAAACAAAAATTGAAGGGGATGAAGTAGAGGATTTAAGTTTAAATGACGAACAAATTATTTCTCAAGTTAGGGATAATAAAATTAATCATAGGTATCTATGTATACTTTTGGTAAGAAATGAATACCTAAATTTTGGTGCGTATTTCACTGATGAATTTAATGTGTTGGATCCGATAAGTGGGGCTGTTGTTGACATATAAATATTTTAACTGATTAAAGCGAATTATTAATTCTACGCAGACGAAGTCGCGGGTACCAGCTAGTGTTTTATATATTGCTATTTCCAAGACCTATAGCTAAAGTTTTCTTACTTATTTTGAAAATTTCAAAAAAAAATCTATACTTCACAAGATTTTGCAATTAATTCACTGATAGCTTGCGCTTCAGAAATTACGACTAAAGAGAGGCTTTAATATAAGAACAGCTGGAAATGTTACAAATTTTCTTTAATGTTCCGAAAAAAAAAGTCTAAAGTCGATTCAACGCCTGGAGTTGTATTTTGTGTGGCAGCATATGAACGCTTTGTTTCTACATAATCTATCAACGCACGCGCGCGTCAACGCGACATTGTGAATTGGGCATAAAGCAAATACAACTCCAGGCGTTGAATCGACTTTAGATCGTAAATATCGTAAAGTTCAACGCGCCGCCTGAGTAGACCTACTCTCACGCGCGTTTGACAATTTCAGAATTTTGAATTGTTCGATTTTATGTCATGGGGTGTGCCGTTCTTAGTTGGAGTGGCACAGATTCAATTATGTTTATCAAACACATGTTTTAAAAAGCAATATGATGTTTTTTAATGCAAATTAATGTGAAAATGACGAACACCTTTTTTTTTGTTAAGCTAATACTAATTTCTTTAGATTTTCTTTGATAAAAAACAATATTTATCATTGCTCTTGTATCTTTGTTAAGATTGTTTTTGCATTTCTCTTATGAATGATTTTTTTATTTATTTTGGAGAATCCTTTTTTAATTCTTGCACAAAAATTACAGCTACAAGAAAAAAGAGAGTAGACTTGAAATTTGAATTCTGCTCTCTATTTGTGTACATTAGTTTAAACCAAACCGAACTTTAAATCTGGCATACTCTACTCTCTCAACGCGCATTCGCTTCAAAGCAGCATTTTGTTTTACAAAATTGTTGCTCGCGTGCTTTGGCATTTAAAATCGTAAAGTTTCGATAAAGCGTGTCAAAGCGCGCCGACGCACGCACGCGTTCAACGCGACATTGTGAATTCGGCATAAAGGTGTTATCATCGGCCTGGCCGATGCTTTGATACCCTCCGCTGCATACAAGTCATGCAAAATTGGTTTTGTATGTGAGGAACCAGAACTACTTGCCCGACATAGCCCAATTTAAATATCAACCTGACGACAATAAAAATAAGTCCTCTCACAAATTCACTTGCCTATGTTAATTCCTTTGGGCGCTATCGTGCTTTCAACAGACAGACAGACAGACGGACATGGCTAAATCGATTCAGAATGTGATCCTGATTTAAAATAAAAATATAGATATGCTTTATAAGGTCTCCGGTGAGTCCTTCCTGTGGAGGGTATAAAAGGGGTGTCAACTACTGCATCCGTTTCTAGATAGACACTTTGATTGAATATGCAAGCTCAGATAGAACTAGACCCGATATGTGTCTAAACCTGTTGATGACTATACTCGTATATATACCCACTTTGAATTGGATTGTTTATTTACATGTTTTAAATATTTATTTACATTTTAAATTGAGAGTAGGCGGTGGGTTGGAGCAGTGTGTCGCACCTAGAACGAATACGGAACGCATTGCTAAGGGCCGATTTTTCAAAAGTCAGATAAATCGCCTGATTGCTAGCGATTAAATTTATTTCACTCTTTATCTGCTAGATATAAGCTTTGAGTTTTTCAATCATAAAGGAAGAACTAGATAACTATTCGAAGGTAAAGTGGTGTGAGTGAGACAGATTGATTGACAATATTCTGTGTTAAAGCATAGAAGATAGTCATGTTCAAAGCTTTATCATTAACCGTTTTAGTTTCAGTGGCAGAAATTTTAAATTTGCAATGGAAAACGCTAATTTGCTAAAAAGTGGGAGAGGTATGTTAATTTTACCTCTTCAAAAACGTGACTGTTAATGAATATGGTGTTCCTCTTGGTTTCTCGACAATCTTACGAATTTCGGTCTTAAGTAAGCAATGGCTAGAGTAACCTTATTCACGATTCTGCATGTTGTTGAAGTATTAACACCCGAAAAGTCCCCTGTAATAATATAAAAACTTCCTGTAGCATAAAACCTCAGAACAATCTACAACTGTATCAGAGGTGGAACACATTGGCTTCTAAAATAAATAAGGCCGTTCATAAGAATCAAAATAATTCAAGTCTTATAGCTAACCTTTCTGTTTTGTGTACGATTTTGGTTCTTGTCATGGAAAGTACGTACTGGCAAGTATCTTTTTGGAGCCTGAATCTGTACATAGTGGTAAGGTCTCTTTCTCACTACTCTTTGTTTCCTTGTTGGGTTCAAGTAATTTTTGCTAATTCCTCTTCTTCAATAATAATATTGTCAATAATGTCCAACAATTCGATTTCTAAAATATGAACATATATCCCCAAACAAAACTTTGTAAAATACAATTTTCAAATTTGACAGTTCGCCTACTTTAACTAGAGATTTATATTTTATTAGTCTCAGAAACGGCTAGATAACTTTATGAGACAGTTAGCTGTTATATTCTTCGAATAGCTGCTATTCGACTATTGAAAAATGGATTTTTGTCTCATCTGTGATTTTTGCTATTACATCAAACACAGAAATAACAATTTTAGGCGATCATCGGACCTCCTTTAACTAATTCCGAAAAATTACATAATTTTCATTGCATAATAATTCTGATACTGGAGTTCAATTGGGGAATGAACTAGACACACACAAACATTACATAATGTTGTTTCGAATTATAATATATTATTTGCTTTCTTTATTCCAGGGTGAATTTGTCGACGGTGGAACAGATACTTATTTCGAAGAAAATGGAGTAAAATTCCAGGTTTGTGCACGTTCAGGTGGCAATAAACGCAACGGTATCTGCCATTCATTAAAAGTTAATGGTGAAATAGTACCAGAAGTTAGTTTTATTGATTTTGACGACGCCAATTCAGATTAGATAAGTTTAATGCATTCTGATGCTTACTTTATTGTGATTTGCATTGCTTTATACTAGAAGTTAGTTTTGACTGTAGAAACATTTGTGATTCTTTGTTAATAAAATATTTTTGAACTGTGTTTCATATAATAGGAAGTATTCTAATTTTGGCTGCAAACACGTCGCTTCTGATATTCCAGATTATATTTTTAACTCGACTAGTTATATTAGCGACTAGTTCTACCTATATAAAGGGTGTTTCATTAAGGACTAGACAACTTATTTTTTAAATAAAATGCGAACAACCTGAGATATCTCAAAATAAAATTATTAATGGAATGAATGGAGTTCGACTTCGTTCATGTGTCTACCACGGAAACGTGCAAACAAATTAAGAATCAAATAAGCAGTTGGCACATACAACAGACTAGCTTATCGCAACAAGGTAAGAACCTCAACTTCATGCCAAGTCCGAAGCCGACTAGCTGAAAAAGCTTTTTATCGGACAGTTATAAACTCGGCTATTCCTCAGACTTTCGCCAAAAACGTAACTCTTAATCGAATTTTGGAATCTCGATCTTTAAAATTTCCCTTACATTATTACATAACCTAAGCCAATTTTTGAAGTGATAACTTCTTATGGGAGGGTAAACCGCTTCGTTACGTAACGCGTAACGGCGCCAGTCTGTCTGGCTTTCCTTTCTCTTACTCTACAGCAGTATATTTACCTCTTGCGGTTCACACGCTCAACCAATCTCAACAAATTAAGTGTCAGAAAAAATATATTTTCTAGGTGCTTATTTTTGCATTTTTACTTTTTATCATTTCTAAGGAAAGACTATCCAAAATTACACATTTTTCTTGCAAACAAAATTGTTTTATTACATTTTTTAAGGAAGAAGACAGTGCTACTTAAGCTATCTCATTTCCACTGCTACAAACGGTTGAAAGAGTAAAGCGAAGAGAATGCTATGCGAACACCGAACAGATAGATTTATGTAATTATAAAATCAAAATTATTTGACAGACCTAGAGATGTACAATTTATTCGTTAAATAGGGATGTGGTAAAATTTATTTTTCTACAAAATTATTTTACGTAATAGATTGTAAAAGAAAGAGTATCACTTAAGAGCGTTGGTTATCACAGTATCCAGAGCCCTGCGAGAGTATCCAAATGATACTATAGTATCCATTTTGACAGCGTTGATTTCAACTACGCAGTTGTGTAGGGGAGTAGGGGATGATGTAAACGAATTTTGGAAGTTTGGTCATAGAATAAATTTGGGGCTTTAAATATCACGGGACTTTGAACAAAAATTAACTTTTGACTATTGGCCTTCGATTTGCATAAAATATTTTGAAATATATCAGAATCTATACAAAAATCCCTGACCTTAAAAAACAAAGTAGGGGGAGAAGGGGATGGTGTAAACGCGGGGCAGGTGTAAACATTCCATCCTCCGACTACACGCTACTATGTAGCAACAACTAGTATTTGGCAGTACTTACAAAAAATAAACACGATTACACTATACTAAAGCGGGGAAGAACCGATTTCAGTATAAAATTTTATTCACGAAAAAAGTTTCTCGCTGCCACAAGGTAAAATTTTGAATGAGTGTTAAATTGTGAATTTTAAGTGAAGTTTTTGAGCAATTCGAAGTGAAAGTGTATGTTTTTGTAGCTGCAGCATAGTAGTTTCAAGTTATTTTGGTAAGTTCTTGTTTGGCAACCTTTTTGACTTGTCAGAAAATTTTCTTCTCAAAGAGGCCAACTGGGGCAGCTGTAAACGGCGTAAAGGGGGTACTTGTGAACGCGCTTACACCTGCCCCATCTTAATGAGTTTTTAAGCTGAGTGTTAAAATTGCAAATATCCACTTCTATTGTTCTGATAGAAGATGATCCGTACCTACACAAAGAAAGGGAGGGTTGAAATACCCGAATCGGTTTATATGGCTGCTATTCGTGAAGTCATGTTTCAGAAGAAATCTTACAGATAAACGGCTGCAAAATTTAAAATAAATTTAACAACTTTGTTTAAGAGGGTTAAAAAGGCTATAACAAATCAGAGTGGAGTTCAAGAAGTTGATGAACCTAGTCTTATGGGAGGTGAAGTGTGATGATAATGACTTTGCAGCTACAATGCCTTCTGAACAGCCTTACTTGTCGGAAAGGGGAGCTTTGGAAGAACTTTCTATTCCAGTTCCAGGGAGAAATGATCAATCGGAGCTTAATGCTTACAATGAACCCTTAATACCACAATCAGATCATGACTCTCAAAAGCTCAATGCTTCCATAGAAAGTGTTCGTCCATTTCCAAAGTTTGTTCGAAAAAATACTGGCAAAAGAAAGCTGGCTAAATCAACCATCTACACAGATACACCGGAAAAAAATAAACTTTTAGAAAAATTTAATGCAAAACAACCGAAAAAGCAACAAAATTCAAAAGCTTTTCCAAAAAAGAATTTGGTAAGGACATTATCTAGAACGATGTTTAGATTTTTATTCACTGTCTTTTTCTGTAGCGACAGCAGGATTCATCGGACTCTGAAATAAGTGTGAATTTAAATGATTCATCTGGCGGCTCTTACTTTTGTGAAGATTTTTCATCGGATGACTCAAAGAATTGTCAGAAAACCTTGATGATCTCAAGGATGGAGAATTTGTTTTAGTCAATGCCGATCACAAAGGACGTCCGATTTATTTTGTTGGAAAGATAGTGCAAGTCCATAACCGATTTGACTTTGACATTCAATTTTTAAGAAGGTCTGCATCGAAAACTTTAAGCTTTATATATCCACTCATTGACGATATCTCCATCGTTTCGCGAAATGCGATAAAATATATTCTTCCTGGTCCAGTTGCTCTACCAGGAACATCTCGATCTGCATCTAGATACACTTTCGATACTGATTTAAGCAATTTCGTCATTCGCTAATTTATTTAAAATAATAAAATTTCTTGTTTATACCTACCCCACATGAGTTTTAGTTTTGTTTACACATACCCCAAGGACGGGGCAGATGTAAACAATATTACTTTGTTTTTTAAGGTCAGGGATTTTTATATAGATTCTGATATATTTCAAAATATTTTATACAAATCGAAGGCCAATATTGAAAAGTTAATTTTTGTTCAAAGCCATGTGGTATTTAAAGCCCCAAATTTATTCTACGACCAAACTTCCAAAATTCGTTTACACCATCCCCTACTCCCCCTAATACTCGTATTGTTTACATCTGCCCCGCCCTTGGGGTAGAGGAAGTGTACCGATTATGGAATACCTAAGGAAGAACTCGTCCTTGAATACTAAAACATTATTTTTTTTTTATATATTTTTTTATGGAAATGATTGAAAATAGTATTTATTAATTAAAAAAAACAAAACTTAAATACATATAACACTTCATTAAATAAACAAAAACGAAAAAAAACACAAAATGAACACATTGAAAAAAGTGATCCTAATATGGACCACTAGGGACCCTAATATGGAATATCACTGATTTTTAAGAAAATTTAATTTGTAGTACCAAGTCGCAAATAAAATTAGTAGACTCTGCGCCCGAGCAAACTACGTGGTACCATTTAAGCCAGGGCCTTTATCATCGCTAAACAATCCAAAACAAAAACCGCACTCTGCCTCGCCATCAGGATCACCTCTTTGAATAATTATAGATGGGAGAAAGTCAGTTGAAGAATCTGAGTGAAGCGAAATGTCATCATCACAGTCTGACGAAGAAGACGAATCTGGCTGCTAAATACTATTCCATATTAGGAACACACTGATATTCCATATTAGGAACAAGGTAGCACCAGATAAAGTTAAAATTACCTTCACTATTTTACACAGCTAACTTAAATATTCACTGTAGTTTAAAAGCTTGTTTTTTCTAATAATGAGTAAAATAATGATTGAATAAAATTAAATTAAACTTGAAATACACGAAAAAAAAAACTTTTGAAAATATACTACGCACTTGTCAAATACACTTGTTTTTACGACTACTCACGTCTGCTGTTATCGCCATTCACAAGGGTTTTGACAGTTAATATGCGCCTAAAGGAAAAGCTATTCGTGAAATTTAAATACGCCTACGTTACTTTGGTTCTGAGATATTGCACTATTCCATATTAGGAGCGTATTCCATAATCGGTACACTTCCTCTATGTGTAAACAAAGCTAAAACTCATGTGGGGTAGGTAAACAAGAAATTTTATTATTTTCAATAAATTAGCGAATAACGAAATTGCTTAAATCAGTATCGAAATTGTATCTAGACGCAGCTCGAGATGTTCCTGGTAGAGCAACTGGACCAGGAAGAATATATTTTATCACATTTCGCGAAACGATGGAGATATCGTCAATGAGTGGATATATAAAGGTTAAGGTCTTCGATGCTTCAAAATTGCTTCTTAAAAATTGAATGTCAAACACAAATCGGCTATGGACTTACACTATCTTTCCAACAAAATAAATCGGACGTCCTTTGTGGTCGGCATGGACTAAAACAAATTCTCCCTCCTTGAGATCATCAACGTCTTGTAAAGCTTTCGGACAATTCTTTGAATCATCCGATGAAAATTTTCACAAAAGTTAGCCGCCAGATGAATCGATTAAATTCACACTTATTTCAAAGTCCGATGAATCCTGCTGTCGCTACAGAAAAAGACAGTGAATAATGTCCTTACCAAATTCTTTTTTGGAAAAGCTTTTGAATTTTGTTTCTTTTTCGGTTGTTTTGCATTCAATTTTTCTAAAAGTTTATTTTTTCCGGTGTATCTGTGGAGATGGTTGATTTAGCCAGCTTTCTTTTGCTGGTATTTTTTCGAAAAAAACTTTGTAAATGGACGAACACCTTCTATGGAAGCATTGAGCTTTTGAGATTCATGCTCTGATTGTGGCATTAAGGGACCATTGTAAGCATTAGGCTGCGATTGATCATTTCTCGTTGTAACTGGAATAGAAAGTTCTTCCAAAGCTCCCCTTTCTTACAAGTAAGGCTGTTCAATATGCATTGAAGCTGCAAAGTCATCATCATTAAAAATTTGTGTATTCAGTAGCCACAGTCCCGAGTTCTTAAATCCAGAGTTAATATTGCAAGCAGAAAATGCATTATAAAATGAAGCCCGAGATAGTTCGGCAATATCATAAATCGTGTTTGGAGACTGGGTTGGTGGTTAGGCGATCTTGAAAAGGCACTTTTAAAGCTCTTTTAAATGGACCGTATACTGATATATCAAGGGGTTGCAAGCGGTGACTACAAAATGAAATGAAAAAAATTATTATTCCGTTGTCTCTTGCATAGATTATAGTTTCGATGGATACATGGCTCGTGTGGTTATCAAGTAAGAGAAGAATATAATCATTTTTGGGGCACTCTGTACAAGTGTTCAAATGTTTCAGCGTTTCTAGAAAGCTTTCAGCGGTCATCCATCCACTTTTTGTTGCCAGTCCCATGCTACCATTAGGAGCACCGTTTAAAAAAACATCTTTAAACTTTACTCTGGGGAAAATGAAGACTGGGGCAGAGCTGAACCAACAGCATTAATAATGCCAACAAATGTAACTAGCTCTGAGTCTCATAGAAATTGTATCCAGTCAATCCCAGCTTTCTTGTTATTATTCCAGCTTTCGGGGATTTAAATTTTTATAAAAGAAGCATAGCCTTTTTAACCCTCTTAAATAAAGTTGTTAAATTTATTTTTAATTTTGCAGCCGTTTCTCTGAAAGATTTCTTCTGAAACATGACTTCACGAATAGCAGCCATATAAACCGATTCGGCTGTTTCAACCCTCCCTTTCTTTGTGTAGGTACGGACCATCTTCTATCAGAGAAATAGAAATGGATATTTGCAATTTTAACACTCAGCTTAAAAACTCATTAAGATGGGGAAGGTGTAAACACGTTCACAAGTACCCGATTTACGCCATTCACAGGTGCCCCAGTTGGACTTGTCGAGAAGAAAATTTTCTGACAAGTCAAAAAGGTTACTTACCAAAATAACTTGAAACTACTATGCTGCAGCTACATAAACATACACTTTCACTTCGAATTGGTCAAAAACGATTTAACACTCATTCAAAATTTTACATTGTGACAAGAGACATTTTTTTTGTGAATAAAATGTCACACTGAAATCGGTTCTTCCCCGCTTAAGTATAGTGTAATCGTGTTTATTTTTTGTAAGTACTGTCAAATACAGGTTGTTGCTACATAGTAGTGTGTAGTCGCAGGATGGAAAGTTCACACCTGCCCGCGCTTACACCATCCCCTTCTCCCTATAAACTTTTCTTTCATTCATCATGCCAAGAAATGAAGCCACAAAAGACGGTCGACGGCCGAAGAGAGTACAGTCATATGAATAACAGTTTAACAGAACGAAATTTTAGAGAGAATTTCATTTTCAAAATTTGCGGAGGCAGCGTGACCGTTGTGCGACTAAAGTTGCAGTTTAACACTTTTTTCGAGAGCTTGCCACAATTTTTTGCTATTTTGACCCCTTTTTTTGGTTGGAGAAGGCGCTTCAAAAATGTTTCAAAAAATGTTGTTATTTCCCAACAAAAACATTTTAAATGAACGCAGTTGCCGATCACAATAGCATTATAGTTTTAAAGTAACCAATACTTGTATATACAGGGTGGACCAAAAGAAGTCACCCGATGTTGTTTGGCTCTCATTTTTTTTCTAAATGAAAAACTTCGATTCTGTTTTTTGATTATGTTTATTTGAACCTTTACAATTTTATTGGTCAAGTCAAGAAGATGATATCGGCCAAATGGGCGCCGTCACAATTGATTCTTCTGTATATAAAAATGGTGTGAAAAATGTATAGTAATAAATTCATCAATTGAGAACGGCTGGGCCGATTTGGTTTCAATTTTTTTTCAGTTGTTCGTAATTGCCAAGAGAAGGTTTTTACGAAAGAAAATAAGTTATCACTTCTCTTGCGCGTCCCGAGACGCACACATTTTTTTTATTTCATTTGATTTTCGCTTCAATTTCCTGGATTTAATCATAAGAAAAAAATACGATCAAGAAGCCGACCCGGAAACCTATAAAGTCGTAACATTTATAAATTATTCACGCGAGCTCTGCCTCTACTACGTTGGCCCAATTCTTTGGAAATCTTGTAGTTCGTGCTTATTTCACACAATTTTCCTTAACAGATTTATTTAACTTGGACTAAAGTTAGTCAAGTTCAAGTAGGTAGGGGAGAGGGGGGCAGTTTAGGACAACATAAAAAAAAGTAGTAAGAAAAAAACTTTTTAATACTTTAGTTAAATTTTTCAGTGGCAACTTCAAACAAACATCTAATGGATATTGAAACGATACCAACTTTAAGCCCGTCACTTCACTCAACCTTTCGTTTGTAAACATAAGGTTACTCGGGGAAGTACAACAAACTATATTGAAGGACAAAATTTTGACGTTTGAGAATGTTGGTTCGTACGCAGCTATACAGTTCTCGGGGAAGTCCCAAAAAGTTGGGAAAATCTGAATAACAATGTAAAGCGACAGATTTTTGGTTCGTTATTACCGGATATTTTCTTTATTTCACGCGCAAAATGGGTTCGTTATATGCGAAAGTTCGCTTTAGGCGGGTTCGCTATATGCGAAATTAAAATTAATAATTCTTATGGGGCGTTGATTGGGACTTCATGAAATGGTTCGTTATAACCGAAAGTTCGCTTTAACCGGGTTCGCTTTAAACGGTTACTACTGTATTTATTAGGACATAGTATTGAAAGATAAAACAAAATGCAACAATAATTTTCAAGATTCGAAGGGATACCTACTCTGCTTTTTAATGGATCTAAAGCGATTTTTGTAAAAAGTCTCCTAAGAGGAAGTTATATAATATGAGACCTTCGCTTGGCGTCTGCTTAAATTTAATTACACTATATGATTCATTCGAGCATTTTTACATTGGATCCAATTGTTACTATCGTAGTGTATGTGAGCAATGATAAATAAAAGCTTGAGATCTGAGAAATCTCTGTTCCCTAATTAGAGTTACGAGTAGTGTACTTCTTTTTCCAACGTTCAGCCGAAGAAAATTATTTATTGCAATTAAAATTCCCTTTCGGAATCTGTCAAGGAACAATATTGCTGATAATACTAACTGCCATCAAACGGTTGCCAAACATTTTGTTGAACAGAGTTCAGCAAGTGGTATAAATTCTACCCTGTAATTTCTCCTATATCTCCTCTGGAACATGAAAGGGTATTTTGTGGCTTAAAGGCTTAAGTGGCCTTTCGAGCCATTGAAAAATTTTTTTCCGTGAACTTATGAAGTTAGTAGGACCTTCGTTGCATGGTAAGTTCAGGATGCTGGGCTATCGGACCCTCGTCTTCGGAATCAAAATCGGATTCGATATCATCACCTATCTCATCACAAAAATATTCGTATTTTTTTCCTTATTCTCTTATAGGCAAAACATCACTAGTAACTTGCATATCAAAAATAACAAACGGACAAAAAGTCAAAATTTGACAAATATTTACAAAAAACAATACTTTTCGGTATTTTAAAACATGAGCTCACGAATGTGAAAATCGAATTGATCTATGTAAAAAATAGTAATCTACTGTATAATTCCAATCTAAAAGTGAATTAAACTAATATCTTATATTTAACGAAAAGTAGAAAATATTGGAAATTCGATTATACTGGAAAAAATATGAACAATTTTTGTTAATAGAGCGTAGCACCTGCACAGATACTTTTCAAAAAACGAACAACACCCATAACGTTCTCCTAGTTCCCTCTCACTGAAAATGAAGCAATAACAGCTTAACGAACTAAAATATAAGAAACATCAAAGAATTCGAGTAAATACTTAGAAAGTTAACAGAAATTATATAAATTTGTGTAATATTATAAGCAGATACTTTTAGTTTTATTCTTGTTTTATTGGAATGCTATTCTTTTGTTTATAACTTTATTCTTTTAGGTTTACATTTGCCTAGAGTAGGTAGGTGCAGATTACATTTGGATTTGTCTCTTAAAACATATTAAAATTTATTCTAATTTGTTTTCTTATCTTCTATATAGTCCTTTTCGTTTTCTTTCATTCAAAATTAAAATACACTGTCATACATTTTAATGGTAAAATGTAAATCAAAAGAATTCGTGCGTTCGTTGAAACCAATTTGATTATTTATTTGCCTACCTTCAAAAATGGGCGTCGTGCTAAAATGAATAAAAGAAAAAAAAATCAGATTGAGAAAAAAATGCACAGAAGAAGAATTTGGCATATTATACGCTTTTAACAAATGATGAGAGCGCAGCTCTTTATCTAGTATGGTATGGTGAACTTTTATCTTTGGTTTAATTGAATATAAAAAGAATTGTAGGTATTTTCAGGCAAATTTAATTTCGTTTGTTATTTATGTATATTTATTAACTGATTGTGATTGTTGCCGGAATACTGCAAATTCGATAGCCAGCGAGAATCGATCGTAATTGTTGTACCAATTACGGCGTTATTTTATGAAATATGGCAGAAATCAAAAGCTGAAGCCTAGTTAAAGGAAAGAGATTTTGTGCATACATTTTTTACAAAAAATAATGATTAAGTACCTAATGTTGATTAACATAAATAAAGAAACAACAAAAATTGCTCAGTCTTAAAAGAAACTTAATGAGCTAAAGAGATTTTTAGTTGAGGCGGGCCATATTGTTGTGATGGCGTCTGTCTATTCTGTTCATTATTCAGTCACTGATGTCAATCACAATGGCAAATAACACGATAGAGCGGCTCAAAATCCAAAATGAGTATTCGGCAGTGCAAACCTAGCGTGCGTTGCGCCAATTTTACGGCTGACATGATGGCCCTTTAAACGTTTCGTGAACAAATTCGAGGTTACCGATTCGTATCACCCGAGATCCCATGGTCCGAAGTAGTGAATTCTTCGCCATAAAAAATAAGTCGACCTCTCGCAGACTTCAACTGGGCGAGCTTTGCGTCGCCAACACCCGTACAAGGTCCAACTCACCCAGGAGCTCAAAGTTTATGACCATGGACGACGCTGTTTATTTACAGACTGGATTTCAGGGCGTTTGGAAGAGGACTCCAATTTAGCGACGATGTTAGGTTAACAAACAAAATTGTCCTATATGAGACGACGTAAACCCATACGAAGTTCACCAGATAGCAATGCATCAACAAAAAATTACTGATTGGGGCCAATTTTGGTCCGGCGGAGTCATTCTTCCCTAATTTTATAAAAATGACGATGGATAGCATAGAGAGAGACAGTTAAGAAAAAGTTGGGGAACGCTTTTGTAGTAATCTATGCAAATGGCAGCTACGAAAAGTACGAAGAGGCGTTATAATGTCTGATAAACTCTAAGAGTTGGCTAATTTTCATCTAGATTCATCTACCGATGAATGTGATTCGGAATTGATCGACCTTAATTTTTAATGAGTCCGAGTACCCATGTGGAAGAGTTAGTACCGATTAAACTACAAGCATTCGATGAGATTAATTGTGAAATAAATAAATAAATAAACATTGTTGTTAGCATTCGATAGGAGGAAAAAACGACACAGCATTAAAAATTAGGAGATTGCTCCTTTTTGCAGCGACCAAGAATTTCGTCGTCACTTTCGAAAAGAATCTTTCTTTTAATTCTATTTTGCCGCCTGTTGCTATCAACCGTCAATCATCTGTCAATAGTCAAGTGATTGACGGTTTTTCCAATTATTCTTACACCAAGAAATTTACTGAGTGAAAATTCGTATTTAGTAAAAATTCGTGAAATGTATAAGCAAAGGAACAGACCTACTATTGTGATAAAAAAAGGAATTTCAGCTCTCAAAAAAAGGGAAATGTTAACACCGGTCATAGTTATTTATAAAACCCTATTGAAAGTGGTTTAATCATGTACTTAGAAAAATAAATCAACGTTAACTTGGATGAATAAATAAAGATGCTTTAAAGAGCTACAAAAAGGGAGACCTTCAAATGTGTGATATATGCTACAAAGAAAATAGGAAGCTCTTACCTACTAAGGAGCGAATTTAAAGCTGAAATGTGTGAAGCCTTTACCCTTGTTTGAAACAGAACACTTATGGCTCAGTGTTTTGTGGTTTGGACTACTTAGGGAGGGGTCGCAGGTTAGGTCCCCGGGAAACAACTAAATTACTTCATAAGATTTTTTAAAATGCACCACCTCTTGCGAACGTCTGACAAACATACAAATATTATAGTTGCCCTTGAAGAGCTTTTCAATTCAGACGTCGGCATAAAATTGCAAGTCTCGCCTTAAGGAACAGTTAGAAGACAGTTGAGACATATTATGCTGTGCCCAACGCAACGGCAACGATTTTCCCGTTCAATGGGGTGTCTCGCACGCACTTTGCGGAAGCTTTAAATTATAGCACGATAATGCGTTCATGCTGGTTGCGTCAACAACTTTTTTATATATAAAATCTTAGTCTTGAAGTGTCAAGTACAGCGTGCTTTTCTGAGATCGAAGCTAAAAAAACAGGCCTAGTGTATATCCCATACACAATGTATGGGAACTAGGCTCGTCGCAAAGCACTCGTTTTTGCAATATCGTGTATACGCTGGACATCTAAATTCACTAGCATCTGTTTAATTTTTCGAAAGTTAGACAGGTCAAGCAGAACAAAGTTCTTTCTGCCTAAATTGAATGATATTGATATGGATGAAATATGGGTTCAACAAGACGGTTAACATACAACCCTCGAAGTCGTGTATACTCACCCGTTTCAGTGATCAGAATTGGCCTCCTAGATCATGTGATTTAACACCATCGAATTTTTGGTATGTGGTTGTTTGAAGTCAAGGGTCAACAAGCTCACAAGAGTGTTGTTTAGATTATTCGGCCCTAGCGAGGTATCCGTCGGAACGGAAAATTCTCTAATTTTATACGACTCAGGGGATTTTTACTGCGTGGTATTCTTCCAAACAGGGGCTCTGTATCTAGTTCCGAAAATAAAATTTTTCGAAAACGAAACTTTTCTACTCTGGGGGTTATTTCCAAATGCGCGGCGGATCGCTTTTGATTTCGAATTTGAATTTTTGTATTTGCATTCGACCATAATGGTCATCACTTTATGATTGCAAAGCGAGGTGTTTAGGTGACGGATTGTTGGCGGACCTAACAAAAATATGGTCAAATGGAAATACAAAAATTCAATCCGCCATCAAAAGCGATCCGCCGCGCATTTGGGAATAACCCCCCTGTATTTCGAAAGTGGAATGAAATGTACTTATGTCGCATTTAGAATTCCGGAATTATTACAGAGTACATACATAAAACCGAATGGGGAAAGCTATTTCGAATGGGACGAAATAGAGAGTAGGGCTCCAGAAATTCGGAGATTTGTTCCGATATAAGTCACGCACTACTGGTACAGCGTTTTGCGTTGCAGTGCGATCAAGTTTGTTTTAAAGTGGCATTTTTGACAGCTTCATAAGAATTGTTCGCGGAATTTATTTACGATTTGGTGTAATGAAGTGTTAATAAATGTGAGCAATAAAAAGAGAGAAAAATACTTTCTGAATCAATTTGTATTTTTAGTTCAAAATCAAGCACCAAGCAATACGAGCACGTTAAATCAATTCGTCATCGTATTTTAATTTTAATTTTTCAAAAACGAATACCTGGAATGTGTTTTGAGGTTCCAACACGGTCGATTGATTAAACATACAAGATTCCTCAACTCAAACATACTACCTCAACCTGCGAAGCAATTAATTTTTTTTAAAAACTGGCAGCTCTCGTACTATCGTTGTTCTTAATAATATTAAAATTTCATCGATTTTAAGCTTTCAATTTGCTCAATAAAAACAAACTTCACCATACCTACGATTACATTATCTCCCATTCAGATTTTCTTTCCCAACAAATAAATAAATACCAATCGAGTTCTAAGACGTCTTTAAACTGGTACTAGAGAAAATACCTCTTGACCAGAATGTTACGATGGATAAATATAACTATAACTTTGAATTAGTATAGGAGATCGTCTGGCTAGTGTCTGCTGTAAATTATCAAGACATTGTTGACAAGACGCTGCAGAAGCATTGACTTGCCAAAGGACTAAGCACACGATTTTCGAGCGAAACCATAGACCTCCGATTTATTTATTCACGAACAACGCAAGCAGTACCAATAGCTACACCGATTTGGGCATACAAATTAAAATGGATACGTCATGCAAAACGAAAGAGGACGAGAGCATCCCGGCGGTATACGCCATTTAAAGATGACCTCTAAGTCACTGGTTCACCCGGAATTTCAGTTCCATTAAAAGTACATGTGAATATAGGAAATTAAAACTTCTTGATGCGACGAAAAAGTCGCCGATTGTTAACATTTCAGAATAACTGAAAATGTTCCCGATATCAAAAGTCAAAAGAATGCTGGCACACTCAAAAATGTACATCGCTTCCTTTAGTCTTTTCGCACTTTAGGGTTGTGGGCCGTCGAGGAGTACTCCGTGCCACACTCAGGTCAAAGTTGACACTTAAAAAAAATCAAAAACATTTAAGGTGATTGGGTGATTAGGAAAACCGCAAAAAGCATTATTATATAATTGACATATTAATGAACTGAACATAAAAATGACCCAATAGATATGACTTGATATAGACAACACAAATACATATTTGATTTCCTTGTTTCATTGAATAAACAAAAACAAACGTATCTCCTTTAAAAATAATTTTATAACTTTAATTTTATAACTTATTCAGTTGCATTGCCTCTTATATAGACACATCTACTTTCATAAAAAAAAAATGTGATTTTAGTAAGAACAAATAATAATAACAATAATAATAAGTATGCGGTGTAAGTATTTTATAGAATCACATTATGAAAAAAATATATATAGGTATGTACTTCGCATCACTTTTTTAACAATTAATTAAGTTATACCAATCGCACATTTATATGTATTTAAAATATTCCTTTTCTTTAATTTTTTCTTTTGTTTTTAACGAAAATTGTGTTTTTGAAAACGCATTATTTACACAAGATTCTTAATAACATTGTCTTTTAATTTTTTTTAATTGAATAATATTTATATATAATAGGTATTGTTCAATATAAGTACTTTTTAATTTTAATTTGCTACGAATCATATTTTTATTTTACTTTCTGTTGATGTAGTTGAGTTGAATTTAATTTTTAAGTGAAATTCCTTGAACATTACTGCTTTCGTTTCTATTAAAAAGATTAAATAGAGTAGGTAGTTGTGTTAGATAGGTAATGCATTTGATTGATCTATCAATTGTTTTAAATAAAAATGTATCAACCCGCTAGGCTTTTCTATAGTTTTTTTTGTTGTTTTTTTTTTTGTTGTTTAGTTCTCTTCATCAATAAATACATATAATTAATTTTGTTATGTAAATGTGTAAGATAATTGCATTTCTTCTTCATTCTGTTTTTCAATTTATGTTTCTTTCTATCTTGTCTCATTGATTCATCATTTTTTCTTTAGTTTACTTAATTTAATGGAAGGCAAAACATGTGCTGAAGTAGACTTTTATTATTATTATTACTATTATTTGTATGACTATTAATATTATTATTATTATTATTAGAGGTTGGAGGAGGTAATTGAAGGATACTTATGTCATCAGCAACGGAATCGTAGTCGCTGGAGTCCTCACCGTATAACTAGAAGAAATCAAAAAGACAGTAACAAATAGAAGAAATTAAAAAAAGGAATTAATCATTTGCAAGGTTAAGGTGTGTGTTTAGAAATTATTATTTGATTTAGTATATGGTTCGTTACTTACCCTTAAATTATATGGATGTAGCTCGCACGATGCGTGATGTCAAACGCAATCTTCCAGGGACATTAGTAATGGATTCACATACTCAAATCCATCAAATTCAGTTTGATCAATCTTCTCAATGACACGACTGTAAAATGAATGGATAAAATCATAAGTTGAAATAAATACAAAAATCGCCAATACTTAGACGTTTACATTTACCATACACATCATAAGACAGAAAAATAGCCAAACAAAATGAACAAACAAAATTAAATAAGTATGCTTGATACTTACTCATCGTCTGGGGTTAACTGTACGGCCTCCTCTGTGAATTCGGGAGGGAAATTTGCCAAATCCCTGTCGGAATCTAATCGTGGCTTAAATGGAGGTGATACTTGCTTACGCTCTAGCTACATAGTGCGAAAAGAAAACATATGAAGATAAAAGAAGAGAAAAACAAAAAAATTAAAGAAAAAAAGTGAATGGATGGAATGGTTAAAATATTTTTAATACTCTAATTTGCTTGAAGCTATCGCTTCTGAAAAAACAAACGCATATATCTAACCTTATTTAACAATTGAAAGCTTTATGAGCGACATTTCTGATAGTGTTCCTTCCGTATGTACTTATATTTATTTAAAGACGGTTAAATTAGATCAAAGAAATTTCCATTCCACCATACATAGCAATAGGGATGTAATAATTCTATCTGCTGATGGACTAATATGGCTTTAAGTAGCTCTGCGTGTACACGGGTATAATTTAATAAGTCAAAAATACATAGAAAGGAACAGCGACTGCTGGTATTACATATTTACCAAAATGAATTTTATTTTAGAGTTCAACAAGAAAAATCTGGTATCAGATATAGCAAATATAACTTGCCATTGAAAAAAGAATAAAACAATGAATTATTTGCTCAGCACAATTTTCAAATGCCTGCTACTGTATGGACTTTCTAGCCATTGTGCAGAGTTTGCAAAATCATATTATATCATCTACAATCAGGGTCAGAGAAGATAATTAAGATCTATCCTTTTGTACCTTATTTAAAAAAAATATTGAGAATTGAAGTTTATCAACTGAAACTTTGATGAGGCAAACACCACTAGGACTTACCCTATCAGCGAAGTAAGACACTAATCCCCTTATTAATAAACGCTGCGTTATAAGTTAAGTTATCAACTCGTTATTCAGAAGTTACATCAATTTTTTGTATGCTATCTGATGTCTAATAGCTAACTAACTTGTGCACATTTTTTTTATTAATACGGGGGTAATAGTTTAGAACTTGTTTGTGGCAAATTAAATCTGAAATGGTCACGCTGAACAAATTAAGGCAGGCAATATAATCACTTTTTGGTGGTATAAAATGAACCTTCTAGCCAACTCCTACTTCCCATCTTTCATCATTTATATTTATATCTTTACCTCGGGAATTTCTCTCCCAAGCAAGGATCTTTAAAAAGAAATAAAATAAGCGATAACGGGTCACGGGTGAAAGAGCTACGGGGACGTATAGGAAAAAGAAACCTTTGTTCTTCTTTATTAGCAAATTTGTTACTAAGTCGAGGCTTCATAATCAAAACCAGTCCATATGACTTGACTGATAGTAGGCAATCGTCTGCGGGTATATAAATAAATACAAAATATTGCTCTAAACCAGGTGTTATTGCAGTAAATAATTATTATCGACTATTTCATTGACACAATCGTAGGAACTAAACTTACAAAACAATGTTGAAACTTGTCTTTTCCACACGCACACATTATGTGATGTAGCAAAAGCTAATTATTTAGGGCAACTACCGCACTTGGTATTAATATATTGACTATGCCAAGACAGCCACGTAACCTTGCCTACCTTGAAGTCAATAGAATACCAAATGAAGGCAACGAGAAGGAAAAACAGCTGAATGAAGGAACACCAGTCACGGAAAGTTCCATCAAACGGAGTCAGATCCATTCTGAATAAACTCAGCAATACTAAGATTGCTCCCGCAAATCGAATCTAGAGAAGTACCTGCAGCAGAAGCGACCTAGTCTCACAGTCCACAGCTCTTTGTAAAACGAACAGCAATTTGGGCAATAATTTAATCCGCTAAAAGCAAGAAAGTAGCAAAAGCTACACCGATTAGCAGATTACAAATCACAGACAGAATCAGATTCGTCTAAAGAAAAGATAATTTGCCCCCGCGCTCAATGATCTAGCTCAAGGCGTAGACCACATTGAAAGAGCGATAAAAGGCTAAAGAAACCAGAACTTCCAGAAAAAAAAGTAGAAAAGACCCTGAAATATTTCTTTTATTTATCACCGGAAAAATCAACCACTCACGGGCAGAGAAGTGTAATGATCCACAGCGAAAACTCCGCGTACGCAAACGTACATGTACAATAAAAAAATATACCACAGTGATATTAACGCCAAGCAGTATATCAGATAAACTAGCTATGTAAAAAACCATCTGACAGCTGACTTCCGATCACTGCTGCCGAAAGCTCTCCCACAGTTCACTAAATTAACTAAACTTACTCGTAAAGTAAAGCATTAGTAAACTTTTATACGAAAACATGACAATACAAAATTAAGGCCGCCATAAAAAAGTCCCATATCTCAATCAAATCAAGCGCAAATTTCGTACTTAACAATTTTACTCTGATATTTTAAAGCTGATATCTGCTCTTATATATAAAATACGACTCAAATTCTATAGTTAGCACTTTATAACCTAAAGCTAAGTTACACTGGTTAACCAATTCGAAGAATACATACAACAGATTAATTATGATTTTAAATGAGTTTGTGTGCAAACGTTGAATAAGCTAAGAAACTACTCGCACCCGGAAATACTAGACAAAAAAAAGAGGGAAACTACTTTCGGCCTTACCAATAAACATTTTTAGTTAGACTCTAAATGTAAGTAGTTCAGAATGGCTATATTTTCCATACAAATTTCGCAATTTTGAGTTTCCGTAAATTTAAGTCCAGTTTCGAATTTTTTATAAGTACGGCGCATGGAAAAGAAGGAATTGTCTTGAAATTTACTTTAGCCGAAGAATGCGCAATAACGGTTTTTCTAAATGCAAATGTTTGTCAAATATTGACATCACGTTGGACGGTCAACGCCTGATAAGGAATACAACAATAAAATAAATCGTGCATGTCTTCGGTTATGATACAAACAAATTGAAAGGAATGGGATAAGAAAATGCAAACAAACCCCAATGTTATTGTCGGCTTCCATGGATCTGAAAACTTTTTACTGAACTAACACATTCTTAAAATGTATACACATGTTTATGTTTATGTTTATAAGAACTGATGGGAAATAGAATAAGAAACATACTATCAAAAAGAATTAGCCATCTAATGCGTTTACAGTCAAGCTAAACATAAACACACAAATGTTTATGGCAAATGAAAAGTTGATTCGCTATAATAAACATGTATAGCAGGATGCAAAAAAGGATGTTTCAGCTTCTAGCTAAGTTTTGTAAGTTCAAAGGGATGGCTTTAATGATGAAGAAACAAGTTTACGCTTGTGAAATAATGGTTAGAAGGAAATAAAAACAACATTTAATTAAGTTCAACTGCTCGTTTGTAGTCAAAAGACATTCAGAAAAAAATAAAAAACAAATAATG
The DNA here is from genome assembly GCA_948293265.1 of Cheilosia impressa. Taxonomy (NCBI): domain Eukaryota; kingdom Metazoa; phylum Arthropoda; class Insecta; order Diptera; family Syrphidae; genus Cheilosia; species Cheilosia impressa. The sequence continues at coordinate 36,841,668 of OX411884.1, read as the reverse complement.
TTAATATTAAGTATCAAAACAACACATTTCGTCCGCTCTCATAACACTCAACACTTACGGATCCTCTGGCGTCAATTCAGCCGGTTCTCTGGTAAATTGAGGGTCAAAATTCGTTGACATATCTGGATCGCCAGGATCAAATGTCGGTATGAAAGGCGGTTGAACTTCCTTTTGTGCAATCTTAAGAATGTATTATTTTTGAGTGGTACATACGGAGTTTTGATTAATTTTTTTTTGTATAATCAAAAAACAAAATAAACTAGAATGAAGTCAAACTAGATGAGGTAAAGGATCTTGTAGAATATATTTGTTATATTTTTATAGTTTGATTTGCATGCTGTTATTTGTAAGGATTGGTTAACCCGTTCTTTTGAAAAAGGGTACTTATTTTTCCATCGTGACATCATGGGATAAATTAACAAAGACCTAAACCTAAAATATCCCTAATCTCTCTTGTTTTAAATAAATAATCACAAAAAACAGTGCTCTTAACATGTGTTAGGGGGGAGAAAGAAATAATCGACATTTGGGGTAAAGTAAACTGATAGCCTTACCATTTCCCAGTCAATACTCTTAAAGAATGGATGATTCACAATATCCATGAAGGCCGATTCGCGATGACAACCAAGACGATCGGCTGGATTCTTATTCAGGAAACCTTTAAGGACCGATGCGGCCTTTACACTCAGCGAACGCGGTATACGAATTGTCTTTTCCAATATAACTTGAAATAGGTAGTCTTCCGTGTTCTAAGAAAAAAAAACAAGAAATATTAGTTTATGGTAAAAACTGGACTTAAGGTAGCATTAACTTGATCGGGGTTTTCCGAAGCACCGGCTATGTCAAACGGACTACGCCCAGCCAACATTTCATAGAGCAGCACTCCAAGCGCCCACCAATCTACAGAAAATCCATAATCCTCGCCTCGCAATATCTCTGGAGCAATATAGTTGGGAGTGCCACAGAATGTGGATGTCGTGTCACCAGACCTTATTCCCTCTTTGCACATTCCATAATCAGTTAACTTAATGTGGCCCTCATGGTCGAGCAATACATTATCCAGTTTCAAATCACGGTATATTATACCCTTCTCGTGCAGGAAATTTAATGCCAAACTAATTTCGGCTGCATAAAAACGGGCATGCTCCTCGGGCAAACGCCTCTGTCTCTGCATGTGGAACATTAGATCTCCCCCACGTACAAACTCAATTACAAAGAATAAACGCGACGGCGTCTGGAAGCAGGAATGCAATCCCACCAGGAATGGATGATTTGATGCCGTCTCGAAAACATGTTTCTCTGTTTGAACCCAATCGATATCCTCGTCGTCGGTTACAAGTGCTTTCTTGATCACTTTCATAGCGTAAATACGACGAGTTTTTTTCAACTCAACCATAAGCACTTTAGCGTAGCTACCACGACCAATAACCCGAATCAACTCAAAGTCATTAAGCGAGTATTGCCTTTGAGTGACGGGCTCGAGTTGTTCGTCAATATTTTGGACGGCTTCTACAGCCACCGAATCGCATGGATCGGGTAGTACAGCTGGCGGATAATCGGGTATGGGTGGTAGCACCTCGGGTAGACCAGCTTCCGCATTGATTTCATCGCGTTCTTTAACCAATGGTTCAACGTGCTCATTTGTACAATGCTTCTGCACAAGCTTGTGGCATTTCTTATGTACAAGTAACTTGCACTGAATGCACTTAAATCCCTGACGGCCTAAACCCCATATGCGGTCTTGACAGTAGGCACAGAAGGCTCGCTGAAATAAAGTCAATATAATAAATTGAATACATGCAACCGGCGATTATTACCCTATTGAAACGTTTAGCTTGGAAAATATGTCCATTGATGCGGTATAATTTGCGCCATCTTCTAGCTCCTCGTCTATAGATGCTACCTGTAAAGAATTGTATTACAGTAGTCAGGAATAAATATTACAACCGGAATACTTACGATCTTCACCAACGCATGACATTCCTGCCGCCGATGGAACATTTGGGAATACTGAAAACAAATATCCAAAATTTAGTCTTGCGTTTCTTTCTTTTCGTATTTGTTTGCTATACGTATATGCATACATAAGTAAAAGTAGAACGTACTCCTCGTAAAACGAAAACAGGGATTAGCGGAATAATAAATGAAATAATAATGAAGACAACTTGCTTATAGGGTCAAAAAATGTTGAATTGTATTGATTCTTTTATATTCAGGAACAGCATTCTACAATCTCACTATTTTTCTCCAGAACCACTGTGCGTATCCTGTTTAACTTGGTTCTACAAGACAGAGAATGCCTTATGGTGGTTCCGATGTTTTAGGAAAACAATGCACAACGTGTTAATAACGTTTATAATATCCCCCAATGTATAAAACATGAAGATAACATAATGGACCCTGTTATCTTGAGATCATAGTGTACAATATGGCTATGCGAACCGGTAGTCAGGAAATGCTAGCTTTGACCAAAATATATATTAACTTCTAAGCCATATTGTTTGTGTCATTACATTACCCACTTGAAAAAGCGGGTTTTCCTTGCCACATTACAACACGCTGTTTTCTATAAATTACTTTCAATTTTACACAAACCACTTTTTTCAAACTCTTTTTTAGACATGATTTCATCGATTGAATTCACAATTTATATCTTAAAAAAATAATAACTAACACGTCACCTCATCGTTAAAAAAATCCACCATCACTCACCACAGCTACAACAACCATGATATTTGAGTAAGGTGTTGGTTCGTTTGGGCGTCGCGATGGTAGTCTATTCAAGTGGAAAATAGAACCAAATACTGCACCTTACTTATGACCTAGAAAATTTACTGACGTACCACCACCTTTCATTCGCCCTGGGGAAGCTAATCGTGTTTAACACACATTCACATCACTGATATCAATAACAAAAACGGTGAACACAAAACACAATTCCCAAAACAAAAAAATGCTACATGGCCAATATCTAATTACAACACAAGCTATAACGTAAAGGGCATGGCAAAGTTTTATCACTCAGGGATTAGATCCAGAGACAACAAAAATATACAAACAGGAGTGGGGTAGATACCATACGAATAAATTTTTTAGTATTAGGGTATCTACTAACATCCGCTGCTGACGGAAAACACCGATATTTGCGACCCGTATAGGTAGGCAGCTTCACAAATCCCTTCCCACATGAAAACTGGATATCAAGATTCCATTTAAACGACGAACGTTGTTTATGACAGTATGTTGGTAGAAAATTGCTTCAACTGAGTCGTATACTTTTCTATTTATTTACAGACTATTTGATATATTAACAAGTTGCATCTGTTGAGAAACAGTTGGTTTAACCAGTCACCACAATAGACAAATAATACATTGATAGGGAAGTATTAAGAGAAACAGAAAAGAAAAAAAACTGGACGAAATTTACCCCAACCCGCGGGTATCCCTAGACAGAAACATTCACTCGTGCACTATTATCTTTATCAAAAACCTTTAGAGTAGATAAGGCACCGAAGGCGAGTGTAAATATCTTGATAACAAGTCAGTTATTTTAACCCAATAAAATGAAACAGAAAATTTTAATCTTATTTCATTATCTCGTTCGCTATGTGTTCTCTAATCAAACGCACACAAGTTTACCCGATTATACACAAATAAACGTATTTTCCAGATTTGTTCGTTTGCGGTAGGTACCTACATTGAAAATATATACGAAACATTTTTAGTCTCCAGGTTCGAGCTCCCAGTGGCAAATTTTCCATACAAAATTATCTATTCCGACTCACAATCAACGTAAGGTAAAAGCTATAAATGATAATTAGTAATGCCCAATATCAATATTTAAAAATTGCATTCATGATTATTTTTTTTAATTGTGTAATAAACATACATTTTCGCTAAAATTACATAATAATGAAAGCCGTGAAGCTCTAACCAGCTCAGGTAAACACCGTAAGCCAGCTACATACTGTACTAAGGACCAGCACAAATCGGATATCTACAACATCAAATGTTTGCAAACGTATAAATATTCCTATAAACTTTAGTACTCTGGAGACTCTTCACATTATTAACGACAAAAACAAGAAGCAGGACGTACAAATCATCTCTGCTGTATAAAAATTTATATAGAAAATTTATAATGCGAATGTGTTTCCTTCGTTTAGTACGTTTATTTCCATTTTTATTGTGACATTGAATTTGATTTTGTTCGTAACAAGTTAGATCGCCTGATGAACAACCCGCCGAGACGTTGCGAAAATAAATGAATAAATATTTTACATCAATCGAGGACATAACATCCATTTGTTCATTCAATTTAAATGTCCCGCTTATCAATTAAAATCCTGCGGGTGTAGGATGATAAACTGGAGTGTTCATAGTTCTCGATCTTTCGTCATCGAATCGTAATTATCCAGGATAAGGGATCGAGTAGAGATTTCAGATTTTGAAGTCCCAATAAAAATACATACATTTCAGACCTGATCAAACCAACAAAGGAGGGAGTACGCAACAAGTCTGTAAGGATCCTAGGCTATGCTTCTCACAACCATTCGTTTTGTGTGAGCTTTTCAAACGGTTTATTTAGAATCTTCTTCATGATAATTTATTATACTCTCGGATATTTTTTAGACGTTCATGAGAGGTGGTGAAGTGCAACGCCTCGCACTGCACCTCATGGTTAAAATTATACTGAATTGAGATTTTAAAAACATGTCTTTTCAAGTCAAACGGTTTTTAGATGTGAAAGTTAGTAGTGATAATTGGAGCAACAGTCAGTTCAGGGTCGGTATCACCACTTCCGTGAACGAGCTATAAGTTCACGGGATAAAGTCGGTTCCGTCAAGTATTATTAGTGCCCCGATGGCGATCTACCTTAAAACGTTTTTTTAAAGTCTTAATAACAGTTAAATTTTTTAATCGATTTCGTTCAGATGGCTATCGTCGTACGTGATTTGCCTTCAGCCCTTTGGTTGGTAATTAAAAGATTCGGGTAACATTTATTTCTTTATTACCCTTTTTAAAGTAGGATACTATTGTTCACATCATATATAAAATTGGATCAAAAACGTTAGAGTTGCCTTTAGCAATCCAGGTACACCTTTCGTATAGGAATATTATCCTAGAAGCTTAAAGCTTTAAGTGCATTTGTTTTGTGTAAATCTCACATGAATTCCCATCTCCACGACCTTATTTGAAAATTGTAATTGTCCATTACATAGATATGCAGTGAGTATATCGTCATTTTATTTGGAGAGCAGAACCCATTTCATATATAACAAATGACTTAAAAATGCACATGCACTTATATTTGTGTAAAGTGTTGTAAAGTCTTTTTCGCAATCTTAACGTTTTCCTAAGCTGATATTCATTCAAAAAATGTCTAACAAAACAGTATTTGCGCAAAGAATCTGACACTGAAAAGCCATTGAAAATATATCTTCATCGATATTATGTACCTCTTTAACGTCATGCAGAACCTTGGCCGGGAATTTGACAAACAAAATAAAAATATGTTGTACAGGGTGACTGAGTTTATAAATCTCGTAGACTTACTACGAGTACATAGTTACGGGGACACTTTTTACCGTACATTTAACAAAAAAGTATTTGCTCTTATTTTACTTGTTACTTCATCAAATGGTGCTGAAAATGAAATCCGTTCCCCAGCAAAGGAGGCGGAAATAAAATAATTTGCTAGTTCAACATGCAATCATATTTTCCGTTTGCATTTTTTCATCATTTATTTTTTTCAATTTCTTAAAAATGCAACCGCGTTTTTTAAGAAATTGATAGGGGTTTTCTTAAAAACGAAAAACATTTTCTATGTGGCAGCAGTTAATATAGTGAATATTGAGTAAGGATACAGCCTTAAAAGAATAGCAAATCAAGAGACGAAATCATACTGGAAACTTAACGGTCTCCACTAAAGCACCCCGTACTATTTATAAGTTTACTTGTAACACATTTGCAAGCTAAAGAGTAATGAGTGCATAATACCTGTTGCATAAGCCGGTTCGATCTCCTCCTCGGAGTGCAGCTGTGACACTGGCACCGTCGGTATAGGCACCGGAATAGGTAATCTTTCGTAGTGGATGCACTCATGATGATATTGATGATGGCCATTGTGAATAGTTCCAAGGACACTGCTACGCCCACCGTTATGCCCACTGCAGGTGCTACCAGCGCCTCCGCCACTACCGCCACCCGAATCATCGGCGTTACAACGACTGGAACAACGTCCCAGACTTCCACTTCCACCGACAATCTGTGCCGAAATATTTCCACCCATTACAGAGCCACCACCTTGACTGGAATCTGATCCAGAATCATGGCCCGGACATGGTCCCGCTGACCCGGGCCGTGAACCTATTAAGCTCATCGTCGAGTGGGGAGGAGTTATAGATGACGTCTGCATATAATGGTGTGTATAGGGATGTGGATGTGGCACGTCATAGTCTCCCGTGTCAATGGCTCCGGGCAGCATTCCTACACTTCCACTTCCCTGTAGACAACCAACGGAACCGCTGCCTCCGCCACTTCGCAACGATACACCTCGGGTGAGTGTGTTATTCGCCGATTGTATAGATGATACCGTAGCTCCACGACATAGAATATCTGAAAGCTGATTTGCCTGCAGGCCAAAATATTTGGACTACATAATGTCGCGTCAAATACACATGGGTAAAGGATGATGATGACCATGCCAAACAAATTTGTGAAATTAATGTTTTGATGATTGAATAGAGTAAACGTAAGAATTTATTTTGACGTGGAATGAAAATTGTTTGCAAGATGTGAGTGGTCGAGAAGAATTCTCAGCATACACTACCAGTGTAAAACTAAAGGCATTCGAAATTCTACTAACACAACTTGTAGACAAGTTAGGTTTTTAAAGCATAACCGACCAGAACCCTAATCAAACCTACGTCGAAGCTAATTACACGAGTTAAATAAAACAGTACATTTATATATTTATCCTCCATCACTTCTCCATTTTACAAATTTTTCATATACAAATATTTGAAATCATATTAAAATAGAAATAGAATAGCTATTTAAAAAAACCTTGAGAACAAATTAACTTAAAAAAAGTAAATTCTTAACCGAAACGAAAAACTAGGTGGTTTTATGTCTCTATAGATTTTGAGAAAAGAAAAATAACGAAAAAAGGGGTCACATTTTTTTTCCTTTTATGTATTTGTATTGAGGGTATATTCACTTGTCAGGCAGACGCCAGGTTTCCTTAAAAAACAGTACCTAAATTTTTTTTTCTCAAATACAAAAATAAGGGGTTTTCCAATAAGAGGTGTTATATTGGTATTAAAAGAAAAATGTAATTTTTGAGATAAATGATCGGATGTTTATTTTATAATAAAGAGGAAGGTATGCCGTTAATAATGAAAAACAACATCAGCCAAATGTATGCATATCGCAATTTGTTAAATCACAAGATTGACGTAGCCACCAAGGTGGAAATGGGCTTCATCAGTCAAGATGATTTTTCGATGGAAGTCCGGATCATTTTCATGCATTTTAAGGACCCAATCAGCAAAGACACGACGTTGTTGATGATCGGCCGGATTGAGTTCTTGTGTTAACTGAACTTTATAAGCCTTAAGACCCAAGTCTTTATGCAAAATACGGTGTAATGACGTTTGTGGAATGCCCAATTCCAAAGAACGACGAGGAATGGACAAACCTGGGTTTTCTTCAACACTTTGGGCTACAGCAGCAATATTCTCAGTTGTTCTTGAGCGACGTGAACGGGTTTTATTCTTCACATCACTAACTTTTCCCAACAGCTCGAATTTTTCCACCAATTTCTGTATTGCGGTCCGACTACTGCTTCACGACGACCAAAAAATGCTTTAGTTTTGCGAACTGTGACTGCAAAATTTTCACCATTTTTGTAGTGAATTTTAATGATTTCAATGCGTTGTTGAAGCATGCATCGTTCCATTTTTAGTAATGGCGTAGTTTCTACTTGTCAAATGTCAAAGAATAAAAGCTTCAAAAGTGACAGCTACCGAAATAGCGGGCCATTCACAATAACGCCTCTCATTGGAAAACCCTTTACATAAAACCATGTTGTTGTAAGTGTTAGAATAAAATGAATGAGATCCTAAAAGCCAATCTTACTTCATCAGACAATTTTAAAAAAGTGTGTGCCTATTATTTTTTTCTTTCAAATTTAAGACAAGCTTCCCTCGAATGGTTATATTAAATCTTGAGTCGTTTCCTGAGAAAAGAATCTTTTGTATCAAACACGGAAACGAATATTAAGATTTTAAAAAGACACGCCGGCACAAGGAAGCCACTTTGGTGCTTGTTATATACCGTGGCTCTGCTACTGTAGGGGAATTTATTGGTTACTTGGAAAACGCCCAGAGAAAACCTTTAAAAGCAAGATCTAACGCTAGTGTGGGCGTATGGTATAAAACTTTGGGGTTACAAATTTTTAAATACAGCGAATAGGATGAGACAAAAAATTGAACACGTAAGCATGAACCTGTTATTAGGACACATCAATAGCACAGTCCTTTAAATTCTCTACGAAACTAATTTATTGCGGAGACTACGACCAATTAAACCTTCCGACCAGAGACAATACTGAGACCACCAACTTCGGCCGATTTCCTGTTACTTAGCCTACAAGCTATATTTCTATGGGGTGGCAAATGCTAAGTGCGCTTGTATTGTTACACAGAAATTCGTATTGACAAATGTCACGTAACTTCAGAAACAAATACACTCGCACCTTGCATATGCCACTTCCGCTTTGGGCAAAGTGGCTTGCAGCGTTCATAGAATTTTATCCGTTAAATTTGAAATTGTTCGTTACGTGTGAATAATATTTTTTTTTAGGAAAAAGTGTACATTTGCTTAAAATATTTGCGAAAAATTAAGAATGTAGGTTGGTTGAGGGAAAATAAAAACATTTTGAGCAAAATTTTCTTTATTATTTAAGAAAAATTTACACACGAAACCGAAGTTAATTATATCCAAAAGCGGGAAATACACAACCATATTTGTCCTAATATATTTCTAGTATGTAAAACATTTCCTTTAGATAGTTTTATTAACCACACAAATCAAATTATTCACCTTCAAAAAATTTTTAATTACTAACCAATGGCATTCAGTTACGCTAAAATGTGGTATTCCCGAACTCTTTCACATTTCCCCACGGTTGCCGAGGTTGGCAGCATTTATTTTTGCATTTTCTGTATGTTTTTGCATGTCACACGGATTCCCAATTGACAGAACACCGATAGGAATACAAAATGGCGAATTTGAAAAAAACTGAGGGGGCCAGCGGCAAGAGGATTGTGAGTTGGGGGTCTCAGTATGATTTGTCTATGCTTCCGACTCTACCCGGTAAGTTTTAACTGATAAGTCCTAACCTAGTAAAAAATGCACATTAGTATAAGCACGCGCTGACAGCCCTTCTATAGAATTCCACCTGTCTTGGGGACAACCCAACAATCACCTTCCGTATTAACTCTATACCAGCCCTAGACTCTCGCTTATCTTTTACACTGTTGGGGGAGCATAGATTTTTTTAGCAAATTGTAAGGCAAAGAACACTTACACATTGCATCGATTTTTGCAAAAGTTGCACTCGTCCGGACTTCTCCCTGAAAACGAAAATTCCATCTCGGAGCTGTTTCTACTGTTTCTACGATCTAACAAACAAAGGCTCAAACTGGTTCAACGAATATATCTCCCAACATACCTTTAATTGGAATTACCTTTAAAACAATTGATTAAAAATATATAGTCGACAATGATGTATTATAGGACACTATACGCAAATGATTTGAAGGCTTTTAGCATATTCTATAAACAAGCACACAAGATAAATCGAAAACCTTTGCAAAACCAATCAATGCATCCTTTTTATTGACCTTTCTCTGTTAACGTTTCTCACTCTTTCCCATGTTATGTGTGCATTTTGAATTGAAACATACACATAATCACAATGAAAAGAGGAAAAGGTCAAGGATGAACACCATCCAATATCCTTACCACACGACACAACCGTCATACTATAGCGTGTGTTATCTTATTCGTTGTGGGCATTTTTCAGTTCAGTTCGGGTTGCAGGGAAGAGGACCGACAACCAAAGCGATGATGATGCCAAAAGATTTTAAACTCTAGCAGAACGTGTTCTTTTTTTTTATACTACAATGATTTATAAATCTGCTCTCATCGCATATCACCACTATACAAACGAGGAAGGCCAAGATGAAAGTAATCTCCCGGAATACCAAGAGGGCAAGATTGTGTCAAGAGTGTTGTAAACGCAAAGATGAACTATGTGGGTACGCGAGTCAACAATGCAAATAGATGGGTGTGGCGTTTACTTCTTTGTTGTTCAGAGCAAAGCAATGTACGTTGTTGTTATTTTTTTTTAATATTTTTTTACTCGAAACGAAGACAAATCTCCGTTTCAACTGTTCCCCTAAGGGCATCTGGAGAAATGGTTGATCTACCGCATATAGTACAGTACTCGTTTGTTAACAAAAGCAGTATTTAACAGATACTGTCGTGCAGATGAGTGTTTCTTGTATAAAGGAAATCGGTGCACCTAACCTAGCTGCAATTAATAAAAATAGTTTTAGTTTTGATGCTGCCAACAAATTAAAGTCAGCGAACAATCGAAGTTGGAGTAGGTAGGTGTGCAGCATAATTCATTTAATTAGCTCAAAACATCTTTACACTGTTTTCGCAATTATAGCAAAAGGAAGATATTAAGAAAGAGGAAACGTTTGCTTTATCTCCAAGAAGGTTGAAAGAGGTCGTTCAGTTGTTTGCAACTACAGGCCGATGGCCTTAACTTCACGGAAACAAAGCGGTTACGTTGATATTTAAGATCTTTGTGCCACAAGTTAGTAGAGTCTCTATTTTTCTTATATGTAATATTATAATGTTTTCATCAAAGGATTTCGTCAGTTCTTCTGGACTTCAATTTTCCCTGAAATAGAACTTCCTTCTAATTGTGTATTGAGCTGGGAGTTCGCATTAATATACTACAGCTGCTTCGCCTTCCTCCAGATAAAGTCGGCCCTTTATTTGGGTGATATCGCGAACCGTAATGACCTGTAAATTAGCTTTAGGTTTAGGTTTGCTTGGCATTAGCCATTTTAGTCTCTTTTGATACAGATATATTCACAGCTTTCCAAAGCCAAAAAGCTAATTTAGTAACTACACAGAACAGTTAGGGTCCTACATATGGCGTTTTTAAATTTGGTTTAAATTACAAATTACATTTTCAGGAATTGTCCCTACCCTCGCTAGTTTATTACAAAGATCCAAAATGACTATCTTGAAGATAGCTTCTTAATTTAGCAGTTCGTATTCAGCAAATTGTAGGTCCCTTTCATTCATTCGTCCCAACAGTAAAGGCCCATTGGCATGGGACATGTTGCACAATTTTATCTGGAAATTCTTTGTGTACCATAACCGCTATTTATAATTGTTTTCTTTGTTCTTCTATTTCAGTTAATCAAATCGCATGTACATGAGAACGACGAGTTGTTCCATCTATCCGCCTATTCCATGGTTTGTTATTGTGCTTTCGGTAATGTTTCATACATACATAGAAGTTATATCGAAATAGAATTTCAGAAATGTATCGGAACGGATATTTCGAATGGAATTTGTACGAAATAGCAGAAAATTGCGTTTTGATCGGATACCTCGACGGGCTGATTTCTAAATAAATATTTTTTTACAAATAAATTTCGCGGTTAATAAAGCCGCCGAATAATCGAGAATTGAGTGTAATACTTAACATACCTACTACACTTCATCTTTAAATATCATTAAAAGAAGCCATGGTAAATGCCCATATCCAACATGCTCCATACAGAAAATAAATCGAATTTCAATTTAGTATACACTTTGAACTGATATCGAACAAGAGATTAATAATTAAGAGGTGTTATTTTGGTATTCAAAGAAAAATGTCATTTTTTGAGGTCAATGATCGGATGTTTATTTCATAATAAAGAGGAAGGTATGCCGTTAATAATAAAAAACAACATCAGCCAAATGGCCACCACGAGCACGCATACAGGACCATATCCTTTTCATGAAATTTTCCATAACCAAATCGCAAAGTGTCCTATGTCCTCGATAGCCTCACGAATTTTATCTTTGAGATCTTAAATCGACGCTGGGCTGTTAGCGTAGAACTTATCTTTCGCGACTTCTTCCATTGGGGCCACGTGAAAGACTCTTCACAACAAACTACTCGGACTGTTTCCGACAAATTTCTATACAAATTTAGCTTCAGACGAACTTCAGGGCTAAATTTTCAAAATGCCTAAACTGGGACCAGAATTTCAGGTTGTATATAAAACTCTAAACTCTATACTAAATATATAGATAAGAAAATTGTAGCTGGAGTACACGGCTTTCCATCCGTATGCCCTATTATGTATGCAATTGAGTTGTTTTAATTCCTTGCCATAGTCTTCTATTCCCTATTAAGTCTTTTAAAATAACCTCACAAATAGTCTAGGATTGTCTCCGACTCCTTATTATATCAGCTTCTTAAAAAAAAAAAAAAAACACTCATTTGGAAAGCAGGACGAAGCGAGTACGATATTAACGAAAAAGGAGACGAACTATCAAGAAAAGGGTTTGCACAACAATTCATCAAGACCACTCTGTGCCTAACCAATTAACTAATACTGTGACAAGAGCTTTAAAAACATGGCTGGTAGAACGCATTAGTACTAAAAGAAACCGATGGATATAGCCAAACTCATCCCCAAAAATTCCTGCAATTCTGTAGTTAAATTCGATAATTCACAGGATTCAATACTGTAGTGTCAAAAATCAGCTGCAACAAGGACGAAGAAACAGCGAAATGCGAACGCAGCTGCTTAACTAGAATATGTCAACGTTATGTAAATTTTACGCGCATTGCAGCAGCGGATATAGCTATGTCAGGTAGCCCAAAGACTTAGACGCGTATCCGGAACTATACCAACCGTCGGTCTACTAACCATATAAAATCCTATTCAAAATAAGCAAAAACAAAATAAATCAAGCCATTTTTCTTTATTCAAAATTGATATCCTTTTACTCTTTATGAAAGCAGCAATACAATATCGAATGACAATGTTTGTTGTTCGACCTGTCAAGTGTAGAGATATCTGAAAGTCTGGCATTCACCATTCTACATACATATCGCCTTGTTTCAGCTTTAATAACATTTTTTTTCAAATTCTTTCTTAATACTATTTTATGATTTAATATTAATATTGCACGCAGAAGGAAAGAATGGATTGCTTGTATAAAAAGATTCCACTTGGCTTTAAAAATCAAGGGTTTGAAAGAGGAAGACATTTTCCACGTAGACCAAACGAGAAACTACTCTTGCCAATGCAATTGAAAGCCCTCCTACAGTAACCAAAGACCTGTGCCATTTATGCACACTCTTAGCTTAAAAAAAACTTCCCGGCTACAGTATGACACTAAATGAAAAGTCTAGAAGTTATATTATATATGTAAATAAAAGTAAGTAATGTAATTGCAAAATTAAAATGTTCAATCCAATGGAGTTTTCATCAATAAACTTCCATTCTACTCGGAGAGCTGACTTATTTGGAAAGCGACAAACTATTGATATTAAACAATACAAGAAACTCGTAGGTACTAAAATTTAATGTTTTATTATTCCGTTGGTTACATAACTATGTTTTGACATCACAGACGCGATGTTCAATCGAAAAAAAAAGGAATTAATTCTTCTCTACCACTTCACACTTGCTTTTGAAGAAGAAAAATCATGTCTAGAATATGAAATGAAAGTGACGGAAAGAAAAGCGAAAGAAGAAAATACTTCTCCATTATTTTACCTGCGGACTATCCAATCGATCCAATGACTGTCTTCTCGACGGATAATCATCCAAAGTCAATATCTGCTGTGACGCTCCTGCTTGTGGGCAATTTTTATTTGAGTGTTGCGGCGGCGGTGGTGGTGGTGGACTTATCGAGCCACAAGGACTCCCAGGGCATGGGCTGCCGCAAGGACTGCTGCAGCGCGACCGACATGTTGGACTGTAGCATACCGGCGCAGCTGGTTGCGGTTGTGCCTCTTCTTGTGGCACAATATTTACCGGCAACGGTGTACACTGTGTATTACGACGTGGCGATCTTCCACGGTCAACTGTGGTAGCACTCCAATATCCCCATGCCATTTTTATTTAACACAAATAAAATATTTTACACAGTTAACTCTTTAAAAGAAATCCTATATTTTTATTTTCAGACATATATACATAAACAATGTATATTAATTTATTTTGTTCACTTTATATACGAGATTCGGCACAACATTGCAGTATAAATTTTCAGACCAAAACAACCACAAACTGACACATATCGATTTCAATAACATTGGTATAGAAAGCCAATCAAAATTTATTTCTTCATCGAGTGAGGATACCCCAATAAAAAGTTCAAAATATTATAGGCACTCGTTCATCACCTTAGCGGGATGACGAAAACATGTTCCACACCGACCTACAGTCAGTTAGTTAAATTGTGAAAACCACACCTATAATAATTGTGTAATATCCCCTAGGTGAATGCAGTATACAAAGGACTCGTGTACATGTATGTATAAATATGAGAATCGGGAGAGCGCTCGACTAAAAGAGAGTTAAACTCTGCCTGCCAAGTCAACCCTCCCCCATTTGGCGCAAGTGGAACACAGATAAATATATTCTATCTGGCGGATATTTTTATATTCCTATTTAAATATAAATAATTCATTGCATTCACGCGCGGATCGGGCGGTCGGGGCCTGTTGGGGGTAGTTTCCCCTTGTATGTAACAAGGATAACACCCGCTAAATGGCGAAAATTATTCGATATCATACACACAAACACCAAATCCAATCTAGGCTCTAGGGATGGACAGAAAAGAAAGTCAAAGCAAAAGAATTATGAGATGGTGATGACGAAAGCGAATCAAATGAGCATAAAAAAAGAAACAGTCCCGCGACAGACCATAGGTAAAGGTACTATTGCTTTTTTTTTTCTTGGCATTTATTCTGCAATTTTGCGTCTTCTCTTCAACTATTTATATTTAAAATAAACTATTAAATTATTCACTATTCCCACTTTATGTAGATTTTTTTTTTTTTTTTATGTCACAATTTTTTCACGTGCAATTACTCTTGACCTCAACCGACAAAAATCAATTGAATGTCAAGTTTATTCAAGATAAATATGCAATGTAATATGGAAATTGTTGGAAAATATGAAGAATTTTCCAGTTTTCGTTGCAACTTCCGAAAAGATTCTATAGTTGCCCGAAATTCTTTTTCTCGCTAGCTTGTTCTCTCTCGCACTGAATTTCCGAAATTTTGGACAGTATGCTTTGCTAGCCACTAAATAATTTGTTCACCCATCGACTGGGAGAGTGAAACTGTTTTTTCTGGGACTTTATTGAATAACCTAGGCTCTTACAGACCGAATCTCTCCCTCTGCAGAATTCTGCGCAGGATTTATTCTACGCAAGTTCATTAGTATAACACTTTTGTCCTTCCTCACAGAAGATGTATGCAATTTTAAAGCCCACATCCTTATTTATATATTATTTTAGTTTAGTTATATATTATTTATCCACAGCAGCTTTTTTTGTTTGCTCCTGATAGATTGGCATTGGAGGAAAAGCTTATTCGGTTGTGTCACAAACACAATATGACGGTACAATGACGGCATTGCCAAGGGTGAACATATTTTGAAAATATTGCTGAGAGACCAATTTTCCGTAGGAAGGTAGGATTGTATCTGCGAAAAATAGAAAACCAAGTAAAGGTTTCAACGATTTGACTCTCTGGCTTTGGAATTACCTAGTCAAATCTTGACTTTTCAAATTAAATTTTTAATGAAATGGAAAAAGTGTCTGTTTCGATAACTGGTGGACTGTATTTACAAAATATTCCTTCTTTAGATTATTTTTGCCATTGACTTATTATAAATGTTTCTATATTTTACTTGGTTGTAGTACCTACTTAGGTCCGTAATTTATATTTTAATACTGCGATCTCAATTTAATCAAACCCTTAACACAAGCCAAGCGAATTCAATAACGAAACACAAAACAAGTGAACAGCTACCGATATTCTCATAAAAGCAAGAGGATTGGTGGGCGGTCATTAGCAACATACTTTTTTGTATTTAGGCCTGTGCTACCTACATTAATCTGTTTCGCTAAATATTTATTTATTTATTTATGCATAATATTTGTTTAGCTAGCTGTTCACACTTTCTTTGTTCGAATAAAAAATTGCTTGGACCGTGGTCCTCCAAAACTTAAGTGACGGCTGGATTCACTAAAATATAGCATTAAAACTACATCTTAAGAAAGAAAAAAGTCGTATATCTCATGATGGATAAAATGGCTATAGGTAAGCAAATTCAGTATAGGATGAATTAAAAAAAGAAATACACCGACTGACTACGGCACTAATTTCAATTTCACCGAAGATTTATACCTCCCGCGATATAAATATTAAGGGATTGAATGCTACATAGAAGATATCTGTACGATTTTATTTTAGTTTGTGAGTCAATAAGTAAAGAAATTGTTATTTCGTTTTCTTTTTCAAAATAATAAAATGTTTCAAAATTAATTTCAAATCACTCTTTGTAGCTTTGCTTCTTTCCAATAGATGACGCTCCTTTGTTTACACGTTACTATGGAAATGAATCGCTTCCGACAAGATGTCGCTCTATTGTTTACATGTTTCTATGGAAACGAACTTTTTTTGAAAGAAAAAACCGCTTTTTTGTTTACGTTGCTATGGCAATTTAAACTTGACGCCGGTATGTGCTTCTTTGCTAATCCGCTGTAAAATTGTAGCGCCTGAGTGTTTTGGACCATATTTTCTCGCAGAAGTATATAAAAATGACATTTCACTAGCAGTCCATATTTAGTATGTCTATGATTTTTGTATTGCCTTTCAGTTTGAAAATTAAGTGTCACACAAATAATAATAAAAGATAATTTGGAAAACATATTTTTATCGGCAGAGTTAATGGTCGGCGCATTCTGTAAGGCGAAACGTTTAAACGTTTTCGTGTGCACGAAGAAATGTTTTTGTGTAACATAGGGAAAATCATTCGTGCTCACGAAAACGTTTAATCGTTTCGCCTTACAAATCTGACACAATACTTTAAAATAGAATACTATAGTGTATATTGTGTATAATTTCTACTTGTCGGTTTTGAACACCAACGAAATTTACTAGTATCGCATTAGGTTTGCCTTATTGAACACGTCGAAAAATTCGCAATTCGTTTCCCATCTCTCTGTATATTATATGTGTATGGTCGGTTTCAACTAAAAGGATAGGACAGTTTTCGACCCGATATGTGCCCCTTTGCCGAGATATAAACATTTTGTTCAGTATTATTTTTAAAGTGAATACCTACTTCTAAGGGCACGCCGAAGCTTAGGATTGAACTGGTGAATGTGTTACGAAATTTGCGATTTTGCGTGGTAACATAAGAGAATTTTCTAGAACTTATATTCGTGCGAATGAATGATTTGCCCTAAGTTACAGAAGTAAATCGTTCGTGCACACGGAAACGTTAGAACGTTTCGCTTTACATAATGCCCAGGACCCAGGGCACTCATTCCGTATGTCGATTATCGGCAGACGATAGCGTTTCGACGATAGTTTTGCTTCACGTAACTTCAATAATCGTCTATCGTCCAGACGATATCGTTTTGACGATTGAACATTTGCTTCACGTAACTCAATAATCGTCAAAACGCTATCGCCCAGACGATACAAATTGAGCGATACCTAATGAGGTATCGTTTTGTATTGATTTTTATGTTTTGCAAATTTGCAAAACCAGCTGAAGATTTATTGAATTTCAAGAAAAATAATTGACTTCAGATATTTTTTAACTGCTACCGAATTATATAAATAACTACATCTTAACCTTTATTGTAATAAATTATTTAATAGATACTTCTCGACTGAAAAGGTAAAACATCTTAACTCGACTTAAGATGTTTCCATTTTTATTAATGTACGATTGCACATTGTCTCCAATTGTGAAACATATACTTCTATGTTATCACCATTTCATCACACTCCTGTCCCCATATAAAATGGATAATGGTTTCATCTTAAGTCAGAAAATCTTATGATGACACAATATTCCTCTTTTTTACTGTTTTTCGTTCTCCTGAAAAATGTTGAAAATTGACTATAGGCCAGTGTTTGCGAAATATTAAAATTACAGTTGGGTGTTAATACAAGAAGTCATCGGATGTTGTTTGGCTCTCATTTTTTTTTCTAAATGAAAAACTTCGATACCGTTTTTTGATTATGTTTATTTGAACCTTCAGAATTTTATTGGTCAAGTCGAGAAGATGATATCGGCCAAATGGGCGCTGTCGCAATTGATTGCCACACGGGCTCGTTTTAGCAATGGGATGTATTACAACAGTGCGCGCTATAGGGCCATGTTAACCAAGTTTTTTCTGCCGCAAGTGGACGAATAAGGACTGGAGTACATGCGATTCCAGCAGGACGGAGCTACGGCACACACTGCGTGAGCCACAACCGATATTCTGAAGGCGCCTCATCTCTCGTTTTGGCGATTTGAGCTTATTTATTCTTATTATTAAAAACGTAAGGAACAAAGTTAAATTACTTGCATTTTGAAATTTTTTTATTTACCGGCGACAAAAACAAACTCATAATTGTTGCAAAAGTTGTCATTTATGACATTTTAGACGACGTCTGGTTGAAATTTCATACATAGTTTGAGAGTCTCTGAAAGAAACTCAATTCTCTCAATGCTCTCTCTCTTAGTACAAAATAAACGATAGACGAGACGATAGTGATAGAGTTACGGAAAGCAAATAGATGACGAGATCGTTGACTACTATCGCGCAAACGATTATCGTTCTGAGAGTTACGGAATGAGTGCCCAGGTTATTCAAAGTGTTCAGGCAATGCGCGAGGATGAGATGATGTAGCCCTAATCGCTAACTACTGAGTCTAGGATGAGCAGATAAGTGGTGGTACTATTGAAAGGCACAAGGAATCTTAAACGTGAAAAACGCGTGTAATTTGTTAAATTGGAAACGTATTATAAGCTTTCTTTATCGAATAAAAATACTCAAATGTTAAATGATTATGAGTTACTCTGTGAACAGAGTCCCGTTCAATGACAAGTGGCGGTTGGTCACAAGGCTTGATTCTTAGTCTAAGTAATGAAAAAGAATAATAGAGAAACCAGAACTGCACTTTAACGAACACTAAATGAATCACTTCTTATTTCGAGTTGCGGACAACTTAACGAAAACATTCGGTTTAGAGTTAGCGGGCCTTGGGTCAAATCCAACGTTTATTACGTTACTTGATGTAAGAAGCGACGTATTTGATCCCAAAAATCATAACAATTTCGATGTATACTATCACTTCTGATGCATAAATAATAATATCGATACCTTCCCGGAAGAATGTATTAAGCGACATTTTTTTTTGTTTTGGTGGTTACATCGCGTCGCTTGAAAACTGTTGTTTTTGTTATTCCATAGAAACATACGCACATCAGACGTCTGTGATAAGCCGAATTATGTAGGTTATGTGAACAAAAGGAACTAGAGAGATTGCTGGTGAACAGTTGATTTTCTTAACTTTGATTTTATAGACCACGATCGGGATTCCTTGATATAACTTCCAATAATGGGTCGCATGAATAAAAAACAGCATTATGCTTTCCCCTATTTTATGAAACTAGTCGTAAGCCCTGTCAGCTACATGTTATAAAAGTTATAGTTATAAAAATAATAATTAAAAACGTCTTAAGTAAAAGTCCTTAGCGATTGCTTTGCTTTGAATCGGTAAAAATAAAAAACTACTTTCCTAAAGGAAGTTGGAAAATTCGAACATAGCATTTACTTCGCTGTACATGTACTTGCCTTGCAGTTCATGTCAAACCTGACCAGTGAATTTGAATTTTTGGATTTTCCTTGAGATTCTAACGACTTTTATTAAAATCAAGCAGAAGAAATAAAATTGAAAAAATAAAATCCAGCAATATGAAGAGAATCTTTAGCTCCAATTGCACCCGGAAACATGATTTTTGTTTGCCAAAAAGCTGGTTAATGTTTCATATCTTCTTCAGGTGCCGGGAATTGTATCCGATCATCGGATTGTTGGAAATATTTGTTGACACACTAGCATTATGTTAAAATATGGGCGTGCAAAATATTCAGCAAAAATTGTAAGCAGACTTTAATTTTCATAACAATTTTTAAGTTTTATTGATATCGATCTGAGTAAAATGTAAGTGCCAATTCCCGAACATGCCGGGAGTTGGTGTTAACTCAAAGCAGTTTTTATTCATGCGAAACGTACCAAAAGCTTCGATTTTCACATTTCTTTTGAGTTAAAGCAATTGCTACGTTTATTCACACCACCAAATATATATGTTGTCGATCGTATATTTGTTTTGGTTTTATACAATACGGACACAATATTGTTATTTCTATTTTGTCCTAGGTCTTCAGGATAAGAATTAAATAATTAATTAATATTACAGAAGCATACAACAAAATTAGACGACAAGTGGTAAGCAGTTGTCATTTCGATAGATGACAAGAATACTCCAAGAAATCTACACAGTATTTTGACCTGACCCCAATTAGAACAGCTTTGCGTTCAATCCAATTAATGACCAAAAAATTATCTTCATATTTTAGTACAATATATAAGCAATACTTAATTGTTAACGCATTATACAATTACAATTTACAACCATTGTAAGCCACTTGATCGCACAATAACAATAAGCAATATTTATGTAAAACAGCATTTGGAAGAATATGCAACATTGCTCGTTGAATACTCTACATCACAAAGATAATAAAACCGAAACGAGTTGATGGATCGAGCGATTGATGAAAACTAATTAGAAAAAATACCAACTCGATGCGATATGTAGAACATTAATTCACAGACCCTGCATCACTTGGGTACTAATTGAACTACGAAATATTATGCTGAGTAATTTTTGTCTTTGTATACGAAAGAAACATAAGATGAGATCGTTTCTATGTAGAATAAAACGATGGGCCTTAAAAATAATCATTTTCAACCTTCACCTTATGTATTTTGTAGGTCACAGTATGCAATTTTGTATGGAAAATTTCGACATTCTGAGTTAGGAAAATTTAGCGTGGACACTAAAAATTAAAGGGTGATTTTTTAAGAGGTTTAGAACTTTTTTTAAAAAAAAAAACACAAAAAATTCGAAAAAAATGTGTGAAATATTTATTTGAATCGATAGTTTGAACCTTGCAATTTAATGTTTAAAGATAATTTCATGCAAATGTTGACCGCGGCTGCGTCTCAGGTAGCCCATCCGCTGAGTCCAATTTTGGCATACTCTTTCACACATATCGGCCGGTATCTCACGAATGAATGCATGGATGTTGGCTTCCAGTGCGTCAATCGAAGCGGGCTTGTCCCTTTACACATTAGCCTTGGCATACCCCCACAAAAAATAATCTAATGGTGTCAAATCGCACGATCTAGGCGGCCAATTGACCGGCCCGAAACGTGAAATTAACTGCTCACCAAACTCGCCTCGCAATTGCGCCATTGTTTCGCGTGCTGTGTGGCATGTGGCACCGTCTTGTTGAAACCACATATCATGCAAGTCAAGAACTTCCATTTCGGGCAAAAAAAAGTTTGTTATCATCGCTCGGTAGCGTTCACCATTGACAGTAACGCTGCGATTCGCATCATCTTTGAAGAAATATGGCCCAATAATGCCGCCGGCCCATAAACCGCACCAAACAGTGGCTTTTTCGGGATGCATTGGTAGCTGTTGCAATGCTTCTGGCTGATCTTCACTCCAAATGCGGCAATTTTGCTTATTTACGTACCCATTCAACCAAAAATTAACCTCATCGCTGAACACAATTTTTCGATAAAAAAGCGGTTCCTCGGCTCGGATGAACATTTCGAACCGAGCACGAATTTTGATAGTAAAATTCAATAATTTGCAAGCGTTGTTCATTTGTAAGACGATCCATGGTTAAATTGCAAACCAAACTGAAGCTGTTTGACAGTGACACAAGGTACTAAACACACGTCAGCTGTCAAAACCAGTGTTGCCAAAACCAAACCAGCTAAAAAATCACCCTTTATTATTAGTATCGCAGTGACACATTTTTTACACAATGCCACATAAACAGCTAGGTTCCAGAATTCGAGTGAAATTAAATCGAAATCGGAATATTAAATCGAGTGATTTCGATTTTAGTGTTTCACATTTCCACCGATTTACCAATATCGAACATTTTTCGAAATCACTTTCTGTGAAATTAAAAACGGTTGAAATCTGTCATTTGATACGTTGGAAAAATATAATTTTAATAAAAATGGTTTGCTTGTTTCAAATTTCGTCTCGTTTTCGCGATTTATTTAATAATGAGTGCTGCATGTGTTAATTGCCGTGTTATTGCAAACCAAAAGAGGTATGCAGAAGAAAAAATTAAAAGGCGTATGCTGAGAGACCATTCAAATCCATTGGAAATTGTAGGTGGTGCGTACATACTCGTAATTACAATTATTGCAAACGAAAGTTAAAATTTCTTACTTATTTCTTATTCCATATAGATTTATATCATATGATAAATATCAGTTGGAATAGATGCAGATGTTGCTTTGGGCCGAAGCACAGTCTCAAAGATTTTGACACAAGTTCTTAGAAAACATTCCTCTGCTCGAGCCGTAAGTGAAATTGAAGAAGACGGTGAATTTACAGAAGAGGTTGCAAATCTCAATAAAACCATTCAAATAAGAAAACATATTCCGAATGGTATACTCTTTATTTGAAAAGGTTATAAAAGTCAAGTATTCTTATGCATGCACCTTAAATTATATATTTTAATAAATTTATGGAAAGAAACTCTAATGTAATTATTATTATTATACATTTTCAATGACGCCTGTCGTCTGCTTTTCACTATTTCACACTGATGGATATGATCGATTTGAAATCACTTTCAAATCGATAAAATCGAATTGTGGAACCTCTTAATTTCACTCTGTTTGAATTTCGAAAAATTTGAAATCGATATCGATAAAAGTGAAATGTAGAACACCAAATTTCACTTTTAGATCGATTTCGATTTAGATTTTAGATTTATTTCGAGTGAAAGTGAAATGTGGAACCTAGCTGAAATTCAATTTTTAATTCAATTTGATATGCTCACTTAGAGCTCCGAGGAATTCAGCTCTGCATTATTGTTACTGGTTGACAGGGCATAAAAAGGTTCTGGGCCAATGAAGGTAGTTGCTGGGCCTTTTGGAGCCCATTAGTAGTAGTATCGAATACTTGGTGGCCTAGACTTACTTTGTTGCAGACAGCAAGCTGCTTGATATTGTTAGTTCCAGACGGGTTTGAATTTGAATATGTATGGCACAAGAGCTTAAGCGCTGCTTTGACTGTCTGATATTTGATCTTCTGACTTCAGCTTGGAAAACAGTTGCGACTGAGATATTGCACTGAGGTCCAATGATTCTTGCACAAATACCTACGATGGAAGTTGACTTTTGGGAGCATGAAATGAGTTACTTGAATCGGTTCGACAAGGTATTTATAGCTCTTCATATGACCCCTTAGATTACCTGGTTTGAATTTCTGAACGTGGTGAAGTTTGATGGCACTGGCTGCGGTTCTCTTCTTAAGTCATAAGTGGAATTCTTTGTTTTCAAACGTAATTTTTTCGAGGCTAATATTTCTCCTTTTGGTAAATCCGATTATAGCTGTGTACACCATTTTAATACTTTGTAATTTTTAACGGGGCTTGTTAGGAGTTGTTTTAAGACTGCCTCTAATTATGATTATGTATTCAGGGTAAGGACCCTGAGTGTATGTCTACCGTTGTTAAGGTAGTCAAGAAGTTGGAGTTCAACGATTGTTCTTAGAAGGAGTAATATGACTCCTCCTTGACGGCGTCCTTTACACAGCTTTAATTGTTGTAGATGCGAGTCCAAGTTGGTCAGATATAGTTCTGTTGCTAAGCACCGAACAATCGTAAGTTGTCTTCTACTTTAGTCGTGGAAAAATACGACGCATTTTCGAAAGCCCAAATGTCTTATGAGTTTCGGTCGAATCTTTAATATGTTTTATTAGGTAGTTACCGTGGATTATAGCCAATTTGGTATGTTAATTTTTTTTTCTTTATTAGACAGGATTTCCGTATACGATGGTCTTTTATTTTTCCCATGACTTTTAGAAAACAGTTCGTCAGGCAAATTGGTCTAAATGAATTCAGATCTGAAGCACATTTTTTACAGATTTAAAAGTAAAAGTCAGAAATAAATGTTCAAAACTGGATGCTGGATATAAAGTGTGAGGCAAAAAGAACTTACTTATTAAGGTGGCGCAGCAGTCTGGGAAGGTCTTGACCTGAAACAAGAAGCACCTCCAGTTGTTTAAAGCCACCTTCCACTTGTACTAAGCATTCATCAACTCTGTTTTGTGACTCACTTACAAATTTGAACACTTTAGACAGTACTTTCTAATTGTACTAGCATAACTACGTAAGTATAGGTGAATATAACATTTAATTACTACTCTAACCCCCTTATTAATAAACGCTTCGTAAAAGTTATCAACTCGTTATTCAGAAGTTACGTCAAATTTTTGTATGCTATCTGATGCCTACTAGCTAACTAACTTGTGCACATTTGTTTATTAATACGGGGGTAAGACTTTTGTATATTTTATACATTCTGATTTGAAGGTTGCGTTTTATCGGTGCCGCTGTACACAGAGTCCCCAAATACCTCAAACAAAATGCAGAAAACTCCAGGAACTTTTAGGGTGTATATATATGTTCAATTGCGGACTTAGCGGAGATAAAACCGCACTAATAGGGGGCATTCAAGTCGTCGGTAGACAGGATCTGTTAAGAAAAGCCTTCAGAAGGCCTTTTTTTCTTGAAGATCCTATGGTCCATAAAGCATGTTTCTCTCAAATGTGTTAGTGCGTGACCTCTACCTCCATCCCGCGCTGCCTTCCATAGCTAGCACGTAAGCAGCTCGATCAGTTCTGCCAATGATGTTACAGAGTATACAAGTTTTTTTTAAGACTTGAGTTGGCTTGTCAGTTTTGCTAAATTTTCTCAAGAGGGCATTAATTTGTTTTTGACACGAAAGGTCTCAGCGAAATTGTTTCCGATTAAGATATCTAGGGATACAGTATCTACAATAGTGCTGCTCAAGAAATTATTTCGCGTTGGGTTATGTGCGAGTATAGCAAACAATTCAGAAATCAAAATATGTATAGCAAGTTAAATAACACCTTTGCACTTACCATGAATAAGTAGTTCAGAGTCCCGGTTGACCTCGTATAGGCGAATAGCTTCATCTAATTCTATTTGAGTTGATATAGTACAAGGATCGTTCTCTTCGTCTACCCATTTTATAGTAAAGGGCTGAAAGGTGGATATAATACATATACGTGTATAAGGTATTTTTAAAATGGTTTTATACTCACTTGATCTGATGGAAAACGACATACATCACGAATTTCATGACAAAGTTTTTCATATGAGATATTCTCATCAATGTAAGTGTGTATAACTTCGCCGTTGTATGCTGTTTTTACTTTTATTTCATTAGGGGCACTACTGCCATCTGTTATTATTTGGGATGGCATTTTCTGCATTGAAGATCTGAGAAAGAAAACAAAGTATTACAATATTTGTAGCAAAACAGTAAAAAAAACAGTTAAATTGGATAGATCAGCAACATTGGCATTTGGCTGGCAAGTGGTATGTAGGTACGCTTGAAAAGGATTGAAACTTTGGCGGAATGTACATTTTAGGACGTCTACTTAGTGTTGCTATTAGACAATAATATAATATTTGTGCATAGGTACCTAGAGCATGATATGATAGAATCACATCTTACTTTTATCACTTTATCAATGTTTATAGATGCAGGTATGTAATTATTGGCAACCCATCAGCCGAAATATCCTTCGCAAATAAGCCCAGACGAAAACTGTATAAATTACACCGGCATTAATGCTGAATAAAGAGAAAACCTGTTGCTGCTTCCAGGCAACATAATAAGTTTTATCTTTGGTGCCGACTGCTGAATCCGATACTGATATTATATTACTGCAAATACGATTTCATGCAGTATGACTCGGTTATGATATGCACGAAAGATAAGATCCAGTGTGTAGAACTACAAATAACTAAATTTGCTTGCTAATACTCTAATACATATTGGGAAGGGGCGTTGCATGCTGTGAGTCAGCTCACTTTTGAGTTTCTTTCACAGCAGAAAACCAAATTTCCTTTTGCGATCCAACACTGTTACATTACCTACATAAATGTACCATCTAATTACTTGTAAGCTAGTTGCCCATCCAATTATTAAGTTATTGACCTCTTTAGAGACAAAGAAAATACCGCATTTACTTAAAGAGGAAACTCGTTCTTTTTTTTGACTTGACGAATAGTTCAAACAATATTGAGATATAACAAAAATTAACTTCATTACAAATAACAAAACGCAAAAGTTCCCCCTATATTAACTCGTTTGGTCGGCCATTTTTCTGTTGTACGACTCTGTTCATTTTTATTTACATGCCCCACAAAAAGTTTATAAAAGTACTACCCAAATAGCATGAACAAATTTACCAAAACTCAGCTTGCAATCGAACGTACATTTAATTCTTAAGGCAACTACCGATATATGGAAACAATAAACTGAAACTAATTCGTGTTTATTATTCACTGAACTTAGAAAAAACTAACGTTTTAATAAAAATTAAAGAAAATATATAAAAACTTCTTAACTTGAATCACACAAAACATAACAAATTACTCCACACCTTTGGGAATTGAAGCTAATGTCATATTTTTTTGTTGGATGTCAGACAGCATTGCCATACCCTCGGAATTCCTTCATTCGTTATTTATAGAAAATGTTTGCGGAATGGTGAACAACGATCGCTTATTTATATGAGTTTAGAGCAAAGATAATGGAATACAGAGATGGATAACTTTCTAGTGGAAAGGCGACTGCCTACAAGCTGTTTTCCCGTAAAATTCATGAAGTCACGCACATTCGCTCATTTCTTTTCAAGTGTTTGTGAGTTCATGAATTGGACTTTAATGCAAGAATTCCCTATTCCGAATTGTGTATTTCGCAATTTTTTTTATTTCAATCGAAGCCTTTACCAAAAACAAACAAGTTCATAAAATACAAAACAATTGAACAGGGTGGTGGCCGGCCATTAATAATTTTTTGTAAAAACAAATAAATAAATAGATAGTTGACGCAACAGGTCTTTAAAGGACCCAAGGCCGTTTGTCCACTGTCAATGCTAATAAAGGAGTAAGAATGAGATCACAAATTAGACGCTTAGAGCGTATATATACCTATATATGTTTATATATATGTATATCCATTTTCTACAAATATTTAAATTCATCATAAGTTTTCATTAGGGGTATTCACGATCCGATGCAACTGGCCTTGTATCATTGCGAAAGTGCGAAAGTGTAACTTTTTTTCGCACTACAACAACAAAATATACTGACTGAAATTTCGCTAAACTTTTGCACTTTAGCTATACCCTGACCCTATTGTAATCGAAAAATACAACAGAGTAAAGTGTAGCATTGTCAAATTGACAATTCGCTAAATTTTTAATTTCTGTGTATCGGAAGAAAAGAGAATGGAAAACTGAAATAAGTGCCGCCGAAGGGAAAATGCAGTAAAAAAATCTTCAGAATTTACTCTCTCAATTATCTAAGATATTTTTTCTTTTCGCCTTGTTTCGGCATAATAAACAAGAAAAAGAAAATTGTTCAGTTTCAGGAAAGTTTAGAAGTTTTTTTTCAGAACAGCATTAAAAAATCAGTCATTTTTTTTAGTTTTGCAAGAGATGAGAAAAAGTGTGTTCGAATCTGTTAAAAAAAATTAAATTTCGCAATTTTACTAGGTCTCTTGCACCGAATCGTGAATACCCCTATTGATAAATGTGATAAATGATATATGATAAATGTTTTTGAATTGATATTTATTTTTATTCATTGTTTTCGTTATCGGATACACCAGTAAAAATTGTGGTTGATTGTAATATCGAGACAATAGACTTATGGTATGAGAACCTCGCAAACGATCTACTGACTGACCTCCGTATTAATAAACAAATGTGCACAATTTAGTTCTGATGTCTAGTAGATCAGATACCATACAAAAATTTTAACGTAACTGCTGCTGAATAACGAGTTGATAACTTTCACGCAGCGTATATTAATACGGGGGTGAGATATATATCTATTTCATGCACTGGCTATGAGAGGAAGAGAGAAAGACAATGTCCGCACGCACTGCTCTCTTTTGCTCCAATAGTGTGAGACAGACAATAGGCCTGCACTGCGGCTTAGATATACGAAACGTAACTGGCTATGAGAAAAGACAGAAAGGAAATGTGTGGTCGCACCTCTCTCTCTTGCCCCTACAGTAATTTACGAAACGTAAATCTCTCTCTTTCTATCTTCACTTAGTTATATCTCCCTCTCAACTTCCGTTCTCCTCGCCCGATCACACTTTTCATAACGCTCTCGTTACGCATTCTCCAGCTTATTCCCCAAGTCAAGCGTGCGTAAAGAAGTTTTACTTTAAAAAAAACCTTGCTTTAAGACGTAATTATTGTTTTTCGGGGAATCGAACCTGGAATCCCTCGCTTAGTAGTCCAACACACTAACCACTAAGCCTACATGTTTTTTTATAGGCCGCACGTATTCACAGACATGGTTTGAAATTGCAAAAAACTGAAAACAAATTGCTTTTAGGAGATAAGTATACAAAAGATATGCATCTCTTCAAATTTATTCATCGTTGGTTAATAGACTGCCGTTGATTACTTGTGTATAAAAGGGGAGTTATAATATTATGGAAATATTGCGTTGATAAAGTGATAAAGGTAATGACCTGTCATGGGTTGGCCTTCCGGATACTGTCGAGAAAAGAACAAGTACATTGGAAGTGTACTATTAGGCCTTTTTTATTTTGCCCACATCATGATCTATATCAGACGGATAGTGAACGTAAACGTATCCGTTTGATAACTTTTCTTATGAATATGTTCCATCTCCAAATTATACCTTATTCACCGAACACCAACTAGTTTTCGTTTGACGTTTCAATCTGCTTTGAGACGCTAGTTTTGAAACTTCTGTGTTAACTATTTTAGTTACAAATTTTAATAGCATTAATTAACAAATAAAATGATTTCAATGATACGATTACACAATGTAGCACTACATGAAATTGTACTAAATATTCTAGTACATCTTTCATGCAGTTGAAACAGTCCGATTTTAGATTTTACTCTTTCAATCGAACGTCAAATGCCCTGTGTAGCATTTGTCGAAACTTCTTAAGATGTTTCCTATTCCCAGGATCCCAGGCTACATCTAGTATTTAATTATTCAAAATGTACACCCAAGTTTATCAATAAGAATTAATTTCTCTGCTTTATGAATATCCCTGCAGTTCCCTTATCTATGCTTTCGGTACCTAATGAAATAAACTAGTACATTCTTGTCAGTCACTCACCCTTATGGTTTCCAATGCGTTGTTAAGCGTTTTCGAGCATTCCCTTTTCTAGGTGTCTTCTTAATATCCACAAATACCAAATGGTAGTGTTGTATTTTCGTGACAAGAGTATTTTTAGAATTTTATATCTTTGAAATAAGAAAAAAAAACTTGCTAATCCCCTAATGTTTTTATTTAGTTAATTTTAAGTAAACAAATGTTTCGGTTTGTTGTGTTCTGTATACGATACCCAATAATAAAATATATGTGATGCGAGAGTGCAAAGTGAAAAAAATTTAATGACATGACAGAATTGCATTTGTGAACAGTGAAATAGAAAATAAAAAAAATGGTGAATAACAAAATCCAATTTGCATTGTGAACGAAATAAAAAGTATTATTTAATAATTTGTGTTCCTGTTATATTCCCGAAAATTTAAAATGTAAATTTTGTTTTTTCTTTTTCTCATCATTGCACAAAAAGGTAAAAAATGTGAACTATTTTTTTTTAATCTACCTACTCCACTTTTAGTTGGGTTCGCTTGTTTTAGCCTCATATTCGTCTTCGCAGTCACATAATCGAGTACAGTGGGGTTGATTATTTAATGTGGATTTAAGGATTGAGAAGCTGTAATCGTTTCCAATTGGGTTTGTTATCTGACCTATGTATGAACTTATTATCTAAAATACGTAAAGCTTACAAAAACATTTAATGTTCGCTTATAAGGTTGTTCATATGGAATTCATTCTTATTTCACTGCTCACACTTTGATGCGGTATTATAGCTAAATAAATTATAGAAAAGCATATAATAATGGCTTTTGCTTTTCACTCTCCGTTTGGGACACTGCTTACTGCTATGTAACGAAAAGTCGAAGTTAAATTACGGGAAGTAGGGGTATGGCACTTGCTTCACTCGCAAAAAGGATTGTAAACTCCAGTAGGTATTTGATTTTCGGGAATGATCATGTAGGTTTTAGGTCCCCACCAATTGCATAAAACAGTATTTTTTATTTAAATATCATTACCTTGCGTAGATCACTAGCAAAAACCACTTCGTAGATTTTTTGGTATATATACAATACGTTATAAGAAATCAAGATAATGAAACAGTGGAAAAACTACACATGTACCTACGCGAAATGCAGATTTGCGGTTGAAGCAGTCCAGCACCCTTACCACCGAGTAGATTTTTTGGTATATATACAATACGTTATAAGAAATCAAGATAATGAAACAGTGGAAAAATCTATCCGCTCGCGGCGAATTTGGGATCTTAATTTATTTGACGTGAAACGGCTAATTGGCTAAACTTGCAGGTACCAACCGCCCGTAAAATTCGTATGTCAAAAATGTTCCGTTTCATTGACTGAGAAACGACTCGCATACTGAGAAACAAAAAATACTTGTTTTTTTTTACTTCAATAAAAGAATGTGGACATCCATTACAACGAATGTCCGATATAACGAATTTGCAATATAAAACGATTTTAAGATTTACTTTGGTAACTCTATATAACGAATGGAGCCCACGGTTCGTTATTTTGATTTTATCTTGTTAACATAAACAAATCAATTTAAATTTAATCAAATTTTCATTAACCGAACTCCGTACGTACCATACCTATAAGAAGAATGTATCTAATAACTGCACAAATAAAAAAAAAAACTGTTAGGTATTTATGTACCTACTTGTTCATCACAGTTTTGACTTATTTGACATATCATAAAAGTACATTAATTCAGTAGGTACACTCCACAGTGGATCCGGAATCTATTCTTAATAAAACCAATGCCAATTATTTGACCAAAACCATAAAGATCCATAACTGATGAAAATAAAGTGATTTTTTTATTTTAAAATTTAATTTTTTTTTTTGGACGTGAAGAGAAATAATGAAACAAGCTTTTCGAAAAATCATTATTTCTTTTAAGTTAGCTTCTCTGAAGATAAACCAATTTTATTGTTTTTATTCTTGACTTAGTCTGTAGCAAATCTTCTTTGCAGACAAGAAAACGTGTCTGACAGAAAAACTATCCTGACGTTTCTTTGCTGTTTTAAAGTTACACATTTAAAAGTAAAAAATGTCAAACATCATTAAATAACTCGTAACTTTATTTCATATTTTGCAAAACTTTTAAGCAATCAATTCTTTTTTGTACATTTTACTTATATGGTATTTGATTCAACTTCTACCAGATTTCACGTGTCTAACCGGAGACAAAAACGCTCCCTTTTTTGTTGATATTCGCGCGATTGGAATAGGTACGTGTAGCGTTCGACACTTTTCTTCGCGTTTTTCGTTCACTGTTTAAATTTTATATTAAATCATTTGTACATTAAAAATTAACAAGAATAGATCTACCCGATGCAATGTGTTCTGTTACAGTTGAAAAATTCCACGAAAACGTAAACAAACTCTATCAGTTGTCAAACTCAAAGGTCCTTAAATGACAAATTTTCCTTTGAAGCAAATTGATGTCGTTTTCGATTTGGCTTTTCAGATTTTGATCTGAGATTTCAGATTTCGGCTGCCAAATCGAACATAAAATCTGAATTTTATTGGTTCTTGTATGTATTGAGTTGGCCACAAAAAATATTTTTTTTCACTTGCACTAGAAATCCATTTAAATTAATTTTTACACATTTATAATAACTCATTTCGAAATAATCCTTTCCATACTCCATACTCCTTTCCATACTCCATACTCGAAAAAATAATAATTCAGTCAAAAAAGCAATAATTCCAAAGATAAACAACTCGTAACCGCCATCCACATTGGTATTAGTGAAAGTATGTGTGAAATCTGAGAAAAAATTGAGATTTCGCAAGACAGAGTCAGATCAAAAAAAAGATTGATTTTTTTGGCAAATCGAACATGAAAAGCAATCTCGATAAAAAAAAACTTGATTTTTTCTGGAAAAATTTATCTTTTTGCCAAATCGAAAGCGACATGAGATTCACAAAAGTGCTCTGATTGTACCTACCCATCGAACATAAAAAGTGACCTTGAGGCAAAAAAAAAAGGTTTACTCCTTGAAACTACTATACACTGCTTTTTCAATCTAAGTATTGTCTACGAAAAAGTATGTCCTCCATTCGGATTATCGAGTTAGATCTGTACGTTTTGATTTCGAGCATAACGTTCAATCACTTAAGCTTTAAAAACAGTATACTTTGTCAACTGGGCAACCCCTGATTGCGTCCACTGTGCATAATAGTTCCTCGTCGTTTCCATCACCATTCTTATTGTTTTTTTATGTTCTATCCTTCTCTGTTCCACTGACAACTTTATAGTGATAGTGGTTTTTTTTTATATGAAAAGTGCATTTTAGCTAAATATAGTTAGTATGTGCTGATGTGCCTCTCGATGGTACTGCTGCTGGCTGGCCGATGAAGAAGAAGAAATCTATGTTACAATGTTAAAGCATAAATCAATAGGTGGCTGCTGTTGTAGTGCCTTCTTGTAATGTGCGAAAAATATTTTTTGCATTAAAACGTTTTGCTTTAAAGTTATTAAATAAACAAAAAAAGTCCAGAATTTTGGGGAAAACTTTAAATTTAATGTCGAGAAAGCAGTTTGGTAAAGAAACCGATTCGAGATCCGTTCATGGTGAATCGTAGTGATATGATAAATTACCCGGTGGTGCTTTCTTCCTCAAAGAGAATATAATCGCCATGGTACGACTTTTTTGCTTATTACTTTTATGTTCCTTTTTGTGGGTTTGCGTGAGTTTTCTGATTTTTTTCTGAGGAAGTTTTTGAAAACTCGTTTCGAGGAAGCACGGACTGGGCGTGGTGAAGTTTGCACTTGCATAAAATTTCGATAATCATAACATGATTTTGTGGACCCACCTCAAATCCCTTTCTAATTAGAACAGGTGTCTCTTTTGTTATAGATTTATTTATGCAAAGAATTCCTTGGGACAACCATTTGTTGTAGTATGCCGGTATTATCGTTGTATCGATATGGTGTCTGGCTGGCATCGAATTCTCCTATCTAACTCGAAGTTTAATATTTTAAATGATAATATATTTTTTTTTTGCAGGCGCACTTAAACATAAAACACTATGCATCGATCCTTGAAACCACACCCACAAGCTAAAAAGGTTGCACCACCTGCTATACCATCGGATCATTATCAAACCACTTCGCTATTTACGAAGCCGGAGAATAGTGGCATGGTGTCATCACCATCCATTGAAGAAGGCGGCTTTAATTTACCCAGAGAAAGCTCTGCAGCAATCAGGATTAAAGGTTTGTTTTCACAGTCTGCTCTGCAGTTTACAATGTGGTGCACATTAGCACAAACATTCAACTAGACCAGCGTTTCCCAAAGTGTGCTCCGCGGAGCACTTGGTGCTCCGCGAAGGATATCCTGGTGCTCCGCGGCAAAATAAAAAAAAACCAAACAGGCACATTATTCTCACTAGATATTGAATTCCTTATGTTCTTTAATTAACATTGTTCATGTTTTTTTCGTTGATGTTACTTGTTTTACTTGAATTTAATAAAATATAAAAAAAAAATTTTAGTATTGCATTTTTTACACATACATAACTGCGAAAATAGCGTAAGTGTAACGAAGTGCTCCGCGAGGAATGTTTGACGTAAAAAGTGCTCCTCGACCAAAAAAGATTGGGAACCGCTGAACTAGACAATGGTTTCTGGTATCGGCCAAAATTGCAGTGTCGTGAGTTAGAAAGCCTACAAGAAATAAATTGACCAAATAGCTAAACAATATATCTGCCCAATGTGACGTTTTATTTAAGGCGCCGATATTGACTGGCATACTAAAGTCCCTTGTAGACAGCGCTTATTTCCCTTTGCTTTCATACTATCATGCACGACTAGACCCATCTCCGCCGCTTCTGTATGAAAACACGCAAATGTTACATTAAAAGCTCACTGGTTGAAGATTGAACATGTGTTTCTGACTTCTGAGTTGTGAATGTCATATAAATTTGTCAATTAAATAATTACCATACCATTCCCTCCAGCCAGTGTTGCTAAGCCCAGCGAGTACAGAGTTCTCACAGCATTTAAATAAACAAAACTGAGAACACTAATTTAACCCAGACAAAATAATTCAAACTAAACAATTTTGTTTTCTACTTTATTCAACAGATGATCTAAATGAATACGGCATGGCGAATCTATCAAAAAACCCTAATACACTAGCCGGTACCGGCACGTACGCAAATGTGCCGGTATTTTGTGCAACAATGCGAGAACCACTCACCCATAAAGCGGCAGTTTACTATCATCAACAATTGGCACTGCAAGAAGATCAAGGCATTGACCTTACGCAATCGCCGGGCCGTGATAGTCCCGGTTCATCGTCTGGTTCAGCTGGTTCTGGATCCCGACATTCGACTGCTAGCTTAGATTCAGGTCGAGCATCATCATATTTGACTGGTGGTGGTGCTTCTATACGTGGTGGACCACTTTCTAGCCCACGTTGTAGTAGTGTGAGCTCATGCTCAATTGGGAGTGTTGATCGGCAACGCAACGATGAGTTGATAGCCGATTGGTTGTTAGAGATGAAATATGAAGAATATGCACAGCTATTTATTGCCGCTGGTTATGATCTGCCGACAATTGCTCGAATGACACCAGAAGACTTAACAGCCATAGGAATTAAGAACCCACACCACCGAGAACGTATTAAGCAGAGAATTGATAAATTGCAGGTTTTGGATAATCTACCGAATTTTGTTCCGGTAAGTTTTAAATTCTTATTTTCCAAATGTAAATATAGATTTTCAAGTTATGCTTTTGACTTACTAGTACAGAAACGCAATAGTATGGGAAAATGGAAAATCAAACACCAATAGCTCTCCTGTTGCCCTGATTTTGCACATTTGATAACTTAGAATATTACTACAAATAACTCAATTTAACATCCGTTAACGGTACTCACA
Source organism: Cheilosia impressa (assembly GCA_948293265.1). Lineage (NCBI taxonomy): Eukaryota > Metazoa > Arthropoda > Insecta > Diptera > Syrphidae > Cheilosia > Cheilosia impressa. The sequence continues at coordinate 36,806,097 of OX411884.1, read as the reverse complement.
CTAGCGATTAGTTGTTTCAATTTAAATAGCAATTATAAAAACAGACATACACTATAGATATGACTTATAAAGTATAGTATACTTTACAAGGCATATCTATAAAATTGTCTATTACTCTTGGTAGTCTGTTTTCGTGAAGATCAGTGGCATAACTTATGTACGTACGCGAAATGCAGATTTGCGGTTGAAGCAGTCCAGATCCCTTACCACCGAGTTTCTAAGCCAAAAATTCCCCACCTAAGTATACGTGATAATGCATTACTAGTAGGAATCATCAAGGGGCAATTTTACGAGTGCAATATAAACTTCTTTGTAAACTTTGATAATATTGAGTTTAATAACAAATTATTGGTTTTTCTTATATAGAAGTACACACATTGCTGTAAGTAAAACGCTGTTTCTTTTACAATCAGCCTTATTCCGAGTGGTGTTTTACTTTCACGACGTTTGTCGTTTTTTGTGTCGCCCACCGCCTTACAGAATGGCAGTAAAGTTTCTCACATGACGTTCGCCGTAAGCGAATAGGTTCAACATGACCTTCAGTGACCAAATTCCAATTCCAAATTCCAAATTCAAATTGGCGTTTTTTAAATCGTCGTAAACGCCACTCGGAATAGGGGTGAATTAAAGAGTTTTTTTTTTTTTCCCCCGAGGGTAGGTGAAAATCTTCCAAAGACACTATGAGAATAGCAAGCGCGTGCTCATAGTAGTGTCAGATTTCTACTGACTAAAAACACCACCCTTTGATAAATTGTTAGATACTACAACTAAGATAAAACTTATCAAGCAATTTTTCTATAACGAAATAAAAACACTTTTGACAGGTTACTTTCCACTGAAAGATCCTGCATGTTCCGCAATTAAGACGCGGTTAATCCTTATCTTGCCAAGTCGAAAGGTTTCGTTCTTTGTAGTCGGCGCAATAAATTACTCTCATCCAAAATTTGTCGGACTGTATTGTTGATATGCCCGATTAGTCGGTTTCTATGCTTTCGCGCGAAGCTTCTAGTTTCAGCTTCGATTGTAGGAATTCCGAGATCCCTGTGAATATCGTCGTTTCTAGTATACCACGGTGCTTGGACAATTTCTCTTAGTACTTTATTTTGAAAAGTTTGTAAAATATTGGCATTTGTTTTCTTGGTACAACCCCAAAGTTGTATACCGTAGGTCCACAACGGCTTTAGCACTTGCTTGTATAAAAGCAGTTTGTTCTCGGTACTGAGCTGGGAATGTTTTCCGAGTAACCAGTACATTTCAGGTATTTGGCCTCGTTAGCAAAGGGTATTCGAGCCAAATTTAGGAAAATTGGCAAGTCATTAGTTTTCCTATATGTGAAATTTACGTGAACAGATTTAGTTTCGTTGAGGGCGATCCGCCAGTCCCTCGTCCATTAAAGAGTGGGATTGTTTTTGCTTCGAGCAATAATACACTTGTCTCACAGATTTTTTTGGAGAGTTTTCGTAAGCATAAAGATAACGATATAAAATAGTTATCTGTATATATAAAAATTAGTTGTACATATTGTGTTAGAAATTGGTGTTCTTTGTTAGGGGAAATTTTCTATGAAAGGTGACGCCAATACAAAGTTTGTATGTGTATACGGTCTTTGTATGAGTATTGGTTCATCAATTTTAGGCATTTTAGTAAACATATCTACCTTATTTGTGTGTAGTATTATGGTGCTGTCGTTCTCCGAAAGCAATCAACCGAATTTTCAATAATTTTGTGGATGTGTATGTTTGGTTGCAGCTTCAAAAATAGGAGAGTTTTTGACAATAGGTGGCGCTGTTGTCGATCTCCGAAACCACTTAACTGATTCCAATTAAATTGTATGGATCTGTTTCTGTATGGTCGGTTTCAGCTTGAAAAATAGGAGAGTTTTAGACCCAATAGGTGGCGCTGTTGTCGATCTTGCAATCAATCAACTGATTTCAATGTAATTTTGTCGATGTGTGTGGTTGGTTGTAGCTTAAAGGATAAGATAGTTTTGGCCTCGATAGGTGGCGCTGTTATTGAGATACCAAATTTTTTTTAATTCTTTCTTAATTTTTTTAATGAATACTTTTATGGGTACGCTGGACCTAGAGAATGAAATTGTAAAGTAAATTGTGTCTCGAATTTTAATTCATAAAATTAAAAAAAACTTCAGTTTCAACCAGGAATTTAACCTGAGACTCTAAAATCTATAAGGTAGGTCTTACACAAGCACTAGACTACTGAATCAATTGATTTAATTAAATCTAATTTGTAACTGAATGAAAACAAAATGCGAACAAAAAGTCTGAAAAAAGGAAACCTTGGATTGGATTGTGTGATGAAAACTTTTTAGTCGAATGAATACACTTCTACTGCGCAAATTGTCATATCACATTAAACGATTTGGTTTTTAAATTAAATTTCTTGATACAATACGATTGTAACACGACTTAATTAAACATACATTATGTATATCCACATATAGCCAGACAAGTTCACAACTGTTGTGTGGTCACAAGCACACTCTCTTTTTTCCTATACGCTACAAACGTACAATTGTTTTGCAATAAAAGCACATGTGATATTCACCCTTATTCCGAGTGGCGTTTTACTTTCACGACGTTTGTCGTTTTTTGTGGCGTTTCATTTTAGAAGACTTATTCCCTAACTTCCACGACAGGGTAAAACGTTGTCGATAAGTAGTTCATATTCCACATACAATCCACACCAGCTGATATGTGCAAATGACAGATAAATGGCGGTATCAGTTTATGGTGTTTGTATATTTGAAAGAAATTCGTAAGTTGTATCCTGAAAATTATTAGTGTAGCAATGTTTCGGAGTAGTGAAAGTGATGACGACGATAATATAAGAAAAACTGAACTCATTCGCATCCGGAAACAGATAAGGATAAAATCCAATCCATTGGATCTACCATATACAAAGTTAGGAACAAAACTTTTAAATAAATCAGTTTTTTCCATCTCTTGATGGTGGCCCTAAGCTATAAAGGATTAGAGCAATGGAATCCCATTCAACTTTGGTATCAACATTTAAGACTCCCCTTTGAAATCCCTTTGCCAGCGAAGTTTTCTTTCCATTATTTAGACCAGTCTTAAATTGTTTCTGGTTGGTTATTTTTACCCCAGAAATTAATCTAATTTAGTCTAGTCATTTGAATAAATTAGCAATTTAAGAAAGCTTACATTTTCAGCCGTTGTTCACTACTTGTCGTTCAGTATCTTGTAAACGACAAATATCGTCGTTTTTCTTTTCGTTTTGTGGCGTTCAACGCCTTACAGAATGGCAGTGAAGTTTCTCACATGACGTTCGTCGTACGCCAATAAGTTCCACATGATGTTCAGTGACAAATGGCGTTCAACGACTCAAAAACGCCTCTCGTAATTCCAAATTCAAATTGGCGATTCATAAATCGTCGTAAACGCCACTCGGAATAAGGGTGATTGTTATATGTAATTGGCAAAGATTTCAACATACATAACATTTATTTTCCCCGAAAAGCGATTATTAAGATATTCACTTAATTGATCAACAACAATTGATATTCAACAAGTTTCTGCAATGTAGTTATAGATACTACATACATACGAGATATTTTTTAATACATATTAAGTGATCAGAAAGATGAAAATGGCTTATGTTGTTAAATATAAGAAATGTGCATTTGTAAGCTCAAGCTTTAACGCCTAGCAAAGCAAAAGCGGGGGTCCGGTTAGCCTTTCAAAACAGTTTAGTTTTGAATACTATATGTACTAACAAGTTATATTCAGTACCTCTAATAATTTATTGATTTTAAATGCTTACTTCCTTTTTAGGGTTCAATCGAAGAATGGCTGCAACTGCTTCGTCTTGAAGAATACATTCAACCGCTGCTTGATCAAAACTACAAAACTGTGCGTGATGTAACGCAACTCACATGGGAAGATCTCGAAGATATTGGAATTGTGAAGCTTGGTCATCAAAAAAAAATCTTACTTGCCATTAAACGTGTGAAGGACATCATAAGCGGTAAATGGAACCCTGGCGGATCAGCGTTTCAACAACAGGTACATTTTTTCCCTAATATTCATTTGTTTACGAACACATAAGTTCAAATCAAAGCTGTAGGAATTACATGTATAAAAAAGGCTCAACAGACGCTTTTATTGCAATACTCTTTAAATTATAAAAAGAAATGACCGACCGAAATTGTACATGTTATTATTTTCTTCTGTTATTTAGAATTTGGGTTGTATTTTTTTTTGCGTTTAGTTGCTATTTAAAGTTTAAGATTTGTTCGTATTTTATTTTATTGTTTTTGTTTTATTTGATTTCATGTCTCTCTTTCTTTTTTTTATCTCTTATAATTTTTTTCATACTACAACGAACAAAACGAACACAAATGACAATGTAGGAGTATCGCAAAGTATGGCATGCTCCTTCGCAATTGCCTTCACCAACTATTGTGCCTACGACAAGAGTCTCATGGGATGATTCGAAAAGTTATGGGATTACCGATCCGTATTTTACATGTACTGGAAGTAATCATGAATGTAATGATGTGGTATTGATTAAGGTAAGTTTACAAAAATATTAGGAAAACTAGTGTTGGGCAAAATACAAAATCTTAACAATTAACCGAAAACGGTAAGGTTATTCGCAAACTGACAAATAATATTAATGGTCTACAGGTACGCCAGCCACGTGGAAAAAGCTTGGAATCTTTAGAAGACATTCACGATAACAGTACCAGGAGCCATTTGACTTTCAGTCATTACACTTCCACAGACTATGGGCATTTCACACAACCACAGGGAGCCAGAGTACTTAGTAATCCCCCTGGAAATATGGTAAGCACTTGAATTAAAGTCGATTGCCAGTTTACAAATATTTAACGTTTTGTCATTAGTCATGGCGCCGTTCGTATGACGATGGCGACATAACACCAACTAATGAGGCAGCTCGGGAGCTTATGTACGAAGAAGGCGGTGGGACATTGCCTCGTCAACGTGGAAATGCCGCTGATCGCTGTAAAGTACTTCAAAGAGCTGTACTTCAAAATATGCCTGTAGATGCACAGCATCACTATATGAATACACCAGTAGAATATGCGGTTTGCGCAGATAATGCCAGTTTGAATTCAGTAAGTAGATACGACAAAATCGATCATGACGCATTATTCGTTAAACCTGTTTTATTTATAGGCCTACCTTACTGGAAGCCCAATGTCAAATAAAAAGATTGCTCCTGAACCTCCACGCCGTCACTGTAGTATACGAAATCCACGGACTTTAAGTTCACAAGATCAACAAGTAGCAGCTGTAGCTGCTGCTGCACAAAATCATCCATACGCATCATACGCAACAGGAGCACCAACTTCGTACATTCCTTCAAACATTCAGCAACCACCACAACCAATTTATGCAAATTATGCCACTATACAGCAGACAACCGCGGAGATACACTGTGAAAAATTGCACGACAATAAGGTAATTTTTATATGTGTATATATTGTATTCATGTACTCGTACATACATGTAGATGTTATATTATCGTCACTTCCTGGGACTACTCTGCCGACCCATTTCCACTGCATTTTTCAAAATTGAGATTACCCTCAAAAAGTTTAGTTTATCAAAGCTATTTAATAAACTGCAAATTTGGTTTGAAACAGTAATGTCATTACTCAATACACACGATTTTCAAGAGATGCAAAACAAGAAATCCAAAACGTTCAACCGTCATTGAGACACCCCAATGAACATTTACATTTTTCGTTATTCTAACTCATTCGTCCTCTCTATTGAGACCTAAGTGGTGTCATCAAAAATACATTTCGAGTTGCGAAGTATTGTTCTTAACGTGTGACGTGTATTAAATAAAAAATAAATCGGCCGCAAACTATCTATGTAGAATCAAGAATCCACAACCATTTGCTTTGAAGTAGCCCTTGATGAGAGGAATATGTCCATTGTGCTGCAATTGCCACTGCCTCCTTCTGAAACCAAATACCTTTGTTCATGAAATCGTTAAGATCTTTAAAATGGTTAAAAGGTTATGAAGTAGTGTAGGCTTCTGGATACAGGCACAGGGGCCCTACTCTGAAACTCGATTCTAAAGTAAAACTTTTCGAATTCGCAAAATCGCGACTCTGTAATTCTATAAGTAAGTTATGAAATCAATATTCGAACAGCTCTAGTACTGCCAAGTTTTTTTTTGGATTCTTGGTACAAAACTGGTACTACCGTTTCCGAAAGTTAACGTCAAATTCGTTCGAATTCGCAAATAATCATTCTACATCAAATGTGTTTGCGAGAAGGTCGATTAAAGAAGTTTTTTTTTCTCAGAATGAAAGTAAATAGAAATTATAAATTAATAATTCATGAATATTTCATAAACATAGTAATATTCACGTAAGATGTTTGTTTTTTGTACCAGGGAATCATCTAAGTCCAAACACAAACGTGTCACAGTTTGAAATAATGGTGCAATATATGACCAGGCATCCAGGTTTGTCCAAGGGATATTTAAAAACACCCGAAGCTAGACAAAAATCCAAGCATTTATGGACTAATTTCATTAAAGATTTGAATGCTGAGGGTCCACCGCATCGCGATGCAGCAGGTTTGTTTTTTGTGAACACTTAGTTCTCTTGAAATTTTGTTCAACAAGTACATAAAGGCATCTTCCGAAAGGCTGTAGTTTTTAACAAAGCTGAAATAAAGTTATTTTTTTGGATTAAGAATGCCTTTAAATAAATACTCAATAGAAAAACCTTTTATCGCTAAGCTCCATTATGTTAGATTTATATCTAATCCGTCTTCGTTCAACTTGTTGAATTTTTTCCTGATTTTCATCAAACTGCACCCAAATTTGCGACACTGTCCATGTTTATTTATTATTATTTGATTGTTTTACGATAAATTTTTGGAATATTCAAAAAATAATGCGAGACTCGTTTGAATTATGTCAAACATAATGCGAGAATCGTTCGAAAATCGCAACTTTGTTGGCAAATAGTTTGGCATTACCGGCATTCGATTCTACTTTTATAGAGAGTACCATTTGAAAGTAGAATCGCAAATATCTTTCGAATAGAATCAATAGTAGAATCGAGTTTCATAGTAGGGCCCCAGTGTACAGTTGTGACGTTCGATAATGTGGCAATGATCTCTTATGTTTTAGAAGTCCGATTTGCTACAATTTTTGTTTGCTTGAATAACAAAAATTTTATTAAACGACTGTTAGCGATATGAAAAAAAAAAGATTTGTCGTTTTTGATTTGGTATTACAGATTTTGCTCTGAGAATTAAGCTTTGTGCTACCAAATCGAACATTAAATCCGAACTATTGGGTTTTGTGTGTAATAAAAAAAAAAAAATAAAAAATTATACTTGGACTAGAAATCCATTGTAATAATTCATTTTTACAAATTTATACCAACGCATTTTTAAATAATTTAGTATAAAAACCCGTTTCCATACGGGTAAAATTATAAATTCAGCTAAAAAAGCAATCCTTCCAACGACGTTACCGTCACCTGTGTCATAAACATTGGTGGAAGTATAGTATCGTATCGTATTTCGAAATCGAGATGTTAATCAATTCTGACATTACGATGATAGGGGAACTCAAGAAAGTACGTCGCAAAATTCTGTCCGTCTGTCTGTATGTCCCGAGGCCTACCTGTTTACACTTTGGTAACCTCAATATTAATGGTACTTCGCATATACAATTTGTACATCAGTTTGATTTGTTCGAAAACGGCTCTAACGATCTCAACGAAAATTGATAAGCTTAAGTAGGGGAGGTTACTTTTAAAATTCGGACATATCTCAAAAACTCCCATACGATTGTAACAAAAACTAATTTCTTAGGTATTATGGTCATTTCTAACTTAATGGCAAACTCAGTTTTTCTCTATATTGTAGTAGATTTTTTTTTTTAATTTTGTTTTCTTTAGTTTACTTGAAAACGGAAATAATGATTTTGATCAAAATGCAAACTTAGGGAAAAATTGATTTTGTCAAAATTATTTCGTCCTTCAATTCGAATCATCGAAAACGCTATTTTGAAGAACTGCTAATATCTCGAAAACCCCATTTTCGATTTCGATAAAACTTTAAAAACCAAGTAATGGTTACATCCCGAACAATAACTTGTACTCGGTTTTCGGCTAATTAGTTCAGCAATAGTATTGTTTAAACTAAACATTGCAATATTTGGTCTGCCAAATTTTACAAAAACCGCTCTAACGATTTTTATCAAAATATGTACATATTAAAGATAAAATCAATATTCAAAATAAGATCGCGTACTTAGTTTTTCTCAAAAAATCAGTTTTTTTTTTATTATTTATATTTTCCGATCTATTTTCACATATCTATGCTAAATTTTTATTATAATCTCCCTTCAGATAAAAATCCAATAACAGCTGCGAAATTTAATTTATTTACCATTTACAAATTTTAGCAAATATTACACGATCTTCTGATTCTGATCCCACTTCATTTGCACCCCCACACACGTCCATCAGCATATTCGGTTTATAACTGCTAAAGCAAACTCAAAAAAAAATCTCTGAAAACTTACATATTATATCTATGTAAAGATATCGGTCTAACACGTACCTTACTTCCAATCATAGACACTTTAAACCAGCGGTACTAATATATTTCAGTCAAAAATAAAAACATCAGTAATCACGCCTTGTACTCAAAAATCTTGTAAGTGTAAGAGCTTATATTTAAAATAGAACTGTAGACGCTTTAAAATTTTAACCATAACTTGAGATAATTGCCTGTTACTGGCAGCTGTAACTGATAAGAACTCACATTTATTTACATTTTTATGTACTGCACTTTTTCATCTGATAGGAATAACCCAAAAGTGCAGTTTATTTAACACTACATATTCCTTTTCCTATATTCTATTCACCGTTTCTTTTATCTAGCATCGGTTCTCAGATCATTACCTTCTTAATAAAATAAAAAAAACTTTTGATAAACGAGAATGTTTCGTTCGACCCTGTCGTGAATTTTATTTAGTTTATCTGTTTCCCAAATCGAAAGTAACTTAGCAAAGGGTATCTGATCGAAACGGAATTCCCATTCAAGATATTCGTTCCGATACATCTTTCGGAATAATTCTCCGATGACATATGGCTCATCTTGCAGTATTGCGTTGTACAGCGTTAAGATAGAAGCCCATTGTGATTACCCTTATATAATATACGTGGTAGTACATGCAACTTATATTTCGGATCGGTTGATGAATCTTCTTAGATGTGATAGACGTATCGTTGCTAGATCTTGCAAGCCATCAATGAAGCTCTTAGCTATGTTGAAAGCTGGTAGTACTTTTCTGTCTGCTAATATAATGTCCATTTCTGAGCCAAACGAACATGTCCAGGAACCCAGTTTATCGCTCTTAACGCCGAAAGGAACTGACTTACTTGAGTTGGTCTTGAGTTTTCCAGATTGTATTTGATCGCTTTAAGTGCTACTTGGCTATCCACGCAGAGTGTAATTTCCATTGCTGGTAGTCCCTTCGATAAGACAGTCTGAGCCGCTTTCTTAACCGCGTAGATCTCTGCCTGGAAAACGCTGCAGTGATTTGCCAGTCGATATGATTGACTGACACCTAGTTCTTCCGAGAAGACTCCTGCTCCATTCTCTGTCCTTGAGCCATCTGTGAAGATGGGGATACCTTTTATGACAGTACTCGGTCTGGTATATACAGACTTTAAATTTCTTGTCATACATTGGTTTCCTATAGTAAGTGAGTGGCATAAATCCGCTCTGATTCAATGGTTTGGGCACCTTCGACTGCGACGTTCTTAGTATAAAGCTCGATAGTTGGTAGGTTCAGCAGCGTTTCAAGGCCTTATTGTTGTGGCGCAGTTTAAAGGGTCTCCTTTCTTGAGGATCGGGCAAACAATGCTGAGGTTCCATTCATCGGACATACTTTCCTCCGACAACATTTTACATATGAGTTTGCGCATGCTCCTAACCAAGTCATCGCCTGCTGCTTTGAACAGTTCTGCGGTTAGGCCATCTGCTCCAGCGGCTTTGTTTGACTTAAGCTTAGAAATAGCTATCTTCACTTCGTCTAGGTCGGGTGGACGGTATTGTTGATCTTCATCGTCCAGGTTGAATGGTTCATTCTGCCTGACAGCGGGATTTAGTTCGTCATCGCCGTTAAACAGTCTGCAGAAGTAATCCTTCCATATCCTCAGCATCCATTGCGATTCTACTACGATGTTCCCTTGTTCGTCCTTGCAGGCTTGGGTTCGGTCTCTGTAGCCTTGGGAGGTTCTTTTTACCCTTTGGTAAAACTTCCGAACATCATTCCTGCAGTAACATCTCGCTACTTCCTCCATCGCGCGCTTCTCATGCTGTTTCTTTTTCCTCCTCAAAAGCCGGTGTTCGTCACTTCTCTTCGCGCGTAGAGCTCACGAACCGCTCTTGTCCTCCTTTGCAGCGCCGCTTTGTATGCCTCTTGTTTCGCTGCATGTGCTTGCCGGCATTCGTCTTCGACCCAGGGGTTTCGTTGCGGTGGTCGGATGAAACCCAGCACATCAGAGGCGGCATCTCTAATGGCTTTTTGGCAATGTTGCCACTGGTCTTCAATACTTGATGCTGGCTGCATAGGACATCTTCAGAGATAAAGGGAGACTCGATCGGAAAAGGATCTGGAGATTTCTTGCGATTGTAGCCGTTCGACGTCAAACTTCCTCACAGTATTTACTTGTCTTGGCGGTGTTCGGGATATCCGGAGTCGTACCTTGGCTACAACAAGGTAGTGGTCCGAGTCGATGTTGGCTTCTCGGATCGTTCGGACATCCATGGTCTGTGGTCAAGCTGGTTGACGGTTGATTGGTCTGGAGATCTCCGTGTGCCTTTGTGAATTTCGAGATGCGGAAACCGCGTACATTTCGCCCCGCCGCGAAGTCGATCAGCCTAAATCCGTTATCGGAGGTGGTGTCGTGTAAGCTGTACTTTCCGACGGTACCATCAAAAATCGCCTAAGACAATTTTAATGTCATAGCTAGGGCATTGCTCGTAAGTTTTGTCCAAGAGCTCGTAGAACCTCTCTTTGGTGTCGTCGTCTTTCTCCTCCGTGGGGGCATGCGCGCATATTAGGCTAATGTTGGCGAATTTAGCCTTGACGCGGATTGTCGTGATGCGCTCGTTTACATTGTTGAAACATAAGACTTCTTGCCTAAGTCTACCGCCAACGACAAATCCACATCCGAATAAGCGCTGTTTTTGTTGCCGTTAGCAGTCGCCATAATAGATATCGCAATTTTTCATCCTCTTTTTGCCGGGCTTATACCATCGCAATTCTTGGATGGCGGTTAGATCTGCTTTATACCAGTTTAGGGCCTCCGCTAGCTGTTCGGCTGCACGAGGTCTGTTAAGGGACCTAACATTCCACGTACAGATCAGAAATTCGCTGTCCGTACCCGAGGCTTGTTGTCGCTTCGTAACTCGTAGAGTTTTCCGTAGTCGGGCAGTTACCCCGGCGTACAATCCCCAACCTGTAGAGCCAGGCCCTTTGTTGGGCCCCTTGGACGAAAGGGGCCGGATCTTCCGGTGTCAGTTGCCCACTTCGGGGATGTGAGAGCTGCTGTTGGCCCAGAAAGGGTTCACCCGCCACCATCTCTGTTTCAGCACCCTGACTAGAGCTGAAAAATTCTCACTGACCTGCGAGCTGCAAATATGTCGGAGTAGCTCAAGTAAGGTATCTGCCAAGTTGACTGTTGCCGTCACCGTTGATTCAATCTAGTTCGTTTTCCCCGACCGCGCTTATAAGTTTTGCAAGTCAACCCGGTGGTTACCACGGGGAGGTAAAATAAGCACAATTGATGTGTATGAACCAGTTGCAACAACTGGGCATCGCCAAGTTGATGCCAATCAGTGCCTACCCTATTCATACAGCACCCAACCACCGCAAAGACTTCTAGTAGGGGGATATTATAATTCTCAATTGTATAATATGCATGCTCAAAAAGAGATTAATTAACTCAGAATTATGGGAATCGCAAAGCAAAGTGCATCTAGAGGTACCCGTAAAGGAGGGGTCCTTTCACCGCTCCTATAGGTGCTCGTGGTATAATTCTGATAGTTAAAATTTAGTGGTGCCAAAGCAGTTGCCCAAATACTATATAAAGAGCGCTCTATCCATGGTTAATACTTGGACAAAGCCAGGAATTTTATTTATCTATTAAAACTACAATTCCAAAATTTGATCTGCTTACAATTGAAGTGAATCCGCTAACAATTCTTAATAGCGCCAAATACCTCAGAGTTATCCTCGATGGGAAACTGGAACGTCCACATGAAAAACAAAAGGGAATGAGAGCATTCTTTGCCTGCAACATAATATTCAGCCGAACCTGGGGTCATAGTCCTAGAAAAGTTATATGGCTGGTGGCATGAGTTGTCAAAGATCCCGTATTGAAACCATTGCGGCAATGAGAACCAGTCCTCATCGGTGCTAGATGTGAGCAATGAGTGCCCTTCTACTAAGCCAAACTAAAAGCTAAAAAAAACAGTGAGACTGGTCAGGCGCAAATCCTATAAACAAATATACCGGCGGAAGTGTATGCTGTATGCACAGACCACACAACCATTTGCCACTTTCTTCAGCAGGAATGAATGGCAAGAAAATTAACCGATATCCATTGCATAGACTATACCCATCCCTGGATTTTAGATGGATGCACGATTTAACGCGGAAGTCTACTCCGAGAGCATTGAACTATCCAGTTTAATCAGACATCCTGACTACATCAGCAGCGTGTTTCAAGCTGAGGTACTGGCAATAACAACAGCTGCTAAACTAGCTGCAATGATAGCCGATACTACAGTAATGATTACAGGGATAAATAAGTGATAAAGGAAGCTCGATACCTGTACCATAACCAGAAAAATGAGGCCACTCTATAACAATCTGAAAACAGAGAGAATCCTACAAGGCTACAATTGAAGAAAAAATCGCTGTCCCCACTCGTCAGCACAGGCGGTGACCAGGAGGTGCATGAGGGGACACCCCATACTTCCTATATCACTGCCCAGGACTCTGCCACATCAGAAACAGAACCCTTGAAATATGTTGTTTCGAGAACCCAGAAGAACTTACAGACAGGTCTAAAAATCACTTGCTTGAATTTCTTAATGCCTCGGGATGGCTCACCAATCCGTGGGTTTCTCATAGGTTCCCATAATAATATTAATTTCTGTGATCAGTCTGAAATGCAAAATCGTAATACGACCAGCGATCGAATTGTACTGCATTTGTCCATAAATAATATAATATAACCATTTTTTCGAATGTGTCGCATCATGCAAGAAAAGTGCTCGCGGCAAAGTGTTTGCAGCAAGTTTGCTTGCTCGCAAGTAAAAAGTCCTTTCTACAAGAGCTCTCTTTGAAAGAAAGTAATACAATTTGTAATTTGAGTAATGTGTTATCCTTGAATTATATTAATGTCGATTAGTGTGGGGCGCCAATGCATTGTATTTCGAGGTATAGTTCATCTCATCAGTTGTATATAGCACACTTTGAGAGTACTGCGATATGGTAAAGAAATTGTTTAGGAAAAGTATAGGTGCTTTGGGATCTTTTGCGCTTATATTACAGCTAAGGAATACGATCATTTACTGTAATTTGAATTGAAATGATAGGAGAAAACTTTACATCCGTAAAGTTGTTGTATAGCAAACCATTACATAAGTGATCTATACAGTGAATTGCACATGCAAATGGATTATTTAAATCTTAAGCTTTTTAGCCTTGTATTCGATCATTTCGACATTGTCTTTTCCATTGCGTTAAATTGTTGGCATTCAAAAATAGTAAGCATTTCTTTCATTTTCTTTTTTAGAAATCGGTTGAATGGTAGCGCTCTTCCAGTGAGAAGGAAATGTCTTTTAGGGGGACATATTCAACAGGCTACAGTTTTATTTGCGACTCCAGATGTTCAAAATTTAGAGTAAAATTCTCTGGAAACATGTGCTGTTGATAGGAATTCTGCTTCTTTTAGCAATGGGGAGGAAATAACAATACTGTAATTGCTACCCTTGATGCCAATGTGCGTGAACAATTTAATTCAATTTTAGTTTTGTTGGGAGCAAAACTCTCACTTATTATTATTTTGGGCGAGTAAGATCGTCGTCTCGAATAGGGAGGAATATCTTCTGGGTTCTGGATCCTTATATCGGTTATGAAATTCCTTTTAGTCATGACACACATTTCTATTTTACTCCCAAAGACACCTAATTGGAATTTGTCTTATGTCGTGCTAGAAAGAAGTGTAATAGGGCATGTAAAAATTGTGCTCTAGAATTTTTTTGCTGCGGTGGTTTCCTTGCAATTTTTTTTTAAATAAGTTCTGCTTGAGAAAACCGAAAAAATTATGTCAGTTACATATAGCTTCCCCGAATCTAATGCCTGTGACACACGTTTATGGTTTCGATACTTTGGTGTCGAGATAACCCACATGTCTGTCATTGTATACAACGGTAATACCAGGTGAGCAATGTGGTTTGAGCGTGGTATCGATACAAGGGTTTTTTGTGAAGTATAACTACGTTTTTTTTTGCAGTTGAAAAATTTCACGAAAACGTGAAACTAGTAATCTGAAGCAAATCTGAGAAAAAAATCCAGATTCGCAAAAGTGCTCTGAAATCTGAAAAAGATTGCTGTTTTTTGTACCAAACTAACATAAAATTGCTCTGAGAGCAAAAAAAATGCTCTGAGAGCTTCAAATCGAAAACCAAACAAAGTCGACTAGATTGGTCTGGATGAGATGTAACCTGAACGCAAAAACTAGATTGGTCGTGAGCGTCCCTTTTTCTAAGTCAGCCGCATATGCGAACTGTCAACTTAGTACTCAGTCGCCAATTTCTCGACTAGATTCGTCGGCACCCCTCCATAAACGTCAACTGAAACAGCTTCGCCTATGACTGATTTCAGTCAATCAAAACCGAGATACATCTAGTCAGAGTTACTGAAATAGGTACTTAAACGTCCCCATTGACGATGCCATAGTATTGATACCGTAGTATCGAAACCATATGTGTGTCGCAGGCGTTAAACAATTATCCTATCCCTATTGCAGTACATCAAAATTACATAGATGAACTATGATTCCGACGATTTGATTTTCAGCTTTTGCTTTAGCTTAAAGCCCATCCTTTTATTTAAGACAAAACGTTGTCTCCTTTCAATCTAAATACGAAAGCTGTGTGTCAAGTATTAAGGAAATTCTTTTTTATATGAAAGGCCCATGTATGTCGTTATGTATGGAATATAACGGCTGAATGTCATTGGTTATGCTCGCTTTAGGTGCATCGGTCGATTACGGCTTATTGGCATAAACCTGTTAAGAAAAAGTCTAGCGAGATCAAATCGCACGATCTTGGTGCCAATTCACGTCACCTCTGCTAGAGATAACCATACCCTTAAATGCGGAATGTCATGGCGTCTGCTGTGTGGCGCGTAGCACTGTCTTGTTTGAACCTCATGTTGTCTACATGCTCTCGCATATGATGGTGATGTCCTCACCAACGTCATACTGACAGTAACTTTTGTGAATGCATTGCCACCTGGTGAACCTCGTGTGGGTTGGCATTCCATATACGGCGATTTAGCTTGTTAACATATCCATTCAACTTAAAATGCGCCTCGTCGCAAAAGATCAATTTTCTGCCAAAATTGGGGTACTCTTTCAAACGCTCCAAGACCCAGTCAACGATCAAACGGCGTTGTCTATGGTCATTAACTTTGAACTCCCGAAGTAAATAGAAGTCTACCGATTTCAACCAAACTTTCACACATCTTTGGTATATACAGTCGAACTTCGATAACTCGAACCACCACTTGCCACAAAAAAAATTCGAGATATCAAGACTTCGAGTTATCAAGTAAAATACAAAATTGATACAAATATGTACACATATGTATTTATTTGCGAATATAGGCGAGTTTTTTTGAGCTTCGATCTCAGCAAAGCAAAGTAAAGTAGAGTTTTCAGCACACTAATTACAACAACTACTGCGAGTCTCGAAGTGTCAAGTAGAGCGTAGTTGTTGTAATTGCGTGCTGAAAATCCTACTTTACTTTGCTTTGCTGAGATCGAAGCTCAAAAAAACAGGGCTTATATAAGACAAAAAAAGTACAGGAAAGGAACATATGTATTTATTATTTAAAATAGTCTGTTATACATGACTGAAAAGTATTTTTATTTTGGTGTTCAAAAAAATATAGCAAACTTGGAGAAATTTGAAAATGTTTACTCACACATACGAAAATTAGGATTTTCTACACGGTATGTATAAGGAACATTCAAACTCAGTGCCCCCGAAAGCGATGTATTATAAAACGAACTTGTTAAAACACGCAGAATTAGGGAATTCCCCTTCAGAATTTGGGATTTCCCCCTTTAGAATTCAACTTATCGAAGGTGACGCCAAATAATCTCTTCAAGTTATCAAGACATTCGAGTTATAAAGGGTGATTTTTTAGCTGGTTTGGTTTTGGCAACACTGGTTTTGACAGCTGACGTGTGTTTAGTACCTTGTGTCACTGTCAAACAGCTTCAGTTTGGTTTGCAATTTAACCATGGATCGTCTTACAAATGAACAACGCTTGCAAATTATTGAATTTTACTATCAAAATTCGTGCTCGGTTCGAAATGTTCATCGCGCGCTTTTTTATCGAAAAATTGTGTTCAGCGATGAGGCTCATTTTTGGTTGAATGGGTACGTAAATAAGCAAAATTGCCGCATTTGGAGTGAAGATCAGCCAGAAGCATTGCAACAGCTACCAATGCATCCCGAAAAAGCCACTGTTTGGTGCGGTTTATGGGCCGGCGGCATTATTGGGCCATATTTCTTCAAAGATGATGCGAATCGCAGGGTTACTGTCAATGGTGAACGCTACCGAGCGATGATAACAAACTTTTTTTTGCCCGAAATGGAAGTTCTTGACTTGCATGATATGTGGTTTCAACAAGACGGTGCCACATGCCACACAGCACGCGAAACAATGGCGCAATTGCGAGGCGAGTTTGGTGAACAGTTAATTTCACGTTTCGGGCCGGTCAATTGGCCGCCTAGATCGTGCGATTTGACACCATTAGATTATTTTTTGTGGGGGTATGCCAAGGCTAATGTGTATAGGGACAAGCCCGCTTCGATTGACGCACTGGAAGCCAACATCCATGCATTCATTCGTGAGATACCGGCCGATATGTGTGAAAGAGTATGCCAAAATTGGACTCAGCGGATGGGCTACCTGAGACGCAGCCGCGGTCAACATTTGCATGAAATTATCTTTAAACATTAAATTGCAAGGTTCAAACTATCGATTCAAATAAATATTTCATTCATTTTTTCGAATTTTTTGTGTTTTTTTTTTTTTAAAAGTTCTAAACCTCTTAAAAAATCACCCTTTAGAAGTTCGAGTTATCAAATACAAATTACATGCAAATTTTAATGTTGGCGCTATTGCCAACCAATTTTATTCGAGTTATTAAATATTCGAGTTATCGAAGTTCGACTGTATATCATTTTTGTGAAGTTTGGTTGAAATCGGAAAACGTATGCGTGTGTTGTGCGTGCGTGAAAAAACATATGAATTTCAGTACATTTGGTTGTTTTTCCTCATTATTTATATAAAAATCAATTGCTGAGGGTTAGTTGGGTAAAAACTCAAGAACACTCAACGGATTTGAATATATATTTTTTATTTTGTTTATCTTGAATCAGGGATGGTTTAGGAGAAATGAAAATTCTCAACAGGTGACGCTGTACTAAGCACATATCGTTTTTTCATCTATCGCCTTCTATGGGTATATAAAGGGTGTTTTTTTTTAGAGGTATAGAACTTCGAATTGAAATAAAACACAAGAAAATCGTTTTAATGTCCATCAATTTGGCTTTATTGGAAGGATAATTTTATGCCATTAATGCTTAAATATGATTTCGGGCACGTGGCCGCCGCGGCTGGTTCGAATAAAGCCAAGTCTAGAGGTCCATTTTTCGAGCATTTGGGGCTGTATGTCGGCAATAACGCCACAAATGTTGGCTTCCAAGTCCCCTAACGTTTCTGGTTTGTTGGCGTAGGCGAGCGACTTCACATATCCCCAAAGAAAATAAACCAATGGTGTCAAATCACACGATCTTGGTGGCCAATTGGCAGGTCCATTCCGCAAAATATGCGCTCATCGTATGTTTCCTTCAATAAATCGATTTTGACGTGCGTAGTGTGGCATGTAGCGCCGTCTTGTTGGAACCACATCTCATCCACATTCATGCCATCCAATTCGGGAACAAAATAGTCGGTTATCATGGCCAATTGCTGTGCACGGTGGCGAATCGATTCACTCGGGTTCTCTTCAACACTTTGCTCTACATCGGCAATTGTTTCTTCGGTGCGCACTGTTCGACGTCTCTGCGGATGCGTATTATCACATAGAGTAAACGTAGTGCGAAAACGATCCATGGTTAACTGAATTAATTGTTCTGATGGACGATTATGTCGACCATAAAATGAACGGAGCTTGCGGTAAACTTCGCGAACTGAACCATTATTTTCAAAATAAATTTGCACCGTTTGCAAGCGTTGTTCATTTGTCAACCTGTTCATGATGAAATGGCAAACCAAACTGAACATAAATGACATTATAGTTGCCAGATTTGACCACAAAATGTCAGTTTTATCTCTATTCGAAAAACCAACCTCTAAAAAACACTTTATATGTACATATATCACACATCTGTTGCCAATATTCATAAATATCTACTACGTAGATGGCCCATACTCGTATTTTATTATAGAATATTATCTATCATACATATATGAAAAAAAGTCGCATTGTGTTTGAACTGATGTTGCGTGCGTGAGACGATTTTGTTTTTGGAAATTTCAAATGAAAGGTGACGTCAAAAGCAAGGTTTGTATGTCTATATGGTCTTTGTAATCGTATTGGTTGTACGAGTTATATGCATTTTAGTGAACACACCTGTGTCGACCTCCGAAACCCCTCAACCGATTTAAATGAAACTTGGTCGATGTGTATGTGCTTAAAGGATAGGATAGTTTTGGTGTCCACCCGTCAGGTGGCCCTGTTCTCAATCTCCGAAACCACTCAACTGATTTCAATGGAATTTTTTGGATGGGCATATTTGGTTCCAGCTAGGAAGATGGAGTAGTCTTAGACCCGATAGGTGGCGCTACGGTCGATCTCCAAAACTACTCAACCAATTTCAATGAAATGTTATGGATGTTATGGCCCAAGTGTGCGAAGGCCGTACGGCGCATATCGCTTGGTAGAAAGAAGGGGATTTATATTGTATACTACCATTTTTACAAGATGACCACTCGCCCAAGTAGTCCAGCATACTAACCACTGAGCCACCGTGTTCACAAGTCGCAACTAATGATATTTAATGTTTTATAGCACCTTCATCGAATGTGAAGTGGGAAAAAAATTATTCGAACGGTGATTCTTACTTCCCGGGCAAACTTCGAGCGACCGCCATAACATCACCGCACGATTTTTTAAACAAAACCTCAAAACAGTCATGGACTTTATTGTTAAGCACAGTGTTTTTGGACAATCGCGTTTCTGGATGTACTATGTCGAATGCCAGAAGCAAGGATTGCCTATTACCCACATTCTGCTCTGGTTGATTTGGTTTCAACTCAATTCAATCCCAAGGGAGTTTCAGTCGTTCAATAGAGAGGTTCACCTATCAAAAGGGATGTTAATAATTTAATGAATTTTAGGCGGTATACGAAGTTCGCAAATTTATAATTTTTCCAAAAAAGTATTTATATCGACAAACAGATACGAAAACCCATAACCTATTGCAGTGGTACTGCAATATTCCACTTTTGTTTCTCTCCAGTTGTTCACGCATTTTATATTACATGTTCAGTATTCTTACTTTTGATGATTTTGCACTCACAATGTAACTTATTCGTATTTTATTTAAAATTGTTTCTTTTTTATTGTTTTATCTTTCAGTCAACATCAAGCATCGATTCCATCGACACTATTCCCTTCGCTAACGAAAACACTGGAACCATTAAGCAAAGACTACTTAATAGACAAGAGATGCCGCCACAGCAGCATCTCTCATCATCATCATCATCGTCATCATCGTCGACCAATACAATCGCCAATATCGCACATTCTTTTCATTCGTTAAAATCGTCATCATCGCTGCATGATGCTACACTAATTCGCAGCGATAGCACTGGGTCAAATGCCGGTGGAACACTGCTCTATGATGCAGCGTCCATTGACTCCGCTGTAGGTGGAGGCTCTGGAGCATCAAGTGCTGTACATCTTCGATCACCAACACTAACCTATCCTCAAGTTGGTGGTGGCGGCGGTGGGGTCCTAGTTGGTGCTGTTGCGGATTGTTCCGATTTGAGTTCCTCCTCAGGTAGTGGCGGCATCGCATATGCTGCGGACCTCGTTAGTGCCGAAGTTGGTAGTGTTCCACAAGCGAAAACCGTATCGGTGAATGTTCTCAACGATATTGGCAATATGCTAGCAAATTTGACAGACGAACTAGATGCCATGTTAGAAGAAGAGAAACGGGTGGGATTGAATATTGATAGTGAATGAGAAAAATCAACTTAATTTTGGTTAAATTTTAATATTTTTTTTTGTTTAATATTTTATTTTAATTTTATTTGGTTGTAAGTTGTCATGAAGAGTAATAAAACAAAATACTATGTAATGATCAAGGTTAATATAATCGTCTATAATGAAATGCTATTATTTTTATTACTATGCTATATATAAAAAAATATATATACAATGAGTAAATTAATCATAATGTTGAAAAATGTATTAGAATTATTATTAAACAGTTTCTATAATATATATGACAAAATGTATGTTTTTTCGTACGTTTCATTTAGAGGCATTCATTTCTCTGCTCTGCAGTTCGGAATAAATCGAGACCACTTAGCCCAATTTTACGAAGCATCTCTATCGAAGGACAACCTCATTTGCTAAGTTTCAGCGCTACAAAGCAGGACTTGTGTGACAAGGTCTTTTATAACCTGCTTAGTTCTTCAGGATAGAGCTCTACTACTTAAATACCCTCTTAGCCTAAAGATCCATGTCGCCAGAAGTTATTCTTAATTTCTGATAAGATGCTCTGACTGGAATTCTATTTAACGATTTCCTTCCACAACTACAGGTTTTTGTCCGGGATTTTCTGCCTTGGTACGTTTTTTTTTATCTAATAGAAACTTGCTATTTTGTCGAACGTACGCTTGTCTTTGTTTTTTTTTATGCACATGGTTTCGATACATGGTATCGAGATCAACCCCATGTATATCAGGGTATACCACGGTAGTACCAGGTGAGCAATGTGATTTGAGATTGGTATCGATATTAGGGTTTTTGCGTGGTATAGCCATCTCCCTAGCGAAATCAGCGCCACCATCATGAAGTGGAGAATAGTTTTACTTAAACTACCTGCCAAAAATGCTATAGAATTCATAGTATGGTGTCTATACTAGGTGTGAGTCCTGGTTTATTTTTGTCTTCCGGAGCATGCAACTGTCACAGTAGGTACCTATTGATGCTATAGGCGCAGTGACGTTTATTCAAAGGTGCGCAGGTGTTCTCTGCACACCCTATCCAAATCTATTATAATGCACTGAACTTAAGTTCATTATGAAACACATTTCTCTTTTTGTCTTTGCAATAATTTTTATTTTAACAAATCAGTATCTGTAAATGAATAGTTGATCTCAACATAAGATGTTGAAAAAGTTGTATCGAACCAAAATCCAAAACTCCCTGTATCGATACTTCCAAATTCCAATTCACATTCAACGCAACTTGGTGGTAATGAAACTCATACATCGGGGTGTTCATCTCGCTTTAGAGCACCGTCGACAGGCAAAATTGCATACAAAAAAAAAGAGAAAATAAAAAAAAACAAAAACCCTTTTCCCACAGAAATCTACCTGGCTTGGTGTTCTCCTACATCGAGCGCACCTCGTTGCAGTTCGCACTTGTAATTTCATTTTCGTTCCACTCTGACAACATAGTGTTGAAAGTTGGAACTTGGAAGTTCTTTTGTGCCTAATGTACTGGCATTGGTACTGTGTGCAGGAACAAAACAAGCACAATGCAAGATCATACAAGATGCAACATACAACAGCGAACAGCTAAAGCCAAAGTCCCGTTTCGACCCTAGTGCTTTATTCTCCTGTTGTGTTGTCTGCGCTCTGTGGTGCGCTATATAATTTGCAGAACCTGAAAGCGCAAGCTGGAATTTTGTATAATTTTTCATTCCCACTCGGTTCTCGGGTGGGTAAATATGGAATAGAGGTCGGTTGCTCGAATATTTGAAATAGCAACTATAACTGAAAAGCTACTTGCGAAACCATTTTCACAGCTGTGTTCAGCTGAAAAATTAGAAATATGTTATTTATTATGTTAGGCCAACACTACCTTCTCCAAATTTTAATAAATATTTTATTAGGAACTTTAATGAAAAAAAAAATATGAATTCAAGCTTTGATTGTGTGGTTGCCATTCTATAAGCAAAGTATTCATCGTCCTCGTAGGGTCCTGGAATAGAACAAAAAATTCACTATTTTACTACGCTAAAAAATATAGTGAACACCCTACTAAAAGCACCACGCCACGTCACTGTATAGCCGTGTTGTTTTGAGCTTCGATCTCAGCAAAGCAAAGTAAAGTAGGGTTTTCAGCACACTTATTACAACAACTACTACAAGTTTCGAAGTGTCAAGTAGAGAGTAGTTGTTGTAATTATTGCGTGCTGAAAATCCTACTTTACTTTGCTTTGATAAGTTCGAAGCTAAAAAAAAAACAGGCCTTATGGTATCAAAGCCATATGTGTGTCGCAGGCATAATAGCAAAAATCGTACCACAATTTGCGATATGTTTTGTTTTTGTATAAACGAAAAAGCGACATCTAGATATCAAAAGAGTACTCTATATGCTCCTGAACTTATGCAGCTGTTTTTTTAGCAACTAAACCATGCTACAAAATACGGTTTAATTTCGCTATGGGCAGGTAAATAAAACGCTTCATTGGAAACAGGTTCTAATCTAAGATTTATACAGTGAAATCCGAATATAGCGACGGTCAAGGGACCGGCGACATTAAGTCGTTCTAACCGGACGACGCACAAAACGAACTGAAAATTTTATATGTAAATATTAACATATCTGCATATAAGGAAGTAACGTCAATGAAAACCAAATAAACCTTTAAATCAGAAACATTTTTCTTTTAATTTCACTCAGAATAGCTATATTAGTACATGCCAATTACAACAAAAACAATATTTTAATATATGTAATTAAATACATACATATGTATGTACATAACAACTGCACCGTCGCGTAACTCTGTTGCGTAAAAACTGTCGCCTGTAGCGCTAATTGTGCTACCTATTGCTATTGCATAGAGAAAATTCAAAGAGTGGCATACTACGAACTACGATTGCTTTATATTTTTTAAACAACAACCACTCGTCGCTGTAACCGAACGATTTATTGGAAAATTACGTCGTTTAAAGCGGTTGGTCGCTCAACCCGGAGTCGCTCTAAACGGATGTTCGTTCATAGGAATTAGTATGCAAACCTAACAAGTTGTTGTGTCTACGTCGCTTAAAACGGTTCGTCGTTATAAACGAAGTCGTACTAAACGGATTCCACTGTTTTTGAATACGTCATTAGCCCTGTTTTTTTGAGCTTCGATCCCAGCAAAGCAAAGTAAAGTAGGATTTTCAGCACGCAATTACAACAACTACGCTCTACTTGACACTTCGAGACTCGCAGTAGTTGTTGTAATTAGTGTGCTGAAAACTCTACTTTACTTTGCTTTGCTGAGATCGAAGCTCAAAAAAACACGCCTATTGTAATATGACGGCAACAAATTGAAATTGTCAAATTCTCACTAAAATGCTTTCAATGAACTGATAAGCGTTTTGGGAATTTTTAACATTATTTCAACAGCCTTAATGGCGACATATTCCTATGGTTTTTTGTTTGTGAACATATATCACTCGACTCCAGCAATAGGCGTGTTTTTTTTTAGCTTCGATCTCACCAAAGCAAAGTAAAGTAGGATTTTCAGCACACATTTTACAACAACTACTGGGAGTCTCGAAGTGTCAAGTAGAACGTAGTTGTTGTAATTGCGTGCTGAAAATCGTACTTGACTTTGCTTTGCTGAGATCGAAGCTCAGAAAAACACGCCTATTGCTGGAGACTGTCTAATATAGGTCTATTAGCGTAGTTTTCCGAGCCAAGCACCAAAAATCGTAAAAGATTTTTTGATTGAGCAAAAAATCCAGGCGCAGCATTCCCTCCATGCTTATTCCAAAATGAGACCAAATTAATGCCCAATTGGTTTTTTGTCATTGTCAGTAACGAAAATTTGGTTTAATTTCGCCTTGGCAAACGGAATATGGAATGTCAAATTTTGGAAGTTTGTCCTTATTTCGTTTGGCTTTATTTCACGTCGTCCAGAGGAAATACATTTAATGCGATTTTAAAACTTTTTTTTTCAAATAATCTTTAAATGTCAAAAAAAAAAGCTGCCAGCAGCTGAAAATGTGATTTGGAAACATTTTTAATGCATTTTTTTCATATTTCTACATGAAGCGTGTTTTTTCGAGCTTCGATCTCAGCAAAGCAAAGTGAAGTAGGATTTTTAGCATACATTTTACAACAACTACTGTGAGTCTCGAAGATTCAAGTTGAGCGTAGTTGTTGTAATTGCGTGCTAAAAATCCTACTTTACTCGAAGCTCAAAAAAACAGGGCTATTAAAACTGCATTTACACGATCACGCACGCGCATTTTTGCACGAGACGTGAGTGAGAAATCCGTTTTTCCCCAGTCAATGCTAGTAAAGGAGTAAGAATGAGATCACAAATCAGACGCCTAAAGTGTCATGGATGTGCTGCCCATAATTATATAGGTACGTAAAACGGAAATAAACCCAATTTCCGGAGAATATAATTTCTGTAATCACTTGAAAATATTTCTATTTCTGATTTAAAACATCTGAAATGAGAGCGATCTTAAGTTTCAGTAAATTTAACCAAAAATGCATCAATCAGTTGTACGAAATTTATAAATAATTGTCCGCTCATCACTTCCGGAAGGCATTTTGTTTTATAGGAAAGCGAAATTTCGTGAGCCGTCGCTATAAAAATATCAACATGCATAGCTTTCCCATAATTCCTACCACGTAAACTAGATGGGCAACGAAAAAACGTGTCACGTTTTTTTGCGTGTTAGGTAATGCCGTCCCTTTCATTCACACGGCTATTTAGTATTTAGCATCCCTTTAATCTTCCGTGATAGGAATGTGTGACTGTGTAAATGCGGCATAATACAGTTGGTGTGTACGCACTCACTCCTACCGGGAATTTTCGTTCTAATTTTTCGTACTGCTCTAGTTTCATTTTAAAAGCAAAAAAAATGCAAAAAAAATTTAGTATGTAGTATCATACGGGACATTTTTAGTTTAGACTCTTAATTAGTAGTTTACAGTGACAATATTTTCCATACGAATTCCGCAATTGTGAGCTTCAGTAAGCTTTCAGATTTCTGCTGCCAAATCGAACATAAAATCCGAATTTTATTGGTTCTTGTGTGTATTGAGTTGGCCGGAATTTTTTTTTTCACTTGCACTGGAAATTCATTTCAATTGACTATACCTCATTTCGAAATAATTTAATATAAAAAATCATTTCCATACTCGAAAAATTAATAATTCAGTTAAAAAAGCAATCCTTCCAACTTCCATTGGTATTAGTGAAGGTATGTGTGAAATCTGAGAAAAATCGAGATTTATCAAAAGAGAGTCAGATCAAAAAAGAGATTGTTTTTTTTTTTTGGCAAATCGTACATAAAAACCAAACTCGATCAAAAAAAATTAACTTTTTATCAGAAAATGTATCTTCTTGCCAAATCCAAAACGACATAAATCTTTTTTTTATTGTGAAATGTTTCTTTGAAACTGTGATCTACAAGCTGAGCTACAGCAAATCAAATAAAAACAAGAAAACGAAACGAATGCGCCTCGAGACTCGAAAAGTTGCTCAGTAGTTGGTGTTCGTGTTCGCGCTTGCACGCGGCCATTACTTGTTTTCGTTGAGTCGTCATTTTGTCTCGGAATTTGTTCACTGAACGCTGACGAAAGAAACGAGTTGTTTTGTGCTTGCTGTTTGGTCGGGTCTCGGTAGAAGGTGCAATTGTTGCCTTCATTTTTGCGACTATAAATTGTTTTTTTTTGTTAATTTTTCGTGCTTCAAAGAAATGCTTGCTTCTGCATAAATTTTTCATATTAGAGATAGTGCTTATAAAGTGGAATACAAATAAAAAAACCACCAAACAGTGAATCTCAATTTAATTATATAATTTCTCAAATAATCCATAGAACTGTTTGTATTTTGCTTAGTCCTCCATCAAGTACAAGTTTTATTATCGTGAAAAGCTAATTTTAAGTGTGCCTTTGTTTTTGTGGCCTCAGAAATAACAAAAGTGGTTAGTTGTGCAATGCCTTGTTAAAGTGCGATGAGCAAAGTTACACATTCAAAGGATACCAAACGAGAATCTTTATCTGTACCCCAACGAAGAAACATGTCGAAAGAAGAGGACGGAGATCTAGATCCCCGTATTCAGGTAAGCCCGACAAGATTTTTTTTTTGTTTTTTGCCAAATGCACATACAATCATTAGAAACTTTAGCTACTAAATAAATAAAAGTGAATAAATCCTGTATTTAATGCGCACCTTATACGAAACGAGTTTTGATGGCTATAACTTGTATTCAAGACAAGCGCAAGACGAAGAAGAAGAACGATAAAAATTGTTTTTTTTAAATAAGTTTATTTCCTACCTGTCCATTTGTTGTTTGGCATTTTGGTAGTTAAATTAATCTGATTAAATCGGTCATAATAGTGTACCTTAGTTGTTACAACATCTCCTCAAAAGTGGAAATGTTCATTACGATTTTACATTTGCGCATACCGAAACAATCTGACATCGAAATTCAATTTTTATTATTAGCTAACAATATACATAGATCTATCAGGCCCAAAAAAAAGCATAACTATACATGTATAGGTTTTATAGACCTTAGGTTAGGAGTCCTATAGTATCATTTTGTTACCTATTTCCATACATTAGACTGTGCGTCATATTTGCTTTAACGACTGACGATTGGGGCAGCAGGGAACTTCCATTTATCGCAAAAAGTAAAGTAAAACAAAATACAGCCAGCTCGCTATTGTTCTTATCGATTGACGTATAAAACAAAACAAAAACTGGCGATTTAATAATTTTGTTAGTAATACATAATTCAGGAAATGACATTTTTCTAATTTGTTATTTCGGGCGTAAATTTCTAAATGCTACTAATATAGATTTATGCCGTTTAAGGCTTTCACGTGCAAAATCGCGGTTGTAATTTGTAAATACCTACACAGTCGGAAGAATGCAGCTTGCTCCCCTTATGCCTTTTTATTAGATATAAATGTGTGATACAAATATTGTGTGCTCATTAATTGCTTGAAAACAACCAACCAAACAAGGTATACAGGTACGGGGGTGGTATACATAGGTTCTTATTACATTATTCATATTTACAGCGAAACCAACATCGAGAACGAGGTAAAATTGTATCTGCGTTCAAACGTTGCGACATTTGGATTGGAATGTTCTGGTCGGCCGCGTGCTCGCATGCATATAATAGTAAAACTATTTGCACGTCTTCAGGAAATGTTATTTGTGCAGTAGGTAGTTTTCACACAGTTATGACCTCATCATAATGCGGGTGTGGTTGAACATAAAGATCGTCTGTGGTCATATTTTAAATATTAAAAAAAAAGTGTTTTTTTTTTGGCGGGAAAATTTCAATCAGCTTCGTAGAAACAAAGAATACTTTTATAAAAATATAAATACCCAAATAGAATGCAGCTGGTACATATGGAGTTATAAGCCTGGCTTAAAAAAATGCATTTAAAATAAATAACTGGGTATATTCTGTGAATTCTGTGACTACACGAATCAGACTCCAGTTACATTTAGAAATTGTTTTGTTCTTATGGGGTGGATATTTAGCATGGACATTTTCGCTTTTATGTTAGTTGTTGATATTTTATCCCGTAATGGTTGGTCTTGTTTTTCAGCCATTTGTTAATACAGCATTTTACAGTGCTATGTCCTGTCACCTAAATGAGATGTTCTCTGTTTGAGCTGGATAGCGATGTGAATAGTTGAATTGTCTCGGTGGCATAGTTCTATGGCAAAGATTTCCGTTTAAAATACAGTGTTGCACTTGTCCATGCTTGAATGGACCAACAATTTTGTATCGACATCGTATATTCTAGCCCCAACTCCTGCATCTGTTTTTGATCTATGTGTACCATATGAGAATCGCTAGCAAATGTGGGTTATGTTCTGTTCCTAGTTGTGGTGATTTGGAAACGTAACCCGTATTTCAAACAGCACAATTTCCAAATCTACTTTCTGCTGCTGAGCCATAAAGGCATTGTTGATTGCTTTAACGACTTTTTTTAGTATGATTTGTTTATGTTTCTTTTCCCAGAAACGTTGGTGAGATTTCCGCGTTTGAAACGTCCAACATTTGTAATAGAAAAATTTCATCACACCATTTTCATAACATATGTACCTACTTCGATTTACATTTACATTTGCTTTTATTGAACTTTTGGTATGTACAATTTGACTTAAACTAGGTAACAAATGATGGTGAATAGGTAATATTTAAATGTGTTGGCTCAACAACAGGGGCCCCACATAAATTGTGGTTGTCTTCTCGGATTCATAGTTGTAGTATGCATCGTTGTCTGGGTTTACCTCAGGGTGTTCAGGTCCGGGTGTTGATGCTTGTAGCTTTGTGGTGGTTGGTCATCTTGGTATTATCCTCGATTATGGGTTGTCTCGGTCGATTCGTAGAAGGGCAGGGCTGTCCTGTCTGTGTCGCTTGGGAATAACTCCTCGTTAAGCAGAGCCAGCACATGAAAGAACCATAGTACTTCGATATCCTGCAAACGTCTTTTGTTTGATTTGTCTGCTTACTTTGCATGAAAAGGAGTTTTTGAAAGCGCTCTACATTATTTTATCATCCGTAAATGTGTTTACTAAATCTTTGCGAACGGTAGCGTGGCCGAGCGGTCTAAGGCGCTGGTTTAAGGCACCAGTCTTTTCGGAGGCGTGGGTTCGAATCCCACCGCTGCCAAGCGATACTTTTTTTTGATAGTTTACTTATTGTCTAAAAAAAATTAGCTAATCTCAATCAAAACGTCAATATGTATTTGTACCTTGGCATTTTCTCGAAAACTTTATTTCAAAGAAATCGTGCGTATGTCCTATAAAGATTGTTAGGTATAACCAAAATGTTCGGTGCCGAAGGTGTTTGATTTTTACAGATATTGGAGGTCAAACGATTTCGAAAATAAAACAGTTTGTTGATAGAAAGCATCACGTTTTCACGTACGAATCAATTCAGTTGTTTCCGAAGCAAGTTTTTCGATAACTTGATACAGAATCGTATTTGTGTTCACAAAATTTTACATATTCAGCCCTATTTATCAGAATCTACTGAAACGCCATATACACGTGTATGCAGTGTATATAAATATTTATACAACCTTTATACACCATCCCGAAAATTCTTATTTATAAAAAAATGTCCCATGCATTTTAGTTATATAGGGGCTTTAGACAAAAGAAAATACCTCGTCGGTGGGGTGGGATCTTCTGCTTGTCTTGCGGACTACCGTACTTTTACATGCTTGAAAATTTTGATAAGAAAGTTTTTAAAATTGGAATGTTAAAGGGATAGAAAGAAAAAGGAAAAGGATTGTCTTGAAATTTTTGGAACTTTATCAGCCTAGAAGAAAACAGACCAACCCTATCAACTTGGTGGGTTAGCCTTCTTCCTTCCCTTTCCACACCGGTACCAAATGTGTAATGGTACATTTGAGCTAACCTCCCCATTACCCTGCTCCCGAATGAGCAGAGTACCATGGTTGTTACTTGCTCATTTTCGTAAAAAAATTTAATTGAAAAGATAAATTAATTTTCAGAAACTAGATGATAAAAAAAAGTCTAAAAAATTTTGTTGCGTCGAATTTGTTCAATATGTTTTAATATAATAAAAGAATATAAGATACAAAAAAAAATAATAAACTTACCATTTATCCTGGATGCAGTTTCACTTGCAGCTAGATAATACCGGTACCTAATATAAAAAAAAAAAAAAACTGAACATAATAAACACTCAAACAAACTCGTTCAACAATCATAATCATCATAATATTAATACGTAAACATCAAAAGTTTCGGTACACTTTTTAAGTACATATTTATTATGAAATGAGGAGAATGAAACTTTATTTGAATGGTACCGTGCCATAGATGTGCACAAACAAAAAATGGTGGATAGCTATATGTCGCCATAAAGGCTGGTAAAATTAAGTTACAAAACAGGTAATTGAAATGATTTTGGTGCATTCAATTTTTCGACGCCATAGTACTATAGCAAGTTATTCAAATATAAATCATGTAATATATATTTTTTTATTTTTTTTTTATTATTATTTAAATTCTTTGAGATTACACTCTATAGTAGACGACTTTTAAGAGAATGGAAATTTGTCTATAGTTTTGACTTATTATTTATATGGACTACTAGTAGCCAACTTCACGCATGTTCCAAAAATTCAGAGCGCAACAAATAAAATTGAAATGACAAAGAAAAATGTGTAACTGCCGTAAAATACTTTGAAAAGTCGCCTAAACATCTGAGTCTTTCCATCATAAATTTCCCAAGTTTTTCTAAGTTAATTCCAAAAAGGAAAATAATTACTCAATAATTAAATCGTAATACTACTTATGCACCTCCCTGTATAGAGTCAACAAATTAATGATAAAGCCACCAAACCCGTTAACAAAAACCAGCATCAATTATTTATGTATTTCTATAGCCTTTTCAAGTAAAGAACTTGCTTTTGTTTTTTTTAATATCGATCTTGACTGATGTCACAATTTGCAGCCAGATTGGTGAGCACTTGTACAACATTTTTCTTATAGAACTACGAAGATAATATGTTAAACAATAAATGTACCTATGTAAATACATGTATTTCGCGCATTCATATTTATATGGCTATACAAAGCTAAAACGTGTGTGTTGTCATTATTGTAATAAACAAATCAAGAGCTAACTCCGTCTGCTGGGAAACAATAACAACAAACAGGTACAGAGGAAACAAAACGTGTCTGGAAAGCTACATACATTCCATTTAACCATCCGTGTAGATCAAGAGTCAAGTAAGCTGAATAAACGAGATGGTTCGGTTGGATGGTTTGTTGAATTTGAACTACGAATGGTTGGATGGTCGCGGCTTGAAGGCAAAACTACCACGTGATTACATAAAAGGACAAACTGCATTTACCGTGGGGCTGTTGGACTTCTTTACTACTTTTCTCTTTGTTGTTTTCTAAGAAAAGCATGACGAGAGCATTGACTCATGCGACTCGTACGTGCGTGTGCACGGTGAAGTGTCATAGTCAAGTCTATATTCACAGCCAAACAAAAAGGCGGGTGGCTGTAAATAAATTGCTTTGTTTTCACTTGGACTTAATCCTTTTAAAACAAAAAAAAGTTAATAAGAAACTTATAAGTGATGTGTTCTATTCGCATTTGAGTTTCTAGGTGCGAGCAGTTAAAAAGGAAGAAAAGAAACGTAAATAAAACTAAACCTTGATCTGGAATATTATACGCTAGACGTCAAGCGGTGATTGGAACGCGGCCATTCCCTTTGTTTAAGTTTTAATAACATTTGACTGACATAAAAGTCGATTGTGACAAACACGCTCAGGAATTACATGGGTGATATGTCTCTTTCGTTTTAGCCAAGTACTGGATGATGGTATGAAAAAGCGATTTTTCATCAAATAGATAGTATAATAAACACCAGAAAACGTAAGATAGTCAATGTCAGAGACGAAGTTTTCCAAGAAAAGCAATGCATGTTTTTTGATGGTGATTTCAAAATGTGCTGTCAACAGGAAGAACATGATCTCCTCAAGAGTATAAGACGCCCGGCCGATACATTTGCTAAATTTATGCCCCTATTACCGTTAGCGAGTCGAACAAAAAAAAAGCGAATGTGACTTATTTGTATTATGGTTAGCGAATTGAACAAAATTCATTCGCCTGAACTGTCAAACCGCTGGCGAATTTAAAGTCGCCTTATTGCGGTTTGCGAATTTATAAAATATCATTCGGCTAAAACTTAAAATTTTAGCGAACAAAACTATTTGGTGAAACCTGAGGCGAATGTAACTTATGAGCTAGAGAAATGAATGAAAATTCAAGAAAAGGTATAAAACCCATTCAATTCATATTTCTACATACATATAAAGGGTGGTTAAGTTTTAAGGGCCGATGTTGATTTTAAATAAAACACAAATTATTTAGGAAATTATTGTCCTTTCTTTTTATTATGATAATATTGGTATGGTTCAATTATGTATGGAACAAAATATCGGCCAAATGGCCGCTACGACCTCGGCGGCACACCTCCATCCGATGTCGGTTATGCGTCGAATTATATCATCCTTTAGCTCTTGAATTGTTGCTGGCTTATCGACGTACACCTTTTCTTTCAAATAACCCCAAAGAAAGAAGTTCAACGCTGTCAAATCACATGATCTTAGCGGCCAATTGAAACCACATATCGTCCACATCCATATCTTCTAATTCGGGCCATAAAAAGTTCGTTATCATCTCACGATAGCGAACACCATTCACAGTAACTGCCTGACCGGCCTCATTTTGGAAAAAATACGGCCCGATGATGCCGCCAGCCCATAAACCGCACCAAACAGTCACTCTTTGTGGGTGCATTGGTTTTTCGACAATCACTCTTGGATTATCATTCGCCCAAATGCGGCAATTCTGACGAATCCACTGAGGTGAAAATGTGCCTCATCACTGAAGATGATTTTCTTCGAAAATTGATCATCCATTGTTGCCATTTCTTGCCTCCATTCTGACCATTGACGACGCATGAAATGGTCAAGAGCCTTTAGTTCTTGAGCCAATTGCACCTTGTACGCGTAAATGCAAGTCTTTATGCATAATGTTCATCAACGACGAGCGTGAGAGGTGCAATTTTTAGGCACGACGACGAGTTGAGGTGGACGGCTCTTCAGCCACACTATCGCGAACAGCAGCAATATTTTTTGCAGTACGAGCGAGTGTTTAAACATCTCCTACAGACCCGGTTTGCTAAAATTTTTGCACGATATTTCGGATAGTACGCACATTTGGGCGATTAAATTACCCGAAAAAATCACGAAGTGCGCGATATGCATTTTGATTTGAATGACCCTTTTCATAATAAGCCTGAATAACTTTAACGCGTTGCTAGATTGTGTATCTTTCCATGGTTCAAATTGAGTTTGTCTGAAATTGAGAAACGTCAAATGAAATGCAAAAAAAAACTTGACGTTTAGGTGTGGTTCACATTCAACATCGGTCCTTAAAAGTTTCAAAAGAAGCAATTTCAGCCAAAGCTATTTGAGCTCATGAAACAAAACCCAGACATAGCCAAACGGTTGGTACAATTGGGAGCTTCAAAAAAACCTAATAAAGAATATTTAATATTTAAGGCATACAATTTTTTTAGGGATTCCTTTTTTGTTGACATAAATGTCCGAATTTTCGTTTTGGTGCTGTCATTTTCGTTTTTATTATATAGGTAGCCTTTGATTTCTAGGCGAATGAATTAATTCGCCGACCATAATCTTCAAAGTGTAAAAAAATTTATGGTTGTCGATGATTAAAAGCCGACGCACGTGACTGCAGTTCTTACATACCCGGGTTGCTGAGAACAATGCAATTACCGGACTGCTGTCCTTTGTTAGAGGCTAGGGTCATGGGCTCTTGTCCCACAGGGTGGGGGTGACGAAGCAACCAAGCAAAATGGAAAAATACGCAAGTGGAATTTTTGAATGCCAAACAAGCTGCAGCCTTAAAATTAGTGGAGACCGAACAAATGAAGCATGAACAACTGTGACATTTACACCCTAATTTTATACAAATGAGCAAACAGTCGTTCTCAAAGGACATAGCATTTTAAAAAACCACACTCCTAAATAAGAATCAGCACTGATGACCTGTGCAGAGGATGAGGTAAAGGGGACAAGGAGGTGCGTGAGTAGAAGACACTTCACACTAATCTGCCACATCACATACGAGTATAGAATTTTTGGAAGACACTTTTTCGAAAACTTAGAAAATCTCTCTGACAAGTCTAAGAAAGACTTGTACACATTTTGAACAGCCTTGGAAAGGCTCGACAACCCAGTGTTATGGGTTCAACATTGATCTAAGCCTAGCGGGTGTATAGGTTTCTCCTGTCGCCGGCCCACATATCTAGCCTTACCTACTACGGTAGTTATTGATTTTTTTAGGAGGTATTGCTTGATGCATATTGTTTCCCGGTATGCTGGAACCATCCCCAAAATTCTTCATTGCCTCAGAGTGGTGTAACTTTTTCTAGCCTATATGCTTTTGGCGGATCTATGTTCTCTTTTCTTATGTTTGGATTTGCCACCTACTCGGTGCAGTTCAAGTTTTCCTTGCCCATGCACAATACAGTGGCGAGATGGTGCTCTGTTCGTGGTACATTCGAAGAATGGAGTGTTCGATTAGCTCTTTCCTTGTTGTGTTCATTAATCAAACGGTAAACATGAAAGTATAAGTGCTACGAGAATTTTTGCATTTTATTCATGCATATATGGAGAATTTTGAATTCTAAGTGTAACGGTTGCGTGTGATTGCAAAGAGAGTATGTACTATTTAAGGTTTCGCTAAATGCAAACAGAGCTAGCGCGGATATAATTTAATTTAACCTCCATGAACATTTAAGGAAACATCCATTAAAACGTTCAAAATACAGAAGAATGAAAATGTGTAGTGCACACATTATCGACTACATTTAATTACAAATTTGGATAAACTCCAAAAAGAATCGTCAAATTGTGATAGTACTAGATCTATTTGAAAAGAAAAATAACTATCTTGTAATCAGAGCGACAAGTGTGCAAACGAAACTCCACAATTAGTGCAAAATCCTTTATGCATTTTTGATGTAACAATAATTTTTAAATAAAAACTTGTGAAAATATTTTTCGCCATACTAATAATTCTTTTTAGTGTTCAGGCTAAATTTTTTGAGCTCACAGTAGCGAAATTTTTTGTGACCTACAAAATATTTAGTGTGAAGGTTAAAAATTATTATTAGTAAGGCTTTTTGTGTTTCAAATATTTTAAAGACTTAGTAAGAATTAAGTCGAAACAGAAGTTGAAAAAAATAGTAAAAAATAAAGAAAACAGTTATATTATATTGGTAGTACAATTCGTTTTTTTTTCTTAAATTAAAATATTCACTTTCGTTCAAAGCTAGAGCACGTTTCAGTTTTCACTTTTTATAAAACTCAAAGTAAAAAAAAATTACACTCGAAAGAAGTAAATTTGTATCGTCCACTGGAGGAACTGATCTGGATGTGGATAGCAGAAAAAGTAAAGCGCACTAAGCTAAGGCTCCAATTTCAAATCCATACTGATGTGTGCCTGCGAAACCTGAAAGGGGTCTACCTCCATCTCGAGAAGAATGCAGGCATATGAGATATAAGTCCGCGCTGCCTACAAGACATTTTTAAGATCCGATGGCCGCAAATTTTATCAAACGAAGATATGTGGCATATATGACAGATCAAAAACTGTTAATTGCCAAAATAAGGCAGCGGAAGTGGCGCGAAGCAGTGTCCCACCAACGTTGCAGCTTGCGGGATTAAAGAAGGTCAAACCTGATGTTAGTTTTACTGATGCCAGATAAAACAATTTTAGCACAGTTACCATAATTTAAAATCACAAAATGTATGTGTTTATTTTGTGTTTGAAATCTCAAGTCATAAATGAAATCAAAAAATCAATACTTTGTGGAGCATTAAATTGTTGAACACTCTTTCTCTATTGATGAGCCCACTAATCACATTCGGCCTTACAAATAATCAAATTCAGTCTAGCAGTTTATGCAAAGACCCCACACTTTCCAAAATCCCTTTACCAATAAACAAATATAGTTGCCAGAATATCGCTAACTGTTAATTTTCAGAAACCCATGTTTATCTCGGGCATTAGCTAAAATATATATTTCAAATATTTTGATTAAATCAAATGGTAAATGCTCTTCTCTGCTTTATCTTGTGCTTGCTTTTTGATGGTTTACCTTTTTTAATAGATTGCTAGTAACGGATGCTTAAGAATAAATTTGATATAAGTTTTTGATCTTTCCAATGCTTTCTTAAGAGCCGTCGCAAAGAGAATAAAATATCTGTTCACTTAAGATTGGACAGCTCATACCTAAATACCTACTTTTTTGTACAATTCTCAGTACCTTAGCCGGCTCAGCGCTCAGGTAGATATTTTTCTGCAACCAATTTCTTTTTGAAAAAGAAGTTTGTTTTCTGAGAATAAGAATCTCTTATGAATTATGGTTGGCGCAAAAAGATTGACTTCGCGGAAAATATTTAATACAACACAACTGTCAGTATTTAGCAAAATACACGGGAAATAATAAATTAAGGAACTTCCGGAGAACTAACAGATAGTATGTGCGAATTAAAGACAGCTACTTTTTTATTTGTTGGGAATTTATAGAGGAGAACACAGCTTTTATATAGAAGAATGTCCACGGCTTTAAATTTTTAAAAGATTAAATTGTATTAATTTTCACACTTCCAAATACTTTTGCAATTACTGCTTCGTAGCTTGGCAAATTGTAATTCAAACGGAAATTATTTATTATTATTATTATTTCTTTCAAAAACACTCACTCACTATCACTGATGATTCAAATGTGATCTTTAGAACACCAATAACAATAAGCTTTGATTTAGATCATCAGCGTTCTAAAAAACCATGTTTGGTTTATTGAATAATTTGATAAAGATCTTATTACGACATAAATTGGCTCAGAAGTTAGTCGTGACGTATTAAATAGAAAACAAAGGAAGGCGTACTAGAAAAAGTACAGAAAATTGTGTCCGATCGGACGATAGGGCATTACTGATTTCCATATGATATTTGACAGATCAGCGGATGTTATGTGCATTTCCTATTTTGAGTTTTGTTTATTGCTTATTATATGCTTCAAAAAGCCTTTGAAAGATATCTGTTGTTCAAATTAATTTTTAATTTATATATTCCTTTTTTTAGAATAAAGTCCTCGTTGTGAAATAGACCATTGACCTTGTTTGTCATAAAAACAAATTATGAAACTTAAATTTTGCAATGACAAAAAATGTAAAAGATTCTAAGAAAGTTGTCGTTTATTGGTACCGTTTCACAAAAGCTGTACATTTTTACTAAAGCTGGCAACCAGCTTATCGTCGACATTATTGTTTGATTATTAGTAAAGCCCGTATGACACAAAATTTTTTTTTTGCCTTTTTTCACGCTTTTTAAATGAAACTAGAGCAGTACGAAACATTAGAACGAAAATTCCCGATAGGAGTGAGTGCGTACACACCAGCTTCATTAATGTAGATATAAAAAAATGCATTAAAAATGTATTCAAATCCCTTTTTTTTTGTTTTTTGACATTTTAAGATTACATACCATTGACTTATTATATATGGACTGCTAGTAGCCAACTTCACGCGTGTTCCAAAAATACAGAGCGCTACAGTTTTACAGCGGAAAACAAAATAAACTTGAAACGACCAAGTTTACTTTCATTACAAATTTGCATGTAGTATGCCTATGTGTTGAGAGGGTGAGAAATAATGTAGGATTTTTGTGTTTTTTTATTCATTATTTACCAATTATGTATGTTTCTATATTTTACTTGGTTGTAGCACCTACGTAGTTCCGTAATTTATATTTTAATACTGCGATCTCAATTTAATCAAACCCTCAACACAAGCCAAGCGAATTCAATAACGAAACACAAAACAAGTGAACAGCTACCGATATTCTCATAAAAGCAAGAGGATTGGTGGGCGGTCATTAGCAACATGCTTTTTTTGTATTTAGGCCTGTGCTACCTACATTAATCTGTTTCGCTAAATATTTATTTATTTATTTATGCATAATATTTGTTTAGCTAGCTGTTCACACTTTCTTTGTTCGAATAAAAAATTGCTTGGATCATGGTCCTTAAGTGACGGCTGGATTCACTAAAAAGTCATTGGATGCATTAGATCTTAAAACTACATCCTTAGAAAGAAAAAATAAGAAAAAAGTCGTATATCTCATGATGGATAAAATGGCTATAGGTAAGCAAATTCAGTGGGATGAATTAAAAAAGAAATACGTCGACTGACTACGGCACTAATTTCAATTTCACCCAAGATTTACCTCCCGCGATATAAATATTAAGGGATTGAATGCTACATAGAAGATATCTGTACGTTTTTTATTTAGTGAGTCAATAAGTAAAGAAATTGTTATTTCGTTTTCTTTTTCAAAATAATAAAATGTTACAAAATTAATTTCAAATCACTCTTTGTAGCTTTGCTTCTTTTCAATAGATGACGCTCTTTTGTTTACACGTTACTATGGAAATGAATCGCTTTCGACAAGATGTCGCTCTTTTGTTTAAATGTTTCTATGGAAACGAACTTTTTTTTGAAAAAAAAATCGCTTTTTTGTTTACTATGGCAATTTAGACTTGACGGCGGCATGTGCTTCTTTGCCAATCCGCTGTAAAACTGTGGCGCCTGTGTTTTTTGGAACATATTTTCTCGCAGAAGTATATGAAAATGACATTTCACTAGCAGTCCATTATATAGTATGTCTATGTTACATACATATTTGAAAATAAATTCGTTTGAAAATCTGCGGTTGCTTTGCAAACAATTGCTACCCTTTTCGTATTCCACTTTTACACACCGCTGACTTTTCAGCATTAAAATGAGAAAAAAATGTAGTCTCATACGGGCTTAAGGCCGATTGGGGCGAAACTCATTCGGATCGGAGCACAGGCCCATTAATGATCAATGATTTTATCTACAGTTTGTTTTGTTAGGTCATTACCAGTTAACACTCCGCATTTTCCCTACGGCTTTCCCGAGAAGAAAATACCTAAGTAATTAGTTAATCTTCATTACTTTTTAACTTTCTAAATACAAGTACATATTCCACTTCACTTGATTCAAAGTAAGCTATACATATATTAAATTGTATCAATAATCATTATAATTGAATGATGAGTATAATACACATAACTTATTATCCACATAATGTACTCCTGTTTTTTCTTCTCTATCAAGTCCAATGCTCTCTTTATGTAAAACAATTTTCAATTATCAGCACCCGTGTTGAATGTTGACTTGCAATGAGTTTCACTTCGTTGGCACTTGTTTCTCACAGTAGACAATTGAAAAACAACTACTTTTGCATCTCTAACAGGTTCAATAATTAAATAGACAATAGTGTTAGCAATTTCCTTTTTCTGTTGATGACTTGCAAATTTATAAACAAATGAAGTACCTATGTAGATACATATTTCTATTTAAAATGTACAAGTCGTAGCGAAACTATTCATTCACTGCAAACAAGTGCTGTAAATCTCTGCGACTACAAGTACCTACCCTATAACATTGGATGTGAAATCGTTGAAATTTGTATTTAAACGCAATTAGAGTCGAAGGTTGGAATTCCAAATATGAGTACTCACACTCGATATTCGCATTGATTGTCTTTTGTTGGTACGACCAGGCATAGGAATTCCATTTTGTCATCGGTTGAACAAATGTTTACGTACATACCTGTGCATATTATGCATGCATGGATGAATATAACTTCTCGAATAGAGTTGTAGCTGTTTTTGCTTTTCCTCTTTTTGCTAAACTCACTGTCAAATAAAACTGAATTAAAACTACCGACATTTATTCATATTGCAGAGAGTTCGGAATCCAAATACTCGTAGCTTTAAACTGATTTAGGAACCAAAAAATTTGTTATGCTCCGTGTCTGCATTACCTATAAAATTGTTTGGGTTATTTACTTGTATGTGTGTACATATTTATTCTCCAAAACGTAATTTAGTTCTCTTTACTTAGGTAGGTTTTTTTTTTTTAATTACGTTGGCTTTAGTTTTGTATATTTGTTGCTGTCAATGCTTTAAACAAAAGTAATCATTTAAGTGAAATCGAAGTACCTAAGTGAATTCGCCATTTGCTATCATGTTCGCATCCCAATTTAGCCAACAAATATTTTTTTCTACCTCTTCTCATTTTATCCGTCCCATCGGAAATAATAATCAAGACTCTACGGGGCAGTCGGAATTTTCCTCCATCATTATTGTTAATATTACACAGAAGGTAATAGAACATTAACCTACATATTTTTTTTTAAATCGTGCATTCCTTGTCACGACACGATACAACGTTCAAATTTACTTCTGCATATCACGAAATTCGTGGTTCAATCGACGATTGTTGTTTTGCTTTGATTTCTTTCAGTATACGAATACACTCTTCTCCATTTATATACGTATTATAACATATACATATTGTTTGTCTATGGCGTAATCATCTAGCAGTCCCATTCTAAATTCTACGTCACTTTTTTGTATTCTGTGATGCGTTCATCATAGGTAGTGATTTTAACAAAGTACGCCGTGAATCGCCAGTGGCGCTGCTTGTTAGTGCGCTGTCGTCTTTGTCGAGATAATTTGTTTAGTGGTTCAGGTTCAAATACCGACGGGGCGTAGAAGAATTAATTTTTCTATAGGATGTAATATCTGCCCTTTGAGCTAACAATTGAATCGCTGTTCCGTATGCGGTTTTCTGTAATTGAGGGGCTATACTAAAGGGCTTCTTATCACTCCACGGGGTTGCTGTACTAAACAAATGTGCTTTGACCCCACTAACGGAATCCCACAATTTTTTTTTATGTACTCATACTTGTTTTACATACTGTCGCAATAAAGCAATAAAAATGTGTGACGATAGAACTTCAACTGAATTTCGGGCGAAAACCGTGTTTTTTCTGAATATTTCCGAAGGTGTGGTTCTTTTAACAACCCAACGATTGGAAGTCGGTTTCGTGTGAAACGACTTTAACGATCGTTTTGAAAACCGAAATATGTATGGCAAAACTTGTGTTTTCGATGAAGTTTTGGAGTGTTTTCGCGAAAACCTGGTTTTTGGCTCGGTGTGAAAAGAGTATTATGTCAGAGAAGTATCAGTTTTACCTTTATCCCAGGTCGTTTCGCGCGTGTTTACAGAATAATAACAAAAGGGATTCAGATTGTGTCCATAGTGTTTATTTGTTTTGACAAATGCGTCAAGAAATTATTTTATTTTTTGGTTTACGATATCGTATCCTTTGCTGTTTTTAAAGAAACGCATTCTGTGGATCCAATTTTGGGACTACTTCCCATCGAATGGGCTGAATATTGGGTCCAGGGTCTGAAGAGTTTGTGGCTAACTGGCACACATAGAATATTATATTGCATGAGGAGTAATCGAGCGGGATCAAATTGTGGCTGAATTCTAAGACATAAAAAAAATACGCATTGTGAATGCCAGGTTAGGAATGCTTTTGCGCTGCTTTCCATTTGTTATGCTTTGCAACTTTTGACGTTTTGAACCGATTTATATGTCAACTGTTTTAAAATATATTTCAAGCACCATTGTTTATAATATAGAAACACAATAGATATAAACACTATCCCAGGTCACTCTAGGGCAATGCGAGATATATGTATATAAATGCAATAATGCATTATTTGTCAATAAGAGCATTGCTCTGGAGTGCCCCGATAAACACAAAAAAAAAATAACGCATGTAAGGTTACCTCTGTACACTGCCACGGGAGATTTGCATATCAGCTAAATGAGCATTGCACTTGGCTAACCCAATAAATTAGCCAAAGCTAAGCATTTTTGTTGAATAGTTGTAAGGTATAAAAACAAGCCCAAAATCAGCATTATTAACACATTCCCCCACCATCTACAAATGACTGCATGTTTTTTATTTAAGAAGGAAGCAACCATCCTCATAGAATGTTTTTGGATCGTAATCATTTAATCATAATTTCAAAATTGAGCAGTACGTACATGCTCATTTTCTCTTTCTGACATTTTTTGATGACAGCCTAGACATCTTACTAAATGTGGTTGTGATCGATTTCGAAAGATAAAAATTATCAAATAGCAAGTAGTATAATCCGTCAATACGAGTAAGCACGAATGCCAATATAATGCCGATAAGCACTTTATTGGAAATTAAGAACGATACTGATCGATTGTGATCGGTTTTCGTGCAGTGGATTTGGCTTTTGCGTTTGTGTAAATTAGTGGTTTCGTTCTATAGTTATTATTTTATTTATGTAAATTTAGCTTTCACTACAATTAATTGTTTGCAAGCATAGAATTGGCGCAAAATATTAGTTTTAATTAATTCAGTTAAGCTATGTTCAGGCGATTGCCAGATCTGACAATATTGTCAACTTTGATCCAAGTCATATGCCTGGTCTTGACAGTGACGACATTTCGTCGTTTGACAAATGATTTGTTAATTTCCATTTCGACATTCATATGCCTATTTATATGCAGTCTAATCTTAGATTAATTTGACAGCTAGAGTTGGGTTTATGCTAAACTTTTCCGTTACAGAACCTTATCGATCAGATTTTAAAAGATATCCTTTTATTTATCTAACTACTCGTATTTTAAAATGAGAGTGAACTTAGCCATACCCTACTTAGGACCCATTATGATGTCCTTAATGGTGGTTAGGCGTTGCTTTTAGCGTCTGTCCTCTCCAATTAAGTCAATTGAGTTTGTACAGTCGCCCTGAATATCTTTAAAAACCTGTAAAGATCAAACAGTAAGACATTCGAAAGTTTTTGTATATCATGTAAGAAGTCTTCATGGTTCCCTCTTTCTGACTAAGACTGCACCTTTACATGATATTTTTCCATCTTCGAGACTTACAGCCCTATTCTGCTATTCATCGGGGGGAATTTTTCTTCAATTTCCACTGAACACTATTCTACTATTAATTCGAATCGAATGTGGATTCACCTCGTTAATGTCGGTAACGTCGGTTATTCTGTGCTGAATTCTCTTATTCACGTGAACGCATACATTCTATAAAATTCAGATCCGCATATCAAATGTTGCGGATTTGAAATTAAATGGTTCGTATTTCTGGTTGGTGATTGATAAAATGTTAGTAAAAATTTATTTATTGCTTGATTATTTGTTTGTAAATAAGATTATTCATTTTAAGGAGATGAAAACCAAACAGAGACCAGTTCACTGCTTTAATTTTTCATGTTTGATGATTCTCTTATTCCTGTGGAAAAAAAAGTCCAACGATATCCATACCTGTTTGTTAATATTTTTTGCTTTATTTGAAATATTAACCAAAGTCTGATAATTTTACAAAGATTTTCATGAATAGAGATCAAATTGAATACATTAATTTCAATTTTCAAAACAAAAAAAACAAAGTTCTTATGGATTTCACGAGAACAGCTGTTAACTTGAATGTCAAATTCGTTTGGATAATGTAGTTCACCCGATGGATAGCAGAATGGAAAGACAGAGTGAAAGGGAATCGAATCTACGATTCACGTGAATAGCAGAATAGGGCTGTTAATTTCATTGTTTGGTTTTTAAGGAAGTTTTGACCCGTAAGATCCCCACTAGATAATATCAAAGTATAAAGTTTGTTTTTCCGACTTGTGATTATTCTTGTCAAAGCATACCTTTCATCTATAGTTCATATGAACTTTATTTTTCACTATTTCTCAGAGATTATTGGTAGTGGCTTGATCGACCTTAGCACCCGATGATCCATTACAGACTTACCTCTGAACAGTTGGCGAAGATATGTAAATTAACAACTCTCAGTTTTGTGAATTTTTATCGTTTGTAATAAAACAATAAATGCGAAAGTTCACCTGTCATTTGGTCCATATTGCACAAAAATCGGGTTTGAAACAACACCGTAACCAGTACGACTAAAAAGATAATTTTCACTGAATATATACAAACTAAAATCCCTGTATTGGTGTATAGCCCTGACTTAAGTTATAACAAGACTGTACGAATGTAAGTTTACATTTAGAAAAAACTTTGTTATTTTTTAAAGGAATGTCCCTGTGCCATCTTCAATTATAATTTTCAAATTACATTGTTGACCGTTTGGAAAAAAACTGACTATTAAAGTTTCGTCCTTGAGTCTGGTTAATGGTTATAAATGGCTTCATCAGTTTATGGTTATGAAATGAACGAAAGAATAAGATCGAATATAATGGGTGATTTTTTTAAGAGTTAAGTTTTTCAGATTGGCAGCACTGGTTACGGTTAGTAATGGCGTCCAAACGACCATATTATGGTCGTCATAATCGATTCGTGTTGTTATCACCAAATTTACTTTGTTGGACATTAACCATCGACTCGCATGCGTACAGTGCGTACCGAAGAGAATATTGCAGTCGTAGCGTCCAATGTAATGAAGATCTTGAATTGTCAATTCGTCGCCGTTCTCAGCAATTGGGCATGTGTAACTCAACCACATAGAAAATTTTACGTGTCGATTTGGGTTTGAAAGCCTATAAAATTCAACTTGTGCAAACATTGAAGCCGAATGACCTACCACAACGTCTAACAATGGAAATGTTGAAGGATGCATTTGGTGAGCCTTGTGAGTTGGCCGCCAAGATCATGCGATTTAACGCCTCTGGATTATTTCTTGTGGGGTAATGTAAAGTCGTTAGTCTATGTGAATAAGCCGAATACGACTGAAGCCTTACAGGATAACATAACACGCGTAATTCGTGGAATACAGGCCGAAATGCTCTTAAAAGTGACGCAA
The DNA here is from genome assembly GCA_948293265.1 of Cheilosia impressa. Taxonomy (NCBI): domain Eukaryota; kingdom Metazoa; phylum Arthropoda; class Insecta; order Diptera; family Syrphidae; genus Cheilosia; species Cheilosia impressa. Next base: position 36,761,142 of record OX411884.1, on the reverse strand, counting down.
AATTGGACCTTTCGAATGGACTACATTTACATTAAGTTGTCTTTAAAACGTAAATTACAAAGGCCTATTTATCGATAACAATTTTGTAACGGTCTTCATAGTCTGGGACCACTGAGCTAGCTGTCCACTACCTGACAGGATGGATATATCGAATCCGAAAGCTCTCCTCTACCCGTATGGGAATCGCTTTTGATGATTTAGAAACGGTGGCCGAAGATTAAGTTATGGTTATGGAGAGTCCACTTAAGAATCATACACCTGCAACCCTTTTAATGGATTTAACGGGAAATTAAGAATGCATGAACTGATCATAACTTCACATAATGTAGCCTTGTGTTAAAAAATCTTAACAACCGCTTCTCATTTTCAAAACCTCTTTGGTTATATTACAGGCAAACAATTGACCTGGGTTCCTTTATAAATATTGGTATGGTACATACAACTCAAAACAATTTAAGTACAGATTGAATAGAGCGCTACATCAAGGGTTCACTTTATTAAAGAAATGTTATTAAAGCGAGTTTGTTTAACGGATTTTCTAGCATGCTTTGTAAAGCTAAAACGCGGTTCAATTTGAGTAGACTTGCAAAACCACCCAAGTTACATCTAATATTTCCGGGCTGGTACAGGTACGCTCCTTAACAAAAAGAGATCCGTAATTCAAAGATTTCACTGCGATTAGATTTTTTTGGACTTGTGATCAGCCATCACCGCGACATTGAAATTAAACCACCTTTAAGTCAAAAATATTTAGCTTGATTGATGGGTAATTTTTGCATCTTTTCCAATTAAGTTCACATATACATTTATTAGCACTGGTTTAATCTAGAATAGCAACACATATCGGGTATAACTTATTTTGTTTTCTTTCGTTTCTACAAATGCATTAATTCTTTTCTTTCTGTTAAAAAATAAAACATAATCTTTTGTCTGTGGTCAGTGTGTGTGCAACGAATTGTCATCAGGTAAAATTAGTAATCCAACGCATCTTTAAGGCCAACAAATGAACACGAGCTCCTTTGCTAGGTGCGTTTAAACAAATTCATATCCAATTCCAAACTGGAATCCATTGATTGCTTTGTCGCCTTCGTATTTCTGTATTGGTACACAATAGTTGAATTCGATTCGCGCACGTTCAGCTAGTTTAAATGCAAGTCCGATGCCGGCAGCACTTCGCATATTTTCTGAAAGTAAAACATTGCAACTGTACTGCAATTTGTTTTGTGTAATAAGGACGAACCTGTTGTGAATGAATTGAAATTGCCAACATTGTAGAAGGCATGTGTCCTGAAGTTGTTCGCTAGGCCTTTAAAAACACCACTAAATGGGAGTGGTGACCATAAATGGAATCCAGCTGACCAGTAGCTCTAAGATTAAAAAATTAAAAATAAGAAAATCTTTAAGAACATAAAAATAACTCACTTGTGCACCAATTGCAGTACCGTCGACACGAGGTCCGGCCCCGCCAAATCGAAAGCCCCTTAACGTCTGTGGCCCTCCCAAGTAGAAAAGATTACTAATTGGGAGATCTAGTGGTGATTTTGTAGGATTTACGACACCCAATCGCCCGCAAAGCTGTGCCACTATTCCGCCGATAAGGGGCACACTGACCTCAGCGTGCGTACTGTTGCTCATGTAGGAGATATTGCCACCAAGTCCACTGTATTCACATGTCGACTTAATCATCATTCCTTGCGAGGGAAAAACAGGGTTGTCTCGCTGATCGTAGGTCACGATATAACGCAAGACCGAAGCCAACCTCGGACCGCAATGCTCTCGAATCGCAAAGGGCACTGCTTTGCCTAGCAGTGAGATTTCACGAATCGACGACTCATATTGAAAGGAGTGCCGAAGCTAAAAAGCAACCAATTATTAAACTTATCAACTGTGAAATTAGATAAAACAAATGTGTCCTCACCTGAAATGGGAGGAACGTTGTGACCGATAAGTCTCCCAATAATCCCAAATTTGAATTTTGAAACGAACTTATGTCCATCCTATCAATATGTCGAAATACTGATACTGAAAATCTAAGAAAGGTTATTGAAATTCACTGCGTAACATGTTTTTACGACGCATTCGAACTTACTCAGGTCTATTTTCGAACAGCCGTGTGTGGAAAAAAGATTTCCAAAACTTAAGCGTAACTTCGTTTGCCCGCGTACTACTGTATGAACCCTGCAGTGACAAACTCTCACCTCGTCCGAATATATTAGGTATGGTCAATTCAGTTCTCAATGAGCCTTCATTTTGTCCGACTTCTGTACCAACCGACCCAACTAGTCTAGAAAGCTCTTTACCCTTAAACGTAACTTCATAGCCATTTGGTGAGGCATCTTCGCCGTGACTCACGTCGATTTTGATGCCAACGTCCTTAAAAATACCAAGTTCGTGGAGATAGGCATTTGCGCTAAAATCAAGAGTTGTAATTGTGATGTGAACACACCTAAGGGTACTTACTTCATACATTCAAGCATGACATCCTGAAAATTTGTCGCTTTAAAGAGTCCTTGGGCAGCTTTCAAAACATAGTCGTCGTGTGTTCTCGATAGACCTTTAACGATAACACGATCCACACGTGCCTTCAAAAAAATATAATACTGTTTAGTCAGAACATTTGAAACAGAGTTGTTTTTATACCGATAGTTTTGTGAGATCCACTTTTCCCTCTGAAGCAGGTGCATTTCTTTTATTGCGTGACATTTGCGTGACTGTGTTGCTTTACAAAACCTGTAAGTAAACGGAGTGCGTGTTAAAACCTTCTGAATACTTTTCTATGTTCTAGTAGGGGAAATTTTATTTTGGCTAAACTGTTTCCATTTTTCTAAACGGTCTTCTTTATTTATTGCAGATCGAATTGGAGAATCTCAACACAGCAACTGATCAAATCAACAAAATTGAGATTGAACTAGAAGTAAGTTTAACAAAATATCGATTAGAATGAATGTGGCGAAACAAAAGTATTTAAACATTTATTTAGATCACATAATTCATGATCGTTCTTTTAACTAAATGGAAATTTTCGTGTTCTAGGAAGCCAACTCAACGTTCCGAATCCTATTGAATGAATCTACGAGGCGACTAAAACTATCATCGAAAAAACTTGGAAATTGTATCGAGAAGGCACGCCCATACCATGAGTCCTTGGAAAAAGCACGGGAAGCACAAATCGAATGCCAGAAGGCGGCCGTAAAGTTTCAGAGGGCAAATGGTGTGTATCAAATACTAGTCTTTTTTTTCTTTCAAGACGTAGTGTTTTGTGTTCTTATAGAAATCCATGCAGCAGCAAAGGAAACTGTGGCTCTTGCTGAGCAACGCTTTATGTCAAACTCACATGAATGGCAGTTCGACAATGCTTGGCAAGAGATGCTAAATCATGCTACACAAAAAGTAATGGACGCTGAAAAGCAAAAAGCTGAAAGCCACGCCGAGCATCAGTTGAAGGCAAAGATTTTCAATGTCGCCGAAATGAAAGTAATATTACGTAAAATTTTCTTAATTTCAATATCATTATGAGTTTGCTTTTCGGTATGCAGGTGCAACAACTCGAAGAACGTTTTCGTCGCAACATAGCCAAGTCTCGTCCGTATTTTGAAGAAAAACAAATCTGCCAAGATCAACTGCAAACACAAAAGAACCGCATTCAAGAGCTCCAAGCACAAGTTCAATCCGCAAAACAAACGTACTCAACAGCGTTACGCAATCTCGAGCGCATTAGCAATGAAATCCACCAGCAGCGTGGGGACTTTGTTCGAATGACAACCCCACCACCGGGTCCACGTGAGCCTGGTGTTGGGGCTGAACTAGTTGCATTGCCTGATTTTAACTTGGAACTAGAAAAATGTGATCTACCATCGATGGGTAGTGAGGTGTCTATAAACACGAGTAGCTCGGTGCGCAGTGAAAGAGGCGATGGTGTAGACATGGAGACAGACAATGAAGAGGAGCAACAAATCGACGAAGACCTGGTGGAAGAGCTACGTAAGAAAGTGAAAACATTGGCAGTTCGCCCGGTAGAAGGTGGGGATGGTCAGCAGGAGCAAGACGTCTGGGAGAGCGAACTAAACGCCACGGTTGACAAGTTGGATCATTTAATGATGATGAAAGAATGCGCCGCCATGAGTAGTAAGCTAACCGATAGATTTGTTACCCCCAGACCTAAATTAGTAATGGTTGCAGAAACAAAGGGACCTCTAATAAAAATTTCACCGGCTGAGCTAAATGACGCTTTAAGTGAAACCGTATCAAGCCTTCCAGCAACTCCGGAGAAACATGCAGATGTCATTAAGAAGTTAAAAGCGCTAGAACCGCTTCCTTCGGTTAACGTTTCAATGCGTGAACTACCACTCTTGGCTCGTCTCGATACTCGGACTGGTGGTTACTCCAAACAACGCCGGAGATCACTTGATTAGGATTTGAGCATACCTTCTCCAAATAGATAGAAACAGCGTCTTATCGCTAATGCAACCATGTTCTGTTTTTCTTTGTTAGACAACTCACCACAGAATAAATACTATGACTATTTAGAAATTAAAAGTGAGCCACTGGAATAAAATGAAAGTGGCGTAGATGTTGCTATGTTGAACACAGCTTTCTTTAGATTTATTCCTTAACGATTGGTTCGTGTCTAATCACTATACTATTCGATTTAAAGAAAAAAAATAGCAGTGCAAAACAACTTTAAATAATAGAAAACCATCTTTAAGTGTTATTATTTGCAATATTTGCATAGAATAGATAGATTAGTAAAAGAAAATCTAAACAGTTCTGATTCGAAAAACAAAAAATAAACACTCCCGTTATTTTGTCTTTGTATTTAGATCACCAAAACATATATTTATATAAATTATAAGCAAAGTAATAAAGTCTTTTAAAGAAAACAACAATTAAAGATGTATTATTCTAAATAAACAAAATCGAAAAAAGAAAAACTTGTTGAATATTTATATGCATTTTACGTCTGTTATGCAAAGTAACGCAGAGATCTTTCCTTCCTTATTTGTTTTATTCAATTTAAAGTATAATCAAATATTGTATGTATGTCCTTCTTTTTTAAAATAGAAATCAAGCGCAAATTATAGTTAGTGTAACACAAAAGTATGCTGAAGATCAATTATGTGATAGAAATGTAAAAGTTTATAAAGTAATAGTTACAAACACGAATATGTTGTTCAAATCTAAAAAGGAAACAGTAAACAAATGCAAAAATAGTTATGTATGTGCACTCTTCACACATAGATACAAAAAAATAAAAATAAATACGAAACATTTCAATATAATTGTAGTGCTGGTTATATATTTTTTTAATTTCCTATATTGGCATTGGACAAATCCATACCCTTTGATTTAATTTTGAGCTGTGATACTCCGTGATATATGCAGAAAATTCGAGACCTGTATTCAATCAATGCAGCCACAACAAAAATAAAGAACTGAATGGCAATCACCGAAGCAAACAATCAATGGAAACAAATTCACCTACTTCAGATGCATTTAAGGAAAGACAATTGGCCCTACCAATAAACATTTTTAGTTTCGACTTTAGATTTTAGTAGTTTACATCGTTTACAGTGGCCATGTTTTTCATACAAATTTCGCTTCCGTGAGCTTTCGTAAATCCGAGACTAAGATCCGTTTGCTCATACGACTCTTAACGATTTAAGTTCTACTTAAATAATTATCGGCTACTTTTTATAGGGCATAAACTGTCACATAAGAGTTTATGTGGAACTTAATTCGCTATGAGTCGTATCAGCAAACGGCCCTAAAATTTGTTATTAGTACGGCGCAATATATAGAAGTATCGAATTATCTGGGGTCGAATCGCGTCGTCGATGTCGAAACAAAAACAAATTCCGTCACGTAATGCTCGTTAACGGACGACGCGATTCGACCCGTTTTATTTAAAAAAAAAAAAATAGATGGCGTAGCTTCTGACAACCATTCGTTCTGTATGAGTTTTTTTCATTTTAAGGACGAATGGAAGTGATATACAATTTTATGCCGAGTCTAAACGGTTAATTGTGAAGCTCTTTCATGACAGCGTCGCCCTAATATCGGGTTACCGTAAACGCGAAAATTCCCTTTTTGAGTTTGGTATGCAGTCTTATTGTTTTCGCCGTAGCTTTTTTCACATCTTTTATCCATTTTGCTCTATTTCTTTCAATTGCAAAGATATACAGAGTTGTTTTCACGTATATCCACCAAATTCATCAAGTTTACGTAATGTTTTGACTTATCAAATTTTCCATACGATTTAAGCACATTTTTGTTTAAGAATTGTTTTGACATACGTCCTATTGTCCTACAACGTACGCCATCAAACTTCAGTATTTTGTCAGTTTGTTTCAGTTTGTTCAGTATTGTTTTGACTTACGTGTCTGCAAATACAAGGTAACGCTATTTAATCGATTTTACTGTAACCGTAAAAAAGTATGTAATATATGCCTTTTTGGCTGATATTGGCTTGAATTTTGTTTTATTTTAACATTCTACGTAATGTCCTTTCACCAAAATCCCATTAAAACACTTTTTATTTTTAATTTTTTGGCAAAGATTACATTTAATACAACGGATGATTAGTGTCTATGTGTCCTATGTAAAGTAACCCTTTTCCTGCCTCTCCCGATTCGGTTTTTTAGACTTCTACACTTTCCCTTTCTCAATTTGATAAAAAATTATTCTTTAACAGTGCTGATGTGTTGCGGAATGTTTTTTTTTTTACCGAAACGTTGATTTGGTACTCTGCAACAATCGCCGATTTTCTTTATTGTAATGTCCCTGGACTTTACATTTTGAAACAATTTGTTTAAAGCTTAACTAATCATAAAAACAACCTGCATAATTCGGCATTGATCAGTCAACACTCTTATCACCCGTTTCATCGCTGTAACTGTTAATTGCACTTGTGCAAATAATTTTGCCACTTTGTTGAAGAGATACCTATAGTATGAAAAACACAAACTGTGCAAACATTTTTCACTAATTTATTATTGAAATAGCGTGGGCACAATTTTTGACGTATGTGTATGAGTAAAAAAAAATAAAAAAGTTGATTTTAGTGGCGTATACGGCAAACTCATTTTTTAATAACTTTTAAATATGTTAAAAACTTAAAGCGTTTTGGAATAGTTTCTTACATTTTTTGAAAGAGGACTTCTGTGTGCATATCGTTTCAAAAAATGAAAAAAAAAAATTCCAGCGGTTGGTTATCATGCTATAAGCTGTCAAAACTTTAAATGCGTTTTCCCAAAAACATTAAAATGACGTTTACGGCAACCCAATGTTGGGGCGACGATTTTTATACTCTCGAATGTTTGTCAGACGTTTGCGAAAAGCGGCACAGTGGAAAAATCATCAAGATGGAATTTTGGTTTTTTCTTTGGGAAAGGAAAAACAGGACAGAGTGTTTTAATGATCTACGACTGCCACTAGATCAAACTTTACCACCGGAAATGTACGAATTCACTTTTTTGTGCAAATATCTAATATTTTGGTTAAAGCATTGTCTTAAAATTCCTGATATCGATTCGGATAACTTTAGACATTTGCAACAAAAAGAAATATAAGAAAATACTCGACCCATTCCTTTGTTCTATGATAAACACCATAGTCTAGTGCAGTTTTCGTACAAAACATTACCTACAGCTTGATTGTTTTCGTTTAGTTGTTACCTTAGCAATCTCACTGCCGTGCTTAGTCAAATAGTTTCTGTAGACAGTTGAAAGTAACGGTAGCAATCCATTAACAGTATCCACCATTGTGATTCCATTTTTGTTGTTGTTGGCCTCTTTATAATTTATTACAAAAGGTTTTGATCTGCTGGTCTATTATAATTGTGGCCTATGATCCTTTTTTCTTTCGCCTGAACAGCTTTTTTTTATTTTTTCAGCATTAAATAGCTTAATTTTATTTCCTCTGAACACTTATCATTAAACCAAGGAGCGACCGTTTGAAGACTGTGCCCTTAATCTATTTTCGAAGGTACATCAATCGATTACTTCTAAGGGTGTAATAAAATACTGTAAATTCAAAAGTGAAGATGAGAACTTCGAATTAGAGTGGCAGTCAGTACTGGGAATGTAGAAAAAATAATTTTGCAGACTTTTTTTTAAGGCCACGGCTACCAGCAAGTATTGTCTGCTAAAATTTAGACGACGTACATCGAGGTAAGGGTACTAATAGACCTACAAGGCTGTCGGGCCTGTCAAGCTAAAGATGACTTGGTATAGAGCATCCACCAACGCTTTTCCATTTGGAAAAGCTGATAAAAATATTCATGTTTTTAGTCATTACCGTCTATAGCAGGATTAGCATTTTTATGAATTTCGATTTGACAGTAGCAAGTTTCGAACTTGTTTCTAAAGTTAAATGTGCCTAAGTCTAATTTTTCGAAAGAGGTGCTTGCTTGCAAGAGTAAAGCTTTTGGTTATCAGATCTGGTATCAAACTACAAAAAGCATGAATTTGTGAAATGGGTATTCTGGGGCTTCTGTTGGAATGTTATGCCTACTTGAAAAAGGGTTAAATATGCAAAAAACAAAAAAAGGCATGTAAAATACAGTCGTTTAACTTGTACATAATTCGAAGAAAAACATTCAATTCTTCATGGATGATATCATGCCAATTAATATTATATGAGAACATATATCAAAAATGTGTAAGAAAATGTTGTTAGCAAGAGCGGATGCACTTAGCCCCATATAAATAAGGTCTGCAGCAGTCCGTTGCGTGTTATACTACTTACATATTTTTTGTATGCAAATAATAATTAAAACTAAGAAATAAATCGCCTACCTAACCATCCAAAATAATCTTGAACAGTTGAACTAGGTTCATGATAAGTTGCAATTCATTAGGGTTGTATTAAATAATTGTATTTTATTATAGCACATGTAAATAAAACATACAATTTCTTGGAATCCCCGCTTGTATATTGTAAAAAAAACTGCATATTACATAATTAAAAAGGATTGATATCGTACCTTAAGCTTAATTTTAAATTATGTAATAATTATACCAATTATAATTGCTTCAATAATTGATCGTATAACTCCCGAAGTACATTCTTTTCCACCCGAAATTATATTAAGACTTTGGCTGAGACGGACAATTGTTCTTACCCAAAACCCGACACACAAATTTTCGAATTAGAAATTAAAACTGACTGATGGTGTTGTCAAATTTGACATTTTCGATTTCCTAATGACACTTCGAGCCTCGAAATGGTGCATTCCAATTAATGATATCATTCAGGACAAATATAGCAATGCATGTACCAAAGATAATGGAATACAGAGATGGATAACTTCTCTGTGGAAAGGCGGCTGCCTACAAGCGGTTTTCCTGAAAAATTCATGAGGTCGCGCACATTATTTGCTCATTTCTTTTCTAGCGTCTGTAAGTTCATGAATTGGACTTTAATGAAAGAATTCGCTATTCCGAAATGTGTATTTCACAATTTTTTTATTATTTTAATCGAAGAATTAACGAAAACCCAAACAAGTTCAATACGATACACAAAGCAATTGAACAGCGCGATGCCCATAAAAGCAAAAGATATGTTGGCCGGCCATTAGCAACAGGCTTTTTTTTTAATTCACAGACGGGGTTGAAATTACAAAAACAACAATATATATGTTTTTTGAGCTTCGATCTCAACAAAGCAAAGTAAAGTAGGATTTTAAGCACACTTATTACAACTACTGCGAGTCTCGAAGTGTCAACAGCGTAGGTGTAATTGCGATAAATAATTTATCATTTCAGTTTTCACAGCAGCTTTTCATTTTATCACTTCACGAATACACCTAATGCGATTCTCGAACTCATCATGATAAACAGTTGTCTAAATGTGTACTAAAATGTACTAAATGATAAATGCTGTCACCTATCCGTCATTTCTACGCTTGTTGTTTTCATTCAGTTTGTTGAGTTTCTATTTATATATTTTATAATTATAATGTCGGAATAATCATACAAATAATTATTAACAATAGGCGTCGTACAAAGGTGATTTATCAATTTGTTGTTTTGTTTTCAACAAAAATAATGTGTTCTTTTTTTTCCTAGAAATAAAGTGACAATTTTGCGACATTCCCTTTGGGATAATCATAACCCGTTCGAGGTGACTACTGAGGAGCACTTTATTCAACTTTAGGCGTGTTTTTTTGAGCTTCGATCTCAGCAAAGCAAAGTAGAGTAGGATTTTCAGCATACATTTTACAACAACTAATGCGAGTCTCGAAGTGTCCAGTAGAGCATAGTTGTTGTAAATGCGTGCTGAAAATCCTACTTTACTTTGCTTTGCTGAGATCGAAGCTCAAAAAAACAGGGCTTTTATAGATTTACAAAACATCTTTGCATGGATCTAATAAATCAATTGAAGTCATTCATGGATTCAGCTCAACGGAGAAACGCTGTAAATTTGTTAGTTTTTTTTTTTTTTTTTTTGAGTTTAAATATTTTCAACGCAGAATAAAAACATTTATGTTAATTAAAGGTTATGTACTTTTCATTGGCCAAATCGGGCCTGTTCTCAAGAAAATCGATTAAATATTGTTTTTGGGTTTCTGAAGCCCTTTGTCCCCGTTTATATTTTATATTTATCACGTTTTCACACTTCTTCACAAATGAAATTGCTGTGATAAAAAACTTATCATATGAAAAAATTCTGACATTTGTTGTAATTTTTTCATAGATCGAGAATCGAATTCAGTGTGAACTTGTGAAAACTCTTTTCATTTCACAGTATCACGGAACGGGAATCGACCCCCTGCTACATCTTCACCATATTCCGAAAACTCGTCAAAAAATGTAAAGAACGATGGAAACTTGACCCCTGGGGGTCCACCTGGACCACTTTGGGAATCACTATGGCCTATACGAACTGCCAGCTTAATACTCAGTCACGAATTTCTTGACTAGATTCATCGGCTACCCCTCCATAAACGCCAACTGAAACAGCTGCTCATATGACCGATTTTACACGCCGACTCCACTAGCGATATATCTCTTTAACTAATTTCTGAAATCTATACCACTCCGTTTTCTTTTATCTGTGCTTGGCAAATCATGTCATATAATTTAATTTCGTATCGGAACAGCAAGAGAGGTTGTAGGTGTAAAAAAATTATATTTCCAGACGAACCACTTCAAGATATAATCGCATAGAGCGATCGCTAGCATCCAATGATGAGATGAAATAGAGTGACTCCACGAGATATTTTATCCTTGATAAGCATTATGAGAGAAATTAAAACCGAGATACATCTAGTCAGACACCTGTAAGACTTACTTAAACTTGATACCTGAACTTTCCAATTGTTATGGGCAGTACCTAATCAATGTGAAGGCCTGCTAAATTTGATTTCACTGTTTTTGAACGCATCCCAAATTCGATTTCCACTGAACAGAAATTTTCTAGCAATTTCCTTAGATGCACTTATTCTAGTAGCTTCTCCGTATCTATCGCGCTGAATGCTAAACTTTTTCTTTCTTTCCCAATCTTTGTCAAGTGCGGACGAAATGGCTGCCCACAAATCGTTTAGAATTAAACAGAAATTAGCTAAAAAGCTAAAACAAAATAGATCGGTGCCTCAATGGGTCCGTCTGCGTACTGGAAACACAATTCGATACAACGCTAAGAGGCGTCACTGGAGGCGTACCAAGTTGAAGCTGTAAGGTGCCTACCATCCACGATGTTTTTGTACGAGAAGCTGAATATCCTTTTTATCCGATAATTGTACATGCAATATGCTTTCAAATAAAAAAAAGATGTTAAAAAGGGATTTTCCAATTTGTTTGATTTTTTAATAAGTGCCGAAGCTGTGTGTTTCCGTTTTGGTAAAAGTTCAAAAGTTTTCGGAACACGTGTATTTTCATTTGTGCAGATAGATTGCGAGCGTGTGCTGTTTCAGTGAATGGCTTTTGAGCCAATTCAATTGGAGTTTTATTTTGCTGTTGTCATCGCTTTGAATATCTCAAAAATTGAACAATAACACACATTCAAATTTGGTTTACGTCTATTTGCTTAGGTATATGATGTTTGTGGATGAATTTTTCAGTTGACCGGTTATGCCGCCGAATATTACTTTGGTTTTAGTCTAGTCGACATTAGTCTTTCAAGCATATAGATATACATACTAATGTCCAAGTGCAGTTGTCCAATTTCGAAGTGTGTTTCTTCCAACTTTTTACATACACCGATCCCTCCAGCATTAGCGGCTTGCAAAGATAGCAAATCAGCTCAGGGTGACGCAAGGAGAACAAGATTCCAGTAAGCCCGATCCTTAGTTAACTGCCATTTGCCCCTCTTTTCTGTTTTTGCTCGCCACAGATTTCACTCTAACGAGTTGGCGCGTTATGGTTAGGTAGTAATGTCTATTTCTATTCACTCTACATGTCCTAATCATCTGAAATGCCCAATACGACCAATTATACGTAGCTTCAAATATATCGAATACGAACAATCCTAGACTGAGGTTGCGATCTGCTCGTCCGATTACCGGCAACGCAATGGTTCTTATTCATTTTCATATCACTACCGTTTACCAAATTTTTGGATAATCATTTTTGACTTCACATTCCCTTAAGATGTCTTCCAATTTTTCATCATCGTTGTCTTTAGTTTTTAATATTAATTACACAACCAACTGTGTTTAATTTGTTGGTGCGCCCTTTCACTCCAACGATAATGGAAAATTTTAATTTGCAAATTGTTAATAAGGCTTCTGATTTGCTATAGTAAAATTAACAAATGGTCTGGGAGACAACAGTACTTATACCTAGTTTCAGCAAACCATAGAAGGTCCAATATGAGTAATTTGTCTAAAGTCTATGTCTAAGGGCCGTTTGCTGATACGACTCATAGCGAACTAAGTTCCACATAAACTCTTATGTGACAGTTTATGACCTGAAAAAAGTAGCCCATAAGTATTTAAGCAGAACTTAAATCGTTAAGAGTCGTATGAGCAAACGGCCCTAAGACATTTGTACCTACCTCGTAAAAAACGTGGGCAATGAAATGGCAGACATACTAGCCAGAAAAGGATCGGCATCGACCTTTATGATGACAAGACCATTCTGGGGACTACCTATCAGCACTGCTAAATTCCACCTTAAAACCTGGCTGAAAAACAAGACCATTCATTACTGGGGGGTTATTCCCAAATGCGCGGCGAATCGCTTTTGATGGCGGATTTGAATTTTCGTATAAGCGAAAACACTTTCCAACGTCATTTTATGATTGTATTGAAAGCGATAGGTGTTTAGGTGACGGATTGCTGGCGGATTGTTTGCGAAACTAAAAAAAATGTGGTCGAATGGAAATACAAAAATTCAAATCCGCCATCAAAAGCGATCCGCCGCGCATTTGGGAATAACCCCCCTGGACCGGCACCGAAGGTAACAGACAAGCCAAAATGTTCATGTCAATTGTTTCCCTGACAAGAACAAAAGAACTCTTAAACCTAACTAGGAGTCAGATACGTCACGGGGTTCCTCACTGGACATTGTTAGGTCACAAAACACCTCATGACTATGGGAATAACACAAGATAACACTTGTAGACTATGCAACGAGGACAAAGAATCTACAAAACACATACTGTGTCACTGTTTACGTCAACTCCATCTAGGAAAACCTTACCTGTGGCAGAGGACATACCTGACAGACCACTCAAAGATCTACTAGGATTCATCCCCAGATCCGGTATCATGTGGTTACTTGCTTCCATCTCACACAAACAATCTAATCTAATGTATTCTCCTTCTAAATCTAAGAACTTTGGTTATTTTGCAATTGTATAGCTGCAACTCAACGAAAGTAGGTACATAAGACACATATCTAACTAGTTTTCCTTTGATACATTTTTGTCCATTACTGTCGACACGACACGTTACCAACATCATTAAAATGATGTGCATTCAAGAGAGTTCAAAAGGCAGATTAAAGTTTTTTTTATTTGTATGCATTAAGACTGCAAATCGGTTTCCTAACCTTTATTATAAAATAAACTTCACATAAAACAAATCACTTTTTATTTTTCTTCGTGAATCGTGGTCCACCAAAGCTCTTGCCCTTATTGAACTTATTCTTACCAGCTTTGTTAGCAATCTTCACAGAACTTGTTTTCTTCTTTGACTTAATCTTTGTCATTTTCTGATGCCGATTTGCCTCCGATCTAAAAAAGAGATGAATTAAAGGGCCATTAACAAAAGATCTTACCTAAAAAGAGCTTACCTCAATCTCAATGCTCCACTTCTGCTGACATCTGTTAAATCATTTGTAAAGGCTGACTGTGATTTTCGTTTTGGTTTTCTTGAGCCATCGCCTCCTTTTTTTACTGTGTCCGTAACTGTGCTTAGTTTTCCTGGCCTTTTACGAATTTTAGCCAATTTCGCTCGAACTAAAGACACCTTTTCCAACTCTTTCATTGATCTCTCCCTTGCTAACTGCTCGGGAGTTTTCCTTTTTTCCTCCTTTTTCTGCTTTTTGATTTCTTTGACCGGTGGACCATCTTCACCATCGCCACCATATTCTGGTTGTTTGCGTTTGTTACCCTTACCGGGAGGACCGCTGGTCTTCGGTTTTTTCAAATCGGATTCCTCTGTTAACGATAATCTAGCTTTCTCTTCTTCCCTTTGTTTTTTTGTTTGGAACCATGAACGATTTTCCCCTTGACCACCAGCTAGCCTACGCTCGGCTTTCGACAACTGTTGCTCTGCCTTTGCCAATTGTCTTTCGGCTTGTTCTTCATCCAGGATGTTTTCTGTAAGCCATTTAAAATTAGTTTTATTTATTGCTTTTGGAGTTCAAGTACTTATTACAAAATAAAATTTTGGTTATTTTAGCTGATTGTTTTTTCAGAGGAATGGACCAAATACTGACATCATCGTTTATAATGTTTACTTACGAATTTCTGGCTCTAATGCAATCAACTTCCTGCGGTACTTTTCTATAATTTCAGGTGGAATGATGCGATTCTTCACTGAATTCTCCGCATTCTTGATTATATCCTTTACAATTTTGCGCTCCTTTTCCCCGGCCAGAGATACTGAGATACCAGCTCGGCCAGCACGGGCAGTACGACCGACACGATGAATGTAGTGTTCCGTTGTGATGGGCATAACGAAATTAATTACAGTCTTCACTCCAACAATGTCCAAACCGCGAGCAGCTACATCAGTGGCAATGAGTACATCTATCTGTTCCTCTTTAAACTTCTTTAATGATTCTAAACGCTGTTGTTGCGTCAGGTTTCCATGGAGTTCTCCAGCCCGAATGCCAAGCAGACCTAGCAAAATGTGTAAGCGATGTGCCTGCTTTTTCGTCTGCACAAATACCATGCAATGATCGTGAAATGTACGGCATATTAAACTAGCCAAAATAGGTTCCCGGTCGGCTTCTTTGTCTTCTCGAATTCGAATAAACTCTTGTCTGAGGTTAAAGGCAACTGTTTGATTGGTGTTTACAAATACTTTAACCGGTTTTTCGAGGGAAACAGCGGCCAAGTCTTTGACCTGTTCACTCATTGTGGCCGAAAAAAGCATAGTTTGACGTGTCTTAGAACACGAATTGATAATTTCCTTCATTTGTTCGGCGAAATATTCGTCAAGCATTCGATCAGCTTCGTCTAAAATCAGAACCTTAAAGATGGAATAGAGCAGTTAAGAAAATACTTGTATAAGCACGCGGCGGAAAATCAATTTTGTAATCAGGCCGCTAGCTGAACAGATAGACGGCACCATAAACCTTATCTTCTTACGGCTGTGAGGCCTCAGAGCGCAAGGATTGAATTCATCACCATATTTAATTTTTCTTATTCACAATTAGAATTTTAATAAAACTCACCTCAATAGAATCCAAACTGAAACTGGGACAATTCTTGATGTGATCTATCAAACGTCCAGGGGTGGCAATAACAATGTCAGGATTTTGTCGCAATACCAATTCCTGCGCTTTAACGTCCAAGCCACCAATAGCCAAACCTGTATCAACGCTTGTAAACTGACTTAACTGCTTCGTTACTTGATAGACTTGAGCACCCAATTCACGTGTCGGTACCAAGACAAGGACTCTTGTTATCGTCCTATTATTCATCGGCCGATATAACAAACGTTCCAGCGTAGGCAACATATAAGCAGCTGTCTTGCCAGTGCCTGTGGCTGCACACCCGCATATATCACGTCCAAGAAGTGCAATGGGAATCGTCGCAGTTTGAATTGGTGTCGGATAAATGTATCCTAGCACACCAATAGCCCTCATTAAGGGACGTGATAAGTTCATTTGGTAGAACGAAGTAATCTGCTCATGTGATTCAATTTCTTCAAATGCCATTTTCTCGTCTTCCTCCTCATCATCATCTGACTTTTTCTTCTTCTTTTTGAGTTTTTTCTCACGCATACGAAGACCATCGTGTTTTAGTTCATCTTCCGATATATCAATCTAAGAAGATACTAAATCATAATTTTATTGTTTTTAAATAAATTACTACATTTCTAACCTCATCATCATCTTCATCACTTTTCGTTCCCCCATTATGATCCGAATTTTTTAATCGAGCAGCTATTTTGTCATCAGTCTTTGTACGCGCCTTTCGTTTAACATATTTCATAAGGTCGTCCCACGTGTCCTGATTATATTCCTTTACTGAAGCAACAAACTCAAATCCTTTTTCGAATTCTTTATCTTTTTTGTGACGGAGTTTTGTTGGTTGGTACTAAAAGTTAAATTTATTATAAACCACGCACGTTTGCAGGTTATGTGCTAGACAGCTCACCTCAATTTCGGCATCCGAGTCCTCCGACAAATTTTCTACGACAGCATCATCTTCAATAGTTGTGATTAGGTCCAACGTGTTAGTCACCATTTTAGTCGACGTTAGTTAAACAAACAGAATCAAATTTCCACACGTTCTGCAAACTAAATAATATGTTTCTGAAATCTGAGTAGCTAAACTTGACCTAACACGTGAAAGATTTGCTTAGAATGAACAAATAAAACGAAATGTCAAAAACGAGAAAGAGGTGCAAAGAAAATAAAACGAGCACAACCTTGCCAGACCAGGAATTTTAATGACACTACATTTTTTCCTAATTTTTTTTAATTCTGAAAAGTCAGCGGTGTGTAAAAGAGACCAAAGGTGTAATACGAAAGGGGTAGCAATTGTTTGCAAAGCAACCGCAAATATTCAAATGAATTTATTTTCAAATTATCTTGAAATGTCAAAAAAAGCTGCCAGCAGCTGAAAAATGTGATTTGAATACATTTTTTATGCAATTTTTTTTGACGTATCTACATTCGAGAAGTTGGTGTGTACGCCGCTACGCACTCACTGAGATTTCAGATTTCTGATGCCAAATCGAACACAATAACTCTATTTTATTGGATCTTGCTTGCGTGGCTTGAGTTGGCCGCAAAAAAAAATTTTTTTTTTTTACTTTTAAATTGATTTTCACATATTTAAAATAAGACATTGACTAGATTGGTCTGGATGAGATGCAACCTGAACGCAAAAACTAGAATGGTCGGGAACGTCACGTTTTCTACGTCAGACACATATGAGAACTGTCAACTTAGTACTCAGTCACGAATTTCTTGACTAGATTCGTCGGCTACCCCTCCATAAACGTCAACTGAAACAGCTGCTCTCACGACCGATTTCGACCAATCAAAACCGAGATTCACTTAGTGAGAGAGCTGTCAGACTTACTAAACTAGATACTTGAACGTCCCCATTTCCAAATAATTTTATATAAAAACCATAGAGGAACTAAACTAGAGGGCCGACTTTCAGCACACCTACCCGATTTTCCCCGCAAATTTTGAATGACAGCCCTCTCTCGCGCGCTCTTTTTTTCCTGTCTGTGAATACGTGTATTAATGGCCGCCGGGTGGAACTATTTCCAAAAACAAACAATTTGTAAATAGATTTATAACAATAAATGTAAAAAAGCAAACGTTGATTATGGTTTTTTTAAATAGCATAATTTGTTCTCTACCCATTTTCGTCACCAAAAACTGTTCATCCATTCAAATTTCAGTTTTTTTTTCATTTTATTTGTATGAATTCTATTTTTGACAACAAAATTCATGCTGCTGCATAAAAGGGGTTGTTCCAAAAATTATGCATTAAACCCAAGCTTTCACTAGGGCATAAGTGAATTTTCTAAAATGTTTATAAACATTCAATAATTTTTTATAAGGTTTGGTGAATGTTTTCAAATTTGTTTATTTAACACCATATTTGTACAAGTTCAAAATATGATTGGAAATTCTGTAGTTTAATAACACTTACAGTGTTGAATAATGTTACTTTGGTATTTCAATCGAACGTAAAAATACATATTGTTTTGTTAATTGTTGGTATTTGCATGCTATATTTCGTTTTCTGTGCATATATTCTTTTATAAATTTTATAACAATGTATTTCGAAATGTGCACTGAATTTTTTTACAAACCCCTTTAAATTATTAATTAACAAAAACAAGTGCGTTCTTTGTGTTTTTGGAATACAAAAAGTGATCAAAACATTTTTTTATTGTTCCGAGTATTTCTTAGGTATAAATAAAGGGCGATGTACGAGGATTTTTATATTATGGCTTTTACCGGAAAAAGCCGAGCGCATAAATAGTTTAATTTGAGAGCAATATATGTAGTATAAAAAAATAAAAAAATATCGAACTTATTTTTCAATTTAGCATTATGCATACTTGGATATAATTACTGTACAAGTATGCATTTGCTAAAACTAAAAAATCTTTTTCACGAAAAAAAATAAAGGATTTTCTTAAACGGTGTTCAAATATTTTGTTTCGATATTTCGAAATCAAAACCATTAAAATCAACGAAAAAAATGTTCTTTCCTTAAAATATACAAAAAAAACTTGAATTTACAAAATCTCTTTTAACAAAAGTGAAGAAAACGTGATAGTTAATTTTTCTCTGATTGTTATTATGAGAT
Organism: Cheilosia impressa; assembly: GCA_948293265.1. NCBI lineage: Eukaryota > Metazoa > Arthropoda > Insecta > Diptera > Syrphidae > Cheilosia > Cheilosia impressa. The sequence goes on along the minus strand of OX411884.1, from coordinate 36,742,182 downwards.
AGATTTCTGCAAGATATTGACAAATTGTTATTTTATTGTAACGAAATTATAAAAGAAATTCCATTTGATTCCAACAAGTTCATAGACATTAAAAACTCTTAAATTCAACTGTGATGTGAACGCCGTGTAACTAAATGGCACAAAATATGACGAACACAGTCTCCCAATGGCGGCTCGATTGACATAAAGTTGTAACCTTTTTTTGTATAAGTATGCGTGCGGCATTAATGGCGCTCCTTTGATTTGTACAGGCACGAACACTTATGCAATTTAAGGTTACACAGGCAGCTTGTAGGCAGATTTCCCGTTTCTGCTCTCAGTTGGCCCTCTAGTTTAGTTCCTCTATGATAAAAACCAGCTATGTATCATACACATCGGCATTAGTGAAAGTATGTGTAAATCTGAGAAAAAATTGACATTTCTCAAAAGTGCCTCAGATAAAAAAAAAGATTGTTTTTTTTTGGCAAATCGAACATGAAAAGCAATCTCGATAAAAAAATTTTGTATCTTTTTGCCAAATCGAAAACGACATAAGATAACATAAATGTTTGTAGCTATAATAAAAAAATTTAATATTCAATTTTAGCACCATTACCCTTATAACAGTAGCAAGGAACATTTTGCGAAGTTTTGTTTTGTTGTTCGCAATTTCAATAGTATTCAACTACTTGTAAAATTAGTCCAGCGACATTTGAAAAATCAATAGTGCATAAAAACTATACATTTTTTAAACCTCATTAGTTGTAGTTAAAACATTTATTTATCCAAATAACTGTAAGCTTTTCATCCATATTAGCAAAACGTTTCTTAGCTTAGGTTATGTAAGGTGACTTGTCTAGAAAGACACACTTAGACAATATTAATATAGGTCATTTTTGAGAAGGTGAGGGGAAAGGGGGATGTGGCCAGAGTACTCTATCTAGGCCGGACATACAGTGGGCGCCGCCGTATTGCTTGTTTGAACACACAACCCTACAGTTACAGTATCCTACTTTAGGTGTGTTTTGTTGGTCAAAGGAAAGGTGACCAGCTGACGATTTGTCTTTGGGTATGAGGGTGAGGGTGACCGAAAACAGTAAAACCTTTCTCCAATATATTTTGACATTTCAAATCAATTTTTATATATGAACAGCAAATTATTATTTTTAGTATTCACAAGGACTTTTATTTAATTGATCAAAAACTGGGTTTAAATTCGTGTGCTCATCATGTACTTTTCTTAGACTTTTTGAGATCTATAGCTAAATACGAGTATAGATACAATTCATTGAATATTCTTTTAATGGGTGGTATGACTAAAACGTAACATTTGATTTTACTCAAAAGAAATTTTAAAATCGAACAATTTCCTACGTTTTGTGTAAATAAAATCTGATTTGAGTTAACACCAACTTTTGAAAACGACGCATACTGTGAGTATGAATACGAGAAGACAGCTACATTTCATGTAAAATGTATTTAAGAAAACAAACATTGCATACCGTTTAGCCCCTGTTGTTGAGCCAACCCATCTAAATATTAATTATTTACCTCCATTTATTACCCAGTCTTAAGTCAAATTGTATACTTATACCAAAAGTCCAATAAAAGCAAATGTAATGTGGTTTTCCATTGGTACAAAAAATCAATCTTCTTTTTCGATTCGGATCACTTTTTGCAGATCTCGATAATTTTTTAGATTTACACATACAGCCACAAATACTCACAGCTGTTTCACGTCATTTTAATAAGTTTGCTTTCAAAACAAATGCGCAAAGTTTCGTGAAAAGCAAAATAAAGAAATACAAAAAAACCAATGGATATAATAGGCGTGTTTTTTTTAGCTTCGATCTCAGCAAAGCAAACTAAAGTAGGATTTTCAGCACGCAATTACAACAACTTTGCTCTACTTGACACTTCGATACTCGCAGTAGTTGTTGTAATAAGTGTGCTAAAAATCCTACTTTACTTTGCTTTGCTGAGATCGAAGCTCAAAAAAACACTCCTAATGTTGGAGGAATTATTACCTTCATTGTTTTCCTCATCATCTGGAAACCAGGAATCATTGAAATTACTTCATTTGTATCTACAACAGTGGAAACATTTTTGAAGTCGATATTCATAGCTGATTTTTCCAAAAGCAAATGCAATGTGAACAGCTGATATTGCTGTCAAATAACGCACTAATCCATTTACAAAAGCAGATAAATTTCGTTGACTGTTCCATGAGCCGCGTTAAATCTGAGATCTGAAAAAGATTTTTGGTGGTCCCAATGGAAAACGACATAAATGCACTAATTTTTGACACATTCGAATAGCGGCGCCACTTATCTTTTACTCTGATAAATACGATTGATTGAGATTTCATAGAATTTTCAGGAAACCGGGATATTATTAAAAAATCCGGGAGACTCCCAGAATATCGGGAGTCTCCTACCTGAGGAGTTTTTGAACCCATCTTTAACCCAGACGGCCAAAGCTGTGGAGCAAGATAACACCTTAGAACAGTAGTGCCACCAAACAGCAAAATAAGTTAGCTCCAAGGTAATTTGTATTTCTATTAATCCCAAAATTTACACAAGATTTTAATTTTGCGCTAATTATTGTTCGGTATATTTTGCTAATAGCCGACCACCAATTCGTTTGCTTCTATTGTCCTCGAGCTGTCCATGTTATTTGGGTTTAGTATTAAAAGTCAGAAATAGACGAGCATTGCGAAGCAAGATTGGAAACCATCTGAGTACGCACTGCTCGTTTTAGACTGGAGAAAAGAAAAGAATTGCTCTTTCTATGTTTCTTTGTAAAAAGTGCACTTCCAGGACAATTCTTAACACGTCCGGGATATTTTTAAAGAATTGAGTTGAACTCACCAGCACTATATATTGAGCTATGTGATCTGAAAATGTACAATTAAACTAATGGCGTTTTTACTGAACATCCGAGAGATTTGACACAAAATTCAGAATTTTCTAATAGTGGTAGGTAGACACAATATGTGAAATACGTGATACAGTAAATATGAATGTTTTAATAGGCCAAAATAATATATTGCAATTTAAGTTAACATTTTGCACGCTTAATTGTATATTTTCGGATCACATACCAAAAAAAATTATTTCTATAATTAGAAATACTATAATTTCTATAATATCTGACATTTTGCCAGCGTGTGTTGGTGAGGCCAGGGAAATTCTTTAAAAATATACCGGCAACACTATTCTGTCGTGGTAAGAATTGAAATGGAACCTGGAAGTGTCCTTTTCTCTTCAATAAAATATAGAAAGAGCACTTCTAGATTTGATCTTTTGATGGAAAGGGCAATTACTTTCTTCAATCGAAAACGCCATATAATAGAAACGATAGATTTCAGTGAGATTTTAAATTCTATCTCTATGATCATAGTATTTTCTATTCCTACGTGGATATTACTTCTAGTATTGAAAGTATTAATTTGGTACGTTTCGAATCTAGAGGCTATAAATAATTCAAGAACCTTAATGAAACTGAGTTTCGTTTATTTTATGATTAATATTAAACTAATATTGAAAAGAAAAAAAAAACAAATCTAATTTTTGCTTTATTTTGTTTTATTCTCACCATAGAATGTTTGTTCATTTTGTTCGGGGTCTTAAAACTAATTTATTATTTACCATGTACAGTAAGTTAGTTTGCATATTTAAATTTTGAAAGACAATATCTTGTGTTTTCTTATATTATCACTTGGAACTCATACTAGAATAAATTATGTTATTGAGAAAATAAATAAATTCTTTCAATAAACTCTATTATAAATATTTTTGTTTAATTAGACGATATACAATAAAACTAAACTTCTTAGCTAATTTAAATTTTTATTTCTTTTATAGCTTATACAATTCATTTTTCATTTTTCTTTATTTTATTTTATTATTTATATCATATCACAGATTTTTCGAAAAAAAATTCATTCATGACATTTACTGAAAAAACGCTAACGCTTACATTAAGCGAAAAATAAATTTTAAAATATTTAAAATATTTAATATTTATATCCGATTAATTTACATGTGAAGACAATTGAAAGTGATTTTATATTATTTTACATTTATACTGCTGTCTGTTTGATAATATTTGTTTTTATTTTAGTGGGCTGGTGAACGTGAAATATTTTTTTTTATATAGAATACACAATATTTATTCTATTCAGTGAATATCTCTATAATGTAATATTTATTAATTTTGTTATCCGTTATCCGCCTCATATTCCTCTTCATACTATATCCAAATCACAATTTTTAAGTCCATTTAAATTTCCTTTTTCATTTTAATTTTCATATTTGCTTTCTATTGTTTGTTGAAAAAATAAATTATATTAGTTTTAATTGTATATTATTTTCTTTTTAATATATAAACATTTAAAATTTAAAAAAGTCTTTTCATAAAAGTTCGTTTTGCCAGAGAACGAATTTATTTTTTGTTCATATCTGTGTGTTGGTGTCTATAATACAAATTATTTAGCGGGTATAACTACTGCATTAAATTTGTGATATTCTAAATAACTATGTACTTATATTTTGTAGTTACATTTTTTCCGTTCAGAAGTTTGTTTCTTGATTAATTAACATTTACAGAACACCGATTTTTTGTCATTATTATTTAAGTTTGTAATAAAACTCATCCATTTGCATGATTTAAGATATCTTTCGAAAAGAAAATGTCTACCATACAGTTTCTCGGACAACAAATGCATGCTGATATTATTTATGTACTGTTGCATTAGTTAATTGTTGTTGCTGTTGAAGAGATGATGTCATAAGGCCGACTCTTCTCCACTATTGCGCCTATCGTGTTTTTCATCTAGAAAGTAAAATAAATGTAAAGAGTGTAAAAAATTGAATTGAAAATGTAGTTACAAAATAATGCCAGTGGAGAACACGATAACTGAAGCGGTAGAAATAAATAACGGATGATTATTGGGGGTAGGGCCCAAACATATTTTGCTATGGGAGGGGGGTTCATCTCTCTCAAAAATTAGAACCCATTAAACGAACTGGATTTTAGTGTTCGAATGAGAATGGATAGGAGCCGGGATCATTTTATGTCAATTTGGCACTGAAGTACGTACCTTATTTCAGAATTTTGAAAAAAAAAATTATTATTTTTTTTTTCAAGATTTTTTTTAACTATTGATAGAAAAAACTTAATTTTTAATAAAAGAATAGATTTCTGGTTTTCTGTGCTGCCGTTGCTTTTTTTTATATATTTTTGTCTCAAATATTTTTTTTAATTACTCCTCACTTCCAAAAAGGGAAAGATGTGGAAAGTAAGAGCTCTTTTTTAGCGCATTTTATCCCTTGCAAAGAAAAAAAGACCCATGTTTGATTAGGTTGAAATGGGTTTGAACTGAAAAGCAAAAAGTGTTTCTCGAGTGGATTCTGACTTAAAATCAAATAGCGAAATTCTCATCTCAGAATCACCAGAAGAGTATTTCTTGTGCCAACGAAATACACAGTTTCAAAAGTGAGTTTATCGATTTCGTACCATGTATGGAAAATGCCATTTTCGATTTGTACTGGAAACTGTTGTAAGATTGTACTGAAATGGAGCCAATTGTTGTGAAACCAATTTTTCTTATAAAAAAGTGAATTCAAAATATTTTATTTTCACAAACATGAACAAAAATAAAATAACAAAATAACATTGATGATTGAAAGATGCAGATAAATAAATTGTATCGACTTTTCCATCCCTGTTCCGTACTATCCCGGACACATCTTTTTGTCCCATGTAAGTGGAGGTGTAATAAAAGAATGAGCTTTTAAATGTTACGAGTTTTATGCGCAAGTGTATGTGTCCGGTTAATTTATGTTGTTTTCCATTGGAATTTTCGGATTTTGCTCTCAGATTTAAGGTTTTCAGTGCTCAGTGGAACATAAAATGAGATTATTAGGTTTGTTTGACGTGGCTAGCACTAGTGCGCACTGAGAAGTGTCAGCTAATTTTCAAGCCTGTCAAAAACCCTGGACTACCCTGAAAATTCGACTTCTATATCGAACGCAAAACGTTGCCCTGAAGTCTGTCAGCTGTTGATATTGACAAATATTTATCTTTTGGTAACACTTTTTCCCGTTTATAGTTTAAAATGAGCGAACTAAATTCAGAATTTGGGTTTGTATATTGCAAATAGTTGATAAAAGCGTTCGCAATATATATGACGAGTTTGAAAATGAAATGACAGCAAGCGAAATGACAGCAAAACTCAGCACTGAATTCTTGCCCCTACAGATTAACTGGGGTCAGTACAGGGCACACCTAGGGTGCCCTAGAAGCCATGTCAAACACAGGTTTTCAGTACCAGGGCGAATTCAGTGCTATATCGAACGCATTAGGGTTAACCCAGTGCGCACTAGGGCCCACGTCAAACAAACCTATTCTGTTTTTGCAGTTGTGTTTATTTATTTATGTATATTGAAAATAGCAAAATTGCTTTGATTCTGAAAAAAGTGGGTTTTTTTTGCGCCCAATGGAACATAAAATCTAACAGCCAGCTGATTTCCAAAGCAGAACAATTGCTCTGAATCTGAATTGTTCTGTCCCATATTAGTATATTATGATATTGAAAACAGCTTGTAGGCAGTCTCTTAATATTATGCCTGAGCTGGCGTTGTTGTTGTTTTTGATTTTCTTGACTAGATTGCCCGGCTAAAGCTCCGTCAACTTCAATTAAAAAGTTGGTAATGTGATCAATATAGAAAACCAAAACAGACAATCCTGTTGTCACACTGCTAGTATTACATACTCCACAGCACCGACGCAAACCATTTTTCTTGCGCTAACATACCACTATGATATTGAAATTATTATTGTGTTTCGGCAGTTATACTGTTGAGTGTTCACATTATATAAAATTGCAAAATGCCAAAATCAACTTGGTATTTTAAAATACTTCTGATGTGCCGCTGGTCATCTAGACTAGGGGCAAATGCTGTTGCACCGATTGATGTCCTAACTACGTTCGATTGCGTAAAGGGCCCGTGAATGACGTAAGAATTTATTAGCAGTGCCCCAATAGCGGCTACATAATTTATTTTTGAAACTGATAATTCGATTTTCATAACTCATAACCCCTGAGCCAACTCACTTGTGCTACTTGAGAGGAGCAACACTACTAGCGATCGGATTACTTCAATATATTCCGGTTCCTGGTGGAGTGGCTTAGATCGAAAGGCGATAAGGGTTGGTAAACTAAGTCCGCAACCCCTAATCCGAGAAGGTAATGCGACCGGTGCTTATCGGATACGGTTTGAAGTTAGGGGTAACATACTGTATTATTACGAAGCCCCTCATTAAGTAATTTTGGCCTTGACACGTTATGCGGGTGGTGGACGACCTTTTCCCGCGTTACTCGTAGGATATGAAACCAAACAGAAATACAAGCAAACAACATAAAATAATCTAAATAGCCTGCGGGATGTCACCGCAGTTATCCAAGTAGACCAAAGGCTCTACGGTGAGTCTTTAAGTTGTCAGCCTGGAACAAGCCTCTCAATCTTTGGCTGTGGTGGGAAGTAAAGGGACTACAACGAGCCAAGATCGTTAAACTGAACCTACGCAACCTTCAGCAGCTGCGGCTAAAGGGAAAGGGCGCTTAAGCCCACCGATGCCACCACCGGGCCAGCCTGGTGGTAAGGACGACCCTCTTCGGAAGGGGCTGAGTTGATAGCACTATATAGGTTTTTTTTTCCAAATGTTCTCATGAACTTCTATTAAGAACTTCGTTTATTTAAACAGAAATCATAAAAACAACACAAAAATTAAACAAAAATGCCAGCAAATTTATCAAACCAAAGGTAAAAGCAACATTTTTCGTAATGTAAATAAAACAAAGAAAATAGTATACATTTTTAAAAAATAATCAAGTAACGTTTATTTTGCCTTTAATTGAACTAAAATAATATTAATTTTATTATTATTCTTATATTGTAGATTTATTAATATGTATGTAGGTATAAGGTGTTTTTTTACTACATTTAATAAGACACAAGTAAAACAACAAAAATAAAATATGTATGTACGAAAGAAAAACAACTTAAAGGCTAAGATTTACATAAAGAAGAACGAAAAAATTAAAAATAAAAGAAGGTAAACTTTTGAAATTATATTTTAAGTGCGTTGTAATTCAATGCATTTGACGTTTTATTAAATTCTTATTAATTATTTATTGTATGTAAATAGTTTCTCTTAAAAATTCTTTGTATATACAAATAAGAATACAAATAACTTAAAAAAAGTATGCTACATAATATATATCATTTTATATTATTTATAATTATTTTGATTTTACTGTTTTATTTATTTTAATTTTAAATAATAATAAGGCGCATGCGGTGTTGAATAGAGTGAGCTTTGCGTACTACGGGTTACTCTAATATAAGTGTGTATAAATATTTCCGTTGAATATAATTTGTAATTGGTTGGTTAGTGTTAATTCATCCAGTTAAGGGGAAATGCTAATTTATTTTTATTGATATCCAGAAAACATCACAAATTTCTCAGCGGTTATTTTTTGTTTTGTTTTAAACGTGATTTAACTTTTAAATTAAATATTTGATTGAAAATAAACCAAGTGAATTAAAGTAAAAATAATAATAAAAAAACAATGATAAGAGCACGCAATGTCAAGATAGTTATTTTTGTTTTTTCAATATTTACAATGCAACAAAAAGTAGTTGTCCCGTGATGGATATTTCTACCGAGACGCTTCGTTTGCGCTTGCACTAGATACAACCTCCTCAGACGAAGGTGTTACCGAAATATTTGTGCTGCTACTGACCACAGGAGGGCTGATAGTACCTCCTGTAGTTGAGGTAACACCGGTAGCATCACCTAAAGGCGAATTCTTTGAAGCGGTCGTAACATCGGAAGGCTTAGGGGAAGTCTGCTCATTGCTTGCAGATGGAGGTGACAATTGTGTGATGCCGTCGGGAACTGTACTGTTAGGGGATGGCTTGTTAGTATTACCTGCAGAAGTGTTAACACCAGCGGATGCCTGATCATCGGGACTACGCCGGCCGTCTTCTGGTAAGGAGTTCACACTGGTTGTGGTGGGAGTGGCTGTAACAGGCGTTGAAGGCTTTTGTTTTAGGGCATCATCGATTGGTGAACTTTTAAGATTATCGCTATCCTTATTAGGAGTGCCACCCATGACAGTAGATGGTGCTGCATTTGCAGTTGCATCTTTACTAGATTCGGATGCGTCACTTACGATTGTTGTGGTTGTAGTGGCGGTACCATTTAACTCATGAGATGGAGGAGTGCGGTTATTTGCAGGAGTACCTGCACTGCTGTTGCCTCCAATGCTAGAGGCATGATTTGAGTTCGATCCAGTAAGATCTAGAGTGGCTGGCTCATTGACTGATACTGCTGCGGGGAGTGACCCAGAACCAATATGTGGCTTTTCAAGCGGATGCCTGGGACTGTGTGATGCTCGGCCGCCATTTTGATTGTGCGTGCTTGGTAGCATGGACTGTTGACCTGCTGACGATGTAGGTGTTGCGATTTTCATACCACCGGATGGGGATGAGTGGTGGTTATGTGCGGCCAATGACATTGAAATCGACGAAGACTGCTGGTGAGCAGCAGATGGTGGCATTGAGCTGACCGAATGCATAGAGGTGTGATGACCGGGATGATGAGCGTAATAAAGTGAGCTATTTGGAATGCTTGTCGGGGGCTGCGCAGTTATGCTATGCGAGGAGTGAGACTGAAGTGCAGAAGCCGACGATGTTATAATTGTGGCTTCGGAGTGCTTACCAGCAGAACTCTGAGTTAAGTTCAGGCTGCCATGTGGTGAACTATTTGTAGACACGTGCGAGTGCGGTGTCGAATGCGGTGGCAATTGATGAGCGGCCGTAATGGGTGGATGATGAGGCGACATATGGGGATGAGACAAATTTAACCCATGGTGAGACAAACCCAAGGCGGAGAAACTGGGATGAGCTAGTCCGGCGCCAGGATGTCCTAGTCCCAGGCCCGACGTCTGCAAATGATGGGGTATATTTGGCCCATGTGGGAGATTAGGAACACCAGGCAATGACAGACCCAAATTTAGGCTCATTCCAGCATGTGGGCTCTGACGTTGACTGCTGGAATGATACGGCGACATTGACGGTAGTCCATGCATGCCGCCTTGAGATGGACGCAGACTTAACGCGATATGTGGTAACATTGGACCGATTAAATTCCTATTCAAAGGCGAGTACAACGGATTCGAATAGTGGTGTGTGGCGGATAGAATACGCTCGCGTTCCCTTGCCTCACGTTCCTTTTCACGCAGCTCACGTTCGCGCGCCTCCTTCTCCTTCTGCTCCTTTTCGCGTTGCTCCTTTTCACGCTGCTCACGTTCTCGCTGTTCTTTTTCACGCTGTTCTCTCTCTCTTTGCTCTCGAAGCTCGCGCTCCTTTTCTCTCTGCATTTCACGCTCGCGTTCTTCCTCCCGCGCGATTCTGGCTCTATGTTCCTCCTCCAACTTCATACGCTCATGTAGGACGGGCACACTGATAAAGGGATACAGATGGGATGCATACGGTGATGCCAATGGCCCGTACAATGAATGAGCATGGGGATGAGAATAGTGAACTCCGCCACGCAGTAGCTGATGACGTTGCTCCAGTAAGAATTGCTCGGAATACGGCAGACCAGCTGGATTGAATATAGCACCAGGCGGCATACCAGACAGTCCAGTGAACTGCGAATATGCATCCAATGGGAACGGTCCAGCTGGATGCATAAGACGCTCATCTGATCGATACGGTTGAAAGCCACTGCGAGCCAAAAGCTCGGGCTGCATACCGGACGATGGACCTGCGTTCATTCGAGCAATCTTTTCCGCTGGCTGAGGGGATGGAGCTGAGCGTTTTTTTGTAACTGACCTTTCATCAGCACTGTTACTCAAGCGACTGTCTACCAGCCTGTTATCATTTGCCGACGGCACACGCGATGTGGATGTGTTTTGTGCTGCCGAAGTGGACGATGCTCCATCCCTCTGGCCTCCACCACCGCCACCCTGTGCACTGGTACGATCCCGATCACGGACGACACCATCTTCGTCTTCTTTGATGTCAGCTTGTTTGGCTAGATTTCGAAGAGCTGATGCAAAGGGTTGATTTATACCTGTTGGCACTCCACACACCTGCTGTGGTTGTTGCTGTTGTGATTGCATCGAAGGCGACTGCGCCCCAATGTGATTGTTGCCGACGTGATTACTGAGCCCATGGCCGGAATTTTGCTGTCCACCTGTTGCTGAAGATGACTGCAAATGATGCGGCGACGGTATATGCGGTGCTGGACTGGTTGCAGGTCGTTTTTGACCAGTTTTTGGTGGTACTAAAATGATAGAAAAAAACGAATTCATTAGTTGAAGTCAAACGATGCAAAGGTGTATTTTAAATTTTATTTCTGAATCATTCGCATAGGAAGTAACAAAACTATTATCCCCAACTAGGGCAACAACAGATTCGTATTTTTTCATTCATAGTTAATTTTTTTTTTTTACCTTCTGTGCAAAATGGGAAAGCCAGATTAGCTGAAAGTAGGTCACATTTCAGTAAGAAAATCTCCATATTGTGTGATGTTTTTAATATTTCGATTTAATAGCCAAAGTTTATGGAATATTTAAAACAAGAGTTCGCCAAGTGGTAGGGGTTCTTAACTATTGGCCTTGGCCTGTTTACATTTAAGATCTCTTGAGCCATTTGTTAAATTAAATGAATACCTTCAGAACAATTGTTTCACAATTAATAATGCCAAACACATCAGAAGGTATTCACAGATTTGAGCTCAATCCAGAAAAAACAAAAACTTCTTGTCAACTCTTTAAAATTTTTATTGCATATTATAAAAAGTTTTCTGAAATTCGGTCACCTGTATGCTGTTTATAAAAACCAATCTTAAAAACCCTCATGTTGATATTAATCTAAGCGTAGGTAATGAAATATTGCCACGAAATATTTTATATCAAGAGTAACATTTTCAAATGAAAAAAATCAAATTAAAATTTAAATTTAAGACAATGCGGTCCATACTTTTTATGAAGTATGTTTTATTCTTACTCCTATAGCTTGATGTAGGAAATTTGTGAAATGGTGGTAGATTAATTCGGTAGTCTCTAAAATTCAATTTTTGTACAAAAGTAAATATGCATCTTTTACTTTTTGCTGTACTTCCAAGATCCAAAATGTATTTACATAAGTAAATAAAAAAAGAATTCCTTTAACTAAGTCATTATTTAACTAAATTTATTAGGTTCTTACAGAATTTAAATTTTCCCGAGCTTTCCAGCTGAGATTAGGGTCATAAAAATATATCTAGCTGGCGTTAGAGTATTCTATTACATTCTTTATTAATGAAGGTGATATAATCTGATGTCAGATTTAATTTGCCATTTTAATTTCAGTTTATAATACTTGTAGCTGCCTTTTTTGGTTTTTGTCATTGCCTCTTCGACAGTTTGGTCTCAGGTAGTAGAATAGTCTTAAATTTTAGTATCATTCTTAAAAGCCAGTGTACTCAGATTAATTTCCACACATTTCAAATAATATGTAGTCAAATCGCCCCTGGGCACAAAAGAGTAAACTTACTTAGTTTACATAATATTATTTGTAAAATCAGTGCGAATAAAATCAGATATTTTACTGGTATGCAGGAACAACTATACAAACATTAACATAGGGGCACAAACTCCCCTGTATCTAGTCTCCTGCACAATCTTGCATTCGATACACAATGTTTCACTGTTCCTCCTCAACAAATATCACTTATTTGAAAATACCACTTGTAGTGCCAGTGCTAGTAGTAGATACTACTATTCCAGATGTATAAATGTACAATATAAAGAGTTTTGCGAGAGGGAGATATCGAAAAAGAGACGACAAATGTACATAATAGACAAGTGGCGCAAATACAAAAGACTTTGGTAAAGCGAAATACTAGAACAACGGCATTGAGTTTCTAAAATGCTCTCCCAGTATTCAGTCGGTGCAAGTTTTTTAGTAAACAAAACCCAGTCGAGCACCTAAAGTACGGGTACATGACGATAGTGTGCGGGAGTGCTGGAGAAGGGTTTAGCTTATCCTTTATCCCTAACTTTGCATATTTGAGTGTAAGCTGGAGAAGAGGATGGAAGGTGCTGCTTTTTATACAATTTTGTGTACACATCCAATAGGGGCGCCGCCTATTCGTTTACTGAAATGACTATACTCCACCGTAACCATTGTCGATTTCTGTCGATAGCTGTACCTATGTCCATTTTTGGTTCTTGTTCTCGTATACTGTTGTACACGTTGGCAGGACAACAACTACTGCCTCATCTCTGTTGCAGTATGGCATCAAAGAAGACAGTTGATAAGTGAAATTTTAGGGGTGGTAGTTGATGTTGGGATGCAAACATATTTTGGTGGTGATCCTGGATCCCTGAGTGGCGGTTTTCGTTTCACATTTGCGAACTTCGATTTTTGATCGATTTTTCCTCATTATAGCCGGGGGTGGAGGTGAATCCGCATGCAAGGACAACAGCTTTTATTGTATCTATTCGAGTGTGCCTGTGCACTCATCTGCACTTCCCTGCGTCTGTTGGATATTTCACTCATCCTTAAAAGGATACACGAAATATTGGGCGGACGCTGGTGGTTTTTCGAATTATATTGCATCTAATGTGAAATAGATGCGTCTCTTGCATGCACATATTGTGGGTTAAATGCATGCAATATATCAGGATGGAATAATAACCATCTATCTGTTTCGCTTTTCGGGCTGCTTCTCACCCCACCCCGCTCCCCCCACGATAAAACTGAGAACATTTTGCAGGAGACTAAGCCGCAAAATGTCAGATTTCATGCAATCACCATGGAAATGGTGGTGGTGCCACTTGAACCTCCTCGCTATTCATTATTTCATCTGGCTATTCACAGATACACTCATAAAAATACACACAGTCATGATGCGTATATATTTCGGGTCTCTCGAGGCTTAAGGTATAAGGAATGCAGTATCGTGTACGCTTTCCTGACCGGGGCAGTTTTAAGTATTGCCCACACACTTTTCAAGGAAGAATTTTGTGGGAGCCCACGAGATATATGGAAATTTGACACATAGTTCACACGTACGCATCTAACGTATTGATGACTGCTACCTGCTCTTAAATAAAAATCCTAAGATTGCAAAGGCTATACCATACCTACATTAAATATCTCGAATTAATGTTGTTTTGAAGATATGGGCGTGGTTATCGACAGAGACTATTGTGAAAGGTAAATGATATTGACAACAGTAAGAACGGAAGTGCAAAAGCAAACAAAAAAACATCCGTCGGCTTTCAGACACAACGTAACTTCTCAAATATGGACTAGATGTTTCGGTAGGGTGCATATACCAGAGAATAAGACAAAAGTTTGGCCGATAATTGGGCTTTTAGCACTTCCCGGCATGATATGATGGTACTCATATTGCAGTTCTCCCATAAAAAAAAAATATATGACATTTGTAGATCATATCAATGATTTTGTGTTATGATCCACCCTTCGCTGCAACTTGCTGACTAATAGATACTCACCAGCTTCCGAATCGAGGACAATAAGACAGACCTCTTCATCGGCCATTGATATAGGCGCAACACCCATAGCCGAATTATAAAGCCCGACTGATGGTTTTGCGTTAAAAGAACACGCAGCGGAATATACTATGCAGACCGAAAACAATGCTGCTAAACTGTTTCAATTCTTTGCAGGGTATATCGGCAAGGATATTTGCCAATTTTTGAATTCCCTATTCTTAAAATTAGTGCGATAAGCAGAGCACTTCACAAAATTTGTCAAGTGGCTGGAATTTTTTTTTTAAACATCTGACTCGCCAAGGCGATAAAGAGGCACGTCGACCTGAAAAGATCTTTTGTGTCGAAAGAGGCTGGGATACGTAACGACGACATCGTGTAAGCATATTTTCCAACTTGGAACTGGGTCAGGAATTCACGAACTTGTAGAAAACATTGAAAAGCAATATTTACATGACGATTCTTTATATATTCTTGTGACATAATCCAATTAAGTATAGGCTCACAGAAACATTAAATTCGTATGTCAGCAAAAAAATAAACCGTCGGGGAAGTTTTCTTTCGAATAAAATCCACGAAATCATTTCATATCCACCTCAGCACATTGTGCACATTCCCAATAGATACTTTACAGTGGCAGGCTAAAGAAAATATAAAAAAAATCTACCACAACCTGCTGCTACTTTCAGTGGGTGTTGCGTTTTTATGTCCTTGTACGAGTACTGAGGAATGCAGTTCCCTGTCTTTTTCGCACTTTCTCTGGCTGTAATGCTGTTTGGTTTTTTTATTTTTTTACCTCAACGCCAACAATCCCAGCAGGAGTGAACGACTTTCTTTATTTATGCCCAGAGCTAAAGAGATGGTATTCCAAGTGAACTGCAACGAATACTTACATTCCAGAAACACATGATGTTCGCAATGCGAAAAATTCCAAGATACAGTGAAAGGAATTTTTCATTTTTCCGTGCTGCATTCTCTTTTGGAACAAATTAAGTAATCATGGACGTGGAATTATTTTTTGAAACTCAGTGAGGAGGTGAGTCGTGCTGGCATTGTGAAATCGACGACTTCATGGGATTGTTTTAAGAATGCTTGTAACACTATTCAGTGTTAAAATTCTAGACATATTCCATTCGTTGTAAAAATAAAACCCACACCAACAATGTATTTGCAAAAAGCTGTGACAAGTTTAAAACTGCTACGCTTACTCATATATTTATTAAGGAAATCGATAAACAAATGCCAAATTAAATAAAACAGTTAAATGAGTTTGGATAAACCCACAGCTCAATTATTTTTGAACAATTTACCTACTCTTTACTCGGTTAATGTTAATAACTCACTAAGTAGAACCTATAATAGTTACCACAACGGTTGTTTGTAACTTACAATAAAAAATTCACTGCACCATTAACCTCAAATCAATATGGCTTTTCTTAATGTGTTCCACTTTCGTTCACCCAGAGTTGCCCATTAATACAACACATAAACGTCACATGTTTCGATACTACATATTTTATAAGCAATTTTATTCGTTAACCTACAATTAATTTATACTTAACCTTCCAAACCGCATCGATAGTACGAGTATACATATAGTTTCTCCCCCTATCCATAAATAATGCATTGTCACTCGTACATACAACATCAGACCAGGGAAAGCCAAACTAAATTCAGACAGTGTAATAATTGTTACAAGTTTGCCATAAGTTAGTCCTCTATTCCTGCGGTAGTTCTAGGATAGGTATACCTATGCTATATCAATCAACCTTCCACACTTTTGGCGCATTCAATCCATAGTCTAAGCGCATTGATGTACGTTCGTATTTGTTTTTTCTGTGAGAATACATGATTTTTTTTCGCTGCGTTGATATACAGCTATCAGAGTTTAGTTACAGCTTATCAAACTGGAACAAGTATCGACTCAGACACTTGTAAACTGGGTGGTTTTGGTCATGTTTGACATCGACGAAACATGAAAATGCATTTTTGTTATAATAATAATTCATAAAGATATAATACAGTGCAGCTGTAGACTATCTAAAGTTGGTTTGCTTTTTAAGAGGGACAGTGATTCAACAGTAGCACGTCCTTGTTCGTCTCCATTAAACTGAGACAGTTACGCGAAGATTTTGGGAAATTCAGAACACATTATTAGCAATGTTGCGCATTTAAAATGCAGCAAAATTTGTTCGGAAAAAATTCGGAAGTTGTTTTATAAGAAACCAAAACTAATAACCTTTCAAAAAACGAATTGAGCGTAACAACCAAGTAAGCGATTAAGTAGTTGACAGTTTGTAATTTTTTTTACAAAATATATAATATAATATATCCATAATCATAAATATGGATTAAAATCGGCAACTGCAAGAAGAGTAGTATAATTGAAAAATGAAATACATATGTCAAGATCAATGCCTAAATTGAATGACATGTGGATTCAACAAGACAGTGCGACACATCATACAGACCGTAAGACAATTCAATATCTACATGAGATATTTCCTGGTCTTGTATACTCTCTTGTTCCTGTGACCAGAACTGACCTCCTAGATCATGTGATTTAGCAACATTGGATTTCTTTCCAAGGGGTTATTTGAAGTCACAGGTTTATATCAACCACACATCCATCCGTGCATTAAAGGAGGACATTCATGACATTTTGTTATGTAAAATTTCGACAAAAGAGTGCGTACGTGTCACCAAGGCCGTGTAGGTTATTTGCCGGATGTGTTATTTACTTTATGTACAAATTTATGTAAAAAAAAACAGTTTTCAATTCAATTCAAATCATGTGAATTTTGGAACACTCTTTATTAATCTTTATTTATGTGCTAAAACTCTGAAATGTTCTACCGTTTTCAGGCAAGCAATCGGACTCACAATGTCAACTTTGTTTTTTTTTAGCGGCTAGATAGTATGCTTCCAACATATCTGTTGTTGTCTAAAGTTGTGTTAAAGTCATGAATTCACACATTCGCTGTCGTCCTTTCAAAACCTGCACATACTCGGTGCCTATATCTATTACCAATTTATACATTTCACAGTCCTCGCCGACACACGATGTGAATTTGGCATCCACGTAATTGGTACCTATTTACTTTCATTTTGATTGAATTGCAAAATATTTATTTAATTTATTCACCCACCCGGCGCCGTTAAAAAAACAGTTAAGTTTTCCGGTCGTGAACTTAATATGTCATTAAATACATGTATACATGGATTTTGGGTAGAGAAAGCATCACTTTTTGTGAGTTCCTCCTAATAGGAGTTTGTACACAGTATGTGTATTAGATTTCATGGTTGTTTTTGGGGAGTAGGTACTCGTATCCGATGCAACATTGTAACTTACAATTTTCGCTTGGAAGAGTCAGTGTTTCTTTCGGCTATACATATCCGAAGGACTTTATTTATTTATGTTACTTATAGAATTGATTTAATGATATCGATTTAAATTTTAACACGTAGATAACCTGGCACACATTACTACTAAACTTTAGACACCCGCAAGTACTAGTACACTAGGAAACAGAAATCACAAAATCTGAGAGGCTCTACTATCCTCACAGAAATAGACTATCACACAGAAGTGCTGCGTTGGGCTTCTCTTAAGGAAAACAAGAGACTAGATAAGCTGGCGTCAATTGGACATGCTATTATTATTTGACAGGAAGGTATACCTCCAGCATTCAACTTAGTGATAAGCTTCATTAATATAATGCCTTATTGAATTTCGCTAAGGAACCGTACTTGTAAAATTTCTAAAATCATTTACTAGCAACGAGATTCAAGTGCTCATCCAACAAAAGCCGGACACTCAATCAAGGCTAAACATCAATACGAATGACATCTGCGGAAGCTGCAGGGTCAAACGGAAATATAATCGGTGGAATGTCTGTTATGCCACTGTCCAGCCCTTCTAGAAAAACACTTTTCTTTCTTAGGATATTCACTAATAGATATAATAGATATAAATAATAATGTCTTCGGTGTAAAAACCGAACAACCGAAAACATTTAAAATCATTTTATTGACCTGATTTTTAAACAAAGTCTTTTGCAATTATACAATGATACATATTGGTAAAATGATAACAAAAAAAAATGCTTCACTAAAGTCCGTGCATTAATTGAAAAGTTCACGCTCAGGTTTCTTTTCGTCAGACATTTTACTCTCTTTGCGACGCACTAAAGAATCTTGCAAATCAAGCAAACAAAAAATGTGTACTTCCCCAGACGTCTCGATCGATCGACACAAGCATCGTTGTTGGCGTTACCTGAGAGAAAGGAAATTTGGGAAAATTTGCACTTTTCAAATGTTTTATTGAGCACTAAGTAAAACTGTTAAAATGGTTTGGCGCAAATCTTTTGTAGAATCTCTTTCAAATCAACTTCTGACGGGATAATCTTTCTTTTCAAGTGAACAACAGGTAAATCTGACGTGTTTATATTTTATTTTGTATACAAACAAATGGTAATGCTTTTCTCCGTTTTAACAATTTCATTTGATCAAAATGCACCTAAAAGATAACATCTTCTTAAGGAAGTTACGATTAAATAAGCTTCACCTCCCTTTGGACGGACTATACCTTTATGTACTGTCCATTTTCATATACATGTATGTGCATTGTACATTTTCATTATTAATTGACTACCAAGCACTGAGTCGTTAACATTAGGTACACAGTATGGAAAAGCTTATAAACACAGAGTTTAGTTAAAAAGGCGTATCCTAATTTTAGGTTTTCCATGTAAATACTAAACATAGAGGTCGAATAGAAAAATTAGTGAACACGGCAATCCGTTTACCCACCTGCGGGGAATTAATTAGTTCGTCTGTGGGTCTCCTACCCCGAAAGAGTGTCTTTCCGGACATCTCAACTAATTTAATTGTAAATTCAGCTTATCTTTGCGGAAAATTAATGCCGATTCAAGCCAAAAATAAAGAACAAATTCTCTACAAGTACAAAATATTTAAATTCTAGCCTAAATTTAGATACGGGGCTTCAGTAATGCATGAAAATTTGATAAAAAAATGTCCCAAAGAGAAAGGTGAGAGAATTTTAAACACAATGGCCTAAATGGGGTGCAATTGCAGATTGCAAAAGGAAAAAGGAGCACATATATGTAGCTACGCAATCGACTAGATTATTCATTAAGATGAATAAGGTTCACGCACGCACTAACTCTTGATGTTTATTTATCCACCCAGCTAAGGTTCCGTATGTAACGAAATCCGAGTGAAAATACAGTCGAGAGTTGTGCATTGCAAAACTATTCCTTCCCCAAGAACTGCGCACTAGTTACTTACAAAAATATGTGATATTCGACCTTATTTCAATGAAACGTTTATACTAGCAAGACTTCTCAAAAACATGTCCAGTTATCTTTCTCACGCTTTTTTACGTATATGAGGAACAACCTCAAGAAGAAAATAGTAAGAACTGAAAGGAAAACTTCAAAACCCAGCATTAAGAACTATCATTTGTCCATGAGGGACCATCAAACACAACGGAAGTAGTATATTTTGCAGTTGTTGTTCGTCTTACTTAAATGTCATTCTTGTGTGGCTGTGTACCATTCAATATTGCTCATTACATAGACTAGGGTGTTAATGTTTTCCTCTGTTTTAATCTCCTGCTGTGTAGGAAAATGACGCGCCCTACAACATGCACATCAAGCAGCTGTCAATCGTGGGTTTTTCTTCATAGGAAAAGGAAAACTATTTTATGTGTCATGTGAAGAGACTCTAAAATTGTAGAACCTGTGTCTACGCAATTAAAGAACGATGACGCCAACGGAATGCAAACCAAGAAACATTAATGCTTATTCATTTTTCAATCCAATTTTTGTATTCTTTAGTCTGCAAAGAATTGAAATCTGCATCCTTATTTGGTTCGCCCGTACAACATTAAAATAGGTAATTATTATATATACTTTTTTAATTTGTTGTCTGCTTTTTGAAGAATAAACTACAGACTACTGTTTTTGTTTTCCGCATCTCTTCAGCATAAAAAAGATTTCAATTAGTGGATGGTCTCTATAGATGTACTTGTGCGCATATATCCTGAATTCAGTGTTTCTTTTCAATCTTTTCAGCAAAAACTATTTTCGGAGTTGTTTTCAGTATATTTGAACAAGCTAATTACATTGGTGGTAAGTACACAAAGAGTAAAAAATTCTTGGAAGTCTGGGCGGACATTTTGTACATATTATTTGGTTCAAGTATGGAAAATCTGTTTTGTAATCATTGAGTTGTGTCCAACCAATGTCTATATGGTTTAAGCCAGTTAGTTTTAGAATTTTTTCTTTATCTCTAAAGCGGAACGGAAACTCATAAGTCATAACAATCAAGTGCGGTGTGTTCTCGTTAAAGCGGAGATGATTTTTAAATGTCAGGCAGACAGTCAACAGACCTACTCCTTGCACACCAGACACGTCCGATACTGTCAAAGTGATATTCTTAAAAAGGGTGTGGAAACCTGGATTTTAAGTTTAAGTTAGCTGGAAAATTATGCGCCTTAAGACGTTATACCCTGTTCCCACCAACGTGATTTAGCCGAAGTGATTTATAAATCACGAAAGGCGTCTCCACCGAACTTTACGTGTTTAACTGTGACATTTCTATCCACTTTCGGACCACATAGTTTTTTTTTGTTTTGTTTTTTCTGTTTTGTTGCAATACCTGCCATGAATAAACAAATTTTTGAATGTATGTAATCAATAAAAATATCAAAAACTCACCGAAACACGAACAAAATTAGAAAATTGAATTTGCAATAATTTTTTTGACAGTTTTTTGTATTTTTTGTTTGCTGAATAAAGTGCTGAAGAGAGAACAGGTATGTTCGATTTTATTTTTGGTGGATTTGCGATGACGGATACGTAATTAAAAATTAAACACGTCTAAATCACGTAATTACTAATCACGAAAATGTATGATAAATCACGTAATTTATGAGATGATTTAGCTAAATCAAGTCGATTTAGCTAAATCACGTTGGTGGGAACAGGGTATAAGGCTATTAATAGATGATTAGATTGGGAGCAACGGCTCATGGATAAGTGTGATGAACTTTACTGAGCGAGGAGGAGGTATGATCCATGAAAAAAAACACAAATTATATGTTAAGTTTCCACCGCGCCACATCTCACAAATGTCGAACAAAAATCTGTGAGTATAACTATCATGAGCCTTTGGACTCAATATATAATATTTTGTAGGTTCGAATTAGTTTTTATTGTCAATTGACTTAATTTCTTAAACAAGATAATGCTTCTGTAAGATAAGATCTAAGGCGTGACATATTCTGATCTGTTTCCTCCGAAAAATCATAGTCTGGCTGAAGGAATTTTCTGACGTTAAACTGATTGACGACAAGAGGGTTTAGCCAGTCTTTCACTTGCTTTATACAAGTTGCCCGGAAATTGGCAATTCAATCGCAGGGAGCCTTAATAACCAGATTTGCTGTTTTCAACTGGATTTCACTTACTGGACTTAAATGCCTCTGATGGCTTCTCAAGATAATGGTTTCAATAGCACAAGGCCAACATTCAAAGTATAAAATCCAAACACTTACAACTCGCAATCTTTTAGGAATGAAATGGAAAATGATTTCAATGGCAGTAATTTCAAACAAATAACTTTCAACAATTCAAATAGCTTAGTGGCCAAAAATAATGTATTGAATTTATTTGTAAAAACAAAAAGTTACAAATTATTCCAACAAATGCATGGCAACAAACAAATGGTAAGGAATGGTCAATTTAACTCTTTTGTTTTTTTTCCTTCGTTAAACCTAATTAAGCTTCTAAACCATAGTCCATGCTCATAAATGACGAATCAATTACCGCGCTATATAACAGTCATTATCCTTAATCCGGAGTAACTTGAAGAACCCCAATTCCAACCGCGAAAACATTATTAAAAATCAGAGGATTAAAATGGAAAATTAAATTAATAAAACATTAAAACGCAGATTTTCAGCAGCAGGCTATGGTTAAAACTGTCCTCTACAAAAATAGGAGGTAAATTAATTACAGACAATAATGAACAAGCAAAGCACAATTTTTGTGGTATTTGTAGCCTCAGTTGTCGTCAAGAATTAATTTTTGTTGCTTCTTGGTTTCATAAATCGTAATAGATTGTAAAACTTGATACAAAATTAAAATTACGGGTACTTCAAATTCATCGGGATTCAGTCACATAAGCATGAAACCTGATGGGGGATTGTTATGGAGATTCAACTTGAGTAAGTATCAATCAACCGCGACAGAATATTAAAAATTATGATTTTAAGTTCTGTACCCATCCTTATAGAAGAAATTGAAACAAACTTATACAAGACCGCTTGGTGGCGTGCAAAAGTTTTAAAAGCCGCTACCGAGTTGGATTGAAATAAATCTTCACAGAGTGGATGGAATTCAGACCGAAGATTATAATTTCCAGCGTTCTAAGCCAATTATAAGAACGAAATATGGCTAAGATTAAGAAGTAAGACTCAACCGCACGGTCTAATTTTACCTTCAACTGTGATCTACATTGCATCAGACATACAGCAAATCTTAAACCCCGATGTGTTTTGTGGACATTGCACAACACTTTTAAAGTAGTCATATCCTGTCTAGACAATAAAAATTCTGCAAAAAACTTTTCTTAAAATGTATACATTCTGCAAAAATCCTTCAAGAGAAAATGACATTTTTTGATTTAATGATAATAGTAGTTCGAAAACGAAACAGAGGCCGATATATGTAAATAAAAGCACCCATCTTTAGGCCTGAAATTCAAATCGATCCTAAAATACCTATAAATACACAAAAATGTCATAAAGTTTCTCATTTAGGACATTCCATCATGAAATCGTGTCACATGGAGAGGTTAATCCAAAAGAGAACCAATAAACAGCAGATACATAACGTTGAATTTTCGAATATTGCTGTCATGCCTCACTTTAACAGATGTTGTGTAAATGTCACGGTTGCATTTGTGCATTGATATTTTCATTTCTTTACAAATATTAATCTTTGGGCGAAGTTTCTCCAAAATTGTGATTAATTAGAAATAAATATAATTTCGATAATGTGAAATATTTCGTAGTAAAGTTCATAGAGGTCACTAATGTTGGTTTTGACATTTGGAAGGAGTACCTGTCACCAAACGTTCTTTTTTTTAAATTAAAGTACTACGAGTATTCCATTTTTTGATTAATTATCGAGCAAAAAGCCCTTTTAAAAGTCCCATTTCGAGAAGAATTTATGTTTAAATGGGCGAACAATAAGAGAGGATCCCGGTTTGTTACAGTTTTATTTAAAATAAAAACAGCTTTTCCATGAAAAAAATATAATATTGCTTTTTTTTAGCTTGAGAAAATGTGCCGAATCATTAAATGGGCTCGCTAAATTTTGACAGATTTCATGTTAGATACTAACATGTTCTGAATTAAAAGTTTGATCTTTTAGCTCGAGGTGAGTACCATTTGGCTAAAGGGATTCGCTTAAATTTAGCTCAAGTAAATTTTGGAGGGAGCTAAAATTTAGAGCTACTTTATTTTTCAGTTGTTAACACTTGGCACACAAATGACGGCAAAATCAAACCTTGAGTGAATTTTTGGACACCTTTTAGAAATAATTTTCTGGCAGAATTCAACTATTTATAATAATGAGCTAGTGGTGTAGTTCCGAATAGCTATACTTCCAAACCAACCCAAGAGTTTGTTAACAAAGTTGTCAGTCCAACCTAAACGGGAAACAATGACGTACTCTGCCTATTCAAAAACCAGAGTACTTTGAGCAAAGTTGTCAGTTGTGCGACTTTCATTCAAAACGAATCACATAGCAAAAGATGCAAAATGTATTTATTTACTTTACAATAAGTTGCTTTTAAAAAAATCCACAGTAAAAAGAGTCATAAGGATGTTTCCTTCGTGATACTTGTTAGGCACAATGGCCCCTATATTTGCTCATATTTCTGACTGAAATAAAACTTGATCGACAAAAAATGGGAAAGTTGAATAATTTAGTTTAGAAAGTCTGACAGCTGGCTGACTTGATATGTTTCAGTTTTTATAGGATTCGATTCATGTCACCAAGGACGGTTTTTTTTGTTTTTAGTTGACTTTATGGAGAGGTAGCTGACGAATCATTAAAGTGACTGAGTACTGCTAAGATGACAGTTCGTTTAATTATCTGGCTCACATAGGAAAAGTAATGTTACCGCCGAGTCTACTTTTCGCTATTGGGGTAAATCTAGTTCAAAGCAATGTTATAATAATTGGATTTTTTAATGTACCCAATCTAATGATTGTCAAAATGGAAATAAAAAACAGCAGTACTAGAGATACTGTTTTGAAGTGGCACATCATTAGTACGTTAAACTATTAAATGAGAAGTTCCTTATTCAACCCCCGTAGTCCGTAGTCACCCCTGTGATAAATACGAGTGCATTCAATAACATCAAATGGCAAGACATCAGGTGAGTACTATTTAAACATTTCAGTTGTACGTAAAACAGTTTTTTTATCTAAATACCATCTAGAGTCCATCAAACACACCCGCAGTTCTGTGGGTTTTTCCTGCCAAAGGAATTAGTGAAATTAGCTATCAAACTTTTAATAAATTCCTTAAAAGCATGTTAAATATATCGACCCTAATTCTTTCCATAATAATGATACAATCGCCTGAACGAATTTTAACATACCAATCCGTAAGTGATACATTACATATTATATACATAACTTGTATCATCTGGTAAACGAGCCAAATCGAAAACAGTGTCATATATAAACACGACACATACTCGTCTCCATGCTCGCAGAGTAGTCAATTCCTTGAGGGCGTAGTAATGATACAAGAAACGGTGACGGCGGCCCTCGTTCGTCAGCCGGCAATGAGAAAAGCATACCACATCGATGACACTATACATATCCACACATAAATACCATCAAGGGATATTGATGTAAATTGTTTTGTTTTTGGGGTTCGGAATTTTTTTTTCTATCCGTTTGTTGTGTATTTAAGGATTGTGTCAAAATACATTTACATTTTGTGTTAAATTCGGCTATCTACAGGGTGGTCAGATTTATTTATTTTGTAGGAGGATTAGCCCAAAGCGAAATACAACTCTACAACTCAAAGGGCCTTAGAATTTATAATTCTGTCTTGGGATCTTTAGGGAAATTTTCTAACAGTAAACAAAAATTGAAGGCTTTTTAATTTAAATGATTCGAAAAAATTCACGGCAGTTCTATTCACAAAACAAGCCAAGATCTACATAAAGTCTCGATTCTTATTCTCTACTGTAACAGCTTGTCACAGCATGTCCATTTGCTAAGACTACTGATAGGTTTGTAAACTCTTCAACTCTTTGTTTTTCAATAACGTTTAAATGTTTTTTAGATACTTATTAAAAAAGATTCGTTTTCGTTTTTTCGTATTATTCTGTTTTATTTTATTTTTTTTTTTTCCGAAAAACCAATAAAAACGTCTTTTGGAAAACACCACCCACTGTGAAATACAATTTTTATTGAAATACACAGTTTAAGAAGATTGATATAGATTCACGTTGACCAAAGCCTGAGAAGGAAATTGTAAACTAACAAACGACACTTTTCTGTAAATAATAGTGAAAATCCTGAAAACTCCTTATGCAAATAAAGTTGGAATATTTTTTATTTTTAATACTGATGTTACACAAGCAGACAACTACATACGTGCAGTCGTATTAGCTATATTCGAAGTTTAACTAAGTTTTATGTTAAAAGGTCGCCGTTGGCACACACTTTTACACTATAGACCTTAAGAACTTGTCAACTATTTTCAAAGTTAGAATTCCTTGAACTAGTTCAACATTTTTTGAGAAATGCTAGTTGGATGATTAGAATGTTTCCTGATATCTACGGTTTCAATATTTCCCTGCATCCTTCGAACACCCTGTAAACACAGTGGGACAATAGACCATTGAAAAAGTGGGGCTGAAGGGCGAAGACAAAATAATGCTCAATTGAGCAGAAAGCAATCGTAAAACATTTTCTTCGTCTGGAAATTCGAAACGAACATTTGCTAAATGATTTTGGAATGGGGGTTTGAAATGGGATGAACAACGTAGTTTTACGAGGATTATATCTAGCATTCTAGTGGTCGTATTTCATCACAAGGAGGATAATATCATTAGGTTAAGTTGGTTTTTCTGTTTTTCGCTTGTTTATTTTCGTTTGCTTAAATAGATTGGGTTCATTTTGAAAGGGAATATGTAGGGATAGATGAAATGTGCTCAACAAATATGCTATCAACTGTGAATTTGATAGGAAGATGGGAAGAAGCTTATTATTATGTATTTATATTGGAAAGGTGATATTGGTCGGATACACCTATACACGAAATTTTTGGAGAACCTCGATATATACACTTTGTAGTATTTTAAGCAAAGATCCCTTTCATCGTTTTTTCTGCTTTCAAGATTATTTACAATGGACAAAGTCCGAAGCGAACAATGTACAACAATTCTAGAAATTTACATAAAAAATCCCCGTTTATTACCTTGACTCAACGAGCCATACCACGACTGCTGGTGGTGGCAACAGGCTTCTTTTCACGGAATAGAAACCCCAGTTCGCAAACCACGATCCACGATCAGTTCAAAAGGGCATAAATATTTTACTAACAAAATAGACAAGAACACCAACACATTATCCCGAAGACCATATGATTCAAGGGTTTCTTCAAACGATTCTAGAGAATAATTTGTATATTGCTCATGGCACTGAAACCCAACGCATTGCTTATGCAGTTCACATCCAAGAGTAAGCTAGAGAGCGGAATGAATTCATTCATAAGCTGATATTGAGCGATGAGGGTAGTTTTCATCTTTACGGATTTTCGACGAAACTGCAAGAAATATTGGCCAGCGAAGACCCAAGAAATTCTATTTATCGCTTCGAAAGATTTCTCAATAAAATTTGAGCAAAGAGCGGTGTTATCTCAGAAAGTTCTACCGAGGAAGGACCCAGCAACGCTTAATAAGCATACATTTGCTGATTTTAGCTGGATCACATTCACAGAGTTTAACAGTAAAAGACTATTTCCACTCATATCTTCAAAAAAAGGCCTTCGTTAAGAAATGTCGCAATATAAATCCAAGGGCTGTATCCTGAAAATGGAAAATTTCTTTAATAGAACCTCAGTCTTCCGCTTTACACATATAAGCGAACGCATATGGACTATCTGTATCAAGGCTAGATTCACCAATATAAGTATCATATGCAATCGCGTTCCGACGGAAGAAAAAAGACGACAGTGCCAAAGAATGTGTTGCTGGAGAGGACCTATAACACTTCTCAAAAGTAAAATATTGAAGTTGTTTCTTAAGCCAGAATAGTTAATTAACTTTCCAAAACATCGTGGTAGCAATCACGCGTTTCTCAGGTCTCTACATTCAAAGGCAAACACGGCTGTCATCTGATCAAAACCCCAGATTAATCACATAGCAATCGACGGTAGGTTTATGTCTCCAGTATTTTAGACTTCGACATGTTCAGATGAGTCGTACAGATTAGCAAAGAAAAAATACCTGCTTGCGAGAGCGCACTAAAACTTCCCAAATAACGATTCGTCCATGTGAGGAGAGGATGACACTACAATAATATCCCTTAAACATGTAAGAAATGATAAAAAATAGAGTATTGTATATTCAAAAACGTACATTAAATTTAAAAATTGTCAAACTCGATCTTTCCTCTTCGTTCTGTTATCTAGGTTATTGTCATATGTCTAAGATTCGAACATTGATGAATTTATTGGACAGAATGTCACAAAAGGCAGCTTTTACATCAAGGTAGGCCCAGTTTAAAAATTATATCTCACAAGACATAAAAAAAGGCTGATGCTATTCGCACGACGTTAGTGGCACGGCTTAGGTCGACGGCTACGGTTAAACGCTGCAAATAGGGGTAACGTGGCTCGCTTCGCTCGCTTAAAGGTATCTGAACTCCAGTTTTTCATTTCCGGGCACGGGGCTGTACGTTTTAAGGCCCAACTTGTTTCTTAAAATACTATTTTTAATTAATAGGTAACGCGAAATACGTAGCCGTCGACCTAAGCCGTGTCCCTAACGTCGCGACGCGTCATGCGAATAGCCACTTTGATCAAAAAAAGAACAACTCGTGCCGATCTTGATTATTCTAAGCTAAATCGAACACATTTTTAGTGCTAGTCCTGCTAGAGATTTGAAATGAGTTAGATTTGCTAAGTATTGTACAAAGACCGCAAATGTATATGTCATTCCTCGATGTGAGCTTTTGACGGTTGTTGCTATTATACTAAATAAAAACTTTCCTGTCCCATACGAATCTCTACTTCCTCCGTCAAAACCTGAATACCAAGAGCAGTTGATGAAATGAGAGTTTTGAATGTTTGAGTCAAGAATGTTTTTTAACGAATAGTTGAAATAAAATCCGATATAGTACCAAAGACTCACCACAAATGGGTATAGGAGCATGAATGCTGGGTAATCCTCTTGGTATCCATTCCATAATTTAATCCAACCGCACAATTGTTTCAAATTTGTATCTACTTGTAGAATATCCTTTTTTGGATATGTTTGTCTTCGCAAAAACTGTCTTATTTTCTTTTGTTTCTCAAAAGACCATAACCACTCAACAAGGTGAAATCAAGAGCTTTAGTTGAAACACTAATGGTCGATGCTCGATGGGAATATTCACAACACAAGGGACAATTTTATAATTATCTTCCTGTCTAGATGACTCATGTTAAGTTGATTTAATTTATTTTCTTTTTAAATATATATGTGCATGCATCCTTTGGTAAGATATTTTCAATATTTCAAAGAAAAATCTTTCCATATAAGTACACTGAAACTCGGGTAACGCTGTTCTCAGAGATATATGTTTTAAAATCGGATCAATGGCGCAAGGAACACACACATAATATCAGGATAACACCACACACCACGACGATGACGACGAAAAGCGATACCAACGGAAACGACAACTACGAGGGCTATAACGGTTGAAGGATGCTGCTGCTGGTGTTGACTCTACTGCAGCTATTGCGGTTGCATCTATACCGAAATGAAATATGTAAAACTATAGTCCAACGATGACACGAATACAAACACGAAAAGTTAACGCGATGATGTCGAAAAACTCGGCTACACTCGTCGCATATACAACTCCTAGGAGGTGGCTTGCAAATACGCGGAGATTTTTGTATCTACACCTTGGCAAAACCACGAAAAATAAGAAAACAAAAAAATTGCTTGCGTCGCGGAATCACAATTTGTATAAGGGTACACACAGCACAGCAGCAATGCAAAATGTCCTTCTTCTTTAACGAAGCTCAATTTAAAATCCCACACCGGAACCGGATATACCCATCGATTTGTTATAATTAATTTCACCCGGATGTTAAATAGGGGTTAAGATGGGTTTAATGATTTAAATCCTTTATGGCTTTGTCTATCCCTTCACACAAAGATATCTTTCCTTGCAATATCCTTTTCAAAGACTTTTATTTTTCTTTTCCGTTCTCGTTATCTGTGTGCACACATTTAGTGGTGTTAACCGAAGACGACCACACTATAAACTGACTGACATCAATCTTGGGTTGTTTTTCCTACAGATTTTCCTGCCACCTCCGTTCGTTCCGTACATACATTTTTAGTTTCCTTATGTGTTCACAGCAGCTACACAAAGGCAAGAGCACCCACACTAGTATCTAAGAAGAGCACAGCGACCGACACGGTGTCGGCATTAAGCGCATGGAGATTGTTGCAGTGTGCTGCTTCATAAGAAGCGCGACGTTAGTTCTTCACTAAGGCTATAATTATCAATCGGTACCCCAAACGAAGGGTGGTACGTTATACAATACATTGATACGCACTCCACTTAACCCGCTCCATGCTCGTTCAACAGACTTTGGGCGATGTTTCGCACGCAGGGAAACAAAAAAAGAACGAACGAATAAGCAAGGAAACAGGATAACACACAGGGAACACAACAGATAAGAAGGCGAAAACAATGCACGAAGGTACAGAGTGAAAAACACCCCTACGCTATGTATGAATATTCTTTGTGGCAGCCAGGATGTGGGGTTTTATGCTGGGAATTGGGAATGGGATAATGTGAAATTTCCCACATCCTTGTGTGAGAGAGGAGAATACATTGTTTTCTCTGAGAGTCATATGAGAAATAGAAATAGGACTAGGAAAAGCGTATTTATATATACAAGAGATAGTTCTCAGTGAGATTTGGAAACTGTCACACGGACACGAATCCTTCTCTCCTTGTGATCCATCCTATATAAAGTATATGAGAGCAAGGGGAACGAGGGGAATTGTAAATTCTCATTTCCACGAGTCAATGAGACCTGCGGTAGAAGGAGACGAATGACGATTGACGAAACCGTGTTTTGAGAGAAGTTTTATTTTTGCATTTCTGTTCTGCGAGGCTTTCACTACGAGAAAAACAGATATACAGAGCCACAGTTCAGCTTCAGTTAGTGTAGCCGTAGAGTACTTCTCTGTGCCTTTGCTATGAAAGTATTGAAGAATAAATAAGGGCGATACTCGCAGAATAGGGTAACAGTAAAAATAGGTGTTTGCGTTGCAAAATACCCAGGCATTGACGAAAACGTAATTTTGTAAATAAAAATACTACAAAAGGAGAGTTGGGTGCGGCACGGAATTCGATTTTTTAATCTTCTACCGGTGCCCACAACCAGTGTGATAGACGATCCTTCGCTTTTCTTGTGTGCAAGCGAATTCATTAGAATAAAAAGCCAATTTCCTATAGGAATTAAAGTTAGAGAACAATGCCCCAAATTAATACCAAATTGTTATAAACCAAATATTTGGTTTTATTTCAGCTACTTAGTCACAAAACTGCAATCGGACTGAAACTGGAATATAAAACAAAATCCCTTATATTGTCATTGGGCTAAATAGTTCTAGAAGAACATAAATCTCTTTTGAAAACAAATTTGTGACCGATTATCGCCTCGACTTATGCCGCTATGGCAACAATGACTTTAAAAGTCAAGTAAAACGACCCCTTTCGGACTGCCAAACTACTACGTTTACAAATTCTCAAAAACTTACTCAAGTCTTCCATTACCATTACCATTTCAAACCAACAATGATACTCCAATATGAGGATAAACTCTCTTTCTCTCTCCTGAGTACTGAGAATGGTATGAGTACTGAGACTGTCCCACCCCCATCCCCCATTCCCATTTTTCCCAACATACACTCTCTCTTCTGTAGGTCGCTGTCGCTGCGTAGCACCCAGCGTCTAGCCCAGAAGCTACAAAAGAAAATTGCCTCTCAAGTGAAATTCGAAGCACGCGCGTGAAATCCCTTTGCCAACAAAACCGCTGTGTATTTTCTGATTTCCATTCCGTTGTCAGTAGTGGAGGGAAGCTATAGGTATAAGGCCATGCCATTTATTGTAGTGTGGTAGTGTACAGCGAAAAAAAAACAACAACAACAATATTCATGCATACATCTATATATAAAAAATAATGGGAACCATAACGGGAAGTGTGGTGGGAAACAGAATGACTTGCTTGTCATCACAGCCACTAAAGAAGAGAAGGTACAACCACCAACAACAAGAGCTACGTTATACAAGCAAAATTAATATTACCTCGGCTACCAACCCCTACAATTTTAAGGGTGGCACTGGACTATTGGTGTCCTGGAAAAATAAAGAAAAACCAGAAAGTACAAAATACAAATAAGAAAATATGCTCCCCGAGCAAAAAGGCCGAAGAGCATAGCATTTGCCCTCAGAGAAGAAGTTATAATATACCCATAGCAAGGAGATGGTGATGGCGTTGTGGTGGGGATTGGGCAGAGGCCAAGCGGCAACAGAGGTCGCCAGGGTGACGGAGTGTTAGGGGATGCTGTGGTTTTTAACTAATATCAAGTAAATTGATACGTGACCCTGCATTTAAATACCTTCATTGGGTGGCAGGCCCAGTTCGGTTTCGCTTAGCTTCGTTAGTTGTTATGCGATTTTTCTCCATCCACGAATCTCGAGGGGTTGTTTTGTATTTTATTGGTGTACCGCTTGAGTCCTTTGCACTTGTGCAATCTTTTCGGTTTCATATTTACAGTTTAGCTTTAGTTTTGCACACCAAACATGGCAGCGGTATACAGAAATAGAGAAAGATGGCGAGAGAATTGCAAATTCGTCCTGCTACAGGCGGCAATTGTCGTTGTCAAAATAGCTAAAGTTGGAGCACGGGATTAAATATGCGGGGGTGGGAGAATGCTCAGTACTAGAATATACATAGTGCCAAAACAAGGGTTAAGAAGCGATACACAGGAAGTTCCCCTTTTCGTCTCATCTTGTTGCCTGTGTGTTGTAATTCATTGTTTATAAGGATGATAGTAGGGTTGTGTGCAGTGATGGGTTGGCGTGAAAATATGTAATAGGTATAGGACTTTGGTACTTTCAATAATTACGCAAGGGTCGGTCGTTTGTCGGTTGTTGTGCAGTCTTTTGGTTAGTTAACTATATTTTCTGATTCTCCATAAATCGCATAATTATATTTTCGTGTGCACGATCCACTTATGGGAAAGATTGGTATAGAAGTAGACTTAATTTTCCCCTATAATATGCTACATATGCACTCTTTTTCCTTTTTGGGTTTGTTAGCGAAGCAAACCTATTTATTGGTCGTCTTAAGTGCGAAATCAGTATAAATTTCCAGGCGATTACCAAATCGATCGCATTTACATTATTCACCTACATACGGTGAATACTTGAAAGCTCATAACCTCATTGCTGTCTCTGTTTTTCTATCGATTTTCTGCTATCCGGATGGCCATATTGAAGATTGCCTACATTTAACAAACTTTTGACGCGATCAGTCGTCAGACGAAAGCTGTCAAAAACAAGTTCGTGTCTTTTTTCCTTCAGAATCAGAGGCCACTCCATGAGCTCAGAACAAATTGACTGAGCAGTCTGAGAAGAAATCTGAGCAAGGCTTTTTTTGTCAGCTAACCACAGATATGTATAGTAAAAAAAATATAGCAGACTAAAAAAATATAACATTATACTGTTCATAGATGAGTTTTCAAAGAAAGCGATCAGATGTGATTTATAAAAAAAATCAGACGGTCCTAATCAAGCTTGGTTCAAAGCGTACTCTACTCTGAGCAAGAAAGAAAAATGCAGTGCTTTACAAAACATTTGGTATAGGTTTGCTTGCTGAAGGACTGGGTCTCTCTGTTGCAGAGATCTATCGTTCAACTCGTTCCAAAGAAGAACTCCGAAGTCGTGGCACCGCAAGGCTCGTATGGAAGGATAAACTTGGTAGGGGTAGACTGGTCCTCGATTTTAAATACCTAACAATATGAAGGACTGAGCGTATACCTGCGATTTAATTTTACTATAGCAACGTAGCAGAAAGTTGGACTGTGTCCTTTGTAATGCCTAATCCCGACATTAATTTCATACATGGAAGATGCAAAGAAGCATATTGTGTTTGCTCTGCAGAACAAAAAAACAAAACACCTTTAGAGCAACGAAGTAATAGGTAAAAAGGACATGTTTTTAGGGTAAGTGCATGCAAAAACAAAAAAAAGAAGACAATTTGTCAATAACGTTTCATTTCAATGCTGGTTCCCTCTTCTTTCGCTGTGACACAAACACTAATGTCCGTGTCAGCTTGGTGTTTTAGAGATGATAGATTATATGGAATTAAGGTATTCGTAACGTTACTCATGGTGATGTTATAAACCGGGTTTCACCACATCCATTTTTTGTATTGTAGAGCAATTCGTTCAGGTGGAAAGTATATTGACGATGATGATGGGTTGCCGTTGTTTTGTTGAACACGCGCGTTTGTGAATTCAGTTAGGGTGTTTTACAAGCCAAAGACATGATCAAACGATTGTGTGGTTCGTAGATAATGCAAGATAATTGTTGGATTACGAGGTGAATAGGGGAGGAGATGTGCGTTAAACAATGCGGAAGAGATAAAATGCAGGCAGCACTTGAAGAGGACATTGTAAACTATGAGAACAGAAAATTATAATTTCGTATTGCAATGGGTAACAGATGTTCACATTCATAAAATACATTACCTAATTTAGAAGGACTTTTAAATAAAAATAGACTGAAGTTCAAATAAGCTTAAAAACAAGTCAACATTGGACACATACCAAGAAACTCGTCATTTTTTGAAGTAGATTCAGAAAATCGTGTGTTAAACTGCGCAGCCGCAAGAAATAATCAGCAAAGCAGAGTTTACAAACCGAATTTCGACATGAAGTAGGTACACCAGGAATTGTTTCACTGATAGATCTTCAAATAGAAGGCTGAAACTGTGCTGTAATTTGATAGTTCTTTAACATTTATGTTCAAAATTCTTTTACAATTTTTTATGAGTTAATGACAAAGTCAAAATGAAAGCTTTTTCCTCAGCATTTAAACTTTA
Source organism: Cheilosia impressa (assembly GCA_948293265.1). Classification (NCBI taxonomy): domain Eukaryota; kingdom Metazoa; phylum Arthropoda; class Insecta; order Diptera; family Syrphidae; genus Cheilosia; species Cheilosia impressa. The sequence goes on along the minus strand of OX411884.1, from coordinate 36,707,157 downwards.
TTTGAAAATCATCCTTGGTTTTAATAGAAAAATTGTGCTATTAAACTGGAAGTTTCCTGGTCACTTATTATTTTTTCGAAAATGACACTTGATTGTTGATTTTTTCTTCAAAAATATAACCGAGCACGACACTGATCTGGAGAATGTGGTGCCAGTATATTGGCATTGAAACCATAAACCTTCTGAGTACTAGATTTAACGACAAGATTATACCGTCAAAAGTGCTCGTAAATTGACAACCAAGATAGTGCAAACTGTCGACTGGTAATAAGCCGTCACTTAAGACTTTAGCTCCATAGGAAGTAATTGAACAGAGTCAGTTTGCAGCAAAGAATTTAGACAATAGTCATAATAGTGGACCAAATTCGGACCTATCTACACAACAATTTGTCAAAGAAGCCTGATATATGTCAAAACTTAATGATAAAAACCAATAATTTTTTAAATGAAACAATGTTTTGGTCAAAATTCAATAATAGTCTTAATTTCAAAATAATAAAGTCTACAGCTTTTAACGGATCTATGTAATTACTCCTAACGTATTTACACCTAAAAAAATTAAACAAATTTTTAAATTTTACATTATAAAGTTAGGAGTTTTTTTTTACAAATGAATGAACTTCTAATTATTAGTTTTTTTCATCATCAAAGTTAGTGGACTCATCATTCATTGCATGTTTTAGTGTTACGAATAATTTCATCATCAAATCAATCATATAATTATTAGCCCGCTGTCAGACTTATCAAACTAGAAAAATGCTAAAAATCATGCTGAATATTTTCAGTAGGCCTGTTTTTTGAGCTTCGATCTCAGCAAAGCAAAGTAAAGTAGGATTTTCAGCATACTTATTACAACGACTACTGCGAGTCTCGAAGTGTCAAGTAGAGAGTAGTTGTTGTAATTGCGTGCTGAAAATCCTACTTTACTTTGCTTTGCTTAGATCGAAGCTCAAAAAAACACGCCTAGTGTTGACTGTCAAATGAGAATCTTAATTGCTTGTTCACACTAAGGTGCGCCTGCTTTGATTTTATTTCATTATTTTTATTCCAGTACGGATCTGTTCCGGAACGAAAAATCTTAAAAAATGACACAACGAAATCATGACGGCGGAATTGTGGGTAACTGGAGTAGATTGGTTTATTATTCGGGATATTATTAGCTTGCAAAAATTTGACATTTGTACTGCAGTGTTACCAGCTTTGAAAATTTTAAGAATCTTGGGGCCGAAAACAGCCAAATACAAATATAAATATCAATTTGCATTCTTTTTAAGAACTACAATATTTAATTTAAATAAAAAGAACATACTCATAATTGAGAGAATTTTCTTATTTAAATTTTTTGATCTTAAAAAAAATTAAACGCCTATAGAAACGAGTTTTCTATTAAATTATTTCGAAATGGGTTTGTATAAATGTGTGAAAATCAATTGAAGTGGACTTCCAGTGCAAGTCAAAAAAAATTCGTTTGCGGCCAACTCAATACGAAGAAAAACCAATAAAACTCGTATTTAATGTTCAGAAATCCGAAATCGCAGATCAAAATCTGAAAAGTCAAATCGAAAATGACATTAGTTATACGAAATGAGTACGTTCGCAATAGAAGGATCATTTAATAAATTCCTAATGAGCCTAAAAATCGCAAATGACAATTTTAAGGAGCCAGTGAAAAGTTCGAGTAGGCAAATCGGATATAAATAGCCCATTGCTGGTGACACTGCTACTTGTGTTTCCGCTAATAAAACTCTCCACAAATTTTTATCGCAGACGTTTCGCTGTCCATTTGGAGACTAGTGTTCGTTAAACATCAATAGTTTCATTTTTCGATAGTATCGATGTTTTTCAAAAAACTATCGATAGTAGCAATAGTCCGAAAATATTTAATTTTAAAAATTTGTTGAAAGAAAAAAGGTCTTAGGTCGGCCGCACATTGGATACGTTTTCGAACGTATTTTGACTCGTACGAACACGCACGAACAATCCCAAACTTCAAAGTGAGAGAGTGCGCACACACATGTTCGTACGTTCAAATATTGAAAATGGACGTAGACACTGAGCCACTGTCTATTTGACGGAGAAAATCGTATTCAATGTGCGCACTCAAGTCGTACGACATATATTCAAACATTTAAGTACGAGTGAAATTCATATCCACTGTGCGGCCGACCTTAAGAGATAATGTGGTGGGATTTAAATATTTATTTTATCTAGACCGGCGGCAAAATCTCTTAGCCCTTCCTGCTCATGGGCTCATCCTTACGAAAAGGTTCATGTCTGTCGCATTCACCCGAACATTAAGGTGGTCTACGTTCGTTTGTATATTTTAGTTTTAAATGGTCTGCTAAATTTTAAGTTTGTATTTCTAATTCTTTGTTCTTTTGGTAGATTGATTTTAAGAAAATCTTAAATGAAACACTTTCCGCTATTAATAAATTAAAACGATATTATTGCTTCAATTAATATGATCAAAACGTACTAAAAACTAAAAACCAAGTTACTTTGTTGACAACGATGGTACGACCACCTACGAAATTAACGAACAAATTCCTCATCAGGATTATCATATATAAAATGGAATTTTCATAGTAACGGCAGTACATTTACATTCATGGGGAATTAAATTTATTAGAAGGGGTTTTCCCAATTTTTTTTTTGAAAATTAAAATTTAACTTCCCTAGAAACCTACATAAAAAAACTGTCGATGTATATAATAAAACATCGAGGTTTTCGATAACTATCGATACTATCGATAGTACTATCGATGTTTAACGAAAACTATTGGAGACCGACGGAAAATTTCGTTCGGGAACATCGCGTACTGGGCTTTAATTATTTATTAAAGCCCAGTGCTAATTTTACCTACTACAGAATTAAATCATGCTTAAAAAAAATGCTGACATGATTTGAAAAAAAGGAGGCTAAAAATAAAATAATCCGGCTTAACTTTAATAACACTTTCGTTATGAATACTTTCGTTTTTTTTTATAGTAATACTATTGTTAATGGTTACTTTTTCCAGCTACCATCTCTTTTAAAACTGCTAAAAATACATGTTGCGCAAATAACAATCGACGGAAAACTACTACATGTGCATGTCTAATACGATTCGTAAAAAAAGGTTTTGGTTTTTCTGTGCAACTCTTTACTCATTTAAAGAAACAAATTTTCAACAAAATCCATAGCTACTTATATCCATTATATATTCCTAGAAAGCTGCTCAATTACAGCTTTATTTGTAATCCGTCTTCAACGTATCACAACAAACCACGCAATTATTTACCCTCCACCACTATCACTTTCTTCTACTATACTACTCTACACCATACTTCACGAATTTTATAAATTTCATTGCAAATACCAACAGGACCAAGAAGGGCGAAAAAAACTTGCAAATAAAGTGCCAAAATGTCAGCACTTACACACTTGTATAAAATGTGGTTTCGGGCTTTATATCTTTTACTCGTTCTCTGGGTTCTGTCTCGTCTCGACCCGGTGACCCTCTCAACCATTTCACCACTCAATTCTATAACATCACCCACAGCCACAAGGCAAAAGTGATAAAAGTTGTGGAAAAGTTTGCGGAAAAGTGTTGGGTGCGTTTTTCATTGCATTAACATTCTGTGTGGTAGACTGCATGTTTTTTTTTAAGTATGGATTTATACTCATTCTCATTTTTCCACCCTGAAAGCCTGAGACCCATCGCCGTCACACAAATCGAATGTTCAGACTAACACATGTTTTTAAAGGAATTTTTCTGGGGTAGGTTTCAAGGATTTGCTCTCAGTGCTCCTTCCTTTATACACTTGAGTTCTCTCTGGAAAAATGTGTTCACAAACACATAGAGAAAAATGAAAAACCGATGTAGATCAAGTCACGCCAAGATTTCCCCACAACACCATAAACTGAGAGAATCATTTTTCATGAAACACAAGATAATGCTTGCAATTCCAGATTTTCGTCGAGCTTTCAATATTCTCCTTCTTATTCGTACTACGAGCACCATGTTGATGTGCGTCGAGAATATAATAAAACAATGAATCAAACCTCTACACTGAACTCTTTTGGAGGTGATTCTGCAACACAAAGTTCATTCTACGATGTGTATTTATATATGTAAAAGATTTATGTGTATTTCTAATTAAAAAGTTAGGACAAACATTTAGGATCAACATCATTTTTAAGGGTCACCGTTTAGTAGGTACTTAATTGTGTTGACCGGAAAATACAAAATTTGGTCCCTTTTATTTTCGACCCATATTGACAGTAATTTATGAAATCATTCGTTCCATCCACTGAACACGACGGAAAGGGAATTTCCACTTTTGCGGAAAGACACCGTACTAGAAATGATACACATATACCATATACGAGGAATTTATTTTAATGCCACAAAAATGCGAGTAAGTTGGAGATTAAAAATTGAACGATTACTTCTTCGTGGATGGGAAAATAAAAAATATGCTGCAGAGAATTGATGTAGAAAATTCGCGACCTGTTTAGTATTGATTACAGAGACGAAAGAAAATTACGTTGGCCATATTTTCTTATAAAAATAATTGCACGTAGAAAGGTATGGAAAGATAAATTAAAAAAAAATCTCGTTTGGAATGCTCACTGTGTCCAGGCAAAAATTATTGCACTTTTAGTTTCAAGGAGATTATAAATTATATGCATTTCTACTTTCTAGCAACAGAAATAGTAACAAATAAATGACTTGATGTTTACGTTACCAAATATTGTTTCCTTGGCTAAGACACAAAAAAAAATGGATAAAAGGTAGATACCCTCTAAAACGGGTTAAAAAAATTTTCAAAGCTTGTAGTTCGTTAATGACGAATTTAATATAGCTTGGCGCAGTGTTGTTAGCACTCCCTCTTTGTTCATTCCACGAAGCGCAGTCATTTTTCCCTTTGCACGAACTAAAATTTCCGCAAAATTACCTCGATACGTTTTTATTAAAGATTTTTTTTTATATGAGTAAAATGTTTACTACACGCAAGGAAAACTCTATAGCATAGATTTAGCATTATTTTGATATTTTTTTTTGCACTAAGAATAGTTTGCAAAGGTTTTTTTGTCAGATTACTAAAATTTTCTCAATTCTGTTGCATTTCCCTTTTCCTTTTCGGACATCGAAAGTCTCACAAAAAGGGAGAAATCCCACAATCCAAAACACTGCCTTGGAGCTAAGCACCATCTCCACGAATAAAATCCTAGTGCAAAACCGGCTTAGAACAACGCTAGGCAACCGCTCTAACTTCGGTTTGGCAAAACAAATCGGTTTAAAACTTCTGACTTAACGGACAAAGTTAAGTCAGGAGTTTTAAAAATATAGTAAGCAGGAAGGGAGAGCTTCTGGGTTCATTTGAATGAAAAAACTTCGACGATTCCTTTATTTGTGTGCAAGGGAGGCGAATAGAGATAAAATATACACCCGCTATTTTTTTAGTTCAAAAATAGAAAACACAAAGCTATTATACAAAGCTGCTCCAAAAGGATCTTAGCCGAAAGTCTCACAAAATTTAAGACGACATGAAAGACCGAACCCCCGTTTCAACGACCTAGCCACAGAGAATGAAAGACTGCAATCTCTCCGACAGAGACTCTTGCACTTGTCAAGTAAGTGAGTAAAGTATGCATTTTACATAACTGTGGGTCTACACTGCTTACCCTTCAACTATTGGCTTTTGATACGTGCACAAATATTCCAACTAACGGCAAGTTTCCTCAAAATTAAAAAGAATCAATATTTTTTCATTTCCACATTCGGTGCGCCATTTCACACGTTTTGTGTCTACTTATTAATTTAGCTACAAACAGTTTTATATCGTAAGCCCTCAACGAGTTTGTGAGACAAGATTTCGATATCATAACCAAGAATGGTCACTTTTTAAAAATAACCACAGGAGGGATACACAAAATCCACACCAATAGCGATTAAAAAAATATATACAGCAACAACAATTCCCACCCCCAGTTAAAGGGGTGTCGTAAAAAAACTTTGTGCTTGGTTTTAAGAGGTGTTTTTATAGACCGTAAAAAGAAAAGCTAATAAAAAACTGAAGGAACATTTTATGGCGTTGTGTTCCTTTCTTCGCACATGGCATTCGCATACTGCTGTTAAAATGACAATGGCTGAGGGTGGTAGCTTAGAGTATAATGGCAAAGTAACTGGTAAAAAAAAAAAGTTGTAAACTGTTAAAGAACACATTTTTAATTTCAACTTTAGTCTATTTCAATACCAATTGAAAATAAAAACTTATTGAAGGAAGTGTAATCAAGTTCCAAAAACTGTTATCTGTATCAGAACACTGTTCGTCAACCTGATACCTACTGAGTCTATAAGGTTAAACGATAGTTCAAAACAGAACCGAACACACTGTCGAAATGGCATTTGAAGAGACTTGGAAGCCAAGATTTGGAGATTTCGAGAAGGTATTTCACACCCAGACGAAGTCGTGGCGAAAAATTATTCGCATTGGCAGACTCACAAATATGTTATTCACTGATGGGTTATCGCAGGTTCCTCCCGGGCTAAGGTCCAGCGGGCACTCAGAAGATTTGTTGAAAAAATATTTTGCAGCTGCGGGATAAAGGTAAACGCCTTAATTGATCGTCGTATCCAAAAAGTTTGCTGAATGCGTTCTGCATTAGTAGATTCTAAATAAAAGAGATTTTGGGGTCTTATTTACGAGCGTGTAAACGTAAGATACACCTTTTTTCTACACACGAGATCAGCGACGATAGCCTCCTCCAAAATACTTGGTGAATTGGGTACTTCCATTGCTGTTTTAATACATAATGTACGCATATTTAAAAATTCTCTGTAAATATGCAGATGCTCAATTTAATAACTTCACTTAACGAACTAATTTCGTGTTCGTGGTTCGCAATACAATGAAAAAAAAAACATTTCGAAACGTATGCCAAAATCTTTGTGAACTAAAACGAAACCATCGATATCATTTAAACCCTAGCTATACCAACTCCCTTGTACGTAGATACATGTGGTGTGCATGCATAAATTAAGCCGAATATCCCAACCGCCTAAACACAGACACACCAATAACCACTCATTGCATAGTTGAGTTAACTTTTTGTTAAATTTTGTTCGCACAGTCCGCTGTCAAAAAAGGGCTACATATAAAATACCCAGTCTATTCGACTTCACTTCACTTAACTTCATTCGCTTTTCTCGTCCTGCTCGACGAGGAGGACGGCAACGACGCCCCATTATTCAACCACTTACTCATTCATTCATTTATTCAATTCATTCAAATATAAAGCAAATCACCTCATTAGATGATGTTTTAAGGGTGTGGGGGTGCTAATGTTTCCTAAGAGGCGGTTGTGTTGGTTGGAAGCGTCCCACAACCCTGTTTTTTTTCCCCTTCCATTGATCCTGTAGTGTTGTTGAGTGCGGGTGATTTTGATATACACTACACAAAGATACTTATTTTATTTCGTTCCTCGTTCTCGCTGCGCTCGATGCGAAGCGAAACCCTACTGAGAGCAAGAGGATTTTGGGGGATTGCTGAGCATAAGAATTATGAGTGTAATTTTGTCTGTTATTTTTTGTTTAGTATTTTAGGCAAAGTTGGTTGGGATTTTTTTTTTTATAAACCATTTTCAAGGATGAATGCCTGGGTGGTAGTTGAAGTGCAGAGAGTTTTAATATTCTGAGGGCAAAATGACGACCGTGGGGGGAGTTGTAAAAAGTTGCTAAACTTTTTATGATTATCTCATAAATTATATTGAGTTATAGGGCGATTATAAAAAAGGAAGGATACGAATCAGTTTTAGTGCTTGCTACTTTGAATTACAAAATTTGGTTTGTTTCTGTTAGCATTTGTAAAATCTAATTTTTATATGTTGAGTGGATGAATGTTATGTGGGTAAGTCTACTTGGCATCACTGCATGAACAAACAACTTTGTTTAACGATTATCGAATGATGGAGATAGAAACGAACATTTTATTTTTATCGAAGTGTTTACGGACAGTGATAAAACACTTAATGGGGGTCGTGTTTTGCACATTTCGTGGGTAGGTATATTGGGTATTTAATTTTTTGTTGCTGCTTGTGAATTTTATGGCTGGTATGACATTACTGTCAAAAAATCTTGATAATAGTAATCAAGGGGTTTATGTTAGACCGTAAACCACTTGTAACGAGAGAATGGCGTCCTGGAGCAATCAAAAAGAAACGAACATTTTGGAACACCTGGTACGAAAGTTATTTAATCATCTATTTGGCTACAATTAGAAATGTGTACATACCTGGCGTCACCAAAAAGAGGGACATTTTATTTGACAAATATATGACGCTATTTGATTCAATTTTGCCACCTCAACTTTCACAAATTGATATCTTTATAATCCATGTCAATTACTAATGAAAGAGTGTCGTATGTAGATCGATTTTCGAGAAAAACTACTGGCTACCATATCCTTGAAGTGGTGATTTAAAATGTTTGTGTGTCTATTTAGAAAGACTTTAGTTTGAAAAAAATAAATAAGTGGGTGGTTACTAAGAGATAGGTGTGATGCCCCATCTACAAAAAAGGCGATCCTATGTCTTGCAAGAACTGTCGAGGCATATCCCTGCTTTATGTCGCATACAAGATCCTATCCAACGTGCTGTGTGAACGTCTCAAACCGTTCTGCAACACACTAATCGGCACGTACCAGTGTGGCTTCCGGCCCGGCAGATCGACTATAGACCAAATTTTCACACAAAGTCAAATCCTGGAAAATACCCATGAATTTCAAGTCGAGACTCACCACCTATTCATCGACTTCAAAGCCGCATATGATAGCATTAATCGTCAGGAGCTTTATGTGGCGATGGCCGAATTCGGGATCCCGGCAAAACTGATCCAGCTATGTAGCGTGACGCTGGAGAACACACGCTGCAATGTGCAATTTGGAAGTAGTTCCTCCGAGCTATTCCAAACATGCACCGGATTTCGGCAAGGAGACGCACTATCATGTGACTGCTTCAATCTCGTGTTAGAGCAGATAGTGCGCAGGGCAGGTGTCAACACGGAAGGCACTATCTTCAACAAATCCGTCCAGCTACCGGGGTATGCAGACGATATTGACATCATCGGTCGCTCCCAGCATGGCATGATAGAGGCTTTTACGGCGATTGAAGAACAGGCGAAATTCGTTGGTCTTGTAGTAAATGAGGACAAGACTAAGTACATGCTATCAACAAACAAACAAGCATCTGTCCACCGCCTAGGACAGAACGTCACTATTGATAGCAACAATTTCGAGGTAGTTAAGGAGTTTATCTACCTCGGAGTAAACATGAACTCCACAAATGACATCCTAGTGGAGATCCGACGAAGAATTACCCTAGGAAACCGCTGCTACTTCGGTTTGGCAAAACAATTGGGTTCAAAACTCCTAACTCGAAGGACAAAATGTATGCTTTACAGAACCCCTATCCTGCCAGTTCTGCTTTATGGCGCCGAGTGCTGGACGATAAGCAGGAAGGGAGAGCTGATACTGGGCTCCTTCGAAAGAAAAATTCTGCGGCGGATTTTTGGTCCTGTGTGCGAGGAGGGCGAATGGGGGAGAAGATACAACAGCGAACTCTATGAGCTGCACCAAGATGTGGATGTAGTTCAAAAGGCCAAAATACGTCGACTACATTGGATCGGCGACATCGAGCGAATGGACAATAATGCTCCAGCTAAGAGGATCTTCGAATCCCAGCCGCCAGGTTCGAGACGACAAGGAAGATCGAACCTCCGTTTCAAAGACCAAGCCATCGCGGATGCCAGAGCGCTTGGTCTGGATAACTGGAAGCAGCGCGCCCGGGATCGCAGAGGATGGAAGGCTACAGTGTCTCAGGCAGAGACTCTCCACGGGTCGGGAGCCCGTTAAGTAGGTGTGATGGCTGTCTGCGAACCATAGACACGCTTAAATCATAGATTAGTTCTTTGGAATACCACATGGATCTATTACTGCAGAGTGAATACGTTTGTCAATGCCTAAACTAGGTGTAGACTGTAGAATCAATAAAGTAGAGAAAGTAATCTGGTGGGTTCGTGGGTTTCATGAATGCTTCCACCTCTTCATTTTCCTGTATTTTTTAAAATACTTCAATAGAAGTGAGCGGCTTTCGATGCGCCCTTCTCGGTGGGTTTTACAGATTCAAAAGGTTTGACAGCATGATATCAAGGTTTTTTTTTTGCAGATTCGGTTGACAGCATGATATCAAGGTTTTAACCGCCAGGCTGCGGTACGAGGATTGGATGCTGACTTAAGCCAGTACAGAGCTTTCTTTGTCGTCATTAATTGTATGTAGGGAGAACAGTAATTAAGACGCTAACATTAAGTATTTTTGAAAAAAAATCCTCCACTAATACAATCCGAAGTTTTCTTATCGTTAGAGGCAGTTAGAGATTAGATTAACCCCCGTATTAATAAACAAATGTGCACGAGTTAGTTAGCTAATAGGCGGTTTATACCCGTAGCACTTTAACTAATAAGTTGCCTTTTAGTGCAGTTCACAAGGCGATTACATAAAATCCCAGCCGTATGTAATGCGAATTGGAATCCGCACTTAAAAACAACAGATTCCTTGCAACGTTATTTAATTGGGTGTATCAGATACGACCTATATATTTAGATTCGTCAGGAAAGACGACAAAACTACCATTGAGTAAGGCAAAATTGTACTTCCTGTCTTTTTTTGGCAGCAATCACAAATTCTTCCGCATATGTAACCACTTTACAGTTTGCAATTCAAAAAATTAATGATAGTATCCAGACTTATATACTTTTTACTTGGAATGTTTTTTTTATTTGAATAAATGAAATAAAATGAAGGAATAGAACCAATATTTGTACATTTTATTTAACGTTTCCTACAAGTAAAATGTGCTTGAATACACCTGGACATTATATCATTCGTTGCACTGGACCACTACTATACTTTATCAATTGGCGGATGAATCAATATAACACAGACGATGATAGAACAAGAAACATCGTTTTGTCTAGGGAATACACGACCCGAATATATGAATATTTAAATATCTGACTAGCCCACAGTTAATAACCATTTTCGGACAGAGGTTTACTCAAAGTAAATGCACACTTAGTAGGTACTGTCAGGGTCTTCTTCAAGTCCATAATCCGTTTGAAAAATGTTTCACCTTTTGTGTATTATATAATACATCCAAATCCTATTTAAGAATTGGATTTCACCGAACACCATTCAACCATATTGACCTCAAATTTAGACTCGTGTAAAAAAACGATAATAAAAGCCCATCAAGTTGCATTGGAATTGCAAAAAGTCCAGAACTTCCCTACGTTAATGTTTCTCAACATACTTAATCCGATAACAGCTAACTTAAGTTACAAAACCCTGCTCATATCTTTATTCATTAGTTTGGTGTAATGTGTTATGTCACAGCAAATCCTAAACAACATAAGTGCACGAAACAAATCGCATGGAAAACTTAAAAATGTGTAACACGAGCTGACTGAGCTCCAAGGAGCAACAACACAACTGCCACTTAACACCAGTAAAAAGACTCGAATGAGCGTGGCAGGCGTAAGACCACACCACCTCATTTTACCACCATATCGTGTTTCTTCGTCGAAGCAGCCGAATAAAGTGGAATCGAAAAGAAGACTTAAAGTGAACAAAATAAAAAAATATTGTTGCATTTCTACATACACCAATTTCAAAGAATATGCATCTGGAAAATATAAACAGGAATTTGTGAAATCTCTTCTGCCCCAAATAATGCATATTTCGCCGAGGCACACTTACCCAAGTTATACAGTAGAGTCTCGATTATATGAATCGGTGATAATGTAATTTATTATGAACTGCAGAATGTTTATACAGGAATTCGTACGAGTTCATTCAACTAAATATCTGCGAAGTTTGTTAAAGAGAAATGAAAACATAGTCACTTCCCCTGGCTTTTGTCTAGGTAAGTTATCGGAATGTTCACTGTTTATTTATTTCCGTTCATTTTTAATTATTTTTTTGTGATTTTTTGAATGAGTACAAATAGGGAATAAATTATTTTGGTGGCGGAAATGGGACAGTCTTCTGATTTCAAATAAATTTCAACAATGTTTCAAAGTCTACTGTTACTGGAATGATAATATAACATGAAATAATATATGCATCAGGGGGAGTTTCCAGAAAAAAAAACACATAGCTAGGTATGCCTATGTACACAGCAGTAGTACGTCCTATCCTTACTTACGGGTCACTGGTATGGTGGCCTGCCTTAAGCAAAGCCTATAACATCACTAAATTAATCACTAAATTAAGTAGAGTCCAAAGAACAGCTGGAATTTGAATCACAGGAGCCCTAAGATCAAGTCTGACCGAGGCGCTCAATGTCATTCTCAATTTTCTGCCAATGGATCTGCACATAAACAAGTAAAAGTGTTATCATCGGCCTGGCCGATGTTTTGATACCCTCCACTGCATACAAGTCATGCAAAATACCAGAACTACTTGACCGACATAGCCCATTTTTAATACCAACCTAACGACGATAAAAGAAGTCCTTTCACAAAACTTCATTCACCTAGGTTGATTCTTTTGGACGATATCGTGTTTTCAACGGAAAGAGGGATACATGGGTCTACATAATATTGGTTTTGTATGGGAGGTACCAGAACTACTTGACCGACATAGCCCATTTTGAATACCAACCTGACGCCGATAAAAAGAAGTCCTTTCACCAAATTTCATTCAGCTACGTCAATTACTTTGGGCGCCATCGTGCTTTCAACAGCCAGAGAGACACATGGGTCCAATATTGGTTTTGTATGGGAGGTACCAGAACTACTTGACCGACATACCCCGTTTTCTATTTCAACCTGACGCTGATAAAAATAAGTGCTCTCACCAAATTTCATTCACCTACGTCAATTACTTTGGGCGCTATCGTGCTTTCAACAGACAGAGAGGAACATGGGTCCAATATTGGTTTTGTATGGGAGGTACCAGAACTACTTGACCGACATAGCTCATTTTCAATACCAACCTGACGCCGATAAAAAGAAGTCCTTTCACCAAATTTCATTCACCTACGTCAATTACTTTGGGCGCTATCGTGCTTTCAACAGACAGACAGACAGACAGACAGACAGACAGACAGACAGACAGACAGACAGACAGACAGACGGACATGGCTAAATCGATTCAGAATGTGATCCTGATTCAGAATATATATACTTTATGAGGTCTCCGGTGACTCCTTCTTGGCGTTACAAATGTATTGGCAAAGTGAATATACCTTCATCTGGAGGGTATAAAAACATTGCAGCGTGTAGTGCAATTGAAGGAATCTTAATGTTGGTCCGAACGGCCTTATGGCCACTCCAGCATCCTACTTTCCCTTCCTGACGGCATAGGTCGTATATCTACGGACTAAATTGTACCCAAACTCAAATTCCATAAAAACTTTTCTATTAGATTCCCCTCTACATCAGAATGGGAGGAAAATGCGGTCGTAAACGACTTCCACATGGTTCCAAAATGAACTGTGGAGTGGGAGCGGGTATTTTCTCAACAGAATTTGACATCTCCAAATCTTTCCGCTTCCCCAACGCAGCCAGCGTCTTTCAAGATGAAGTACTTGCAATCAAGGAGGCGTGTAGGCTGCTCCTTAATATAAATACACCTGGCGTCGACAGCCAGGCCGCGATTAAGGCTGTCGGTTCTACTAAATCAACATCAAAGCTTGTTGTGGATTGCAGGGAGATATTGACCAGGGCTTGCCATCGGTTTGAAATCACTCTCGTCTGGGTTCCCGGCCATAGGAACATAGACGGGAATAAAAAGGCGGTGAAATCCTCCTATACTGCACCTCAAGGGCAAAGACCAGATGGTCGAACCTGACGAGCTGTGTCATTTCGATGATGTCAGAACAAATAACCTCTTAGCCAGAAAGTATGTAGATGTCGCCGGACTAAGGTACGGGTCATTGGCCTTTAGGAACTCACGCAGCCAAGCTTGGCATCCCCCATAACACCCACTGCCGTAGTTGCGCTGACACAAACAAGAGTGAGTGTCCGGCCCTAGCCAAAAACAGGCAAAGTGCTCTAGGTCAACCCTTTTATGATGACCTTTCGCCCATCCATAGTATCCATTTCAATAAGATAATCAAATTAACTCTTAACTCCTCAGGCTGGTTGTAAGTTTTCCTATCGTCCTTCTCCCCCTTTATTTTTCAGGTTTCCGTGAGCTGTGGTTTCAAAACGGCGCTCAATGCGTTATTTGTGTTTTCCCTCGTTCGGGAAATACAGCCACTTAAACCAACCAACCTCGTATAGAGACTCTACTGCACTTTTAAAAAGTGAATACGTGCCTAATTCTTTTTTAACTTGTATCGTCGTTTTAGATCGAGCTACCATATGAGTTAAGATTTTGGTGTAATCAAACTGCCTTAATGCTGTTCCAAAGGCACACACTATGCTTTATTGGTAACTTTTGATAATATTATGCGAACAAGTTAGTTAAGGCGAACATTTATCGATTCGAGATTTCTTGCAGTGTCGATCATGATTCACTTTCTGCCTCGTTTGACAAATACTGGGAACTCCGACATTATTCAATAAATATCGTATTAATTATAAGAAATATACAGAACATACAGTGCCAGTCTGATCAGAAAATCCTTCACATATATGGACTGATTCTCCTTTAAAGATCCACCTCTCTGCGAAATATTATTTCATCTCCAACGACTTGGAAATGTCTGCCTTTAAAAACAACAAAAGAAAATCATGTTGAAGTGAGAGGCAGGGCGGTAAAAAGGCATTCGATGATGTTTCCAACGAGACGAGTGTGCCAATAAGAAGGATAATATAACTGTTATTATTATTCGCATTGACACAAAGAGGGGATTCGGAGTGGTAGGTTATTCTGTGCTGGAGCTGGATAGCTCTTAGTAAAATAAGCGTAAACTCAGTGGTTTTATGAATACTTTAAGCGTTATGTGTGTATGTGCGTCAACACAGGAGAATAAGCAAATATTTGGCAGTCAGTCAACCGTAGTTCAGGGTGCTGTGGGTGGTAGTGAAACAGCAATTCAATTTCCAAGTTCTTTCCATAAGGGATAAACGGCAAAATAAAGATGAACAAGAAGAAGGCAATAAAACCGATGAAGAAAATGCAAAAAAGGAAATTTCGAAGAAGACTGTAATTTGTCCGGAAGGCATTTGTTTGTATCTGCTTATTTATTTATTGCTTCTTCCGTTTTATTAGTCAGGCATTAGTAAGTGGATATGCTTAAGCTCGAATAAAACCATTCTTGTTACTTATATATGATTCTAAAGAAATGCAGTGGTGGCTTATGGATGTGTGATGTTTTCTGTATTTTTGTTTGTGTTTTGTATCGTATTGAGCCTAAAAGAGACACGCATGAGATAAAAAACGGCTCTTGTAGCTCCGTTTTTGCTTTGTAGATGACTAGGCCAGACGAGTTTGTAGATGGTTCCATTCATTTACGACCTGATGTTAGTAGAGAGCGCGTCACACCACATCGATAAGGAAATAGGTAGGTACTCACCCCACAAATAGTTCGACATAGCAGCTGCCATCGATATGGAGGAAGCTTCAACAACTAGACAAAAGAAGCTATAAAATCTGCTCTAGAAGACATACGACTGAGCCAACCATTGAGTGGGTGATAAAAATGCTTCAAAGGATGATCATCAACTCAAACTTAGGACCCAGCTTTGTGAGAAAGAAGACAAGACGAAGGACATTAAAAGTGGTACAGGGTTATTCATTTAGACTTGTTTTTCTCAATAGTTTTTTTTGACAGATCACACGTAACTCGCATAATTGGGCAAATACCTAATGTATATGTAACACTCTTAATTATAATCAAAACGTAAATGTCAGTCACGGTTCTTTCAGGCCATAATCAAATTTCCACCATCCAAATTCATTTTATATGTTTTATTTAACACTAAAAAAACAGGTTTTAATCACCCATTATTAGAGAACGATAATCAACCTGATTACAGATAAATTCCTACCTACTATCAGTAAACTAGGAAATCTACTATCAGGGATTAATCCGCATTACCAAGACAGGTTGGACAAAAACCTTGCTTGTTCCGTTCAAAAGAAAAACACCATATCTCACTCAATCAATGTTAAATATATACCTCGGCATCATCCAAGACTCTAAGTTATCTTTGTATCTTTAAAAATAAATAAAGAAAAAAGAAGGAAAACAGGATTTAAAGCTTTTTACACTCTAAAAGCCCTTAAAAAAAATAAAATTGAGGCTAAAACCGTGAATGTACATACTTCAATCGTCAGACCCATAACCTCGTTCAGATTTTCTGTTAATAGAACTTTCACAAAAGTTAATCGCCTTAGAAGCGCAATTAGAGCTGTAAGAAGAGCGACACAGGCAGGACGGTGATTGCTATTTTCTCCTAGAAGTGTTCACTAAATCCGCAACAGCAAAGGGAGCTCTCAGACTAAGTTTGCTGGAGCGAGCAAACCATCGACTTGCATCTCTACTAGAGAATGTCGGAGAATGAACATGAAACAAGGTTCTGAAAGTCTCAAAGCCACAATGGACTATGTCATTTCACCGAGTTTAATGCAAAAATGTCCATTCTCTTACTAAGCGAGTATAAAATCGATATTTATAGCGATGGATCCAAAGTGGTGACCCGTACACTGATGGAACAGCAGCAGATACTCAGAAACAATGCAAATCAAAAAGTCCTGAAGAGTATCCCATTCCATGTTAGGAAGTGTCGAATCTCATTAAAGAACATCAGCAACATAAAGCTTTGCTGGTTTCCTAGACATGGTTTAATCAAAGAACAGGAGCTGGCAAGATTAGGTCAGCGATGAACTTAAATGAGACAGACACGTCTATGCTGCCCACTGTATGGCTAATGTAAAAGTAGACCAACATCGCTTTGTTTTCTAAGGCAGATTGCAACATCCTAGACAAGAACTTAAATCAAATGATCTACACATAAGTCTGGAAGACGAGGAAGAAAAGAGACGATCCAATAGCTTCTATGCCACTCTCGCGTTGTTCAGGAACGATGAGTACGATCTCTCGGGTCCCCAGAGCCCACAAATTAAATTTTATGTGCGACGACAGCTGACACAAAGTTATAAAAGTATGTACTTTACTTTAGGCAGAGACTTGATAAATGAATCTAAAGACTTCAACCCTTTTCAAAAAGGTTTGGTCGGCCTTGATTTAGAAGAAATAACCTCATTTGCAGATCATGTTCAAACATCGCTGGCGTAACTCAGTACTCACTGACCCATTGGCGTGTATTGATCTAAGATCCGGGAATACTTGCAGAGGCGAATATGTTGTGCTTAAGGCAGAGAAAGTGGTTCTTAACAATTGTCCATCGCCTATTTATAAGATACGCAACTACACAATAACCTCAATATTAAAAAAAAAAAATGCTGTTCAAAGAGCAAAAAATACGAACGAGATTAAGTTCCAATTTTTATATAGTCATTTACCAAATGAAAACAAGCGAATTTAAGCTACTACCTAAAAAAGGATTTTGATAAGGATGCTGTGAGATACATTGGCACCAGACAAGATTCTTTGGGATATTTTTGATAAAGTGAAGATAAGCACTGTTTGAGGAGCTTCTTACATAACAAAATTATAATCACGCAAAGTTTCTGTATTTCGTATGATAAATATTTCTAACGTAATAATGATTCTTCTAACCATGCACACTTTAAACAAATTGATCCTATGGAACTTTATTCGTTACCTATGTTCAACAGCCTTTTAGCTTAAGCTAAAGAACCGACAACTAAACGGATCAATAAATACTTATAAGCTACGCCCAGAAGGTAATCGACTTTGCTGACATCAAATAAGGCCAACATAATTTACCCGAAAAGTCCCTTTATTTGAGATAGCACTAAAATGGTCGATCATCACCAGCAACACTGCCCGTGTCTGCCGGAGGGGAAAATTACAATACGATTTCCCTGCAGCGTCGCAAAGAGGCAGTGAACATGTGTAACGGTGCTACATATGAAATAAACCGGGCATTACCTATCGTATTTTATAATCCATATTTAAGATCCATATTTATTAGTTTTGTCTTGTGATAAATAGAGAAGTGCAGGCTGACTCGAATGAACGTATGTATCTATATATTTGATTTTAAGCGTTTTTCTCCGTAAAAGTGAATTTAAAAGAACACTATCTGAGGTACATTGAAATACCTGCCTATCTTCTCTTTACAACTATCTTGTTCTTAACATTTCTGTTCAATGCAAAATTTCGCGAAATTGCTGTTGGTCAGTTTCCGTAATCTGTGATATGAAACAAATAAAGTGGTATTGACAACAAAACATTACAGACCAATTGTTAATTGACAGTATAACCGGAAAATGCTATGGCAGGAACCGTGATGTCCGAATATACCATTGAGACTGAATTAAGTGTCATACAATGTGGATGTATTGCAAATAAGCTGTTGATCAGCCGAACGCAGTTATCTGTTAAATCATGCAGTGTATGTTACTTAGTCTTGGTTATGGTTATGGTTTTTGAAACTTTGATGACAATAAGAAGTTATATTCTGCCGGAATTTGTTGAAAATGAATCGGATAAAGGTCTCAAACTCGTAATTTTGGCACTTAGTTTGTACTTTTGGACGATAATCGTCTGAAAAATTACGGAGAGTGGTAGAATTTTTACGACTGTGATCCAGTGTTCCACCATACACTCTTGACGATTGCACTATGCATTTAACATAAATCATTATTGTTGTCAGCTAAACGCCAGCACACTTAGACCAGTAATATATCCATTGTGATACCATCCGGATAAAGATCCAAGAATTCCATATCCTCACACTCGCAAAGAACATTTTTGAGCTTATAATGGGGCGAAGTAGACTTCTCAAGTCAAGTCTAAGTGATGTATTCATTGACTTATTGTATATGGACTGCTAGTAGCCAACTTCACGCGTGTTCCAAAAATACGGAGCGTTACTGTTTTACAGCGGAAAACAAAATAAACTTGAAACGACCAAGTTTACTTCCATTACAAATTTTGCGTGTAGTATGCCTATGCGTTTAGAGGGTGTGTTTTTTATTCATTATTTACCAATTATGTATGTTTCTATATTTTACTTGGTTGTAGTACCTACTTAGTTCCGTAATTTATATTTTAATACTGCGATCTCAATTTAATCAAACCCTTAACACAAGCCAAGCGAACTCAATACGAAACACAAAACAAGTGAACAGCTACCGATATTCTCATAAAAGCAAGAGGATTGGTGGGCGGCCATTAGCAACATGCTTCTTTTGTAGTTAGGCCTGGGGTACCTACATTAATCTGTTGCGCTAAATATTTATTTATTTATTTATGTATAATATTGGTTTAGTTAGCTGTTCACACTTTTTTTGTTCGAATAAAAAATTGCTTGGACCATGATCTTTAAGTGACGGCTGGATTCACTAAAAAGTCATTGGATGCATTAGATGTTAAAACTACATCCTTAGAAAGAAAAATTAAGAAAAAAGTCGTATATCTCATGATGGATAAAATGGCTATAGGTAAGCAAATTCAGTGGGATGAATTAAAAAAGAAATACGTCGACTGACTACGGCACTAATTTCAATTTCACCGAAGATTTACCTCCCGAGATATAAATATTAAGGGATTGGACGATACATGGAAGATATCTGTACGTTTTTTATTTTAGTTTGTGAGTCAAAAATTAAAGAAATTGTTATTTCGTTTTGTTTATCGAAATAATAA
Source organism: Cheilosia impressa (assembly GCA_948293265.1). Classification (NCBI taxonomy): domain Eukaryota; kingdom Metazoa; phylum Arthropoda; class Insecta; order Diptera; family Syrphidae; genus Cheilosia; species Cheilosia impressa. The sequence goes on along the minus strand of OX411884.1, from coordinate 36,687,361 downwards.
AATGTTACAAAATTAATTTCAAATCGCTCTTTGTAGCTTTGCTTCTTTTCAATAGATGATGCTCTTTTGTTTACACGTTACTATGGAAATGAATCGCTTCCGACAAGATGTCGCTCTTTTGTTTACATGTTTCTATGGAAACGAACTGTTTTTGAAAAAAAAAATCGCTTTTTTGTTTACGTTGCTATGGCAATTTAGACTTGACGGTGGCTTCTTTGCCAATCCGCTGTAAAACTGTAGCGCCTGTGTTTTTTGGAACATATTTTCTCGCAGAAGTATATGAAAATGACATTTCACAAGCAGTCCATATTTAGAATGTCTATGGATGTATTAGTACTAAAGTCAAGTCTAAGTGAAGTATTAGTACTGACATCTCGGTATCGGTCATCAAATAGATAAATATACAAACAAATATCGCTTGAATATCTCACAAACGTCGTAATAAATAATATTATTTTAAATAAAAAAACGCGAAAAGTGTAGAGTACTCACCAACTTCTCTTGGCTTTTCGTGTGTATATTGTTTTGGTGAGCTGTTCTTTTTATTTGGTATTGGCCTTAAAGTTGAATTAATTTGCTAAAAAACAAAAAAATATACCATGACAAATTAAGTTTCTACTGCTTAGGATAAATAGTTTTACTATTTTGTCAGATCTTTCGCCGCATGGTAACCGGGCTACAGCAACATCAGGACTATCTTCTGGTGGCGGAGGCTGTGGCACCCAATTGTAGCCTCTTCTTGATATTGGTACACCCACACGATCATATTGAGATGCTTGTTGCCTGTTAAGTAGTAAAAATATTCAAATAAATAAGAGCGATTTACTACCATTTAACTTTTAAACGCTAATTTCAATTACAGAACTATAACACTGAATACCAATTATTATTATTTTTTGCCCGTAAAATTGAGGAAAAACATAGCCCAATATCAAAACAAATCATTATTCCTGACATTCGGTTTACCTAGATCGATATAAATTGTGTTACTTTAAGGAGCTTTATATATTTTTGCAAGTGAGTGGGATGTGTAACTTCTTTTAAAGTTTTTTGTTTGGACCTGTATCGATATCCTGCATATACGATCCCTAGCTACCTGGCTACAACTTTTTACACAAAGTTGGTCGCGCAGCCCAGTTGTATTTTATTTTTGTTCAAATATAGAAATAAGTTTCATTGATTTTTGTTTTGATGACTGTTGGTTCAGTGATTTTTCTTATGACTTTATTATCAGTCTTGTATGCCATTGCTTTGACAACTTTTTGCAGGACCTTGGCCACCATACACTCTACATGTTCCAGCCATATTAGCCTGTACGTTCAGCGTTCTTCGTTCTAAATTTTCCCTTAAACTTCAATACAAACTGGACCGAAGAGCATATGGTTCTCTTTCGCTCAAACGAAATACTGGCTTGATTATTGAAAGATTGAATTGGCCTGTAGTGGTAGTTTTCAAGCTGTCCGATAAAAAATGATGTAACTGAATGGGCAAAAAGGAGGCTTGAACCTAAAGAGCCAATAACCGAAAGCATACATTGGTTAAAATGTACATTATAATGTTAACACCCGATGTAGCTCATGTTTCATGGTGTGAAAAAGCTGTCAATACGTTTTTTTTTAATTTATTTTTTAGTTTTTTATTTGTCAGTTTACATGTAGTCGTGGGCATACGAAATATTAGCTGAACATTTAATCGAAAACAATAATTTTAGCCAAAACTTTGTTTCTTCACAAATGCTCTGTTATTTTTGTGTAAACTTAGTTCTTGTGCTTGAGCCAACTTAGTTATACGCTATTTGTTAAGACAATTGACCAATATTGTTCATATATGTTCACTTAACGTAATCTTGTATTCATAGTTTATAGTTACTCTATCTAACATACACTAGCTCTCTCTTGCAAGAGATCTGTTAGGTAAATAAGTAATAATATAAGCTATACATTGAATTTCGGTTATCTAGGCCAGGGGGCACTGGTTATTACGAGTACTTTGGGTGAAAAGCAGTTAGATATTTATATTGGTTTGTTTTTGGATTGAATTACACTTGCAATCTCTTTGGATTATGTAGGAAGCATTTAGAAGTCTTCTCCTTTTAGGCTTTATAAGTTCGCCCAGTGGTAGAAAATCTACTGGCTAATATAAAATCTAATCTGGCTTATATGCTTAATATTGAAAAACAAAGTACACACAGCATTGCAAGAAAACCAAGCAAATATTCTTAACTATTTGCACTAGCCTATTTATATATAATACTAGTACCTAGTATCCTACCTAAAAATTTAGTTGAATTATCAATTTAGTTTGTCATTTTCAATATCCAATAACTGATTAGAAAATTCGACTACTGTTGGATCGTTTTTTAATTGAACGCGCACATTTGTGGTTAGTGTAAAATTTTGTAAGTGCCCCCACAAATAGGGTGGTTTTAAACATGCATTCCATTCATCAGCAGCTGTAGATTGTGGTATAACAGACAATGTTTAACGAAAATAACCTGCTAACAATTTCAAAATAATAGAATCCGTCGCATCCGTTGCGGCAACGTATTCGACTGACAGGTTGATAGAACACACAGCACCGTATGAAAGCTGACCCAAAAGAAGCGCACGTGCCGAATGCGATGGATAAAGAAGGTTTACTTTCTACTTTTCTGTCAGTTGCATCCGTTGACGATTCTCACAGCTAGATGCAGCACTGCAATCCTTAGAAATTTTGCATGTAGGTGTTCCATTAGCATGCATCTTCAATAAACCTTCCAATAAAGTCGCTGCAATTCCAGACGAACCGACTGTCAATCAATTTGGTTATCAACAACCTAATGGCAGTAAACCAGTGGCGGGAGCTATTTGATTTGATCAGAAAGATACACCATGAGACGACCAAGAAGAAACAAATGGTATAATGAAGAATGCACCTGCACGTCCACGCAGCCAAGCAATATGAATATTTCGTTACACTGCAAATTAGAAGTAGGGAAAATTCTTATACCCGAAATGTTTCTTCGGGAATGAAGTTCAAAAAATGTTCCCAAAAAGTATAAAAAAAATCTAATCTCATTGCTATAAAGCCCAATCTTGTCAGGCCCATTCTATAAGGCTAAAATCATGCAAAACACCAACTCATCTTTTAAAGTATGCACGATGAAGGAATTAAACCATTTCAATTGAGTCAACTACAAAAGTAGGTACATGTTTTCTCAACGTATTAATTAAAAAAACTGTTAACAATAACCTGTGCTGATCCGAAGGCAGTCTACAGCTTTATTGTATTTCATCCTGTCTAAAAGTCAGGGGAGGAAGGCTGCACTGTCCACATCACGGTCCTAGTAAGTAAAGTTTACCATTTACTAAAATATCCACTCTCCCGGCAGATATTGATAAAGCTTCAGGAATTAACAATCGACATTTATCGATTAAAGGGCCATTTCAATGTGAAAATCTAGGAGCAACAACCATTCTCGCTTAAGTTGGCTCTATTCACTATTTAGTTGGTATCATTGTGCTTATCGCTCCAAGAGATGGAAAAAGATTTGACAGGCAGATTTCCAATACTCATTTACAGGAGCCTGCTGATAATTTAGCGGTGTAGTTCGAAAAAGAAACATATCCAGATTTGGCATAATCACTTAACTTGTTCCGCAAGGCACAGATAAATAAATAAACCCATAGTAAACGTCAAACTTCAAAATATGTAATTTTAATTTATGGAGCAGATGGACGCAAAGTTTGAGAAGTAGCACCATAACAGAGCTTCAATGTGCAGGTTCTAAGATAGCATCAGTAGTGAACTCTAACCAATCATTAGTAAATACAACCGAAGTGTGAATTTACAATAAACTGTTTCTGCTAAAAGGCCAATTTAGGAGAAAACTGCTCTTATAAATAAAATATAAGTAAAAGTTCATAAGCCCGGATCATCTTTGTTCGGTTTGTCGAAATTTCGAGTTCAATACCTTTTTTCAATGTTTGCCTTTGTCCATTATTATACCCTACACAGGAAGGTATATTCACTTTGTAATTACATTTGTAACGCCAAGAAGGAGTCACCCGAACCCTCATAAAGTACATATATTCTGAATCAGGATCACGCTCTGATTTAGCCATGTCCGTCTGTCTGTTGAAAGCACGATATCGCCGAAAGGAATTGACATAGGCGAATGAAATTTGGTGAAAGGACTTCTTGTTTTTGTCGTCAGGTTGGTATTGAAAATGGGCTATGTCGGTCAAGTAGTTCTGGTACCTACCTACCATACAAAACCAATTTTGCATGACTTGTATGCAGTGGAGGGTATCAAAGCATCGGCCAGGCCGATGATGACACTTTTACTTGTTTTTTATTCAATTCTAGACATATTTTCTCCAGGACCACAATTTTATAATAAAGATAAACAGTTAACCAACAGTTATGTAAAAAGATCCTAGATTAGTTAATAGTTATACCGGTTGAATAAAACCGGTTTAAGTATAGGCGCTATAGAGAAAAGACGATGAATGAGTAAGTTCCCCCAATGGTATTTTTAGGAGTGCATTCAAAAATGATTGGCCTTAAAAGAAACCCTTACTGATACTCAAACAGCAACTTTCTCTAAAATAACTGATATACATCTTTACTAATATTGCTCCAGTGCTGAACGTAGGGACATATTTCCTCAAACAAAGTTAACTGTTATTATTTTTATCTTTATCCAATAATCACCTTAAACTCTCATAACAATCCAAACAAACAACCGCATATTCTCCATTTTCCAGCAAAAGACCATCGTCACTTTTGCGACTCTTCACAAATGGAAACTCATTTACAGGTAACGCTCTAACACGTTTTCTATATGTTGTAATCCCGCATAAATGGCAAATGTAGTCATGCCAATTGTACTTCCGTTCTGCCGGATTAACACTGGGATTTTGTGCTTCGTATCTGTAAAAGAACATGGGTTTAGTTTGTGTCATATGACTCACAAATAAAAATTTGCTTACTTCCTCCACTGATTTAGTAGCGAATGATAACAGAATGTGCAGACTAACGCTGAATAATCGGAGCGCAATTGCTCGGCATTTGGCGGTGATTTGTGTTTACGTAAATGCGGAAAGTATGGTCGATTACCCTGAAATTGCAAGAGGAAATATATTTTATTAAAGAATACAAGTCAGACAAAAATATTAATGATTTCCAACCTCCTTGCTGGTGTATAGAACTCTAGCTAAAGTCAAGTCAGAATGTAGGCCACAAAGGAAGCAGTAAATTGAGGTGCTAGCTGGTGTTGTTGAAACCGATGGTGTGGATGGTGGTGTATTTATGCTCATGCCACCATGTCTTGAGCCATTTGGTGAACTAGATGCCATCATTGGTGATGGAATGTTATATCTATACAAGGAAGAACATTAAATTTTATAGAAGTTAAGAGTAGGTATGCTAATTCAACGACCTTCGATGTTCCAATGGTACCCGTTCCGCATCCATGGTATCCCACTGGCGTGCCAGATGATTTACACAGTCCTTGCATGCTAGAACTCTATTGGAATTACCAGCTGGATCACTACTATTGCTGCCCTTCAAGCATGGAAAATGCATTGCATGTGAATTCATGTGCTCAGCACTGGTTGATAGCCATTCCATTTTGTTAGTTGCACAAAGTGTTTTACAAATGTAACAACTGTTGTAAGAGAGAAAATCAAATTAGTAAGCGACGTATACAGATGGCTTATTGACTTACGGATACTGCCCATGACCATTCTCAATGGTACCTTGGGACGATGGCGGTGTATTTGGTCTGGAATCACGTATGTATGGTTTTGGATCACGATGTGCTGATGAGGAGTTATTGGAGTTGGACTCGTAGGGCTGAAAAAAAAAACACACGCATTATATAAAATGAAAAATAAGTTGTCGAGTTGAAAAATATCATCACTCTTGTGTTTTGAGCTGTTATTGTTTCTAAACTGCTATTATCGATTGTAGCATATGCTGCGATATCTCCGCGGATCTCTCAAGGAAGGCAAACAAAATGACATGTTTTATTAGCGAAGAGTTCAATATCGAAACGAGCGACACTTAATTTTTGCAATTCTAGCGACGCACGGGTTGGAATAATTTTTAAGAGGCACGAGAATGAATAAGAACAACCGACTTACATAGATGTATATCGTTCCTACCTTGAGAAATGAAATTCCCCGTATCAGGATCAGGATCCACAATTTGTTGAGCAGTATGAGGTTTCTATTTCTTTGTTTACATTACGCTATCACTATAATACCATCGATACAACAACATTCGGTACGCTTTTAAAAATGCCGACGTTGTAACCGATTTCCGGCTGTTGAAAACAGACTAATCGACAAGGAATTGATCAATATAAGCAGGGTTGCTTGAAGAGACTGTATTCCTATGTTAGATACACATGGTGGCCCACAAACTAGCAGAATATGAGACTGCAACTGGCGCAAACCGAATATAATAAAAGACAACTTATCACCGACAAATTTGCCAATTATACCATTCCGGTTTCTATCAAAAGTACGTCATGAAACCGGTTACACATAAGATACTATGATATAGTTGTTGCTCATCGAGCACATTTAAGCCTACCGTCTTATCTCTTTGTCAAATTAGTATTGAAATAAAGAAATCGCAAAAATCCTGTTTTTTCCAACGACGCTATAAGGTTTTTAGTATCCTATCTTATATAAACAATCCATCCACGTAAAATGCTGCTTGCGCTTTTTTTTTTTAATTCCCAACAGAATGTGTAGCGGTCTAGTTCGAGTGTCGCTAAACAACTTGTATACATTGTGAATGATCCATAACATTCTCTTCGATTCAATAAATCGAATCTTAGTGTTCGTGAAATATGAATTTGGATATATAAACGATATAATCAAACTCTAAATACTGCCTTTTCCAATTTATTTATTTTAGTATTCCATTATCAGCATCTCAAGCGAATATACAAAATTCTATTTACCACACTGCATAAAAAACAAACAATTCAACTTTATATTGTAAACATTGACAAACAAATGTACAGTACACAATTAAATTGTGCCATGTTGTGTGCTTTCATCAGTAGAAATTTGTAAAACAGTGCAAAGTAAATATTTACACAAAGCAATTAAATGGAGGTGTAAGCAATTATTTTACGAGAACCGTGATTGCATTTGAATATGTGTAGTGCGTGGGCAATAAAATTTGATTTTGATCTGTTCTTGAAAAGGTGTTTCAAGTGCATGAGCAAACAAGTCCCGCTCATGCTGTATGTAGTTGCAATTTAGTGTTTCGTTGGTTCAATTGTTCAATCCATATCCACGTTTCAATATCTTGACCAAACTGATTGATGACATGGCTTTCAAATGAGTACTTATTGTTATATACTAATGATATACAAATTGTAACTTAGAGATATATGTATAAAGGCCTATTCCACTAGTTCGCAAAATCCGTTCACGCGATTCGATCGACTTTTATTAGTGGTTTTATGTCGTTTTCCTTGTAGCTGAGGTCATTCACATACGTGTCAAAAGTCGCCAGTAGTGGCGATCTTAAAGTTAAATTATAGTTTATCATATTTTCTCGAAAGGTGCGACCTTTCTTGGATTTCTTTGCACCTTTCTTGAAGTTGAAGCTAGCGGACGTTTTTTTAATACCGCTGGCTAATATGTACCATTATTCTTAAACATCATCCATCAATTTTTTTTAAATATCCAATGACCCTTACTAATAATAATTTTTAACCTTCACATAATAAATATATTTTGTAGGTCACAGTATGCAATTTTGTATGGAAAATTTCGTCATTTTGATTCGAAAAATTAAGCCTGGATACTAAAAATGATTATAGGTATCGCGGAAGTACCTTGTCGGACCGCAAAACAGAAATTGGTGGAAAAATTCGAGCTGTTGGGGCTCGGAAAACCCAAGAGTTATTGTTGAGAAGCCTCTCCATCCTCAACGTGTGACTGTTTGGTGCGGTTTATGGTCCGGCGGGGTCATTGGACCTTACTTTTTCGAAAATGAGGTTGGATCAACAGTTACGGTGAATGGATTGCGCTATCGAGAGATGATTAATGTTTTTTTATGGTCGGAGTTGGATGGTATTGATCTGGACCACGTTTACTTTCAACAAAACGGCGCTACGTGCCACACAAGCAACCAAACCATTGATCTTTTACGGGAATCTTCCTTTGGGGCCATGTAAAAGATAAGGTCCACGCCAACAGCCCAACGTCGATTCAAGACCTCAAAGATAAAATTCGTGAGGCTATCGAGGACATAGGGCAGCCACTTTGCGATTTGGTTATGGAAAATTTCATGAAAAGGATATGGTCCTGTATGCGTGCTCGTGGTGGCCATTTGGCTGATGTTGTTTTTCATTATTAACGGCATACCTTCCTCTTTATTATGAAATCAACATCCGATCATTTATCAAAATATGACATTTTTCAGCACCTCTTATTGGAAAACCCTTAAATATAACTGGTGCACTCTTGAATTGTGAGATCTTTACAATGTCTAATAAAGCATTCCAGTTTGGTCCCGCACTCGCTTTCACTTTGGGAACGTTTAACGTAGCTCGCATTCAAACAAAGACTTGCTACGGAGTCCGTGACATCAGCCAGATTAAAAAAAAAGGACGTCGGAGATGGTTAGACCAAATAATCTCCTCCATACGGGTGTCCGTCGGTGGAGGACGATCCAGAGTAAAGAAAGGGCCCTTAAACATTCTTCAGCATCGACCCTTGTAATTAAGAAGTGTAAAGTTAATGTCGATAAAATTATTACAAAGAGAGTGGATAGAAAACAACCATTGTGTACCCAATGTCCAATTTGCAAAACTCAAGTACATTGTGTATGGTATTTAGTACATTGAATATTTCTTTAAGAACATAGGTAATCGTATATACAGGGTGTCCGCCGGGAAGGTATACTACTTTGTTTGTTTATAATTTTTAGTAAAATGAAAGAGAATGGATCTTATATTGATAAATGTTTTATTTAATGTCGGCAATTATGTATGGAATACAATATCAGGTAAAGGTCCGCCTCTGTTAGTCTCACATATGCGAGCCCTTTTGAGCATATTTTTCATTACATTTTCACACATTTCACGCGGTATTTCATTAATTTCATCACGAATATTTTGTTTGAGTTGCTCAAGTGTTTCTGGTTTGTTTGCATAAACCTTGCTTTTCAGATATCCCCACAAAAAGAAGTCCGGAGCAGTCAAATCAGGCCCATGCTTGGGCCTATCACCTACAGAAATCATTCACTACACAATAAATAGTGCGTTTTGTTGGCACGTTGTTTCTCCCTTAATTTTCACGTAACTTTCTCATAGTCACAGTAATCGATGATTGATTTTGATAAAATTTCTTAACGATTAAAACACGTTGGTTTATCGAATATTTTTCCATAATAAATTTGCTACGTGTCTACTTCACGACTGTCAAATATGAACTGTCAAGACTAATGTTTACCAAAATGGCGGCAAGAAAAATTAGTATACCTTCCCGGCGGACACCCTGTATTACATGAACATACTATATGTGATGCCTTAAAGATTGAGAAGTAAAACGTCATAGCTAGTGATGTTGTTTTCCCGAATAATCCACGCCGCATAGAAAGACCTAATCTTTTTTTGCGATGATAGCTAAATGTAATACGGAAAACAAAATGAATGCGCAATCAAAATGCACGTGTAGTAAAATAAATTAGCAAAAAAGAACTGAACACTGTATCATGTATGAGTATGCATACAAACAAAAAAAAGAAACAAAATATAAAATACTCACACTAAACGGTATGTTTGTCAAACCAAATATTTGTATAAAAGCAATACACTGTCTTTAATTTATTAAACAAAAGCACAGTATTGTATGAGCAGCATAGCACTTCTGTATATAGCAGGAGCGTATCACAGGGCTTGCTTTTAGATTAACGAAAAAAGTGAGCTACTCGTATCTTGTGTGGTTATCGGTCAATTTGTGTGTGTGTTTGTGGGTGTATTCAACCAATGGCTACCAACGAATCAAGGTTAGTAAAAATATGCGCCCAACAAAGAGACACTACAAAACAAATCCGATTCAAACATAAACAACTGCGCACACATTTTTACCGGACTTTAAAGATTCTATAATCAACTTACCGAAAGATTTAATTTACCCAATTTGCAATGTTTTCGAATTTTTGATAAAACTATGTATAAAACCAAAATATTGCCGTTTACAATTTCTATTTATAACAATCACAATAACTCACTCAAGTGCTTGTCAATAGCGTACTACTTTGGAGCTGGTCGTGAAAACAATTTTTTTTTTCGACAACAAAATTTTGCTTTTACGTGACGACATTAAATGCTCCCCCTGAAACTCAGAGAACCTCTTATCTAAAAACCGGATCTGACCGGATTTTTTTTCATAAGATTCGTCGGCTTTCCGTGCTCTGTTTGTCTTGGACGATTCTTTGGCTTCTAGTTTGATATAGTGTGCTTATCATTTTAGCTGCTGTTATCTGTACGACAAGTTTACTTTATTTTCGGAACATTACTTTATTTGGTTTTATTCTCTCGAAACCAGTTAGCTGTGCAGTACCACTTAGGTAATCAAACCGAAAAAAATATGATAAGAACGCGAGCATTTCTGTGGAAATGAAAATATATCAACTGGCATATTTGAGTTGGAATTACAACACGAGTACACAAAATTTGAACACGTTGTTAGCAAGGACAGAAATCAGGTCAGATACAGTGCAAATATTTAAGCCGTCTGTTTAATTGATATACACAGATTGTCTTCATTTTAAGTGCAGCAACAATGAGCTGAATATAAAAGTTATCGAATGAGTTAGACACGTATTGGCGTTGACGCTCATATATTAATATCTGCTCAGGCCTAGGGGAGCTAATCAAAATTAGCGTGTGATAGATTTTTTAACTTCACTAACACAGGATTTGTATGGACATGACATACCACCAGTATCAACTGCGAAGTACTCGTATTCACTAAGGAAAAGTGTGAATTAAAAGATTAAAACTGCTCAGTTGACACAACTGTTGTGCCCAAAAATGCTGTCTCTCACTTAAAACGTTTGCAAAAGTGTGTACAAGATAGAGGCATATACAGTTCACTAATTTGGGCACCGATAACTTTGGGAAGTAGAATTATTGCCTCTCCCGTATGTGTCATTAAGGGAAAACAAATTGAGGGTAAATGGGAGCATAGCCAGTGTTTAATAAACCAGCATATTATGAAAATAATCCTAAGTGTAAGGTGTGACCTTTTTGGTGAAAAAGTCAGAATAGCATGTATTTAAATTGGTTCACCAGATTAGAAGCATTCACTGTACTGCTGTTGTTTGGCGACGTAATCTTTATAAATAAAAGCCAGCATTCGTCTATGTATGTCGTAGAGATCCAAAAACAGATTTCGCAAAAAATTACCAGTTTGGTTTTATGTGTTTAGAGAGTAATTTAAATAAAATCTCATAGGGTGCGCTGTCTTTATTTCTGCAGTGTCTATTGATATTTAACACCGTTATGTCAACCACGTTCGTACTGTTTTTCACAATAAAATTTTGTAAGCACGGTTTAAAGACAATTTACAAGGAAAAAGAGTAAAGACTTGAACTTAAATATGAAAACAAACTGAGCAAATTATTTAAATTTTCAGTATTACATGTTTTCCGACAGATTTAAAAGCGTATACTTAATTAAGAGACAGATATAACTTTGAGGTGGTTAGGGACTTTGTCTACCTAGGCTCCGCTATGAGCTCAGTCAATGACACCAGTGCTGAGATTAAACGAAAAATAACTTTTGCCAATCACTGTTTCTTTGGGCTAAAAAGGCAATTGAGTAGCAAAGCCCTCTCTCGAACAACTAAAGTGACCCTTTATAAGACCCTAATAATCCCAGTCCTGCTCTATGGCGCAGAGGCACGGACCCTTTCAAAAGCGGATGAGGTTACACTTGAACCCGTATTAATAAACAAATGTGCATAAGTTAGTTAGCTAGTATACATCAGATAGCATACAAAAATTTGACGTAACTTCTGAATAACGAGTTGATAACTTTTACGCAGCGTTTATTAATAAGGGGGTTGGTTACTTCGAGAGGAAAATTCTTCGAGTAATTTTCGGTCCCGTCTGCATAGACGGTGAATGGAGGAGGAGATACAACGACGAACTGTACAGCGACATCGACCTCGCCCGAAGAGTGAAGTCCAACGACTGAGGTGGCTGGGTCATGTAGAGCGAATGGACGTCAATGCTCCGGCCCGGAAAATCTTCGAATCCGCGACTCAGGTGACGCACGCAAGTGGAAGAGGACCTTAACCAACTTAGCGTGCGAAACTGGAGACAGCTGGCTAAAGATTGTGCTGGCTGGAGATGCTTGTTGGTTGAGGCCCAGATCCACCCCAGACTGTAGCGCTACCTTAAGTAAGCAAGTAACTAACTAAATTAAAAGGAAAAGTATAAGAAAAAAAAAGTGGAAAAAGTAGTCTTCGTTGCATAAGGTGACAAAGCTAATGCTTTGTTAAAAATACCTAGTCGAAAGAAAACATAATTTAATTTAATCACATCGTGATAACATTAAAGTCACCCGAACGCTAATTAGAAATATATAATAGAGTTAGCGTAGGTATACGTCATCTGTCGTTTTGCAAAAAAGAAAACTTGCCAAGTAAACCCACCAAATATTCCGAATTTGAAGTTTCTAACTTCATTGGTACTTAAGACAGAGGGTGGTCGAAAATCGCCTGAGTTTGTTTCTGTAAAAAGGATATAGTGCCAGAATTTGGCTTGGTACTACCGCGTTCTTTGATATTTATTTTCCGTGTTACTGGTTCAAGGTTCAAGATCATTTCAAAAAGGAGGAACAACTAATAATTTGTATGCAAAATTCCAATTTTACTTATGTAAAAAAACTTTTTGTAAAAAAATACAAAGATGTTTAGCACTCGGAATAAGTTATTATAAGCAATAGATAAGGCTCGCATGACACCCTATTTTTTCAACTTTTAATTCTTTGCAAAGCAACCATAAATTTTCAAAAGAATTTATTTTGGAATAATATTTTATGTAAAAAAAAAAAAAACTGACAGCAGGTGAAAAATGTAATTTGTAACATTTTCAATTAATTTTTTTGACATGTTTGCATTAATAAGGTTGGTGTGTACGCACTCACTCCTTTCGGGAATTTACAAAATGGAAAACAAATGGAAACAAAAAATTAAGTGTCATACGGGCTTAGGAAGTCAGAATTATTTTAATAACTCAAAATAAAAGGAGAAAAATGCTCACTAGCCTTCAGTTGAATTGTTTTGAATACTAAAGACTGAGATGTGAAAGATGTTAATCAAATTATTAGAAATACGTTGAATTTTATGAGAAAATAAAATCAAATATATAAAGATAAACATTCAATTAAGATCCACACAGAAAAGATGAAATCATTACCTCATAGCAAAAAAAGTGGCGTAATGGCCTGGGCTATGATTTCTTATTATTGTACTCCTAAAATTGATTTGGTGCCTCACAGTCTAAAAGTTAGTTGGAACGTCGACAAGACACTGATATTTGCGTTTTCAAAAAACAAAATTTCTAAGTTCCACTCTAATATATTTATATTTAAACACAACATGACTGCTATAGACACTGCTCAATAATTGGCTGTTGCTTGTCAAAGTGCCGAGGTCGGCCACCTTTACATTACATGTCTAAATCTGGTGAACACAAAAAAAAAAGTTATAAAAGCGAAAGGCAACATGGTCATAAGAACGTGCTTGAGTTCAAATTGAAATTATTTAATTTTGTTCTAATCGAGAACTCAACTCTCTCAACAGCTGGAATTACATCAGGCCCTTCTGTTGGTTTGATAATAATATTTACTGTTTTAGAAGTGGATGATCTAGTACCTAATGATATTTCTAATCATTGTGTGCGGAGGCACCACTTCCCGATATACTAGTAGTGACCAGTTAAAAGTCAAAAGCACAGCTTCCCTTACTGCCAGAGGGTTGTAATAAATAGTAGGTACGACAATTCAGCTGAAATAAAACGTTCACAATAAATCGAGATAACTCCATCACAACATTTTCCTTGTCAAAGTTGTTGTTTCCAAAATGCCAATGTGGGCATTTTTGAGCATTTCTTATTTTATGGTTGTGCAGAAATGCAAAGGCACTTGAGCCACATAAAAAAATAAAAAAAATAAAAGACTTGTTTTAAATGATTCCAGAGCCACAACATGAATTTATTCGATGCAATCTTTCTAGTATAAAAAATTATACCAATTAAAGAAAAACCGTGCCCCCTGTGAACTACGGCAATCATATCTGCCAATGCCTGTATCATCGGTTGAAAACCATCTTATATTTATCGCCTTCTGGGGCGTTCAATAGCGAATCATCATCGAATCGTAAATCTCGTGAAATAGCCTTAAGGTTAATTAGCTTTTGCGATAACCCCCTGAGCTTTCGTTACGGGAATATATACAACAAGTACTTAAAGCACTTACATTCCTCTCGCATTTTGTGAAATTGTCTCCCTGTGTCGTAATCAGACAAATTCAATGATTCGGGCAATGAATCCAGCAACAAAAATAAAGTTCAACCGGATGATGCAATGAGAATAAATATTTAATAATTAAATTCCAGTGTATCAGAGAAAATTGTACGGGGGAAATGCAAAGGAAAATTCTGAAGGTGGTCGAGAACAAGTCTCTTCAGCTTCAGCAACTAGTCAAGACTTTATGCAAGCCTTGAACAGGATAAGATAGGCGCATCAAGGTTACTTTTCAGGCATTGCCTCAAAGTTGGTACTTCGCAACGATGACGCAACCAGGACTCTATCATTTCGATCAACTTTAAGTTGTATAGAGCCCTTTAAAATATTATCAAGTGGGTGTAATGTAGTTTTTTGCGCACCTGACCCTGTAAGCTTTGTACTACACTACACCTTTTAGGCCGAATAAAGACCTTGCAAATTAAAGCTAAATTAGAATGTTAAAAGTACTTGTTTAATCGATGTAAGAAACTTAGACACTTTGTTACGTTTGTGGCAACTTTATAAATCTAGTTGTTGCAACGGAGTTTGTCGTTAACACACAAATCGACCATTAAGACTTTTCAGAATGGTATGACTATTCATGGCTACTGCAGAATTTCAGGTAATGCTTTGGAGTAAAGGCTTAATGTGTAAACATTTGATGCCAATCACAAAACTCCGCTTAATTCATTCGACACGCTTTAGTTTAGCGGTTGTATCTATGTCGAAATAGCAAAGATACCACTTAAAGCTTTCAAAAAATATGTTGTGACCGGTCTAATTGGCGACGTTCCGTCAATTGGGATAGCCGACAAAGCACACAGAAAATGGAGCTGCGTTGCCTTTTGTCCCTGCAGCTTTTTGCACAAACCGCAACGCTTAACGTTCTAATATTAGGACTGTTGTGTTGTCAGAGATCAACGTTTTTTTTTGTCGCTAGATATAGGCTGTGCGAATGTCCGGCAAGACTAAGCAATGTATTTTACGCAAAGAAATACATCCCTCGAAGGTGTTAAAAAAAAACTCTGCCTTTGTAAGAGGGGTGGCACTTCTCTTAAGACAAAAACCCATCGGCCGATATAAATGACATTTTAGGGCGCATTCCCTGCAAAGTTTTTCGTTTGTGAACGATGGACAATTGCTGGTTCACCAATCCCTGCCTCTTGGGCTAACTGTAGCATCATAAAATAATTAAGCTGACTGTAAGTATACACCAAAAATAGAGTGTACGCCATGTAGAGTGTACGCCATGTAGAGTGTACGCCATGTAGAGTGTACGACTACCGAACGTCGTGCACTGCCGAGCCGACTCTACACTAACCAATAAAGCATTTCCGAAACGAAAGCATGCTACGAATTCAAAATTCCAGATCAGATTGTCTGATCGGCTAGTACAGTGCGCAGTTCAAATATTAATTTTATCACAACTTATAAATACCTTAATATAGATTCAAATCTATTGATTGCAAGCTATCAGCACACTTTGGAAGATTGGAAATAACCAGAACTTTATCGCTGTTATTACCATCGATAACACCAGGTTATTTATTATTTTTCTTTCTATTGTGTACCCTTTCGAGTACTCGTATGAAGGCCGTTTATCTAATCTCAGGAGCTGTGTTAAGCAATAAGCAGCACGTTTGATGCAATCGCGCGGCCATTTAGGCGAGGCATGACAATTTTTCGGCGGCTATATTGAGATTGGAGATACACCTTCAAATCATATAAATATACACTTTGATACGAGACGGTGTTTACTTAAAAATTAACGTTTCGATTTCTGAGGAAGCGTTAAGTGTGAACAAACAGAGGCAGTGTGTTTCATATCTGAAAATATGTAAGCAATTTATCAGATCGCAGGTTGAGAGCGCAAAATAAATCTATATTTGGTTTCCTATCCAATATAAGCACCAGCACCAGCACAGTGGAGGTACGATTAATTGCGTACTATCGAAAGCAAGCAGTCTTTCGTGTATTTTTTTTTGTATGCCATGAATACTATTTTTGGATCAATACTACCCTTAGCTATTTCTGAAGCCAAGCACATTTCCCAAACATGTACATTGTACACTTCTGAGCAAGGTTGTGTGCTCTACAAATTAGATATGCTGAAGTACCTACTAGTAACAAATTTCAGGATCAACTTTTAATTTACCGAAGCTCACAATTGCAATATTTGTATCGAAAATATAACTTGATATTTTGAAATGTTTAAATTTAAAGTCGAAACAAAACAAGTTTATTGGTAAGGCTCATGGTATTTTGTATAGTGTTTATGAGTCGGAAGCTTTGTATATCTTTTGGGGCACCCTCACTTGTGCTCTGTACTGCCAGAAAGATAATTGCTTACCTGATTTTTGAAGAAAGTCAACAAGGCGCCTAGATCGAGTTCATGAGTTGTTGCACCAACTTAGAGGTGGTTAAGCAAGACCTTCAGTACATCTGAGCTGTCAATACTGACACAAATAAATGGTGGTCTTGAAAGCATCATTTTTATAAACATTTGGCAGACTTTTAGTGTTATTTCAGCAAGCAATATATATGGAAAGTACCTCCACTGAAAGAAACCGAGAGATAGCTGCGCACTCATTCAGTAACTTTTCAGACGATTATCGTCGAAACGATAGACCTCCAAAACTAGCAACTAAGTGCAAAAATAACGAGTTGGAGAGCTGACGATAGTAAAAAAATCGGGCTGAGTATAACTTACTATGGTCAATAAAAATTCAAAATCGCTATCGTTGATTGTTATCAGGAATCTGCCCCTGTCGATATCACCACTATTCAACATTATTCGTAGGCCTTTATGATCCATTTCGGACACAAGAAAGTTTTCTATCATGTGTCTATAGCGGTCACTTGATCCTTTATAATCTATTACGTATTTGCAGTTGAACAATTATTTACATAAAATGTTTAGCACGTTGATGCGACGTTGGGTGGTCTATAATAAATTGTTCATTCTTATCGACCACTCCTTAGGACCAAAATAGCGGCCAAACAGAATCGAAATCAAAAACCCAAAACCTACTTAGTTCCCTCCACAAGTGTCTCACAATACTGTGCATATACAGTAAGATTACAAATTCATATCTGCTTGGAAGACGGACACGACCAGAGGTCAAATGCTAACTCATTTGAGAACCACCCTGGTCTAGTTCGACGCTGACCGAAATAAGTCCTGAACATGGTCCGAAAAAGTTTTAGGGCGCGATTTCGATTGATTTAGTTCTTTATATGACAGCTTAATTCAGAGGAATTAAGGCTTGAATTAAATTCCTTTCCCATTAATGGTTGAGTAGAAATAGCCAATCAAATTTATTTATATCATACAAAGGATTGAAGCATATGTACACATGAACCGGCGAAAGATCTTGTACTTTTTAGAACTCGTTTTTTATGTAAAACACAACAACCTTCTAAAATATCCCTTTGCGGGCTGAGCCTTGCCTGGCTATTTCGTTGTTAAACGTTGCCGTGCCCTAGAATCCACGTCAAGTTAACCTTGAACAGAAGCGAAACCAGATCATTCCTGCCTTCTAGCAATATTTTGGAAGGGTTGGTTGTCCATGCATATATCTTTTGCCTCCAAGTTGAAGGGTTTTCCAATGAGAGGTGTGACTGTTTGGTGCGGTTTATGGTCCGGCGGTGTCACTGCACCTTACTTTTTCGAAAATGAGGTTGGATCAACAGTTACGGTGAATGGATTGCGCTATCGAGAGATGATTAATGATTTTTTATTGTCGGAGTTGGATGGTATTGATCTGGACAACGTTTACTTTCAACAAGACGGCGATACGTGTTACACTGGTTGCTAGTGATCTTTTACAGGTATATTCCTTTGGGACCACGTTAAACATAAGGTCTACGCCAACAGCCCAGCGTCGATTCAAGACCTCAAAGATAAAATTCGTGAGGCTATCGAGGACATAGGGCAGCCACTTTGCGATTTGGTTATGCAAAATTTCATGAAAAGGATGTGGTCCTGTATGCGTGCTCGTGGTGGCCATTTGGCTGATGTTGTTTTTCATTATTAACGACATACCTTCCTCCTTATTATGAAATAAACATCCGATCATTTATCTCAAAAAATTACACTTTTCTTTGAATACCAAAATAACACCTCTTATTGGAAAACCCTTTATATTTGTGTGTATATTGAGTTTGATTTGAGGGCAGGCCTCGCGGATAGCAATTATTTCCGCCTTAAACACGCTGGCGGCATTCGATGTGAGAAAATACATCCACTTATACAGCACTTACTCCACAATCCATTTTCGATCCGTCTGTGTTAAATTCGTGTCCCTATTTATACGTCCGTCCTGCCAATCTAATCTTTTCGGAATTGTACTACAAACTGCTTTGTGAAGAGATCTCAGGAGTTATGTATATCCGTTGATTGCCGTACAAGTTCTCTTGATAGACAAAACAAAATATTGCTAACCGTAGTTTCTATAAAATCAACATCTTAACTCGCTGAGTCTGATCGCATCAGTTTGGTTTTAATCGGATTGACACCAAGACCATATACGAGCAATCGGCCCCGGGTGCTGGCCTTCGATAAAACATTTTCTATAATTTCACTTATTGTGGAAGGAATCTTTCCCATATCGTCCGCTCCCTAATTCTTTCTCTGTCTAAACTTAAGAGTGTTTGCTTATTACTATCAGGCACTCCAGAGTTGAAATAACAACGTCTTAGGATGTAGTTTTGCTGACAAATTTGCTATTTCCTAAGATGTACGAAACAGAAATTCTCTCAGCTTCTTGTTCACTTGTTCATTTTAATGAAGTTGCGAAAGAGAAACAAACATTTCTCAGTTTAATAATAATGAACAAAAACTTGTTACGTTTAAAATTGCAGGATGTGCTTTTTCTGTTTTTTATTTAATAAAAATCTGATTTGCCCATTGGAAGGACGAATATTGTGCCACCTTCTCTGTTCGCCAAAAGGGAACGTCTACTGCACGTTTTGCCAACTTCCTATACGCCTTGAAAACGTTCGAAAGGTATCATATATTCCAGCAAATCTAGCCACATGTAAAAATGCTTAATAATAATTTATTATAACAATTTAAATTAAAAGTCATTGGCACCTTTTAACAAACAACTCAAATGCTATATGTATGACCACCCGAATTAATTTGACAGACACAGAGAACACGTTTGTACTGGATTACTAAACCATCATTTTTTCGCATTTCAATCATCTTTGGCTGACCTCATTCAATTGAAATGTCGATTGACTGAACTTTAAGCATGTCAATCGAACAATCAGTTTTTATAAGGCGCCATCTTATTTAGGCAAAGTCTTGCTGATTTTATGGACACGACAAAACGCCTCTGCGACACACCAACTGTCAGTAAGAAAAGAAATGAATCATTAATGAAAATAATTAAAAGTAGACAACCAATTTACGATAGATAGAAATATTCTCGATATGGCCACAACTGATCCATTGTAGGCGATGACCCATATACGAGTGTTCACCCAACTCAGACCTCTCTGAGCAGACAAGTATTTATAGCCGACGAATCATTTAGTTTGTATCGCAGCAATCGCATTAAAATCACAAAAGTTAATCAACAAGACGATCGAAGGGGGAAAGCTGAATAAAACCGATTTCTCCCGGTTCTTGGGTGTCAAATGGTCAACTTGAATCTCGATTGTTGTCAAAGCATATATATTATATCGCGCTCGCTCGGGTCTTTCCTTTATTTTTGTTTGCATGAAAGTGTTCACTTGTGCACATGATACCCAAAGAAGGAGAATAATTATCGTAATTAACAGGGAGTCGGTTGGGTAGTAGAAACACTCGAACCGCGTCAGGGTCAAACGAGTAGTGTACAAATGTATGACATGGTCGTATTATGAAGTATGACGTTTGTTAAAGACTTCATTTGCGAATTGTATCATCTGAAATTAAGATAGTTATCGACTTACCTTAAATCTAACATTACTCGTTGAATCCGAATTGGCTAGCGATTTCTCCGATGGTGTGTACCGTCCGCCTCCACCGCCTCCTCCGTTTCCACTACTACCACCAGTTGGTGTGATAATTTGCTGACCAGCACCCGTGCCACTAGTGGCATTTGGAATGGTGCCGCTCCCCATTATCGCACCACTTGCATTATACATCAAACCGCTACCACTACTATTACTATTGTTAAGGCCCTCTATGCTGCTTATAGCTGGTGTACCACCTTCTGCTAAATGTGAGTGCTTATCATAACACGAGGAACATATTTGCACCATGCCTGAAATAAAATTGGTATATAGGTTAGTAATTTCAGGAACAAAGGAAAACACGCTTTAGAAAGCGATAAATAATAATGCAAGTATGCATCTTGTAACGTGCAGCTGGTTCTACACAGATTGCTCTCTTTCTAAGAAGGGTATGCAAGTCTTATTTCTTTATGTTTGCACCCTAAAACCAAAAAAAGTCTAATCACAGCCTAACTTATTCGTTAACTTTTCGACTTGTTTTCAACGTGAAAATCGAGAGGTCGCTGCGTGAATTCCACGTAGTTAACAAGTCACCTCGGTAAAAGAAATCATTTCCGGGTGCTTGCTTTCTTTTCTCTCTAAACCTTGATCGAGGACGGTGGTTGGTGTAAGTAAAGCACCGTGGAATTCCCCCCCACGATTTTTTTTTAATTCTTTCTGGGTTTTTTCTGTTAGCGATCGGAACTCATTCAGCAAGGGGAAAATTCTCCCAAAAGCTGCAAGCAAGCTGACGCTTGTCACAGGTAATTGACGTGCTATTGCATGTTCTGTCTTAGTTGCTAATTCTCTTGAGGACTATTCTCGAAATTGAATAGGCTTAACTTCTCTTCCCGGATTACACTTGGAACTAGAGCTTTAAGCGGTGCGCAAGCTCCAGCCACTCCATCAAAATAATTGGCAGTTAGAAAGGTGGGGAAACGAGGTATTCCTGCCACCTACGCCCGCAAGACATGCTAACAAGTGCATAGGACCGTAAACGAAAATTCACCAACAATATACTCGCTCTGGCAGAGCAGCGATACGCACCACTAAGTGTAGCCTGAACAACCGACAAACAAGCCATCATCATTGCTGGCGGCAGCTGTAGAGAAAACACGACACCACTTCAACAACGAGCAAGCCTCCGCGTCATACGACAAAAGTGTCGCCAATTTGCCAACTGCATCGTCGGAGCCACCACTCAAAACCGTATGTACCAAAAGCTTAAATTTTTTTTTCTGATTATGACGATCGAATCAAAGCAAAACGATTGTCTAATACAAGTGGCATACGGTAGAAAAGCTAGATATATATATATATAAAAAAAAAAAAAAAAAAATAAGAGAGAAGTGTTAAACACAAAATTGAACCAAACATCATAAACTTACCATATAACGTAATACCTAGAGCTAATTTACACAAACCTAAATTGCAATTAAAACCTAAATTTGAACAAAAACCTAAATTTGAATTAAAAACTAAGAACATTAAAACCATATATATAGTATCTCGTTAGTAAATAAGACTTTAGTAATAGAAAGGTCAATAGACATTTTTTTTGGTGTAATCCGAGTGAGGTTAATGTGCACATCAGCGTCGAGGAAGTTAAGTAATTTAATTTTGTTTAGATAATAAGAAGTACGAAATGAAGTACATGAGAATATGAATTGCTATTGAGATACAAGAGTTATTGTGAGCCGAATTATTTGAGTAAAGGTTAATTGAAATGAAGTGTAAACTAGTGGGTTGTTTTATATTCTGAAAAGAGAAGGATTTAAAATGTTTTAGGTACAACAACAGCTGGTGAGATCGATACCGTCTAGGGGGAGGTGAAACGTGGTTAAAGATATGGGGTTATTTGCATAGATTTTTTTTGACGGAAAGCAGATAACGCGGTAGGGCATTCCACGGAGTGCTATACTGGGTGGGTATCCTCCGAATGGACACAACATCAGAGCCATTAAGACGATGAGGATATATATTAGATATGGGGTGGGGATAGGTATATCTGGCACAGGTATACCGAAGCACATCCGCTTAAGAAAAAACAAAATAACATACAATACGCTTTCTGTAACGTAACTTTTATCACCGTGGTTTTTACACAGTATTCCGGCACGAATTAATTTTGCTTTGGATGGGAGAAGTAGGTAGCAAGATCCCCGACCAGTACGGCGAGCTAAGCCGAGCCTACGCCTGCGTGCCGACCAGCTGCCAATCCAAAAGGACTTACCACCACTATGCATGCCCATAGTCAGTCCAGGCTCTCATCACAAACATGGCGCCCAACGAATCTTGGCCGTATCAGTCTTAAGACTGATATTCCAACTTTTAATTACAATTTCAAAAATATTTCATTACACATATTCAAACTATTTTAAATCGGCACCCTTGCCAGCCTAGTACTTTCTTTCTATCTTTCCCATTTCTCTGACCTAGTAGTTTATTCTGTATGTTGTTTTTTTTTCTTTTCTTCAACCTTTTTAATTCAAACCCTGTAGAATGTCTCGCAATGAAGATCACATAATTAGCATAAGGATATCAGATCCGATTGATATTGTGACTCTTTGCAGTAGACACTTGCACGTATTCAAAGAGCGAAATTCATCAACCTAAGCTTCCGGTAGATTATATATCCGCAGTTACTTGTGGGAAAGACGTGAACTGGGTTAGATGTCGTTTATTTAGCATTGTCTGTCAGGTACGTGCTAGGGAATGTTCGAGGGGATTATGAGTCAATGAGATATTAAAAGACCTTTGGGGGTTAAACTCTACGTGCCATAGTCTTCTAGCCAATCCGACAACATTGTTGATAGCATTTAAGATTCTAAGAATAACTTTGAGTTTCAAAGAACAATTTGCTTGTTTGAGTTTTTTTTATTGTATCCTTATCGTCATATGGTCTGTGACCGCGTTTCACCTTCACCTACAATTATTGGTCTCACCGAAACATTTATGAACAGATTTATTACTTTATTAGCTATTCTTTAATTTAGTAGTTTGCAGCATATTAATTACTACTACTAATCGGTAAAAAAAATACATATATTTAAAACTAATTCTATTAATTCCCGTATAATGAGTGGAAATAAAGGAGCAATTCCTAAGGAAAAAAGAAAAACAACTTTTGGTACACATAGAAGTGTGGTGACGCGATCAGGGGTTAATAGACAACTTGAGTTAGATACTTCACGAGATTCTATTCAAATGAATAATTCGAGACAACCAATAGTGCATTCACCTCCGGGTGGAATTAATCAATCGGGTACCCCAAGATTAAATGGGAATGCTCATGGGTCGAATGCGGACTCGGCACAAGTGACCAATGCAAACATACCGGTCAGTCTTCCTCTGTTAATACCATCGCTTAGTCCAGACGATTTGGCAACTAATTCCACAAGCTATCCACAACCGCGCGATTCAACAAGTCAGCACATTCGTTCTCAGAATGATATGCATCCAGGACATAATTCTGCTTCAGCAGCAATTCCGGTTGTGGCTAATCTTAATAGATCGTCGTTAGGGGCGCATATGAAAAATATAAGGGACGCTAGTATCGGCGCCAGCCAAACGTTTATGCTAAAGTCGATGTTAGACTCGATGAAGCAGTGCGTTCAAGATTCGGTTAGGCTAGCACTCGCTACTAATCAACCCAATGGCGGGCATAATCGTAAAGATACTCACTCTCGGCAGCAGCCAGCCAGTGAACAAAATCATCGTCGGTCCGATGTACCTAACAATCATAATGATCCTCACTTTCAACTCAATGAATGTGAACAAAATATAAGCAACGATTATAGATCACATTCAAGCGCTAGGCATACGTCAAGAGACGAAGACAGTTTTTCAAATTCGAGTAACCGAAGATATTCGGATAACTACCCCGCTCAAAATGTGACTCCATCCACGAGTAATCGTAAATTTGAGATCGATCGATGGGGAGTTAGATACGACGGGTTAGCAAAATCTATGTCAGTCCAAGATTTTATTTTTAGAATCGAAGTACTAAAGCAAAATTATGATTGCCCTTGGCCCGAGATTTTAAAGAATTTTCACGTTCTACTGGCTGGGATCGCACAGGAATGGTACTGGCAATACCTTCGTACCAGTCCCAGGCCAGATTGGATGCGACTTAAACAAGCTTTATATAAGCAATTTAAAACACATGATAGCGATCACGAAATAATTCAGCAAATCACCGAACGCCGACAACATCCTCACGAGAGTTTTGACGACTATTACAATTTCGTTATTTACCTGAAAAATCAGCTTAGAAGACCTATGGCCGAGCGTCAGTTGCTCAATATCATGAAGACCAAGGTCAATAATAGGCTTCTTAATATGGTCTATCCAATGGCGATATATTCACTCGATCAATTTCGAGATGAATGTCGCAGAGCCGAGAAGTTATTTCAATCGCGGGACCAGTCTAGATATGTTAGACAACATAATGTCAGCGAAATAGGCTATGATGAGAATGTAGTCATTGGAGATGACTATCAGGCTGAACTTTCAGCGATGAGAACGGCTGATACGAATCACTTGCGAGGTGTTTACCGAAAAGATCATAGCAGCTTTCGTTGCTTTAATTGCAAGCAGATAGGACATAGCTTCATTAATTGCCCTTCACCCGTAAGGAACTTATTTTGCTATAAGTGTGGCACCGACAATGTTACCACTCCTAACTGTCTTAAATGCAATCCAGTGGGAAACCTAAACTCGAGCGGGATGAGATTCGGGGACACCCGCTCGACCCAGACGCCCCCCGAAAACTCAACAAATTAGACAAATCGACCTCTACAGAAGATAAAATCGAACTATCTTCTGAAAGCATTTATGCCAAAAAGATACT
The DNA here is from genome assembly GCA_948293265.1 of Cheilosia impressa. Taxonomy (NCBI): domain Eukaryota; kingdom Metazoa; phylum Arthropoda; class Insecta; order Diptera; family Syrphidae; genus Cheilosia; species Cheilosia impressa. The sequence goes on along the minus strand of OX411884.1, from coordinate 36,661,989 downwards.
TCTACCAGATACGACCAATATTAGTAAACCCCCACAGCCCAGACCAAAAGTAGCATTAGTCCCGTTTGAGACCCGCTTAAAAAGATACAATGAAATCAGATCCAAAATTTTCAAATTAGATGCTTTAAAGTGGTGCAGCAATCAATTAAATTCCACAAAAGCGAGGATCAGGTATAGAAAAAGAAAGTTATATCAGGAAATGATCGAATCGTCAATATTTCAAATAGGCGAGGATCCACGGCCATATGCCAATATTTCCATCCTAGGGAAGGAGATCTCGGGATTGCTAGATAGTGGTGCCACTATCACTTGCCTGGGAAATGGTTGTTTGGATTTAATAAAGGGGCTTAAGTTGGATGTGCTACAATTTTCAACCTGTCTCAGGACAGCGGACGGCAAAGAACAGCCAATAGTAGGACGCATTCGAGTTCCAGTAACCTACCAGTCAAGTACGAAAGAGATGGATTTATACCTCGTGCCGAGCCTTTCACAATCCTTATATCTCGGTATCGACTTTTGGCATTTGTTCAAAATATCACCCTCCATAGTTAGTGAGATAGGTAATACTGATATGAATCCAAAACACGAGCTTAGCACAGAACAATCTCTTGCGTTAAATGACGTTATAAAACATTTTCCTTCGTTTAGCAAGCTGGGGCTTGGAAAAACAATGCTAGAGATGCATCGGATTGACACAGGGGACGCTGATCCAGTGAAACAGCGCCACTATCCGGTGTCTCCGGTAATACAAAAGCTCATATTTGAGGAACTAGATCGCATGATTTCGTTGGGAGTGATCGAAGAGAGTCATAGTGCATGGAGCTCGCCAATCGTTCTTATTCGAAAACCAGGGAAGAACCGCTTATGCCTTGACTTTCGGAAAGTCAATTCACTTTCAGCGAAGGATGCGTATCCGTTACCTCACATAGAGGGTCTGTTGAGCCGTCTGCGAGATACACACTACATTAGTAGTGTGGATCTCAAAGACGCGTTTTGGCAAATCCCGCTAGAGCAAAGGTCAAGAGAAAGAACTGCATTTACAGTTCCCGGTAGGCCGCTCTATCAGTTTACGGTCATGCCCTTTGGTCTGTGCAATGCAGCCCAAAGGCTATGCCGGCTGATGGATAAAGTGGTGCCTGCTGAGCTTCGTGAATGCGTCTTTGTGTATCTTGACGATCTCCTTGTTATATCCAGAGATTTCCAGGAACACCTGGAAATACTGAAAAAGGTTGCGGACTGTCTTAAAAGAGCTAATCTTACTATCAATATTGAGAAATCAAATTTCTGTTTCAAAGAGCTTAAGTATTTGGGATATGTGGTAGGACAAGGACACCTGAAGCCAGATCCCAGTAAAATTTCCGCCGTTAAAGACTTTCCAGTACCGAGGTCGCAAAAGCAGGTGAGAAGGTTTCTTGGTATGTGCGGCTGGTACAGAAGATTTATTCGAAATTTCGCTGCAATAGCAGCACCCTTGTCAGACACGTTACGTAAGTCCAAACAATTTGTTTTGTCAGATGAAGCTCTTACCGCTTTTCATGCTTTAAAGTCAGCGCTTATTTCCGCACCTCTTCTGAGTAATCCTAACTTTAATGACCGTTTTTTCATACAGTGTGACGCGTCAAGTCACGGCGTTGGGGGAGTCCTTTTTCAATATGATGAAGAACAAAATGAAAAACCAATCGCATTCTTTTCGCAAAAACTAAATCCCTGCCAACGAAATTACAGCGTGACGGAGCAGGAATGTTTAGCCGCTGTTCTCGCAGTAAAGAAATTTCGGCCTTATATAGAAGGATTGCCATTTACCATAATCACGGACCACGCTAGTCTTAAATGGCTGATGGGGTTGAAAGACCTCAGCGGCAGGCTAGCTCGGTGGTCCTTAAAATTGCAGGCTTTTCAGTTTGAAATCGAACATAGAAAAGGCTCGTTAAACGTTGTGCCCGATGCACTATCCCGAGTTTTCATGGACGAACTAACCCATGAAATCAGCGCCAACCTTATTGTGGATATGAAAAGTAAAGAATTTGCATCTACCGAGTATTTGGGCCGGATAGATGCGATAAAGAAAAACAGTGAATCCCTACCGGATCTAAAGGTAGTAGACAATTTGATTTTCAAACGTGCTTGGGTTAGTGAGCCTAAACGGTTCAGCCCTAGTGCGGAATGGAAACTGTGGATTCCTTCGGGACTCACAGATGGTCTAATACAAGCAGCTCACGATCCACCCAACGCCTCTCATGGTGGCATTCTAAAAACATTAACGCGGCTTAGAGAATGGTATTACTGGCCGAACATGACAGTGCAAGTCAAAGAATATGTACAAAGTTGCGAAAAGTGCAAAGAGAACAAAGCACCTAATAGAACCCTAAGACCACCAATGGGGAATCAGCTAGTCACCGAAAGGCCTTTTCAGAAGCTCTATATTGACTTCATGGGGCCGTACATTCGCTCAAAGACTGGTAACTTGTATCTCTTTGTGGTACTAGACCACATGTCTAAGTTCGTTTTCCTGAAACCGATGCGTAAGGCGGGTACGAAGTCCGTGGTTGAGTTCCTGGAAAAGGAGGTCTTCCACAAATTCGGAGTACCCGAGTTTGTCATGTCCGATAATGGGAAACAATTTGTGTCGAAGGAGTTCCATAAGTTCGTTGCTAGCTGGGGCGTAAAGCACATGAGGACCGCCCTGTATTCGCCTCAAGCAAACGCCGCGGAGCGAGTAAATCGTTCAATACTTGCTTCTATCAGGATGTATTTAAAAGGGGACCAAAGAGAATGGGATGATAAAATTTCAGAAATTCAACTAGCTCTACGTACTTCTCACCACGAATCAATCGGAACCAATCCGTATTTTTGTATATTTGGCAATAATATGGTGACGCATGGAAGTGCTTACAAGCTGCTGCGAAAGCTAAATGCTCTTAATGACTGCGAATTTGCAACCCTGAAATTACCCGATCGGTTAGAGCTTATTCGAGAAACAGTCAAAGAAAATCTCGCCACTGCTTTCAAACGGAACGAGAAAACGTACAATCTCCGAAGCAATACAGTATCATTCCATCCTGGTGATGAAGTATTCCGGCGTAACTTCATATTAAGTGACGCGAGCAAACGATTGAATGCTAAGTTATGTACTAAGTTCGTAAAAGGCAGAATACTTAGACCTATTGGAAAGTGCATGTACGAAGTTGAAAATCTCCAGGGTAAAAAAATGGGTATCTTTCACGCGAAGGATTTGAAAAAGTAGCCCGGCTAGCTCAATCGGTAGAACATGAGACTCTCAGGGTCATGAGTCGAGGCCACACGTTGTTTGAGCTGTCGAATGTCCCCCAAATAATCGACCCCAGCCTGCTGCGTATTCAATGGACTTTTGCGTAATAGATACCCCAGTGAATCACACAAAATCCATTGCGTTGTAACGTGCAGCTGGTTCTACACAGATTGCTCTCTTTCTAAGAAGGGTATGCAAGTCTTATTTCTTTATGTTTGCACCCTAAAACCAAAAAAAGTCTAATCACAGCCTAACTTATTCGTTAACTTTTCGACTTGTTTTCAACGTGAAAATCGAGAGGTCGCTGCGTGAATTCCACGTAGTTAACAAGTCACCTCGGTAAAAGAAATCATTTCCGGGTGCTTGCTTTCTTTTCTCTCTAAACCTTGATCGAGGACGGTGGTTGGTGTAAGTAAAGCACCGTGGAATTCCCCCCCACGATTTTTTTTAATTCTTTCTGGGTTTTTTCTGTTAGCGATCGGAACTCATTCAGCAAGGGGAAAATTCTCCCAAAAGCTGCAAGCAAGCTGACGCTTGTCACAGGTAATTGACGTGCTATTGCATGTTCTGTCTTAGTTGCTAATTCTCTTGAGGACTATTCTCGAAATTGAATAGGCTTAACTTCTCTTCCCGGATTACACTTGGAACTAGAGCTTTAAGCGGTGCGCAAGCTCCAGCCACTCCATCAAAATAATTGGCAGTTAGAAAGGTGGGGAAACGAGGTATTCCTGCCACCTACGCCCGCAAGACATGCTAACAAGTGCATAGGACCGTAAACGAAAATTCACCAACAATATACTCGCTCTGGCAGAGCAGCGATACGCACCACTAAGTGTAGCCTGAACAACCGACAAACAAGCCATCATCATTGCTGGCGGCAGCTGTAGAGAAAACACGACACCACTTCAACAACGAGCAAGCCTCCGCGTCATACGACAAAAGTGTCGCCAATTTGCCAACTGCATCGTCGGAGCCACCACTCAAAACCGTATGTACCAAAAGCTTAAATTTTTTTTTCTGATTATGACGATCGAATCAAAGCAAAACGATTGTCTAATACAAGTGGCATACGGTAGAAAAGCTAGATATATATATATATAAAAAAAAAAAAAAAAAAATAAGAGAGAAGTGTTAAACACAAAATTGAACCAAACATCATAAACTTACCATATAACGTAATACCTAGAGCTAATTTACACAAACCTAAATTGCAATTAAAACCTAAATTTGAACAAAAACCTAAATTTGAATTAAAAACTAAGAACATTAAAACCATATATATAGTATCTCGTTAGTAAATAAGACTTTAGTAATAGAAAGGTCAATAGACATTTTTTTTGGTGTAATCCGAGTGAGGTTAATGTGCACATCAGCGTCGAGGAAGTTAAGTAATTTAATTTTGTTTAGATAATAAGAAGTACGAAATGAAGTACATGAGAATATGAATTGCTATTGAGATACAAGAGTTATTGTGAGCCGAATTATTTGAGTAAAGGTTAATTGAAATGAAGTGTAAACTAGTGGGTTGTTTTATATTCTGAAAAGAGAAGGATTTAAAATGTTTTAGGTACAACAACAGCTGGTGAGATCGATACCGTCTAGGGGGAGGTGAAACGTGGTTAAAGATATGGGGTTATTTGCATAGATTTTTTTTGACGGAAAGCAGATAACGCGGTAGGGCATTCCACGGAGTGCTATACTGGGTGGGTATCCTCCGAATGGACACAACATCAGAGCCATTAAGACGATGAGGATATATATTAGATATGGGGTGGGGATAGGTATATCTGGCACAGGTATACCGAAGCACATCCGCTTAAGAAAAAACAAAATAACATACAATACGCTTTCTGTAACGTAACTTTTATCACCGTGGTTTTTACACAGTATTCCGGCACGAATTAATTTTGCTTTGGATGGGAGAAGTAGGTAGCAAGATCCCCGACCAGTACGGCGAGCTAAGCCGAGCCTACGCCTGCGTGCCGACCAGCTGCCAATCCAAAAGGACTTACCACCACTATGCATGCCCATAGTCAGTCCAGGCTCTCATCACATCATCATGCATCTATATCAAAAACAAATTTAAGTGTGGCTCTAAAATAAAATGAGAGAAAATGAAATACGGATATGTAGGTACTTCACTTAAATTGTTATAGGTAACCAATTTATAAGCATCACTAATACCATAGGCGGTAGCTCGTTTTGATCGTGACTTATAGCCCTATTATGGCTATGGCTATCAAATATCAACTTCCATATTTGATTATTGCTACGTATCAGCAAATTGAATGAATCGGTATTATCATTAACTTATTATATATATGGATGCTAGTAGCCAACTTCACGCATGTAGGTACCAAAAATACAGAGCGCTACAGCGGAAAACAAAATAAACTTAAAACATTCAATTCGTCGCCGCCAAGTTACTATATATTAACGTATTCAAATTGCAATCATCTTAGATTAGAACTTGTTTTCGATGGGGCGCCTCATTGACCCATAGGTAAGGTTAGGTTGAAGTGGCTGCCGATTAGCCGACACACTTAGACCATTAAAAGGTCCCTTGTGATACCACATGAATCTATGTATCTAATTCTTCCTACTCGTTGAACCAGCTGGAGCTTCTAATGAAGCGTAGGAGATTACGAATGTCTGTGTTTTTTAGATCGTTAAGATCGCTGTAGTAGAACTCTCCTAAATGGAGTTTTCGTCTTTGTGAGAGGGCCGGACAAGTACAGAGGAGATCCTGATGAATGGTTTCCTCCTCTTCCTCGTCGAAACAGCTTCTGCAAAAATCGTTACATGCTACGCCAAGCCTTTTTGCGTGCCTGCCTATAAGACAGTGTCCTGTGATGACACCTATTGTAGCGCTGATATGCTTCCTATCGAGGGAGATCAGATGCCTAGAACGTTTTAGATCCAGCTTAGACCAGATCTGTTTTGTCACTAGACATGTCGAGCCGGTTGTAAATCTAAGGTTTGTTTTTTCGATGGCATCCAGCTTTATTGTGAGTTTGCAAGTAGCAATTGGGATACCTAAGGAATCCTTATCTGGAAGCATAGGTAGTGTTGTTCCGTGTTTGGCGAGTTTATCAGCCTTACAGTTGCCTGTGATGTCCCTGTGCCCCGGCACCCAACAGAGGTAAATACTGAACTGCTCTGCCATCTCTCTGAGAGACGAACGGTAAGTAAACGTTGTCCAGATCAATACTATCCAACTCCGACCATAAAAAATCATTAATCATCTCTCGATAGCGCAATTCATTCACCGTAACAATTGATCCAACCTAATTTTCGAAAAAGTAAGGTCCAATGACCCCGCCAGACCATAAACCGCTCCGAACAGTCACACGTTGAGGATTGAGAGGCTTCTCAACAATAACTCTTGGGTTTTCCGAGCCCCAGATGCGACAATTTTGCTTGTTGACGTAGCCACCGAGGTGGAAATGGGCCTCATCAGTCAAGATGATTTTTCGATGGAATTCCGGATCATTTTCATGCATTTCAAGGACCCAATCAGCAAAGACACGACGTTGTTGATGATCGGCCGGCTTGAGTTCTTGTGTTAACTGAACTTTATAAGCCTTAAGACCCAAGTCTTTATGAAAAATACGGTGTAATGGCGTTTGTGGAATGCCCAATTCCAAAGAACGACGAGAAATGGACAAACCTGGGTTTTCTTCAACACATTGGGCTACAGCAGCAATATTCTCAGTTGTTCTTGAGCGACGTGCACGGGTTTTATTCTTAACATCACTAACTTGTCCCAACAGCTCGAATTTTTCCACCAATGCTTTAGTTTTGCGAACTGTGACTGCAAGTTTTTTACCATTTTTGTAGTGAATTTTAATAATTTCAATGCGTTGTTGAAGCGTGTATCGTTTCATTTTTAGTAATGGAGTAGTTCTACTTGTCAAATGTCAAAAAATAAAAGCTTCAAAAGTGACAACTACCGAAATAGCGGGTCAAAAAAAAGAACATAAATTACATATACCTATAAAAGGTATGGTCGAAGTGAGACTAGTTTCTATTAAAGGACGAACTGTGTCATATCCAGAAAGATATTGCCATACAAAAACCAGCCATAAAAAAAAAACCACCCATCGTCTAAGTAAAAAAAGGAAAGATATCGCCAATATAAGAGCGATCACTTTCTTGAAGAGGTCTCGAAGAATAGTATTTTAGAACTGATAACCTTCTTGAATTTTACAAAAAAAAATTGTTGACTCAACACAACAACCATTCGTCTTATGTGAGTTTTTTTATTTTTTATGCCGAGCCCAAACGGCCAATTGAGAAGCTCTTTCATGACAGTTGTCAGACGTTCGCGAGAGGTGGCGCAATGGAAAAAAACCTTAAGTTGGAATTTGGGTTTTCTCGGGATTCGAACATGGGACCCCTCGCTTAGTAGTCCAACACACTAACCACTAAGCCACTGCGCCGCCGGCCGGTTGGATCAGGGTATTAGCAATTCGTGCAACACAAAACAGACTGATATGTAGAGCTATCGTAGCCATCCATCTAAAAAGGAATGGTTTCGCATTCACATTTCTTTTGTAAATTATGAAAGGGACTGTTCGGTTTTTGTTTTTTATTTCATTATGAAATATGTAGGATGCAAAATATATTATGCGTAGGTTGCACGTTTTGGGGTCGAAATCAACCCGTCGAGCCGCCTTGGTGGACTTTGTATTTCGTATAGATTGCTACTTAAGTTTTGGGGTAGAAAAGTAAAAATAAATATTTCAATATCAATACAATTTTGCATGCGTTTAAAGTAATTTTCAAAAATGCATATGTTTGCGCTAGTTTGTAAGAGCTTATGCTATTTTGGTGGAGAATGATTCGTCTTCTGCGATTGGTTTCACCTTTTTTTTCCGAACATTTTTGGCAAACATAATATGGTGGTGTACCATTTATATAGTTGACGTTTCTATGTTCCTCTAATGCCAAGGTGGCGACAAGTCCAATTATTCCAACGAAAACTGGCTTTTGACTTTTGTTTGATTTGTCTCTTCTTGAAAGACGCATAAAGTCTATTGTTGTGTAGTTTCGGTTTCATATGCTAATCCGTCGCCTGTCGCGATTTTATATACGCCTTTTGAAATTTTTCAACATTTCTTGGCACCAATCGACATAAGCCTTGTTTTGATTTATTGTTAAATTGACTGCCAAATGTTCATGCTATATTGAATGTATGCGAGTGGAGATAATGTCCAAGTTCGCCACAATCTCACGAAATGTAACATGACGATCTTGCGACATCATTCGACACAAATAGCACTTGTATGACAAAACAATCTGAGTGAGATTACCATAAAAAATGTCAAACTTTATGATGACAATGTTAAATCAGAGACATATTCACAATAGTGAATCTTAAGTAGCAACTTTGTTGAAAAAACACCGACGAATTTATAAATTATCTAGTTGTTTGAAAAATATGTATTAGTCGCAGAATCATTTATTTCGTATTCATTTCAAAAGTGGGGTTCTAGCCAGCATAACGACAGAATAATAAAAAAATTATACTATCCAACGTAAACAAATTAAAAAGAAAAAAGAAAACAAAATAAAAAAATTGCCTCAAAAGTGCATACGGAGCTTTAAATGCAATTCGCAAGAGAACAAGTCGCTTGGAGCAGTGAATAGAGATGCGTTTTTTCGGAAAAAAAAAGATTAACTTTGACAGTCGCACGATGGTAACAATATTGCTGTTTTGTTCATTTGTTGGCAACACAACAAGGTCGTGCATCAGGTGTCATGGTGGGGGGATTCTTTCCACAATAATGAAGGGAAATAGCTTAACAGGTTTGCTGGGATGGGCATTTCCAAAGATGAAGAATATTTTGGATCTCTGCTTTGGATTTTCCAACAAGGCATCCAGGGTTGCCAGAATTTAGGTTCAGTCAGAAAAGGTTAAACTTTTTCGAAAATCGGTCGCAAAAATTGTCCTAGTGATTGGCAGTGATTGGCAGCGACTTTATTAAACATGCAAAGATTGGTAAGAACAAACAGATTTGATTGATAAATAAAAATCTAATCAAAACCAATTATTAGTAGAACTTACCCTGCGGACTAATGGGACTAGCATTTTTAAAAGGTTTCATAGTTTTTATGAAAGGATAATAAGGCTCTCGTTCCGCATTTGGACAGCAGTAGACTAAGCGTAATTGAGACGATGGCGTGTCGCCACCACATGTATAACAAACAAATGTGGTACGTTCCGCCACTGGTGCCGGCCGCTTACGCAGCGTATAGAAACGATCGTTCTCCGCTGACCGAGTTGCCTGTAAGAAAACAAAAAATAAAACATTATTCAAGGAAAAATTTATGCACTATATTATAAATTGAATTCTTTTGTTTACAAATTACATTTCAGACAATGCCTCACTAACAAGAACAACAACCAGACAATTTGAATAGCAAAAAAGAAACAATTTTAAGCTGAAAACCAAAGATAAACAACATTCGAGAGGAAAATCGGAATATGTACATTCGTATCTAAATTAGCATTCATTCGAAGAAAGCTGCTGGGAAATAGCACATCGCACTAAGTAAGTTATTTGAAATTGAGGTTGCACTCTTTCCAGTTATTTGTTTTTTTTTTTCGCTGGCCTATTTGTCAAACTGTTTAAGGCGATTATTGAACGAATCTGGAAAGCATTTATTTATAAATTTAAATAGTTTTTGGAATGTATAAAGTCGGAGGGAAATGTAGTCTTAACCATTAGATTTACTTTACCAATAAAAGATCGGCGTTTCATCCACCTAATTACGAACGAGCTAGTTTAACTAAAGTTTATACATAAGAAATATTTATCCATAAAAATGTATGTCACGTCTTTACTCTGGACGCTTCCCATTGAAAACGTTTTTTTTTAAATCATTTAAGCAAGTTTTAGTTTGACCCAAAAACTCATTCGAATTATATTGAGGCATATTTGTGAACAATACGACGGGCGGACGGATAACGTGTTAAACAGTTGTGAAGTTTAAATATAATTTAGTATGTACGGAGTTTCTCGCGATTTTACTTAGAGCACCATTTGTTTCAATTTCAAAATTTTTTAAATTGTTTTTTATTTGTTTATAGGTTATCATGATCTATTGTTTAAACATTTTAATTGAGGACAAAGAAGACTATGGGGTGGAAGGTTACAAAAAAGAGTTATGTAAGGCTACAAATAGCAGCCTGAATTACCATTCTGGAGCTTTAGGTACTAGGCCTACGGCTGCACTGGAGGTGTTTATGCTTCTTTTATCACTGTACTTACACTCTTTAATCACATCCCTGACAAAGTGGATGAACAGCTTGGTACACATGCCTTCGAAACACCTAACGATACTGGTATAGGAATTTAGTTTCGAAAGAAAATGAGATCTTATCACTGACGTTTCTAAAACTAGTAAGGGTTTGGGGTTAGGTATATTCCAGAGAGTTTGACCTATAGGTGGCCTGAGACTTCCGGACACATGCAGTGTGTTTCAGGAAGAGGTTCAGGACGCACTCAAACACTCAAAGCTGCTGTCATTTAAATTAATATTCAGGACTCACTGAACTAGTCAAGAATTGCAGCACAATGGTCAAAATATTGTGCTCGCAGAATTGTGTCAGTGTGCTAGGTACATGGGCATTGTGAAATTGAGGCCAACGAAAAGGCCGACGTTCTAGCCAAAGAACTCTGGGCTGCCTATGCTCCGCACTTCGAAGTTTTTGCACACTTTTATTTCGCCGAAGATGGACTAATAAAAAACACTTCATTTAAATTGTTGCGCACACCGCTTTCTTTTCTTAAATGATAGGAATAGTCTCTGGAGTCTGGACATTACCTTAGGAGAAAAATTAATCTAATACGGATACATGCAGGTAAGTCCCATTTGAAGGTTCTTTGTTAGTTAATTTCTGTAAAATGTATGTTTTGCCTGTTCATGTGACCTTTCTTTAAAGCTTACACCTATCGGCAGAAGTATTTTGATGAAACTAAAAATAAAATTTATTGAATTCTAGGATAAAGTGAATTAAAATAAAAACACAGTTTGCTTACTCAATTAACAGGTCAACATGCAATTTTTATTTTTAAATATATTTATTAAAACTCATTAAAATTAATAAAATTTTACTTTGGCATAGTTGTTTTGAATGATAAGTTTTACTTAAAAAAACAAAATATATATTCTCGTTAGAATTAATAAATTTCTGATGCAAAGGTTTTGAAACCGTTTCGACGAGATTTTGCAGCATTTCTGCAGGAACGTCACCCCATAGCTGTGTTACTAAAAAAATGGCCTGCTCTCTGTTCCAAGACAGAGAAACAGTTTTTTTCTTTAATGTTACCTCATACTTCATACATATTCAAAAATATTAAATCTGGGCATCGGGGTTGCCAGTTGTGTGCTTCTAGTTCAATATCCCGTAAAAGTTGCATCACCTTTCGGCTCTTGTGACAAGAGGCGTTATCCTGTTGGGGAACAAATGATGACCTGATTAGTCTATCTTGATTGTTTAAAGTTTGTGCTGGATCATTGTTCCATCGATTGGAGGCAAATCAGCACAACCGTTGGACGGTACACAACCCTAAAACATTTAAGACCCAACAACATGCTAACTGGTCTGAACGACTGGTGCGTATTTTTCACTAGGAAATCTCCTTTACGGTGATCCACGAGGTTTAAATGAGCTCGTATCCGCCCATAAAACCCGGTTCTTCACTTTACGGTTTTATTTTCAAACTCATGCTCGAATTGTAGCCGCTTTATTTTGTTTTCGAGAGTTTTACTTTTACAGAATATGTATCCAAATCGAAATCGATTTCCGCAACGCGTCCCTGAATTATCCTTAAGATAATCGGGTTTACAGCATTTTTTTTGTCATTTGAAGGTTGAGAGTTTTAGGAGTTAAGCCTGGATTTTTAATAAGCTTTCCCAAAACATGTCTTCTATCCTCCTACCTTCCTTGGTATAACTTTTTCGTTTTTTTGCCCGAAAGAGGTAGATTTGGCACAGAGATAGTTTTTTTTGTGCTTTTTGATTTGGAATTTTTACAGTTTGCTTTGACAAATTAAATTCTTAACCTATTTTTCGAAAGGACCCCCGAAATCGTATTTTGCGACGAATACTTTTCAGTGTCAAAAATTGCACTTAAATAACAAATAGGTCTGAGCCATCTAGCGATGGGACACAAATTGGCTTATTTACACACACACACTATATGAATTCACTGAATGAAAACTGTAGAAAGTAAATCCGTAGTCGTTAGGAAGTACATATTAGAATTGAAAACCGACTTTTTTTCTGTCAAAATACTTTTGCCGATGAGTGTATACTGGTGAGAAACTCTTTTCTCTGTGGGTATCTGAAAAACAATGGTATGAAAGCACATTCCTATTCTGATGAAAAGGGACTTTCATTAAGGACTAGACAACTTCTTGTCCAGCTGTCGATACGTTGAACCCAATTTTCGATGGCTTGGCCGCACATTTCGACCGATACGGCCGCCATTTCTCGTTTAATATTGGCTCTCCTTTAAAGTCGCTGGCTTGTTGGCATAGACCCATGATTTAATATAGCCCCATAAAAAAAGTCTAGAGGCGTTAAATCACACGATCTCGGCGGCCAATAGATGGGTCCGTGTCTCGAGATAACACGATCACCGAACTGAGACTTCAAGAACTCGATTGTTGCACCCGCTGTGTGCCACCACCGTCTTTTTGGAACCACACATCACCGATGTCCAATTCATGTAATTCTCAAAGAAATAACGTTCCAACATGCGAATACCATTTACAGTAACGTGACGGTCATTTTCATCGACGAAAAAAAAAACGGTCCAATGTAGCCACCGGCATAAAAAACCGCACCAAACAGTTACTTTTTGCGGATGAAGTGCTGTTTCATGAAACACATGAGGGTTCCCAACTGTCCAGTAACGCTTATTTTGCTAATTGTCGAAGCCGTTTAACCAAAAATGCGCTTCATCGCTGAAGATGATTTTGCATGAAAATTTGCGTTAACGCTCTTAAAGTTGCGACTGCTATTTGTAAACTTTGTGCCTCGTGTAGGTACTTCACCATGATGAAAATGTTAATTTTTCTGAATATTTTGAGATTAATAGTTCGTTAATCGGTTGCGTTCACACAGAAAGATTGAAGTTGTCAAGTCGCTAATGAAAGACGCTTTATTATGACACATATCCAAATGAATATCAATCACAGCCAACTTGCGCACAATCTAATTGAAAATTTCGCAATCAAAGATAGTATAAATTATGTAATAGTACTCTTCCGCAGAATCAATGATAGGAATAGTTGTCCGCCCAAATAAAATCAACCATATCGCCATTACCATCTCAACCCAAATCACGTTTCTACACTACAAAGCAATCAGCTAATTAGATACGTATCCAATGAATATTCTCGACGCGCTTCAATTATTTTGTATTTTAAATGAGCTATAATTCAATTTAATTATCAGTACAACTTTACACTACCCACTACAATTATGTACATATTCGGTTTATCGACTTAACTTGTAATGCCACCACTCCTCTGAGTCATTACTGGGTGCTTAATTCGCAAGCCTCTCCTGGTACAACACAGCTTGACATTCCAGCTACATAACTATCGACAAATGATTAGAATGCACTTAGTGGCGATTGCACCTATCGCTGACGTGATTAAAATTACTGAAACGAGGCGGCCAGTCGTGTTGCTTTCTTTTTCGTCTTACATTTTACGTACGAACGGGTAAAGGTAAACATACATAATAGTTGTTATTTTTATCACGCGAAAAAAAGGAACGAGACAATATTTGATTGACAGTTGCTGATTTATTAATGACAACAGAATGCTTCGTGTCGGCCACTGCTGCCGGCACTCAACAAGGTTAAACGCAGATAGATTAAATCACAATATGCCTCCGAATTTTGTGTCTTGCGGGTAGTCCTAGCACCGCACAGAACGTCACAATCGGCAGCTCTAAATTTGAGGAAGTAAGGGACTTTGTCCACCTCTGTTTAGATATAAATTCTGAATACAACATCTCGGCAGAAAGGAAGAACAACTCTGTTTCATTCGGCTATAGAGATAGTAGATCTCAGTCCCTAAATCTGTATAAAACTTTGATCATCTCAGTTTACTGAATCTTCGGCTCTTTTTTGAGCCGGTAAAGCTAGTCCCGGTCGGAAGAGGTTTAACCAACGGACTATATGGCGACATAGCTCTAGTCAACAAATTGTGAAGAGTGAATTGTAATAATTGTCCAGCCCGTAGTCTTCGACTCCCTCCCAGAGGGATAGTAGCGACCTCGCCTTAAGTGGCGCACAAAAGTGGACCTTTAGAAGCTGTGAAGCGCAACTGAAGGCAGTTATTGTACCAGTATCCTACAGAAGCTTTGGCGCTTCAATAGCTCAATAATGAAAACTAGATTTTGCCCTTAATTGATTTAGACGGAGCTTTAAGTTTTTATCGGTGTTTCGTCAAAACAAAAGCAAATGTCTAGACTTTTTGGCATATCTGGTATTTATTGGGGATGTTGTCAAAGAAAATAATTTGTATTTTGGACTGGTTGCCATATTTAATTTTTCCTCCCCGATCACTATCTAATAGTACATTAACACCGCACCTAAATTCATCATTTCGGCTAAATTCAACATTTCAGCCCAAATGTCCAGCATTTCGTCATACATTTTCAACATTTCCAAATGTTGAATTTCAGCGAAATGTTTAATTTCGTCCCCGCATTTGTAAGTTTGTCAAATCGAATGGAGAGAAAAATATATAAAAAAGGAAGAACGAAGTGGACAGACACAGACGAAGCATTTTTTGTTCAGCTGTGGAAAGAGAAAATTATTTTATTTTATTACAGAAAAAAATCAATTCATCAGTAATCAATTCTGACACTAGCTGTCATTTGAAATGTTGAAGTTTCAGATTTGTCAACATAGCAATGCAGTATTTTCAGCTGCTATTTAAGTAGGTAGATTATGAAGCGGGAGAGCCTACGAACATGATACGAAACCTCTTAGGATTACTTTCGAGGCTCTCTTAAAAAAAAGATTAATTAATAGCACGTACAGATTTACAGAACACAAATTAGTGAACTCTAAAATTGGATTGGTATATTTACAAGAATTTCTCTTCTCATCGTCTATTTAACTACATCCTTCCTATGAAGACGGTCTCCTTCATCAAGACTCCAAAGCGACAGAGGCAAGAAAAATATTTTGCTTTCATAAATTAGCGGCCACATGCACAATTCCCTCATTACGATTACTTAATGCAACGCAGTCATGCATTGCATTCCTTTATGAATATAGTCACCAATTATCATACGTACATATTAAAAAATTGCAGCGGGATATGGTTTCTCTCTCAACATAAACACCCACCTCACATGCTGTGATAATCGTGCACAAAAGAGAAAAACACAGAGTGCGCTTATTTTTCATTTAATGAAACATTGCAGAAGCGGATGCTGTTCGTGTCTACATACAAAAGAGGAAAAAAAAAAAACATATTTTGACGCATCAGCTCGAAATGGATTAAGAAGATGCACTTGTGCTCTCGTCTAAAATAGGCGCGATTGACAATAACAACAACAACATTAACAACAAAGCCAAGATGCAGCGCATCCATCCAGTCGTACCCATTCAATTGCATTTTTATTGTTATTGCGGCAAAAGATACTCGTATTTCAACTTCTTTAATGGAATATTTGCGTGCCAAAAGTTTATCTCCCGCCGATGATTGCTGGCCGTCGATTCTTCTCCTTGAATTGGACATTATACACAATTTAACCGTGTTCTTCGTTTTGTATTCCATCATTTTATTTCTTTTGTCCTCATTCGAGGTTTTCAGTATTGCGAACAGCGCGTTTTGTTTTTTGTTTATGCAGACATATTCTTCGTCTTTGTGACACAATCTCTGTTCGGACGGGGTAGGAGGAATTGAATTATGTAGAACGCTTTGGGAAACAGACAATGCAATAAACAGTCGGCTCAATGCTGCTGCATTGATAATGCTTTGTTTTGTACACACCCCGAGATCACCCCCGAGGGCTGTTCGCAAGCTCGCAATTTGATTTAAAACAAGACCAATATTGACAATTGGAAATGAAAGAAGAACGAACAAAAAGAAAACTAAACAAAAACTGCAGAACAGGGTTAAGGTTAACGATTCTCAATCGTTTTGTGTGAAGTGAAGCCACGAATGCACAAACGGCAACACAGGACACAGGCCACGCGATGGGGAAGTGTGAATATGTAGTCATTCAAAATGTATCCATACGTGTATACTAAGTACGATTTAAATCGCCAACAGAGAATGAAGTATCTGTTCTGTGAGATTGTGCATTTGCATTTATTTTTGTCGTGTTTTGTGTGATGGCAATGCTGTGTTTATTCACTTTTTATTGCATAAATTTGCCCGTCCGCTAAGTATAGACAGGAGTACCTATGTTACAAGAAGTATTTATAGTTCCTTCTCTTTTTTTGTTTGCAGTGGAAGGGTTGAGCGGCGACATTTTGTGGGATTAGCTCTGGATATCTAATCCAAAATAATTTGCAGCTCACCATAAGGAATAAAAATCGTTAACGGAGTCATAGCAGCGACTTTAATGTTCCAATGTATAGAAAAGAACATACAGCTTAAGTTCGACATAAACCCTTATCTGACAGATTATGCCTTACAGTAGTACATAAGCATTTGCGTAGAGCTAAAATCGTTATGAGTCGTACCGTCGAACGACTTTTAACCACATAAAACATTTGCATAGTAGTAAAACAACTTCAACACGTGTTCCAGGAGGTGACAAACCGACAACCTAAACAGAGTACTTTTTTGTTTTATTTTGAGTTGAAGTGAAAAACAAATACATGTCAGCAATATAGTTTTGCACTATCAGAAGAGCAACTGCTTTTCTTCTTAACGCCTCACTTACCATTGTTGGGCTTCATCATCTAATCATCGTTTCATATTGTTTTATTACTGGGTGTCCTAGACTTTTAATAACCACATACGACCAATGTTTCTGTCTTTTTATTGTGAATGGAAACATCGCCAACATACAGCAGAGTTAAAGAAAGAGTAATTTTATTTTCGGACGGGGCGTGAGTTAATAGCCGGCAATCAATTAACACAATTTAGGACGAACATAATAAAAATTATAGTTCGGTGGCGTATACGTACTATTTTTACATTTAAATTTATATTTATTATAAAAGAGTTTTCGTCAAATTAATATGACAATAATCTGGTCCGTAAGGTGAAGGTTAAGGGTAATTATCCGATAAATTGGGACTGTCAATTAAGACAAAATATGGTCGCTTGTTTTATAGGGTCGGTTATTTCCGCTGATCATGGAACCTTTCAAGTTTTGGACGAATTTTTGTATTTAACTGATAAACCTAAAAATGTGGTTACTCTTCTATAGTTCGCTTTCATATTGCGGCTTATGCCGACGGAAAAAGAGTGTTTCCTACTCACTTCCAGCACACAATAGCCGATTAGTACCCCGAGAAGACTTTGAAATCATTATGTAGTCCTAATTGGGGCAAAATATATTGATTTAAAAACCAAAAGCCCTATTTAAAAACCCACCGTAGAGTCTGCTTTCGGCAACCTCTTAAATGCCCTTACTCATGGAATTGCGATTTAAAAAGATTTTTCGAAATTAAACAATGTTACTTTAGAGCTCTAAGCCCACGTCAAGCTTATGTAAATATGTTTTCGCAGCAAATCTCATTTGGTCGTGGTCGAAATGTAAACAAAACCAAAAAAAGTGAAATTAAATTTTGTCTGGGCATTCATTTTAAATGTTGCTCCAAACGAATGTCGATTTTAAAGCAAAAAATATAGATTTCAGTGATTTCTGTAACAGTTTATTAAAATCATTACACATATTTATATTTGCACATATTTGTTTGACTTCACTCAATTTTTTTTTGAACCATGAATACATAAGTTTCTAGTTTCGCTTGCGGGCCGTGGGTCTAAGGGCTAAGAATTGATTTATCTTTTAATAGTAAATACATAATTAAGCAGTGATGTGACAGCAAGTCTGTATTAATGAATTCATAAGTATGACCAGAACTGTATATTTAACTCAGTTACTGACTGATTTTTATTCTCTAGCAAACGCAAATACTGAGTTCACATCACAACGAAATTGAGAGGAAATCGAATGCTCTCCAATCGATATTTAAATTGATCTGCCAGTATCCAGATTAATGTGTACAATGCGAATGCGAACATGCACACTTGAAAGAAATAACACGTTCCTCGTGCGTTTACGACCCAAATTAAAATGCATTCACACGAATTTCAGTCGAGCCAACAATAAAAGCCTTTCCCCCTCACGTGTCCGAGGACTTTATTGTATTTACGTTTCTGCAGAGTGGATGTTCTTTTTTTACCTCGGCATGTGTACGTCTTCGGAATAATTAATTGAAAACAAGTTTAAAGCAAAACATTCAGCAAGTCTCTGATCAAATAAAAATAAGACAGACGAATGTGGAATTGAATGAATGAAAACTCGTAATGGATGTTATTCCCGGACAAACAGCCCCTGCACCCTTTGCATTTTAATTAGACACCAGTTAAAACCAGCGGAGGCAAAGTGTGGAAAAAAAATTCAAAATTGAACACAATCACATGTATATATTGAGTGGAATGTGTTGGGTGGTAATGACTCAATGGGAATGGTGAATAAACAGTTTCCATATTACAACGAGTTTCAAGGAATTGAGGCGGTAAATGCAAGAGCTAAAATTTTAATTCAATTGATTTCCTAAAATATTCAACTATTTGCAACGGTGTGAAGATCCGTAAACTGCGGCAATTGATAATTATGTTTCTTGTTGTGTGCTCTGATCTGTCAGTCGATTTCATCTTTTTTACCTTTGCCATTTTATTAGACTAATAAGAGAAATACAAAATAAACTAGGTGCATATACGGTAGTCTACAACTAGGACACAGTTTCGTCACTATATTTTTATTTGGATTAAAGATATTTGTTTCAGAAGCTAGGGTCCCTACAGACTTGTTGTGCCAATTATTAATTTATTTATTTATAAATCGCTCATATTTATATCGACAAATTCCAATATTTAGGGGGTTGGGGGATTGGTTCTTTTGGCACACCATTTGTCACTTGGTCAGATTTGAGATTCACAAAAGGGCGCTACTGTAGACGTTCATATTTTTTTTTATTTGGTAGAATAGTACATGATTGAGATTGAGTGAACTGCGAATTTTTAAAATCTAACAGCAAAACAGACAAAATTCCCAAGATTAGCGTCTTCTTCCTTGAACGAGGTATACGTTTGTGTCACGCAATGCTCGTTCACGGACGACCCGATTCGACTCCAGGTTACGTATTTGAGGTAAAATGTACCTTTGCACCTCCAACTTCCTTATATTTGCTAAAAGTGATTGAGAGATTACATCGACAAGCAGTTCGACTAATACGAGATCATGTAGCAAATTTAAATCTATACAACCACTGGCGATGACACAGAAGGTCAATAGTAGATTGTACCTCGAAATGCTGGATCTGGGCGCCCAGCAAGGCAGAAAACAAACGCAGATCATGATATCCATCAGTGACATGAGTAAGTACTAATTAGGAGGTATTAACTGAACACTATTTAGACCACCGGCACAATCAATCTGAACAAACCAAGAAATTGAAAGTTTGATTGTTTATATGTCGACTTAAAAGCGCATCACAAACAAGTTACTATCTTAATCCTTAAGTCTTTTGCTGAAAAGAAAAGGCTTTGCGTGAAGCAGCATTCATCGCAATTGTCCAACTTATTCAAAAGATAAATGATTGAAACGTTTTCCAGAAAGTCGTCAGATGTCACTTGGTGTCTTTAGAATTCGGAACGTTCAATAATAATTGCCGGGCAGTGTTCAATAAAGCCTAAGGTTCAAAAAAAAAAATTAACCGACTACGAGAAGAAATTCCGCAAACTTATGAGAAAGAATTGAGTTATTAGAACTTGTTTGGGGAAATGCAAAAATCTTCTGGGGCATCTGGTCTAAGAAAGATTCCTACGTGAGTCAGAAAGATCTCTGATTTAATTGAAATCCATATGAGATCCATATTGACACTAAACTTTTGTCTGCGGCTAAATATCGGTTGTAACTGCTCTGCATGCCATAGCACGTACCATCGATGATTCCTTCATCAAAAGGAGTATACAATTAATGCATTTCTTCGATACTGAAGTTGGTTTTAATAGCTTTTACTCATCCACAATATTGTTAAGGTACGGTCAGCTTTGAATGTAGATGACCACAATAAGTTGGCCGATTATTCTTTTTGATTATCGTCTCTAAAAGTTACGTGATTAGGGCCCTTTCTGAAACTTAGTGGTTAATGTACTTCTGCCTGAAAGCTGACATGTGTAAGGTGATGTCTTATACGCATATCATTGCTAATTCCTTTAAGGAATTTTTAAAATATATTTCAAGTAAGTTAACGAGATGGGCGAAGCGTTGTGGACTGAGCTTGTACTCTTTTCTTATCAAAAAGTCTGGTAAGGTGTCAACGCAGAAAAAATAATTCAGCCGTCAGTGTTTGAAAACGATGCTAGTGCTCTAACCGTTAATGGCAAAAGGTATTGAGCTGTGACTGAACATTTTATTTGACCAGCAGTGGCCGACAGTCAGTGAGATGTGAATCCAGCAAGATGCAAATACTCAGCGAATTGCTCGACGAGCGTATTATTTCCAAAAGAACTGCATTTATTGTTCCCATGCCTTCTGTGTGGTTATTGAAAGGGTTTACATTCCTATCACTTTTCTGTAGCTGTACGATAAGCAGTTGGCGCAACATCAGCTCCGAATGGGGCCCCGAGCCCAGCTTCCCACAAACCACTAGTTTGTATTTATTTTTGGTTTTTATTTCTAAGACGAATGGAAGAGACCTTCAATAACCCTATATGCTGAGTCCGAACGGCTGTTTGTCTGAGGCTCGCAATGGTCCAGTGGAAAAGACATAATTTGTGTTTTTGGGAGTTAACGTTTGTGATAATTTAAGGGCGTTGCGCCCAGATGTCCTATGAATTATCAACTTTTATAATTGTATTATTTACAAGTATTTAGTTGTATATTTTGTACTTGCAATTCGTAAACTAATAAGCCCCAATAAAAATTATCTTAAGGCCCCGATAGGTGAGTGAATAGTAAAAAAGAAACGCAAAATCGCGTATAGAAAAAAATCTCTGTATGACACACTATATCAAAGTTCAATGTTTTTCGTGTGTCGTGGCAAAAGGCGCTTGATGCTGATAGCATTATATGGCATCAAATTAGAAACCGCTCAGATAAGATATTGTCAGCGAATTAATAAAAGGTCTCTCCTACAATTTAAAATTAGTGTTCGTATAATCTTATCTCCATTCATATAATATATACTCACACATCTGTCAATCTTTTTCTTTGGCATTTGATCTGCAGGATTTAACGTATAATTTAGCAGTGAGACCTACGCTCATGACACACACAACCTTTAATTTTTTTCTTAGCTACCATCATTAATCTTAGCGTATTTCTTTCCACCGTCAGTCTACATATATATATATATATGTGCCTCTGCCCCTTTGAAATCATTTAAATTATTATAACAGTGCGTCACCGGTGTATGTCTGGTCGGTTAAGTTCTGCTGTAAATGCTCCAAATCTCAATGCAATCGTATATGTAGTCACTCGTTAGAGCGGGGCTTGGTTGACAGTTGCTTGGCATGTCGGTGGGGGCAATTACCCACTCTGACGGCAGTTCATACTAATTTACTACTTAATAATAATTGCGGGCCGGTTTCGTTGAGTGAGCGTGTGAGTTCAGAGCTCTCCGAGAGGTGAGTGACTGCGATTCACGTTTTCACGCGTGGGGTCGGCTTAGAGAGAACAATTAGCTTTTGTGAAATGTTGATGAGATTCAATTATCGTAGTAGGTCATCAGCTACCTAGGGATTGACTTTCGCACATCTATTAATTATTTAAATTGTTTTCAGTTGTAAAGACAGGCGAGTATGAAAAAATAAAAGTAAATAATTTATGCAGAATACTAGTTATTTAAATACATAATTGCTTTAAAATCGCTAAGAATTTTAAAATGACGTTGGTGTTATATGTTCAGAAAAAAAATATGTAAAGTAAACAAAATGGTATAGAAAAATAACTACAGAGAGGATCTTAATTTTGTTGATTAATTTCACTTGTTAATAAATATTAATAATCATAATAATTGTATGACAAGGGCGTGGCACCTCCCACACAACAAAGTCACTTAAAACGCTTTTTCGTCGCAGCACTAGCTTCAAAGTTTGATATTATATTTCTTTTTAAACGCATTTGGGTGTATGTTTTTTTTAATTTCATAAAAAAAAAAACATTTATAATAACAAATATGTAGGTAGTTGCAAATTTTGGTACATTGACGCTTATTGCATATAGCAAACAGCGAGCAAGAGGTTAGGGTATTTTTGGAATGTACAATCACCTATATCTTGACGTTTCAGGAAGATTTACCTCCGAAATGAATGTTCTGGGAAAAGGATGTAGTCGGGCTGCTAAATGCAATTTAAATTAAATACGGAATGTGGTAACTATAACAGTTAATAAGGTTTCATATTTTTTAAACCTTGGGAGATCGCTTAAACCTATCATATTTAGTAGCAGCGAAGCTTTAAGAAGGGGGAACAACAGCGCACTCCGATAGGGCTTTTTAAATGTGAGAAAGCAATCATGCAGTCATTTACAAAAGAATCACAAATATCCTTTAGAAGCCTACCACTGAGACATTTGATTCTGCGGGAAATATTTACCTAAAAGCTGTAACAAATATTTACTTATTCTCAAGATAGCTTGGTAAGTTGCTTGGAGAGTGTATCTAACTGGATCTAACTGAAGAGCAAATACATATTACCTTTCAATAAACATATATTGTGATCAACTATAAGAACCAGTCCATAACTCTATGTCCAAACCAATGGATTTGACCCAGGACAGCTGTCATAGCAATAGAACTTTAACAACTTCAAATTATAAAGCAAACTTTGACTTTTAGCAACCATTGCGAACCATTGCAAATAGATATGACCTACTATTTAATCGCGTATCAGAGTATATTTATTGGGGGCTACTTCTACGCAATAACGCTTCAAGGAAAAGTAATCCCCACGCTCAGTAGTTCAACACAAAAACCAATTTTACTGATATAGATATGTATAACTACGTATTCAAGTTTCATCGATTGATTTCTCACCTCCTAAGGTTTCCAATTAATTTGTGTTAATAAAGCTCGGATGGGCAGCGATCACCAGACAAACCGAAGCACAAAATTGATTGCCACAAAAAAAAGTGTTAAAATCATCAATTTAACAAATGACTTCCTAATCATTCGTTAATTTGGCTAATAGAAAACCATCAAACCAAATAGCTTTTGTGTATCAATTAAAGTTTTCATTTTAACCGGTTTCATGTGGTCAAAAAAATCGATTAAAAGTGTTAATTTTTACTATGAATAAATTCTTCCGGCTGCGACAGAGACAACAAAAATTTAAATAAATTATCAGCAATAAAATCATAGACCAAAAGCAATTTTCTAAATCACCAAAATTAAGTATTTTTTGGTGAAGAGAAGACAAACATAATGGTGTACTCGTATTTATTATATTAATCCAGCATGATGAAATGTTACATGCAACAACCACGTAAAACCTGACCTGACTAATAAGCTAATTTTTAACGCTTAAATGGGATAATAAATAGCTATAATTAAATACCAAAACTCAACTGCTTTGAATTCAAGTGCTTTTTAATGTCATGGGAAAAGTTCCTTAAAAACATTTTAAATGCCACAAAGAATTTCAAGCGTCGTTAAATTTCATGCAACAGCAACAGAACAAAACCCAGAACTGCTTAAATTGCTTATTTAAATCAAACTTTTTTTGTTACATTTTGTTATATTTTCGACAAAAACATAAAATACTGAAAATAAAATTGTACCAAATGCAACGAAAAGTCCCGACGTATTGAATTGTTTTAATCGAATTTTTACAACTTAGCAAAATTAAATTGTTCTTTAAAAGTTTATGTCTGACCAAAGCTTATACATACTACAACTCCTGTTGATCTAAGGTTGTTGTTGTTTAACACAATTCAAAGCGAATTTTTCAGAAATAAACACTATTAACGTATAAACGTATTAGGCCGACCGCACATTCGATATGAATTCGGATATTATGTAAATGCATAAGTACTATACGAATTGAACAGTCCCGGTGATATCTTAATCCATTTTCTAATGATTCTATGTGCGAAAGTGTTTAAAAATTCGTAAGAAAACGCGTCCAAATTATTCAAAGTAGATCTAAGAAGTGAGTTGATGTAGGAAAGTCATAAATGAAAATGGATGGTAGTAGAATTCCATGAAGATCGACACAAAGTTAAAATGAGGAAGCTCTGGATCACAATTATATTAAGAAGGGTTCAGGTCATTATTCTTTAGATCAATTCAATTTTTTTGATTTGTAATACAGAATAACGACCCGCCCTATTTAAAACACTTTTCCCACAAGGAGCAACTTTTTTTTCTAAGTAAGTCACGAGCGTTACTCTCCTTTTCCGTACTTCGAGTCTGTCTCCTTTTCGTTCTTCTCCCATGTGTGGTTCTAGTCGAGGACCTTACGAGCCATAATGAGTTACACTTCAATCTAGCAGCTGCGCTTTGTACTTTTTTGTTTCATCGGACTTCGGGAAGCCTTGGAAAGTTTCACTTCAAAATATTACAGAATTAAAACGAATGCGTCCCTTTCTACCATATTTCGTGGCAATTACACTGACATATGGTTTAACTTGGGAAACCCCGGGGCAATTATTTCAAGTTCAGTTATGTTTATCAGACGTGTAGATATGGTTTATTTTACAGATTTTATCGGCTTGTATGCGGTTTGAAAGTATAAGAGATTCACTCAACTTCGAGATGCCACTTGCGTCTTTAGCAATAACATGCCTAACAACTGTGCTAACCTTACATGGATAAATCATATTACCAATTCTCTGCCTTCGGCGTTAAAACGAAAGTATCATATTAACCTAGCACTCAAGGGAATAATTTTGTGTTACGTATATCAATTTTCATGACTTAGATTCCCAAGCATAAGACTGCGCATTAATATAACATAAGGTAGAAAATTTGTCCCTCAGACGATGTGCTATGTTTCAAGTACATTTAATACGGCAACTGTTTGCAGATACTGTATTTGGTTAGAACTACACTCTTTTTTGAAACAAAATTGATCCTCAGATTTTTAGGTAATTGATTTTATTTGTTCCTCACATGTACAGTGTCAGCCATCTTTAAACGACTGCAATAGAAATTAAGAGTCATATGAAACAGAAAAGTACTTGGCTTCGCCAAAGCAAACGACCTGGCAACTTCATTTGTGCTTACGACGTTAGTAAAAATAATTATTTCGATCTACTGTTAAACCAAGAAGAGATATGCATATAATACCGGCTTTATTGAAACATACTGTACTCTGTACTTTAAGCCGACTCAACAGAAGGCAGGCTTCAAATCGCAACACACATCCCTTAATATTTGGCGATCTATAGCTAGGTCTGCATTATGCGAAAACTCATTTATAGGGAAAGCGCTCAAGGCAGCGCTGCCGAAAGAACTACAATAGGAGTATTGTACTTCTTTTTCATCTGCCGCACTCCGGTACTCCCCAAGGGCAAATTGTAGGTACTCCTATTTTTAATTTCGGATTTAACTATTTTCATTCACTTGCCTTAACATTTCTCTGTCTAGAGTTAATTGCAAATCTAATTTTAGTTTTTGGATGATCATTAACATCCTTTTCGTGTTCGATTTCGTTACATTCGCATCGAACAAACTTTGCGGATCCTAAATGATCCATTTCTTCTCCCACAATTTAAAGGATTTTGCAATAAGGACGGATTGTTGTTAAAATAGAACTAAAGAAGCTGTGTGTCAGTTATCAAAGAAAATTGTTTGAAAGCGCCATGTATGCCATTATATAAAATAAATACATCATCGTTCAAATGTCCGCAGCGGCTTCTCACGGTAGCTTGTCGAATTTGGACATCAAACGTTGGAGAGTCGACTCTGAAGATACACCGCGTCTGTCATAAAATGATCGCAACGCTCGCAATATTTTCACTGACGAACACTTATTTTCATAGTAAAGTTTTATCATTTGGACGTGCTGCTTAATAGTGTAACTTGGTGATTTGGTATAATTATATAAATAAAAAACCACCAGATTACGCAGAGGATACCAAAACAACATAGCCGATACAGGCTGTCAACTTTGACGTGTTCCAATTGAAAATATGCTTAGCTAAAAACAAATTTCTTAATTTTTGTTTTGTACTCCCCAACGAGATTATGAAACGGCAGCCCCCCTCAACGCACAAAATCAATTATATAGTTTCAGTACACATTTATAGCTGAAATGGACTAAAAGGGGTACGTGCCACTTCATTCCTAGAACAGAACGTACACCGGCCAAAAGTTGAGTGGCGTTTTTCCATTTTTATTTACAAGAAAATATTACGCGTTCTTGGTTGCGAAGGTGTACGCTGTACGACAAGTAGTTTCACTTAGCGGCATGGACTTTCGCAAATAAGTGCTTGGGAAATGAAAAACAAATACCACTTAAGCAGTTGCTAAAAATATACGGCATAGCTACGATTTTTTATGCACTGAAAGTTCATCATAGACAAACCATATTTGGGACAAGGTTTTCACATATTTCATTAACACAGTATAGGTATTTTTTTGTTTTTTTTTTTTAAGGTTTTGTCTGATTAGATTTTACTTCTCGATGTACTGCGCACACCTCATGTAAAAGCTCACATAGAATTTAAAATTTTACCCAGGGCTGCCTATTTAGAGAAGATTACCTACAGCTAAAGATTGTTGTTTTTAGGGCGCAATGTAACTCGGAGTTCATTGACAGTTTACGATCGTGAACAAAGGCTCTGAGCACACCTTAACAATAGATACGACATTCATTCTTGATAGTTATGTTGATATTGCGCAAAATAGTTATACCCAAATGCGAATGTAAATCCACGATTCAAGTTTATCAACTTCAAGCCTGCATCACCTTCTTGTACACGCCATTACCCCCTAGATCGTCGCTTGGTTGGCCTAAATGATCACAAAGACAACAAAATACATGACATCTATTCAAACAGACTCATTAAGACTCCATATACGGGGAGCGGCAGAGCAGCTGTGCCGAACTCATAAAAAAATCATACCACAACACAGCGTTTGTATCTTGCTTATCGTATTTCTTTTATGGTGGCATAACTTGCGACGGTGAGGAGAACACAACCTCAACATGATGTATGTATGTACGACCTATGCAGTTAAAATAATAGAAGACGCAGAATAAACAAATACCAAACCAGAAGTGTGTAATTGAAAGAAGACAGAAAAGAAAACTAAGACGAATAAAAAATAAAAAATATGAGGGGGAGGTATGTATAGAGGCGAATCATGTGAAAAGATGGAACGACAAACAAGGCCTAAGGAGTTCTTTGACATTTTAAGTAGGTAACAATGTATTTTGTTGTTATTTATATGTAGATGTAGATGTACTCCTGTCTCTTCACCTTTCTTTATGCCACTTTATAATAGTTACTTTCCGAAGTTGAAGTTACTTTCAAAAGAAATGGATATATCAACATTTATATGTATAACTTACTGCTAACAAAGAAGAAATAAAGTACCCGACTAGGTCGAGTGAGTGTAGGTAATTTTTGAATACTACTACTTTACATCGCATCGCATGATACAGAATTTTAAAAATCACGACAAGCGTTCTCAGTTGCCAAAGAGCTTATAGAAGATGGTCCAAAAGAGATCACCCTATTGGAAGATGCTCTTATTTTTGCAAAATGGCCGCTAATGTCAAATTTGTTTTAACGTTTGTGGACTAGACAGATGTAGAATACAAGTGACATTTGTGGACTAAACAGATGTAGAATACAAGTGAACAAGCCATGGAGCGATACACTCCCCAAGAACGCGGAATAATCGTATGTCTATTTTTTTGCGTAACAATTCGTCTGTAGTGTTGGCGCAGCGCGAATTCCGCCGCCGATTCCACGGCCGTCCGACACCGACTGCGTAAACACTGCGCCGTTTGGCCACCAACCTTGAGGAGTATGGAACCACACGAGACGTTGCCAAGAGTGGCCGGCCCCGGAGCGCCCGTTGTGCCGAGAATATCGCGGCTGTTGACGAGGATGCCGAGCTGTCACCGGAAACATCGACCAGACGCCGTGCCTCGCAATTAGCCACCAGCCGGTCGTCCCTAAGGCGAATTTTGGTCAAAGACTTGCGCATGTTCCTGTACAAAGTCCAGTCCGTGCTTCAGCTGCTGCCTGTCGACCGCCAAACATCTGTAACCTACGCCCAAGCCATCCTCAATCTCGAGGACGAAGTGGACGATTTTTCGACCAA